>CM052222.1:7142424-7742424 GCA_028454225.1 Lasioglossum leucozonium
GAATAGATTTATATACGTTTGGTTTGTAATCTTCTTTCAACCAGATTTATTTGAATTTTTAAATTTGAATTTGAATTTGAATTTGAATTTGAATTTGAATTTGATTTTGAATTTGAATTTGAATTTGAATTTGAATTTGAATTTGAATTTGAATTTGAATTTGAATTTGAATTTGAATTTGAATTTGAATTTGAATTTGAATTTGAATAACCCCCGAAAAAGTCCGCCCGGTTAGGACTGGGGGTGACCTCCGAAAAAGTCCGCCCGGTTAGGACTGGAGGGTGGCTCCCAAAAATGCCCCCTGCCCCAAGGGGAAGGGGTGGGGATGGGTGGGGGCCCCCCACCAAAATCCCCCTTCCCCAGGGGGATGGGGGTGGGGTGGGGGGAGATATGGTGGAAGGGGGAGGGGCGGGGGCAAGGTCCCCCCCTCCCGGGTTAGGTCTGCCCCGAAAGGTCATTGAACTTGGTCCAGAATCCCTATTATCTTCCTACTAACAGTTATTTTCGTTCGACGTTCGCTCGCACTTAATCCGTGAGGCGAATCGAAAATCTGGAGTGTAACAACGATAATATTATTGAACCGACGAAGAAGATATAGCGAAATTTAATTAGTTCCTGAAATCCGAGTCGATCAGGTTGCGGCGAAGAAATCGATTCGCAGCGACTACCCCCCCCCCTTCCCGGTGCCACTTGTTAGCATCGCGTTGACG
Source organism: Lasioglossum leucozonium (assembly GCA_028454225.1). Lineage (NCBI taxonomy): Eukaryota > Metazoa > Arthropoda > Insecta > Hymenoptera > Halictidae > Lasioglossum > Lasioglossum leucozonium. The sequence goes on from CM052222.1 coordinate 7,143,135, forward strand.
AGTAATTATTATAATTCGTACTTTACGCCGATATCGAGTTTAACGAACGTCATTATGCTATGTCGCGCGCGACTGTTTTCCAGGCGCCTCGGTTTCGCCCGTCCCGGACGCCGGAATTATTAATTAAATACCATTTGAACAAGACGCCCGAAATGAGAACTACGAGCAATGAAAATTTCAGCGTTCCCCACATTGTTATGAGAAGTAATAGCCGGCATTATTGTAACTACGTTAACCGTACCAAACTGCTATAAACTGGTAAAGCGAGTGAATTCAAGACCCCGAACGCGCACAGGCTCCTTTATAGACGGAAACAAGCTCTGCGCTTCTCGTCTGAACAGAATTCTACTACTGCAAAACATTACTAGCCGCGTTATTATTAGACAGCGGATGTTTATGCAAAATACACATTTTTTTACCTAGATCGCAATAAATTGGAGTGAAATAGAAGTTACTTCTTTTCTTTCTTAACACTGGAACATCTATTCGCATTATAATTAATGACGCTCTGGTTTTCTGAGACCCACACCGCAATTCCAGGGGTAATATGTTTAGTAGGTTGAAAATAGTATAACAATATTCTTAAATTCTTCTAATGTGTTTACTATTTTAAATTACACATACTCGTTTTTGTCACGAATTCCTCCCAGATAGCACAAAGGTGTCTCGAACGTCTTCCGAACGGCTTAAAAACGTCCATTAGATTGTTTTCAATATATCAAAATTATTAAGGGATGAAATCAATGTTTATTGAATATCTTTCTTTCAAAATCGATGAAAAATATTTTTATTTTGCATGAAGCTCCGCAGTCTACTTATAACAATATAAAAATCTGAAGATTGTCACTCTAGAACTTCCATGTGAAATCTCCACCTTTAAGACTTTAAGACATCCTTTTAGGACGTAAGATTTTCAAACCTAAAATGGACGTAAAATGAATGTCTTTAAAACGTAGTGTGCTATCTATAAAATCCTAATTATTATAAACATTGTTCCCTTAAAATCACAATTATTTTCTACAGCTGTACCAAAGAAATCTTAAAAATGTAAGTTTCATGCCCATTAGGATTTCGAGCAGGTCCCGCGTAATTAGCGGATTTCGTACAGGTTTCGGATTTGTTACCGGACGGAAAAGGGAGCCATTCTTTTCGAGAGATCTCGAGTTACCGGAGTTATTCGTACGATAACTGATTTGTAGCCCCGCGCCAGCACAAAGACATAAATCTTCTTCCCACCCCTACTGTCGGTTCTTTCTTTCCAGGTCTGGCCTCGTTCGCGCTCACGTTCACGAGTCGTTCCTGTACGTGTGCGCGCGTTGCTTCGTGCTTTCCCGGGCCGAGGCTCGCCTGCGCGCGTTTCCTCCGCTTCTACTATCCGGCATCCGACTGCTGTCACAATAATATCCTTGCTCCTTCGCCACCTTCGTGATTTATCCGTGGAACCGGTGCGCGTGTATTTAGCGGGATGCGTTCATGTTCGCGTAATTATGAGCCAGGGGCTCTCGTAAAACAGGAGGAGAAAAAGAGCGCAGATGATTTACGGGCCGACGGATATCTACACGGCCGCCGCGATACGTGGACCATTTCTTTACGCGGGAAAGTTTCATGATAAGCGAGCAGAAGCTTATTGTGGCATTAGATTGATAAATATTGCCGCGATACTTTCTTCCCGTGGCAGCCTGGTGTTCCCGATGCAAAAAGACACCGGAGAAACGAACGACAATCGTTCGGATCGGGGACCTCCCACGGAAACGCGTGCTTCGACGAACGAGACTCGCGAGAGCAGAAATTGAAACGAAACTTATTATCTGGATGAATAGCCGCGCGGCTACGCGGAGGAGAAAATAAACTGGACGTTCAACTTTATTAAACTTTTGACTCCATTATGCCGCGGCCAACCGCGGCCGCTGTGGAAACTTGAAATTCCGCTCATTATAAATTCGCTCTTCGCTGATATAACACCGATTGTACTAAACCTGTACAATTCGTGCTAAACGGTGTACAGGGTGTATAAAAATTATATGTCACGAATACTGAATCGGTGGAGATCTGTTAAAAAAATTGACCGCAAAATTAACTTTGACCCTTTCTTTTAAGGTTAAAAAATTTTTTTATCATATCGTAAAAGCTTTCACAGGAACAATGGGTCTCGAGTCAACCGTTCTCTTAAAAACAACTTTGACGTTTCATAAACTAATTTCTTCCATATGTCTATAGGGTGTCCGAAAATGGTATAAACGTGGAGGGAATGAGTCTACACGAGAAAATAAATTGATAATATGTTAGTGAACAGTTCGTTGAAAATATGAGAATAAATATTTTTCATTTGACGCCTTAGTTTCGAGAAGTTAATGTTTGAAAATTCAGCGAACACGCGTGCTCTTGAATGGCAATCGTTTGACGCGTCTGTTCATGACCTACTAATTCTACTTGTTCCAAACGTTAGGCACGCGAACTGGACGGATTTTTAAAGTGAATTTTCTCGAAAACGAGGCGTCAAACGAAAAAATTTATTCTATATTTTCAATTTATTTTCTCATGTAGAATCATTCCCTACACGTTTATACCATTTTGGGAAACCCTGTAGATATATGGAAGAAATTAATTCACGAAACTTCAAAGTCGTTTTTAAAGAGAATGGTTCACTTGAGATCCATTGATCCCTTGAGACTTTTGTTCCTTGCGATGAACACGTTAAAAAATTTTTTAACCTTAAAAGAAAGGGTCAAGGTCAATTTTGCGGTCCAATTTTTTAACAGATCTCCACCGATCCAGAGGTATAGCATCCCTCCATGGTATTCGTGACATATAATTTTTATACACCCTGTACAAGTCTGTCCGATGACTTTTTCCTGTTAGCTTCTCGTCGTTCGAATCCCCCGAAGCTTGAGAAACAAGTATTAATTGTACCTCGGAAGCCGAGCTTCGAAGCTTCCACGCATTTGTGAAAAATAACATTAATTTTCTTTTCTCGCTGAACAAGTAGCTCTAATTTAATATTTTAAGGAAGCGCGCAGAGTTCGCGGAGCAATTAGGAATAAATTAAGGGATTTACGGTGTACGGGAACGGCGAAAGGGTGATTTTCGCCTCGGGGAAACTGCGAGAAGCGAAGCCTGGGAGAAAAAAGGCGAGCAAGAAAAGGTAGAAGGTTGCATGCACCAAAAACACGAAAGGTAAGAGGAGAGAGGCTTCTCTCTCTCTCTCTCTCTTTTGTATTAGGTAAAGAATGGAGTGTTGTGAGTAATTAGGGATCCCGAATCCAGCCCGGTGGAGTTCCACAATCATCCGGCGAAGTCATCGTTGCCTTCGGCGTGTATTCCACGCGGGGCACGACCCTTTCATCCGTCCGAGGTGGGCCGTCGTTGATGATTTATGCCCGCGCGTGTCACATTGTGTACCGTTGCGTGTGTCGCGCTAACAACGCACACGGCAGGCGCGATTATGCGGCAGCGTCCTCCCCATGGTGCATCGCGCGCATTTACGCGGCGATATGTGCATCCAGCCAGTTTCGGCCGCGTGCACTCGCGTCCCGTATTTGTCTGCCTCCGCTCTCGGATGCATGCTCGGCTACGCCGCCCACGAGCCCTGCATACTTTCGTACCCTCGCACGAGGTCTCGTTGTACTTTTGTTGTGATTTTACTAACCACGAAAGTAGTGTAGGTCGATCACCACACCGAACATTGACTTTCCACTGGCCGGAACAGCATCGATCTCTCCTAGCCGGAAAAATCTGCTGGATCGTTCACTTGTGACTAAACCCCCACCACCACTGTCACAGTGCAGCATTTGCCCCGGAAATGTTGGCCAAAAATATTTTAACATTATGTTAAGACTCGCATGGACAGCGGAGTATAGTAATAAAAAAGACGCATTTAAAAAATTAAGTTGACCGTAATTTTTTAGCAGAAAAGTTTTTATAACTTTTTGTATTGTGATTTATAGATGACCGAATACCGAGTAACTTTTGTTCGAATCATCATGTTTGCCAGATTATCGGCTGTGTGTGAAAAATTATGGATTGTTAGGCATTTTCGCGCTGCATTTGCTCCATACATCGCAGTGCAAAAAGTAATGTAAAAGCCGTATTGGCAGATCTTGGCAGCCAATTCTTTTTACATTGTCAATAGGAACCTAATGGCGCAAGAGAGAACAACGGGACTCGATTGGAAGCGTAAAAATGTTTTTCTTGAACATTCTACAAATGCGAAATATACCAGTAAGTGATTGGACATCCTCCAACTTGAATAATTTTAAACAGACAAACAATAAGGAAGTGAAAATTGCTGAAAACTATAATGTATACCTGTCTGAAGAGAGTCTATAAACAAAAAGTAACGCAACATCTTCCTCACATATGAACGATCCTAATGGCCGAATAAAAATTATAAAACTCACAGGTTCGGTAGGTGTAGTGTTAACCTAACCTAACCCAGACCAGGAGAACGATTAAAATTTTAAATAATATTCAGGATTTCTAAAATATTAAAGAATTAGTGATAAATTTTTCGAGTAAAAACTGATAACCCAGACCAGGAGAACGATTAAAATTTTGAATAATATTCAGGACTTCTGCAATATTAAGGAATCCTTTAACAGCAGAAGGACAATTGTTTAAGAAGCTTGAGAATTTTTCGTGTAAAAACTGATAACATGGCGGAATATCCCGTGGACCGGAATCACCGAAATTTTCAGTAACTGTGACGCCATATCTTTATTCGCGGAGCCGTCACGAACAAAGTTCCACTGGTCTGTGACACGATTTCTCACTCAAGAGTCTCAAAGTCCCTTTCAGGTCTTACAATATAGAACACTGTGCATAAGTTCCTGCGAAAAATATAGCTCAAATCGAATATTACACCTCGCTAAATGTGGGTCCACGAAAAATAGTCGCGACCGGCAAATATCTCGATGCGATTACGATTTTATCGAATAATCACGCTGTAATTTAATCGTGCTTGAATCCGTCGATGCCACTGAACGGATAATTACGTGGTGCTTGTCCTCGAATATTAATCCTCGCTGAAAGCGATAAATATTAAATAAAAATTAATTAACGTGGCGTATCTGTTCGACAATTACGGATTAATTGCGCTCTAACTCCGAGTGGATAATTCGCAACGATGCGAAATTTAATCATTTACGACGTAAAAGCTGTTGCCCACTTGAAAGTCTCTCGCCAGATAGAAATCATACAGGAATTTTCGCATAATCGCATAGCCGTGCAATTACCGGCGTTTCCATGAACGAAAGGCAATGCCGCGCGTGCACGCATTTCCTAATTAATGCCATGGCCCAGTTATTACCAGGACGCAACGTAATTATCCATGAACGACAGGGGGCTAATCTAATTCTAATTGGATGTTAATTATAATACATGTATCAGTCAGCGTAAATAAACAGGATAATCTAGTTACCCTGTGATGGATCGTACAAGATACCGTCAATTGAATGTCAATCAGTTCCTTCGCAATACACTGACAAAAACATCGATTCTCATAATTATTAATCGATCGCTCGATAACTAACGAAAACCTCCACCATGAAATTTCCTGAAAATTGTCCGAAAATTTCATTATACAAACGGAGTCACTGTACATACAACAATTAAAAGCCACGGTGGAAGTGCTGTTGTTAAATTGCAGTATCGAGGTGATCGATCCTGTCACTCGCGGCTCGCGAACATCATCGTTCGTCGCAACAACAGCCGATGAAAAGTTTAACAAAAGTGCCACAAATTAATTTTAATTGGACAATCAAGACCGGGTGAAACCAGTTGAAGAACAAGCCCCGCGCTTTTTACCATTGATAATCCCAATTAACCGGTGCAATGGAATTCCTGACGGTACGTTAATTTCGGAAACGGAATGATATCGCGTGGAAGCTCCAGTTATCCGCGAATTAACGCGCAGGAAAGTTCTTTCAGAGACTGCGGACCGCCGTGCCGCCGCCACGATTCCACGCAGACATAATCGCGACCAGAGAGAAGGCGAGAGAGACTGTTGCCGCGCGCGACAGAAACTGCAGCCATAACGGAATCCTAATTACGTCAAACTTCTGCGGATACCCATTGTACCTCGACAAACAAAACGTCTCGATTCCATGAACATTTCTCTCTTCCTTTCATATCTGCGTTCCTTTTTTTTCCTTCCAGCTTTTTTTTATCTTCGTAAACTTCTCCGCCTTTTTCTCTCACCCTCTCCCGGTTCCATTCTCCGTGGAAACTATTCATCGAGGATATTGCGTTACTATTTTTTCCCGGTAATATCTTTCCTTCTCTCTCTCTCTCTCTCTCTGTCTCTCTCCCTGCGGGCTCCGAGAGCAGAATGCGAAAGTCGATAACTGGGAGAAATTTGAAAGTGGGTCGGCGTTTAGCCAATCAACGGGGAAAAGAGAGGGGAAGTTTCGTCTGCCACAGAAGGAAATTTGTTTCCCAGAGCGTTCCGAAGTTTTTTCACGGGTCGACGTTACCACCCAGTGTACAATGCAACGACACACTGGAGCCTGTAGTGTTGACAGGAACCCGCTACCCGACGCTCCCGGTAAACGTTGTTTTCACCTCGATATTAATGTGAAAAGCCCTGAGTGTGGACAAGCGAAGAGTGATGCCTAAATCTGGACACTTGAATTTTTATAGTAAAACCAATAATTAAGAGATTGAATTATTATTTTATGTATTCTGAGGTCTTAGCTACAAGTAAGTGTGAATATTATTTAATTATGAAATTAAATTTAAAAATAAATTCGAAGTTTATCTGAAAACAGTATACAAAAAGGTTTATTTTCATGCGAATTTTATTAGAAAAAAAAAGATTTATCAAAAAATAATTATCACGTATAATAATATTGATATTTTAAAATAAATTGGTAATGAGACGCAACTTAAATAATAATTATTAATTCAAATATCAAATGTCCAAGTTTAAAACTGTTTTGGAATACAAGTACCCTATACTGGGACGCGATGGTAGTAGCTGTCCAACTATAATGAAAATTAAACAGCATAAAATTTAATTTAGTGACGAAAATGATGCATCTCGCACGCCATATTGCATGAAATTGTTGCTTAGGAAACTCGAAGCGCCCATTCACGACTCTTCTTAAAAACAGAAGAACGCTCTTGCAGATGCCACCAGAATCGGGAAGTGATTCGAGTTCAGTCAGAAGTTACGATCGAAGAAAAAAGGGGAAAGGGGACTTATTTGCACGCGTAATGTTTTCAGGAATGAACGAATATGTTTATTGCTCGAGTTAGTGTCCTTATTGTGTCAACGAAATTTCGAAGATTTTCGGAAGGGTTTCCCGTTTAAGGAAATCTTCGTCGATGCCGGAATTGATGGTATAATTAGACTGCGAGCCGGTGGGCGTTAATGGGCAATGCTCACCGAAGAGCCAAGGACATCGCGCAATTAGGGTCATTAGTAGTTGGAGTAGTTTCATAGGTGCTCCACCCTAGTGCCATCCTCGATCCACCACTTCCATTTCCATCTGGAAAGACAGGGGAACGGTGTCGAGTAGAATCTAATTATTGGCTACTGGTCGAGGACCGGTTCCTGCCCGGAAGTTCCAAGGATCCGCGTCGGAATTAAGATTGGGAACCCTTGGTCAATTTCCTGCCATGCCGGTGCTATCCCACCGATATTTATGTAATTGGGTCAGCTGGTGATTAGTTTAAGAGCCGATGGTTTAAAACTTTCAAGAAGAGAGACTCTTCCGTTTCTCCATTCATCGATCGCTGGGGATTTCTCATACCACCCCCCCTCCCTCGATCTCCCTCATCGGATTGATAAATTCTTCTTTATCATCTTACGATGATATTAATAGATCTTTTGGAATCCCCATGAGAAAGTTACGATCGATCAATGAGAGGAAATAGGCGATTCCCATGCGGATCACGAATTTCCGCAATTTCAAGTACCCATAAAGTGGTGCGAATCACTGGGGGGAGGAACTCCGGGGTTCTCAGACTCGCTGCAGGATTTTTAAAACCTCTAGATACATCGACTCTTGATAAATAAATCTACTGCGAACGCTGTTCTACGTGTCACCGTCACTGTACAGCTTCTTCTCTGATAAATCTGTGCAATTTGTTATCGTAACTTTCATTCCACGACATTCAACGTGGATATATGTTCTCGTGGAAATTAAACATCTGTTGTTTATCGTACCATTCGCATTTTGCATTATTTCTCGAATAGGTGAGACAAAGGGTTTTTGTTACCTTTAATTTTACCAGTTTAAATAAACAAACATAATTTCTTAAGAGTTTTAACACAAAATTCAGATTTTGAAAAGTACTTTAAAATCCCGAAATCATTGTTTAGATTATTATTTTAATTGTGGTAACAAGAATAATTCTAATCTATAGTTGGACATACTAAATCCAATCTAAGCTAGTACCTGGTCAGAAAATAGAGGTCAGAAATAGTAAAGCCTATATTGGGATAAATTGAATTTATAAAATAAACCTTTTTGTATACTGTTTTCAGATAAACTTTGAATTTATTTTTAAATTTCATTTCTTAATCAAATAATATTCATACCTACTTGTAGCTAACACCTCAGAATACATAAAATATTAATTCAATCTTTTAATTATTGGTTTTACTACAAAAATTCAATTGTCCAGATTTAGGCATCACTTTTGGCTTGTCCACATTCAGGGCATTTCATCTTAGTCCGCGGCGAGATTCGCCGGAGAGGCTTAGATTGATGCCGGCAATGGGTCAGCTGTAAACAGCGAGGTCGGATAAAAAATTGTTTGAAGAAGAAAAATTAGTTCGACCGTCGGAGGGTTAATGGAAGGCACTCCGCGCGAGACAGTGTTGGGATATGCGGCTATCGATCGGCAGCGTTTCCTCGGTTGATTGAATATTTTCTACTGAGGAGAGTAATTAACGCCCGGGGGCGAGCGAAACGGGTGAAAAATTCAGGCTACGAGGGTAGCGCAGCACAGCTCGAGAGCTATCCAGAACCAACCCCTGTCCAATAATTGGTTCACCGTTCCAAGGCCAAGTTCCTGCGATCTAACGAGGGGAACGAAGAAAAAATTGGACGAAGCGCGGGAACTGAGACGCGAAGGAGGTCGTCGAGGGCCATTTAAATCGAGATCGTCATATTCCCGAGGAGCTTTCGCCGGAATTGTTTCAACCGGGACATGTCCCAGGCAATCTCTTGCCGTCGGTTTCGGACATCGTTCCATTAACGTTCTGTGCTCTGAACCAAATTCGAGGTAGCAGGCCAATGTTCATCGAATGCTACCGATAATCGCGTCAGCTGGTGCCGGCTTTCGAAGCGTATTAACAAGCCGACGTGATCCTGCGCAACGTCAGACGGGATCCAAAGCGGAACGAACTTCGGAACTTCTGTCGAGTTGCCTTGTCAATTATTTACCTCACACTGTGAATCCTTTGCCGATCAGCCGGCGGAAACAAACATCTCTCTGTCCGGGTAAACGGGAAACTTGCCGAATCCGTACTGGTCACCTAACGACACTGGGCACCAGCGGATTAACTCTTCATTAATTATCGTATGGAATTTTTGACGATTTTCGTTGAACCCAATTTTATCTGGAAACGATCTAATTTTGTGGACAAGCGATCAGACGATCTAGAACACCCGCAATTTCATAAGTATTACAAATCCTTCCTCTCTATTCCCAGAAAAGTAAATTTCTCGTTTCACGGGAACCCGCGCAACTTTGAAGCTTTCGGCTCCCCTAAACGAGTTCGCGGCTCCCGAGGTCGTGCCGTGCACGCGCCCGTATAATTATAAAGTAATTTAAATAATTTCGAAGGTGATTCTCGTTGGTTGAAGTCACGGTTGCCCGTTCCGCCATGGCTCACCGAAACTTCCTTCTATATTAATAGAAACCGAATTGTATAGTCGCGAACCACGTTAGCGCCGCGGGATGACAGAGAGATAATTTGTTGGGAATATTCGTTAGCTTGGCGGGACACGTTATGCTCGAACACAGGCGGCAATAACGAACGTAATGAGAAAACTTCACGCTCCGGGAATCACGAAAATGCTTCTCACTTCAGCGCAGAAATGAAGTCTGCTTGTTCGCGTGGAAAACTGTCCCAGTAGCGTTCTGTCCAGCTACGCGAGTACACGTTGTATCCGCGGTTTTGCGTTTTTGTTGCGTCGGGTCGGGTTGCTTCTGAATAAATAGCGGTATAGCGCGGCGAATGATCGTCGGATACTCCGCAACGGCGCGGCGCGGCGCCGAGACTTTACGATGACGTGTCCATGGAACTTTTTGCCGGCCTATGTTACGAGGATCGCTCGATGTTTCTTGCTGGCCATCTCGTTCGCATTTAAACGGTCGAGAACCACCGCGCCACGGGGCGAAGACCTGCAACCACGTCCGTACGTTATCAGGTGCTCGCTGCTTTGGAAACGCATGCAAATTGTGCGGGAAACTTTTATGGCTGCCTCGCGGAATTTTAATTCAAACATTTCTCCATTTATGGGACACCGTTCGGAACGGACTGCGAGCTTATAGTGGACGCGATTCTCTTGTGGTCCGACGGTTCCCTGCTATTTTTATTTCCTTGAAAAATATCAATTCAGAAATTTTCATTCCTTCAAAAATATCCTTTTAAATTTACACAGTTTAAAAAACCTATTTCACGAATTTATTTAACACCGAGCTTTACAAGTAGCCGGTACATGTTTGTTTCTTTCGCGAACAATCTTTTTATATTATTCGAGCGCGTATACGGGGTTGTAAATTCCCGATCCGAGCACGACGATTCGTTACGCGAGCTCTATATCCAATTAAGGAAGTCGAGTTGGTAAACAAAAATGAAGATTTGAGATCACTATTAGAATACTTTCATATACAAAATATTAACAAAAACAATACGATGAGAAATAGAAATGTAATGGTTATATCGTGTGAGTGTTCGCGATGTTGATGGAGAACTAACTCGGTTGAGTCGAGATGAACTTGAATCTACGTTTTTCGTGGGCGTGACTTCGAGTTTGGGACAGGCGGATTCGTCGTTGACAATTTTTAGAGAAGAGAAAGGGAATCAGTTGTGGAATTTGGTTGGTTGAGAAAAAATCATAGTGGGATCATTACAATTAACCGTCACTCGCAGGTATGAAAGTATCCTTGGAGTGACGTACCTGGGAAATCCGCTTGCCCCAAGCGGTGATTATATTGAATCATAAAAAACCCAAAAATTGCCTCGACTCGGACGAAGCATTGCAATTAACCTTCGGAAATACCTAAATTAGCAGTTCACATCTGGAGCCATAAACCAGGGAAAAACAAATATTAAGTGTTTAAAGGAAAGTGATGGCTTAAAATAAATTTTTATGATGGGGTGCAGAGACCCTTACTGTGGAACAAAACATGTTGGCTTAGAAGAATAACAAGATTAAATTTATATGATCTTTGCTCGGTTCATATTGTACTCTCTGCTCTACTGAATATATTTATTTAATCATTCACCGCAAAAGAATCATTGTTATTTGAATAATTGCGAAATAAAAAGTAGCCGATACATGTTGGCTTACAAGAATAACAAGATTAAATTTACATGAACTTTGCTCTGTTGATATTGTAATCTCTGCTCTACTGAATATATTTATTTAATCATTCACCGCAAAAGAATCATTGTTATTTCAATAATTGCGAAATAAAAAGTCCGGTCATTCGACCGTTCACTGTAAAAAATATTTAACTTTCCGCAATTGTTGCAACACATTGTAGGCTGCACGGCTAGCAGGTTAATTAGAAAAGTTCCGTTTGTTTTTGGTTCCCGAATAAATTTCCAGCGAAAAGAGCAGCGCCGGCGAGATACGGCAGCGTTTCGCGGTTTAAAATGCGAACGGCTCCCCATTTTTCCATGGGAATAACGAGAGGAGATTGCGAAGCCTCGCCGATACACGAGGAAAAAGAAGAAGCGAGTGCGGAGACACAACCGGGAAGAGCACAACACGAGGATCATCCGGGAATCGAAACGTGCCTGGGAAGACACGGCACTCGGAATTTTATGCCGGGGGATTCTCAGGCAAACAGACGTCAGTCTACTTGACAAGATCCGAACCCCGTTTCGTCTATTTTTCCACGTCTCTTCTACCGCGATCCGTTGTATTCTCTCTTGTACAGCGACAACAATACCCGCGCTTGTACTCGACAGGATTCTTGGTAAATTATAACCAGGAAATCCTATTTTTATTTAGTGGATAGAGAATAAGCGGGAGAGACGCAGGACGTTTTCAAGATGCAAGATTTCAGCTGCGAACACGACAGAAGAAAGTAAGAGGAATGTTTAGGTAATTTATTTCTATTTGCAGTGGAGCAGCTATTGAAATTCTGCTCGTACGTGAAGCGCCTCTCCCGTTACATTTATTTATTAATCTATATTACGAGGTAGCAGAGAAAACTGCACGAAACACGCTCTCGTCGTTGGAACACGGACGATCCGAAACAAAAAACGAAGAGAACGAAATCCGGCGATGCATTTTCCGATTTATTTCCACGATGGTTAACGAAGCTTCAACGTGTTCCACTCGGCTTCTCTCTCTCTCTCCCTCTCTCTCGGAATTAATAATTGTTTTTATTGAACAAAGCCGGACGGTATGGCGATTAAAGATTAAAGATCCGTCGATTGTAATTTATCCGAGAAGAGAATAACCGTAGCTTAAGCGTGTCCAGTGAATGATCCATTAAAGCAGTCCGGTTTTCTATTTCACGATACTGAAAGGACGAAGGATTGAAGATCGTTCTCACAGTTTATAATTTTCATCGTCAGGACAAGCAGCTAATTGGTCGTCAGAAAAGTTGCGAAACTCCCGGCTGAATCGACCGGTAGCAATTTCCTCGGAGCACCTCGGCCGCTTCTCGAATTTAAAATGGCGAACATCTCAACGGCGAGTTGGCGCACGCACGAGGAGGACAGAGCGATACACACTTTTATTTTCAAGAGTGGATCGTTGCGCTTCTCGTTTCTCATCTCGGCGATGGAATAAGCAATGAGGGCCGCAACGAAACAAAAACACACTCGAGCCGCGTTTATTGCCGCAATCAAACTGAACGCGGGGGGCATTATCGTCTCTCTCCTTTTGCCGCGGCACTTTTTATTGTGCAACCCCTTCTCGACGGGTCGTGCAAAAGAAAAAAAAAACAACCGGAGCTCTCCATGAATTTCCAGAGGACTCTCTCTCTCTCTGTCCCTCTCTGTTTTTCTTCTCTCTCTCTCTCCGGAGATGGAAGAAAGGGAGCGTCTCCGCGCGTGCAACTGCGGAAGAACTAATTCCGCGCGGATCGCGGGCCTGAGCACGAATAATGCGAATAAAAAATGAAGAAGCCACGCTCCGCTGAGCCACGGAGTTGGCAAACGTTAGGGGTGGATCGTATGATAATGCTCTTTCGCGCGAGATACCCTCATCCCTCATTTTTCAGCCGGAACTCCCCGCGAATTCGCTGCGCGCGAGTCCCCGGGGACGTTGAACGCCACGTGGCCTCGAGAACGCCGCCTCGGAAACGAATTCCGCGAACCGCAGTGATAACTAGACTCCGGATCTTCATGCAAAATGAAAAGTTTGTGCAACCATTGCGAGAGAAAGGAGCTCGATATAAATTTATATTTTCATTAATAATTTTCGTGTAGCGGGAACAATATATTAATACACTTACGGTCTTTTAATCTCTTCGCTGTTTCAAATTGCACCTACTCATTTTTGTCAAAAACGCATGGAGTCTAGTGACAACATCTCGACTTTATTTCACCCAGCTCGAAAACATTAATGTTTTCCACTATTTCACTTTCCGAATGTAAGTGAACAGGGTGAGTCACCTAACGTTTGCACTTCAAACATCTTTGTTGTTTTCAAAGATACGTGAAACGTCTGAAGGTGAATGGTCCAGTGAGGCCCACACGATGCTATAAAATTATTTATTTCTGTTTTTTTTTTAGAAATCTGTAGGCCATCTTCATTTTTTAAATCAGCCCTTTTTAAACACCCAGAATGACAGTCTCTTTCGTTAGGAATACAGTGACTATAATTACGCAAGGTCGTTTAAGGTCACAGTTAAAATATTTAAAAGGAGGTGGATCCGTTTAAAGAATAGAGGTGACCTTGAGATCTCTTAAAAAAAATAACATAAAAATAAATATTTGAATGTCATCGTGTGAGCTCCATTGAGCCATTCATTGTCCCTAAGACATAAGACGGTAACTTTAAAAACAATAAAAATAATTCAGTTGCAAACATTAGGTGACTCACCCTGTATACGAGATGCAAAATGATTAAAGCATGAAGAGAGGCCGATATTAAAAATCGAGCGTTTTAATGGCGAGAAGGAACTGCTGGGCCACTAGTCGGCGAGCAAGTAGACACGGTCGGTCACGGTCAGACACAGAATTCGGGGTGACAAACGAGTGCACACGTGCTCGAGGCCTCTCGAGCGTCAATTGCTCCCGCGCCGAAGTATCCTGCGAAACAACGTTACTCCATATTTTTTTACACATCCGCGGAATGATTTTCACCGGCTGTCCGTGGTCAAGCGTATTTTATACGAGTCCGGCCGAGCACCGAATTAATCGCAAATCGGACGGAGCGAGAATAGCCGTGCGATTCGCGCTGATTCACCGGAGGGCGGCGCAAATTAAAACGATTTCCGGCGGCGACGGCGCGGCGTTTTATCAACGAGTATGGCAATACGAACGGCTTAATTGCTAGCTAGCCAATCGCGAGTCGGGGATCAAGCGATGCCCGCTGCTCGCCGGCCAAGGGATGAAAACGGCGGCCAGATTAAATCGGCCTGGACGCCAGCGCCGTACCAAATTAAATTCAAATGTCGCGACCCGTTTATCCTGTTACCGGCTCGCATTACCTAATAATTGAAATTTCGCGGCAGCCACGGCCGCCGCGCCGAGTCAAAAGCTTCGGCATAATGCTCCCGCACACATAGAATATATGCAATCGTATGTATACAGACGTATGAAGATCAACAATTTTGTACTCAGAATTTTATACTCTATCGATCTATGGTATAAAAAATAGGACATTCCAAAAAAAAAAACAGAGTTGACCTTCGAATGACCTTGAAAACACCACCAAAATAAAAAACTGATACTGCCCCTCTCTTTCTCCCTCGAAATTCGTGTGTTTTACTCTTTTTTAATATCTCTCATACTTTTCGCGATATTCGGCTGGAAAGTTTTCAAATGAACACCCTGTATATATACAGGGTATCCCACGTAACAGTTTTTATGATTTAAAAAATTTTTTAAATTTCTTTTTTATTATTGTTAAGGCCACCTACTTTTTTTAAAATGGCACTTTAAGGTCATCCGAAGGTGATGGTATACTAGATCGTTGAATTTGTCTTGACACGGGCCGTAATACTGTTAAGTCAAAAATACAAAGTGCCATTTAAAAAAATGAAGGTGACCTTGACAATACTATAAAGAAAATGTTTTTCGAAACTGATCAGCGTTTGTTGAGAATATTTTTTGTCAGATTATCGCAAGTACTTAAAAAATCGTGAAAACATATATGTATATACATGTAAGTACATGATTTGAGCGCGAGCACGTTTGCGAGATTAACGGCAGAGAGATCGAGCCTGGCCAGCCGTAAGCGACGATTCTCTACGAGCGCACCAACCGAGGCAAAGGTCCACACTTGCGGTCGTCCGGATCGGTGACTACCGATCCGGAGCCTCTATTGATTCGGTGGCCTCGAGGTGGCAGCCCGTGGTCCCGACTAATATCGCCGGCCACAGGAAACTACTCTGCGCTTCGTTCCACGGAATCCTTGTAACTCGATTAGGAGGAATCACCCCGGACCCGGCGGCGCGGCGAGGCGCTACACTCTCGCATTTTTTTCACGTGAAACCACCGAATCTCTATTCATCCCTCTTTCACGGTTTTACCACTGTTTTAGCCATGTTCACAAATTCTTCGGACGTAGGAAAACACGAAATTGAAAATGTACAGTGAGTGCAGAAATTATTCGTACTCTCTTTAAAGCCGAATAACTTTTTGAAAATCGGACCAAACAATTTGAGTTTTTTGAAGATGTTAGAAGGATTAGTTTACCAGGTAATGTGTAAGTAATTGTTGCAAAAGGATTTGCAGTCTAGTTAAAAAAAAAAAAACAAAACGAAAATTGCAGTTTGAAATTTTTTTCACTACAAAACTACATAACTTACTAACACTAAACCTACCACGGTCAAATGACTGGAATTTATTATTGCAATTATTAACAATATATAAAAGTTCATTTGTGGAAAATAATGGAATAAATTTTCTTCTCCGAGCAGTTATTTTATATTGAAAATTATGGACAATCTGAATAAATTTGTTGTTACAATTTTAACAAAGCGACATTTACCTATATATTCAATGCTTGGCAGGTTTAGTGTTAATACACTAATCTACAATGTTTACATATTGTAAATTATAAAAATTCTGAGACAACGAGGCTGCGTTCATTGTACGCCGGCCCTGCAATGGCGCAAAGGGGTAATAATTCTTGATTGGCGCAATAATCCCGCAGAGTCGTTGCGGACGACCTTTGTGCGGGCCCGATCAGCATCCCTGAATGACCAATTTCGATTCGGTGCGCGCCGGCTCGGCAATTTACACGCTGCAACTTCGCAAAAATATCGGAACGGTTATTGGCTGGCGAAACGTTCCGCCGAATTTCCGCGGCCCGATTAAACCGAAGATTGTTAAAATACGATAACCGGGAATCGCGCGATATCATGTTCCCGCGGATGCATCACGCGCGAATTCAATTCGATGAAAATTCGACGAGCGTGCCGAATTAAAGTGTTCGATTAACGAGCTGCACTTTCCGCGTGATATTCGCGCCGGTCCGCTTCGTGTGAAAAAAAATACCTCCATACATTTCCTTTCGGACTGACGAATGTACGGAACAGCGACGAGAGTAGCAGATCGCGGTCTTGCTTTATGGAATGTAGAATGTTTACGGCGTCCGTTGACGGTTCTATAAATTTGCTGGTGTTCTACACGGATTTTACGGGGGTTATTATATTTAATTACAAATGGTGGCTCGCGAATGGCCTGGCATAAAAAAGTCGTTCCTTGATTTTACAATGTCAGCTCCATGCTACCACCGGTGTCACTAATGTCCGGTGCAGTATCGATACGGCGATGTTTCATTTTTTACGGGCAACCGACGCTTACCGAAACACCGTAACAAACATTCCCCCCATAGGCGTCGGGAACAAACGGAAACGCCGTAACGAACCGGCGCTCCTCCCGTAGCCATCAGAAACGTTGAGCCACAACCGTTGTCCCCGGAGAAATTACACCGAGTGCCTATCTCTCTTCAACGTTACAGCCTCTCTGGAAAAAGTCAGCCACTCGGACGCAATTCCCTGCCAACCCGCGAGCAGCCCTTGTCGATAGGAACATTGAAAAACCGGTTTTTACAGGACCCTTTGAATCGGTGCACGCTCGCGATATAGTTTCATTAAAAAACCTCCCGCGATTATATATCAACGGGAACACGCTCGGATATTAATAACATTGCCACTGTTCCTTTGATCACCGTCGGTTTAATTTGAATTTACTCAGACACACACGCGTATCCCAACGCGACGAACGACCGGACTGAAAATGTAAGGCGGACTCTACATTAAAACTCTTCGTTACAAATATTTCAATTACGTTCGATTAAAGAACGACGCGCCAGAAAATCAAAACGGAGGTTTATTAAATTTCTGAAAAGGCGCCTCTTTGCCAATTTGTAACGGTTCAATCGTTCAGTGGAAATTCATACGCGCGGTAGGACCTTGATTAACAGGCTTCATCGGGACAGAGAGAACCCGGATAAATCGAGGAACCGGGGGCGACAAAATTGAAAACGCAATTTACATTTACAATAGTGTATATAATAATTAGACTGCGGATCTGTATGCAGAATAAAAATTTTCTGCGTTCTTTACAAGGTAGTGGAATCGAATAAACGTTTGTTTCCTCTTTTAATCACTCTTATAAGTTGATAATAATTAGACAGCGGATTTTCTACAATTATGAGAAGAAACGAGTAGGTGTAATTTAAAATAGTAAACACATTGGGAAAATTTCAGAATATTGTTGTACTATTTTCAATCTACTAAACATGTTAAAAAGAAATTTCTATTTTATTGCAATTTATTGTAATTTAGGTAAGAAATTTTCATTGTGCATAAAGATCCTTCTACTGTTTCGTATTACATAAATGCATAAAGCCCGCAGTCTAATGATAATAAATGCAATATTTTGCACAATTTATATGCATTTGTCAACGACCATTGCCTCGCTGAAAACACCGGTTCTCGTTCGATCGCCGAAGTTAAGCGGCGTAGGGCGGGGGACGCACTAGGATGGGTGACCGCTCGGTAAAAAGCCGGGAAGTGGCCCTCTGGGTGCGTTTCACGTGTTGTTGGCAAAATTAATAAAAAGTTTCCAGCTTGAAATTAAGCGATAGCGAGGATTGGTAAAGGTTGGTAGAATGGATTTGAAACCCTGAGGGGACCAAATATCATTACATACATATGTATATGCATTTATTTCTTCTTATTTTGTGAAATTTCCATTGATAAGTGCTTTATCGATGTTAGACGAGTGAATGCTGCGTTAGTTAATACCAGACATTTGCAAAAATTTCTGCAAGCCGTTAATTGTTGCTGTCGGGAGCGAACGAGAAAATTCGCAGTTCCGGCGTTCCTCGTGATCCACTTGGCGCGACATTTCGTCGGATCAAAGTGCTCGCGTTAAATTGCCATCGTGACGAAATTCGAGCGATGGCAAAGGGAGGCCTCTCCGACAAATTGGAACGCCACGGTGCCGAAACGCCTGCCGGACTGGTGCGTGAATTCTACATTCCGGAAACCGCTCCGACAAGGGTAAGCACTTAACAGCGCTGACGTCACGACGCCACCCTCTAATCGTTACGCGGCGAGGGTTGCATTGTAACCGAGGAAATGTTCCGTCAAACGTGGGTTTCTGCTCGTCGATTTTTCCCCGTAGCGAGAGATGTACCGCGAGAGCTGCTCCCGTTAAAACGTTGATATTCGCGATATCGAGCCCTGTGACGCACTTTGTGGTTTTTCCCGGTGGACAAAATTGTTCGAATTAATCTTTTCGCGTGCTCGACCGGATAATAATATACTGTTAATCTTCTCGCCCTTTGTAACGAGCCCGGTCGAACGAACGTGCTCCCTTTGTCCCGGTCCGTTTCTCGCCCGCCCTTCCTTCGTTTTAATCGAAACAAAAGCCAGCCGAGTTTCGTAATATTTTCTTCGTGTATTTTCTTTTTTTTTTCTGCCGCGGTTTAACCGGCAATTATTCCGTTAATTGCGATTTAAATTTCTAACGAGTGGGCTAAGAGACTCAAACGGGGACAATGTTATCCGAGCAATTTCCGCGCGGAAGCCACCGGCCATTTGTTCTGCCGGGCCCGGCCGAGGGAGACAGGATTAAATGGGAAAAGGATTTTCCACCGGCGAAAAAAAATATTCCCCCGGATTAAAAATTTGTTTCCACGGCGCGGCGCGAGAAGGCGACGGCGATAAAGCCGTGATGTCTCGGATGACAGTGTCGGCGTTCCTAAATTTTTCAATGGGACGTGCGTCTTCTCGCGCACTACCGAGACCGGCTCTGGCAATGCGAGAAAGAAAGACGGGAAAAGTGTGGAATCCGGTTGAAGCAACCGTTCGTGGAACGGGAAGACACGAGGTGCGACCGTTTGAAAGGAACTGTGTTATGCCAGAACAGACGTACGAAGACTGCTGCTGCTGTTGCTGCTGCGAGAAAAAAATAATTACTCAGGTAAGTCCTCGCGACAGGCTGGCCCGTTGACTTTTTCCCAGCCTCCTTAATGATCGTCAGGGCACGACGAGTGTGGCGACACACTCACGTGCTAATTTATCATGTAAGAACTTTGTCACGTTTGAAGCCAGCCTTTAAATGCACCAGCAGAAATGGAGTTGTTCCTTTGGACGCGTACGTTCTCGCTCTTATCGTTAAACCACTGAAGTATACAAGTTTCGAAAATCAAACACATGGTGGACATTGTTTGAGCAGTTGTAGTAAGCTTTGGAAATTTTCTTGTGGGCGGAGTCATTGTGGGAGGAGGTGCGCTTTCCAATGGGCGTGGCTCCGCTCATTGAACTTGATGAGTGACCAACCGAAACTTTTTTCACCCGGCAATAGTAATATAATTGCATTAAAAACACGGCGAAATCTCACGTTGAAGAACTCATAGCCAACCTTTAAATGCAATAGTTGAAATGGGGTTGCTCCTTTGGACGTGTACATTTTCACTTTTATCGTGAAACCACTAAACTCTACAAGCTACGGAAATCAAACAGATGATGGACATTGTTTTAGTAGTTGTAGTAAGCTTTGGAAATTTTCTTGTGGGCGGAGTCGGTGGTCAGTGGGAGGAGCTGGGTTTTCCAATGGGCGTGGCTACGGTCATTGAACTTGATAACAGACCAACCAAAAACTTTTTTCAGGCGTAAACAGAAATATAATTGCAAGCGAAATCGCGGCGAACTCTTACGTTCAAGAACTCGCAGCCCTGCAGCACGTTCCAAGAGACTTTAAGCGAGTTGGTTGCTTTATTTCTTCCGTTTCTTTCTGGAACTTTTGCTGGTCGCCTGCGAGCGAATCGTTCTTGGTTCAGGAAACGGTTCGTGAGCCGGTTTCGATTTGGGCTGCTGGAAACCTGGACGGGAGATTAAAACGTTACTAAAACGGTGGTGCGCGGACGCCGAGTGCCGCGATTGCGCCCGGACACCGATAAGAAGACAGAGAATAATCTATCCGGCGCCGTTGTGTAAAGGCCGACAGTAAAATTCGTTTACGAGAGCGGTTGATCTCGCGCGACCGAGATTAAGCTCGTTACACGGGCTTCATAAACCGACCGCGGCTCCCTGGCGGAAGGGGGCAGGATGTACACTTATACATTATGCTTAATTAAAGAGAACCTTCGCAGTCAGATCAAATTTTAATAATCCAGCGTCTCGAGGCGACGGACAGAGTTCAAGGGAATCGTAAATTGATATTTGGTGCGAGTTACGCGCGCCACACGGACGAGACAGTTTTCGCATAAATTTTCGTCTCGATGAAGCAAACACAGGCTGGCAATATTAATAATCTGGTAGGTGGTTTCGGCAACATTTACCTTAAATGACAGCGATGAATGGTTAACAGGTTGGAAATAGTTTAGAGAATGCGGAGTAACTCGTTTAAACTTTCACAATCGGCTTGTCTATTGCATAGAGACCTCGAGGGAAAGAAGGCGGGGTTGTGGGCGTGGCCTTTTACTATGAAAATTATAGCACTACCCACTAATATTAACGAATAGTTGAATTTCATAGATCGTAACTATCGTAACATAGAATTCAGTGAGACTTGAAGGGCTTACTTGTTAAGGTTACATCGTAGGCGTGGCTATCCAGAAAGAAGGGATAGCTCCTCCCACTGCCCCCGACATGCCACACCTTCACGGTATATTTCTTGGAATGTTTCTAACAAATTTCTGTTAAATTGAAGATCCGCAATTCAACGAAATGGTGTTCGGAAAAATAATAGCAAGGGAAGCGTGTGAATAAAGTGGAGGAATTGGGGATTTAGTAAGACGCTCCTCCACGAACCCCTTCTCGCTAAAACGAAGGACCATTGTGTAATGTAATGGAAACACGATAAAGCAGACGCTCGTCTTAAAATACGGTTTGTGGATTGGGAATGAGGGAAGAAGCCCGCCACTGTTTTCAGATACGTCACGTCACGATATTCGTGTTCAAACGGCTGTGAAAATGTCGAGGAGAACAGGGCGACGAGTCTATGCGTCGCCGCGGCGAAGTGTGCATCTCGTATGCATGTAAACTGTACGTTATCCTTACATATCTCAACGTGACAGCTCCGAGATGCGATTCCCACCGACGACGGCTCTGAGTACGTCTACCTTTTATCCCACCTGGGCTTCGAACATCCTTCCGTATTTTCAACGAGTTCCGGAAGCGCGACAATGACAAAGACAAACCCGTGAAACCCGTCCCCTTCATCGAATCAAACAAAAATTCTACCGACAACCCGAACCACCAAAACAGACACACATATTCCTCTGTAAATACGAAAAACAGCTTGATACTGAGCAACAAATAAAGCAAATTAATGCCCCTTCTATGCGATCGGTTGGCGAGTCAAAGGGTTCACTATTTTTAATATCCTCTGGAAATTCGGGAACGTAAAAAATTTGTCTACAGGAGCGGGAGAAACGTCGGCACAATCGATAACAGAGGAAATTAAATTTGCTGTTGTGGGATCAGTTTTCAGATGAAAAGTTTCAACGTTCCAATTCCGTCTCTAAGTCGAGCCGCCGCGGAACGTACAAAAATTTTTCCGCGGCAGAGAAGGAGGAAACGGTATTCCGCAAGTCAATATCCGAGGAAATTAAATCTCGCATTGTGGGATCGGTTGTCAGATCAAAGGGGTCGATATTTTAATTAAAACGCAAAGAGGAAAATCGCGGAATTACAGTCAGTCGTCGAGAGAACCGGAGATTCTGTCCCAGAGTGGGCTCGAGGGGGAGGCAAACAATTAATCGAACGACATCGAGCCCTGCGAGACTCCTCGCTCTGTCAGCCGGCGCGCGACCATGTCACGACCCTACTGAATTAACGATGTAAGTAAACGCAATTAAAACCTGGTAAACACGGGACTCGATCTCCGGACGCTCGGCCACGAAGCGAGTTTGTGTACCTTCTTCTCGTGGGGCACGACGGAGGCGATGTGCTCAGGCTGACCAATTATTCTTCGACTCGGTTCACAACGACCGTGCGCCACCGTTACCCAGGACTTTTCCTGTGTTTTATCGCCGAAAGGAAAAAGCCGCTCGCGTGCCCGGTCTGCGCAGTGCATTAACCGGGGAATTGCGACAGCCGGAAAAATTGGCGCCGCTGTAAAAACGATCGGCCACTTCGGGCTGATTGCGGCGTTTCGATTGCTTGCACGCTTTTCACCAACGTGGACTCGAGTCGAGGCTGCTGGCTGTTGCATCTGGCGTGAAATGGGGATGGTTTTGTCGTTATGTCTGCGGAAATTTTGGCCACGCCCAAGTTAGATCTGTTTGTGTTTTGGCCACGCCCAAGTTAGGTCTGTTTGTGTTTTGACCACGCCTATGTTAGGCCTGGTATGCGTTAGCTAACCACGCCCACGTTAGGTATAAATTAAAATTGAAAAAGCCGAATAATATTTTTAGGTGAAGAAAGAATATTTTCAAGTCTACTTTATCAATTGTCAGTTTGTGCTGTTTTATAAAGGAGGTGGATTACAGCGTGAAATGGGTGTGGTTTCGTCGTTATGTCTGCAGCAATTATGGCCACGCCCAAGTTAGATCTGTTTGTGTTTTGGCCACGCCTATGTTAGGCCTGTTATGCGTTAGCCACGCCCACGATGGACTCACTTACGCCCTGACCACGCCCACGTTAGGTATAAATTAAAATTGAAAAAGCCGAATAATATTTTTGGGTGAAGAAAGAATATTTTTAAGTCTACTTTATCAATTGTCAGTTTGCGCTGTTTTACAGAGAAGGCGGATTGCTGAACATAAGACGGTCGGAAGAAGAGGAAAAACGACCCGAAAAAATATAGCCGCGTTTAAATGGAACGTATGTACGTCAGAGTGAAGTGAAGTAAGATTATTAACGTAAACCGCACTCGAGCATTAAGTGCGTCAGCGGAATGAAATCTAGTTGAAGGAAATAAACAGTAGACAATGACGGGAGCTTGTTCCACTCCGGCGAGCAGAAGGGAATCTGGTAATAAAGCTTTATTTCTCGGAGAATGAATTTATGAAGAAATAACAAGGAAAGAGAGAAACAAACGCAAATGAAGTTACAACCCCATTGCCGCCAGCGAGAACGTTCCGTTCCAGAGAATGAGAAATACTAACGGCAACGCTAAAGTTTTTCTTAAAATTAGCGAGACTATTGCCTTTCTGCATTTACAGTGATAATCGAGTCAGCATTTGTCATTTTTTTTTTCGTGCAAGTTCCTCCTAACTAATCCAATTGTTTCAAAGTCTTGTGTGTCGTCTTCGGGTGATTTTATCAAGAAAATGTTAGACGCGATGATAGATTTAGATCAAATTAATCGAGTAGGGTGTATTTTTAATTACGATCGGGTCAGTTTGATGAAGTAAACGCAAACGATGGCATTGTCACCTCGAGACACTTACCCTTAAGTAAAATATTGTACTGTCTGTCGACGTCTATCAGCTCGGAGCCGTATATCGTCGGCGTTTTCGCGAACAGGTAACGAAACGCCGCTTGGAGATCGTCCCTGCGCCTCTTAAAGACCGCAAGCGCACACTGGAACGCGATAAATACGATTACCTTAGGCGACGGGCCAATATTTGCTCGCGTATGAAGCGGTTTCAGTGGGAGCGACTTTCGGTGTTTATCCACCTCGATGTCTCGAATGAAATTCATTTTATAGCGTTCTATCGAGTTACATCGTGGTTCTCTGTTTGCTCTCGTGTCGTTCATACCCGTAGCAGTTCGATGTCCGACATCACGATCGACGACAGTTCCTCATCTATCGGCTGATCCGAATCGGAACCGCTTATGCTCTCGATCACCACCTCACCGGATGCTCGTCGCAGGCGCATTTTACTAAAATTCACGTTGTCCATCAACGGGAAGCTGAGGGTCGGCAAGTCCATCACTACGTAGATCCTTCGAAAGTATTTCGATCATCTCAGAAAATAATCAATATTTATTGAAAATCCTGCCTCGATAGAAGATTGCTGTGAATCTAACGCGCTCAAGGTGGTGGTCGTTTAACCCCTTAACCCTCTGTGTTTCTCAGCCATTCCGACGAATGGAAAATTCCCAAAAATTCTCCAGGAATGCTGTCTGTGATATGTTTCGAATTGTTAAACTGTTCCGTATACTTATCTTTTAAGACTCAACAAAAATCTCAGAAATACTTGTGCAGGGGCTTGACTTCCCCCGCTGTACACGGTTAACATTACAATAGCAGCGCGCGGAGAGAAGGCTAAAGCGATTCGGTTTCGCGAGAAAACAGCACGATCTCGAAAGCTCCACAGAAGATTCGAACGTGAATAATAATTACGCAGGGCTGAAGATCAGATTGAGGCCGCCCATCAGGCTGATGAAGCTGAAAATAGGGATGTAGTCTCTCTCGGTGATCCGGCAATAAATCCGGAAGGGTTGTTTGTTGCAGATCGTGGCGACCTGCGTCGGGATTCGACGGAAAGAAAATTTACGTTCGTTCGACGTGCGCGATTCAGAGGAGGAGGGTTGGTCTTCTCGTCGTTGTACGTCTCGATCGAATTAACCTTTTCGGCACGGGGAATTTTTCAGCGTGTCGCGATCAAATTGATGGATTTAACGCGGGTTACAAAACACTATCTGCCCCTCCTCCGAGCAGACTTCAATCGCGATCGATTCGCGAGCATCGTCGTTGTCGAATAGGTAAAAAAAAAAGGGAAAAAAATCGACCGGGGTCGGCGCTTTTGTTGTGCACCGACGGACGGTATCTTCCGCCCACGCTCTTCTTTTTTCTCTCTATCTCTCTATTTTATTTATCGCGCGTGTGCGTTCAGCCGCGACGGACCAGATAAATCGCGGACAGAGGAATTTTCCATTTATGAACGGGTCTAAAAGCCGGCGGCGAAGTGCGAGAGCGATCGACGACTAGAATGGGAGGCGGACCGCGTGGCTCCCCCGATTAATGTTAAGTGGATTAAAACATTGAATGCGCATTAAATTAAATTGGCTTCGATTATACGCCGAGCGGCGCCAGACCAGCCCTCTCCCCCTTCTACCCCTCCACCGTCCCTTCGAGTATCCTGTCGATAACATTCGCGGCCACTTTGAATATTTTAAGAGCGATAAATGAGATGGAACCGGATCCCCGGGAACCTTTCTCGTACCAGAGTTCTGATTAAAGAGGATTACGGTTTTACAGTGCTAAAACCTTCTCGATTCTGGATAATTGATGCCAAGGGAATTTCTGATACTTCGGGACGAGTTGCAGGATGCTCGAAGTGTTGGAGGGCATTGATAAGTTAGAAGGGTGGCGGTGTTATACGTCGTCGAAGAGATCGTCGATGATGGGAAACACTTGATCCTTCAGGGTTATGGTCGTTGTTTGCACTATCAGGCTGGGGTTGCCTACGATTGTCACCGTGATCTCAATGGGAGGATGCACCAGCATCGTTGCGACTAAAAATTTTCGTATTTATGCTCATTTCGCGGAATCTTTTTCTGCTTGAAGTAGGTCCGGGAAATTGTTTACCGCGCTGTTCGCAACGAAGGTGTTCGCAAAATCCATATCGATTGCAACTCTCGTCGAAACGAACGAAAATATGATTGTATGAACGCAATGATTCTTAGTGTACGATTTTAGGAATCAGTGTCGTCATTTCATTGGTGTTTCGCTGTATGCAGAAAATGTATTTTAAATGTTTTTCCGCTATATTGATTTGCTGTATCCGGTGGTTACATTTAAAGTGGTGAATACAGCGTCCTCGAATGGGAAAAGAGAGGGAGCTGTCTTGCACGGACAGTCCAATAAACTCCAAACAGTCTTTAATATCGAATAGCTTCTCCAATTTTTATACTGGTCCCGAGGAGAACCAAGCAGAAATATTGCACCGAGTTGGTCTCTCAACAAGACTCTCCAGGGACATTTTACATTGAGTGTCTTTTCTTAGAACAACTGGAGGTAAAACATCATCTTCCTCTATCGATAATGGCCTCGATCATTTCAATTACGTTGAAAACAGTATATTCTCCAAATATCTGAACTTTTCTCCACTTTTATTAAATCCGCAGTCTCATTGTATTACTACCGATGGCCTAAAATTTGAAATAATTCTCCGGTAATCAGGCTGCATCATTCTCAGGGGCGGAACTACAATACCGCAAGACCCCGTAACGCGGAAGGGGTGGACAAAATTTTTATTATCTTGTAATCTTATTATCCCTGATTTAACCAGGCTACGCTTTAAAAAAAAAGGCACTTAATGAGTTGTTTTGGGTCCATTTGGACCCATATCTATTTATTTAATGTTTAGCTATAAAATGTTTTTAAATTTTTTATTTATCTGTTGTTATTAACGTAAATTACATACTAATTAAAAATTACATTCGTAAACGTAAATTACATACGTAATTAAATTAACTTATTCGGAGTCTCTTGTACAATCAATGCAAAGTGAGGCTCTATGCTCTTTATAAATAAATATTGAACAGTTGGTACAATGTACATCGTAATTGTGATCTTTTTTATTGTTCTCACTGCAAAAAGTACACCGTCCTCTGACCCTTTCTTATGGTTGTGCAATATCTACAGTTCTTGTTCGTCGCTTGTTATGGTCACGAATGTGGTGACCATAATAAAAACACGTATGGCGTTAACAATTTCTATTACAAGTATTTCAAAAAGGATTTTAAATATTTTTTTTTTAATGGCAGAAAGATTTTAATAAATTGTTCTCCGCCAAGAAATTTCAGACTCGTCGGCCATTCCGTTTGGAAGTTACAAGCGTGCAAAGAATGCTTCGGGTCCAAATGGACCCAATAAGCGTAGCCGGGTTAATTTAAATTATAGGCGGGGCGTCAAAATTATATTTATTCGGGGATGAGTGGGAAAATTCGCGATTGTGCGTCAATTTCCACGAGTCTGCAGCGATCAAATACAGCACGGTTGTACACGGTGGTATCGGTTGGGCGGTTTCCGGCCGCGTGGCTTCGCTCTAAACAATTTCCAACGTCGTTTGTGTTTCCGATTCTCGTTCCTGTTAGGCTACACGTTGGCCCACGGTCGATTAAATACGAAAAGGCGTTCGGGAACGGAGCCGCGGTGCACTCCGGAAGATATATGGAAGCAGTTAGAGGATTTTCCAGCGTGGTGGACCCTAATTCCACGGGCTAAATACGTGGCCCGTTATTTCGCCCCCGCGAATTCCGGGCGACTCGCGACGAGATACGGCGCGCACAGAAGCCTGGCTTTAGAACCGTTTCGAACACAGTTTCTTAACGTCCTCCATTCCTCGAGATATCGCGCGTAACGTGAAGTTGGGTAAACGTTTTCCAAAAGGAATTCCTCCTCCGGCCGAGGGAGCCGGTATATACGATTTATCAAAAGATCGGATTATCCTCGGTAGAGACATGTTGCGAGCGGTACGAAATGCTCGAATTCCATGCCCGGGCTTTATACGGTCATCGACAAGAACGAAACAGCGAATGGGACCGGGTAAAAGCAGTATAACTTACGGGTATGCCCTCTGGAAAATGTAACCGAGAATTAGTGGCTACCTCTTCGCCCGAGCCGCACCCCTATCTCGGATTTTGTACTGTTATGCGAATAAAGGGTGCTGGCCGACCGAATATGCACATAAAATCCTCGAAGAAACTCGTAAACTACCGACAGTCGTCGCTCTAAAATCGTTTCTCAAGGGAAAATGAAAACCAATTTTTTAATACTTAGAATAAGTTTTGTAACATTTTGTTCTATCTTTTGCGATTTTTCAGGCAACATAATGATCCCATGCTCGTAGAATTTCTGTTTTTTATTAACAAAAGATTGATTTATGTGACTTTACTTGAACTTTCCGAACGACCTAATAGTTGCGGTACAGTCTCAGATAGCACGCGACGTCTTTTCCGGGACGTCTTAAAGATGTCTTTTCGGGATGTCTTAAAGACGTGTTTTTCGGGATGTCTGAAAGATGCAGATTTCACATAGAACTTCCGGAGTGACAATCTCTAGATTTTTACAGCACATAGATTTGTAAGTAGACTACGGATCTTTATGCAAAATAAAAATATTTTGCATCGATTGTGAATAGAAAGTGTACGATAAAAATTTGATTTCAGCCCTTAATAATTTTGATACATTGAGAACAATCATAAAAATATTTTATATTTTACTTAGAAATCCGCAGTCTAGTTATAAATATAGTTTATGAATTTTATTTCGACGTTTTCTGCAGGAAAAACTAAACTAACTGTGAAATTGTTACGTTTTATTTATTCTATAAATCTGTTAGGCACTGATAAACCTTGAATATTTCACGGGAAGAATTCAAAAATTAAATCAACTTGATTAGTATTTCACCTGTGATTATCTCTTTTTTCATCTGTTAGAAAATATCTTAAAGACATCCGAAATAAGACGTCTTCAAGACGTACAGTTATGTAAGATGAGCCGTTCGGAAGACGTTCGGAAGGCGTTCGTAGGACACTCGACACGTCTTAAGGACATCTTCGTGCTGTCTGGGGGGTATAAATCAATAAAATACAGGTGCAGTTTAGTGCATCGACGGAAGAGCGAATTTTTAAAAGAACCGCGTCAGGGAAATTCCGCTTGGTTTCCCCGGGATCATCGCAAACGAGAGTCCGGAAAATAATTCACCGTTTCGCGTTTCCCGGGGAATACAAGTCCACAATAATCCCAATCCCCTTTCTAAGGTTCTGGCCGGGTCTCGGCGAGTAACCAGCCATATTCCGTAGTCTCTTGATCTTAAGGAGCCCTCGAGGAGTTGATCCAGCGGCTACAAAGTACCCGGGAAGGCAGGAAGCAGAAGACGCCGTGCCTCGCCGCGCCGCGCCGGGGCTTTCTGATGAATATGCCTTCGAACGAAGCTTTTCGAGTTCGAGGTCAGGTGGCCCCTTTTCGGCCAAGTGTCCCGGCCATACATATTCGAGTGGCGTAGCCGCGGCTTGATCCACCGAAAACCGGTCGTCTTTGTAATGGAAATGTCTCCGCGGCGTTGCTGTCGTCTCCATCGCGCGTCCGACTCGTGAATTTTCACGACTCCGCGCCCGGGGAACGCGACTATACCGGCGTCGGCTCAACCAGCCGAGCCGATAGCTGCAAACAAACGCGCCGACGATCATTTTAGGGTCACCGTTTCCTTGAAAACTCGTCGGAACGTTCCCTCCGGTCGCTGCGAAAAATAGAACAAAGTCGAGCAGGTCCAGGGAAATGCACAAAGTTTCCTTCCCTTTCGAAACGCGGCTCCGGACAGCACAACGCACAAACTTTTTTTCATAACGTTAGAAACAAGTCGTATTTTAGACAGACTCGGACCGGATTGCGTCGTTGCGGAAAAAGAACGAAGATCCCGGGAAAAAATCGAACCCGCCCAGGAGATTTAATCGACCGATCACGGTAATCTGTTTCCACTTCTGTAAATAATTGTTGGCACGGATAGTCCCCCCGGGACCCTCTAGCTATCCAGAGGCGAGACGTTGGTCGCCGGTTGTTCGGAAATTGAAAATTAAAACGGGATCGAGATCGAGTATCGGGTATACCGTCTTCCTCGCCGAGCACTTTATTGGTCTGGGAAGACCCCCTTGGCTTTATTCCGCGAGAATCGATTGGTTCCTCTTGGTTTTCTCTTGGCGGCAGAAGTTTTATGTGCGCGAGAACTATTAATCTCTCGTTTCGATACCGTTCTCCGAAACGAAAGAAAAATAGAAACCGGCCGGAAAGATGTATTAGCACAATCTGTCCAAATTATAAAAACACGTTAACGGTGTGTGCTACAATATTTCGCGGATCGAGACTATTTCATTAGCAGAATTCCGTCAGATTTATTCCATAAATTTCAATATTTTCGTTGACGAACGGAAAAAGACGAATTCGCGTGTTTGTTTGGTTGATTGGGAAAAACGATCCGACACGGAATTATTCGATCGGATCGGTTGTTGGTTTACGAAAGAAATTGCTGTTGAGGGATCTATTAGAAAGTCTTTAGATAGTTAACGCGATAAACTGTCTCCTTTGTGAAACATTAAAATGCAAGAAAGAGAGGAACGACGTCGACTAACACGAATAAAATTAATATGGCGTCCGCTGGCCCAGGCCGCGGGCATTAGTCGCGAAGGGAAGAGCGAGAAGCGAATATTAATCAAGTTTATCGCAACTTTGCGGCTTATGGAATCGATAAAACTTTTGGAGCACCGACGAGCCACTAAGAGGACATCGTAAATCTAGTCAGCAACTCGGATGTCCTTTAGGGAGGACATGAAAAGATGGCTATTACTTGGTTTCATAAAATCTCTATCAATAAAATCACTCTGAAGCCAGTCTCCGCGTTATTTCCGTAAATTGTGAATTAAATAAATGCAGTCAAAGTTTGCAGGCTTAAAACCGCGAAGAACAATTCGAAATAACATCGCAACATGGAAGATCGATTGTAAGTGATCTTTTTGGTCCGTTCCGGTGGTTTCCGCGAGTCCAGTGACGCGTTCATCGCGCAATTCAATATCCTTTGTGAAAAGAAAACGTGGGTTTCCGCGGGGACGCAACTCCCACGCGTCCTGCCGGATGGATGGGGCGAGTCGAAACCATTTACGCGGCAAATTTCTCCTCGAATTACGGTGAACAATCGCCGGCGACGCCGACGCGATGGAAACATGAACGCCGATGTAAATTGAAATCGCTGACAACGCTGTGTCCGCGGCGATCAGACTTTTTCCGTAATTATTCCCGGTTACACGGCCATTGTTCCCCCCCCGATCACGATGGGAACGTACTCGGACCGATATTCCGCGATTGACTACATCTGCGGGATGAACACACGCGCGGCTCTAGGGAAAACGTTTCTCTCTCTCTTTCTATATATATGTGCGTGCATGTTTTTTTTTTTTGTTACATACCCGCCGGAAAAAGTTTACAACGAAAGAGAGAACCGTTTCCCGAGGAAATTGGAATTTCGTTTCCGGGAGCCACCGCGGTGCAGCCTCGAAAAGGTATGAACAACATTTTGCGACGGCCAGGACACAGCGCAAATATTCAACAATTTTTCGCGAGCCGTCGCTTCGGGTACCGGAAAATACGATTTCTCTGACGCGTCTGACCGGTGCCCATTGTTTCTGCTTGCCGCGGATTTATTTCCCGTTCTTTCGATAAATTCTGTCAAACTGTTGAGCGGCACAGGGAGCTGTTAACGCTTGTCGGTATTTGAAATTATTGGCGCAGGAATCCGCAGCGAACAGTCAGACACACGGCAATTTCCGCGGGGACACGAACGAGATGAAATTTTGCGTATCCCCCAATTCCTCAGCAATACAGATGAGAGATACTGAGAAATGCATGGGACTGTTTTATTGCGTAATTTCGAATGCGTGGCCGGGCGCGCGCGCACGGTAGGGCAGATGAGAAGGGGCACATAAACTCCGCTCCTTTTACGATTCTTATCTCGCAGGCGTCGGCCCCGTAAACGGAAAGTAATATTTTCCGTCGACAATGGGTGCCGATCCAACAACGCCCGGCCGTTCGTCGCCTCCATTTTACAAGGGCCTTAATTGCGCGGCCGCTGCAAACATTTGCATTTCAAGTGGCTTTTGCTTGCCTGCATAATGTTTGACACAGCTGCGGAGCAACGGGGATGGGCTAGGCGGATGGAGAACGGCCGTAAGTACGACGAGAGGCCACTTTGTATACCGTACCACCGTGCAACCCATGCTCGCAACAGCGCGCACGTGCACACACGCGGCGATGCATCGAGCAGAGAGAAACACGGCGACGACGACGACGACGACGACGACGTGCGGCGCGTGTTCCAACAATGAAAAATTTCGTCGCGCGTTTTTTTCCGGCCTGGGAGAACGAGACCGACTTCTCGATCCGGCGGCCAGCGGCACGTTCCATATCGTCTAGCCGATCTCGAGCGATTTACATTTCCATGGGAATCGGCCCCAAGCTGCTCGAACCGCCAAATCCCCGTCTCCGAATAATTCCTCGCTTTCGAGGGTACGCTCGAGTTTTTCGAAGTCCCGAATTTATTCCGAAATGACGGAGGGAAAATGTGCGCTGTTGTGGTTTCCGTGTTTTCAGATTTCGTGTGTCGGGTGCGCGAGGAAAATGTGTCTCAAGATTGCTCGAGCGAGCACGCTTTCTTCTTTCACTGCGATCCGCTGATTAATCGCGGCTCGGTTCGTTTCTTCTGAAAATAAAGGTTCGTATGCAGATTCGTTTTTTCGCGAAGTACCTTTCCGTTTAGATTTTGCCATGATTGTGAAGATACCCTGCGGGCACGAGATGATATATTGTACGCGAATCCTGAACAGTGCACTGTTCTCTTTCAAACTCGTTTCTCTGGAATCGCTAACCGTATCTGTGAAACACTGTTTCGATCGATTTTTTCACGAAAAATCGCTTCTTTCAATTTTCAGATCGTAAGGATCTTTCGAAGATCCGAGATTCTCGTTTCTGGTTCTGCTGTCATCGTACACAATTGTACGACGGCTAGATAACAGATATTTATGCAAAATACAAAATTGTTTACATTGATTTACAACAAACTGGAGTGAAATAGAAATTTATCTCCTTAACCCTTATGTTAATAACCGCAATTTCCACGATATTCAATGATGTTCTACTTTATAGTTTCAATGCATACTTTTTTTTCAAGAATATAAAATAATAAAAATGTGAAAGAAGTTTTAAAGAGAAATTAAAAGTGGATTACCCGGGTACTCGGTTATTGACATAAGGGTTAATACGTTTCAAATAATGTAACAGTATTTATAAATTGTTCTAATGTTTCCACTATTTTAAATTACACCTACTAATTGTTCCCATAAATCTATAAAATCCGTTGTTTAACAATGCCAGAGGATTCTTCACGATTTTGCGGACTACACTTTCGACTGCTTTTTAACCCTTAGCATTCGTACTAAAAATTGCTGTACCATTCTTCAAAATATTGTTTAAATTATTAAATATGTTTGCTATCTATTCAATTACTAAACATTTAAGTACTGTATGAGGTATATCAATTCTATATTCATAAAATTTTCAAAAAAAATCATATGTAAAATGGAATTATTCTAGGTCGGAGGAAATGTTTAATTTTCCTGTTAAAATATAGGTCCGAGTGCAAAGGGTTAAATAATTTTTCCCGAACATTGCCACGACGGTAACGGTGTACCAGGCGGCTGGTGTACGGCCAGAATTATTGCTCGATGCATTCGCAGGCGCGTCCCGCTCGGTGAATTACGCGGAGTCCACCAGTCTACCGTGAACTACGATTAAAGTTGGGAACTGTGTCCCCAGTTGTTATCAGTTGTCGCATTCGGTGCTCTTAGCGTTCGCTCAAGCAGTATCGTGTAACGCGTAGAAAAGGGGCGTGTGTAGAGCGAGCGTAACGGACGGCCAATGAAAACGGAACGTCCGCGGATCGGTGAACTGCAACGTCGGAGTTTGCGAGGTGGGGTGTTTGCGTGTTATCAGCGGTCTCCGTAACGAATGTATCTTCCAATCGACCCACATCCGGGCCGATAGAACCTGCAACCGGTTCTACGGCCACGCAAGCGTCAATCGGAGCCGAATGACGTCGACGCCGGGGATCGCGAACGATGCGAAACCGTCGCAAACGACGTCAAAAAATCGCAGAACTTTTTCAGAGAAGGACGAGAGGCTTCGTTCGGGGCGCGACCGGACAGGCTCGAGAGATCCCATCGGTCCACACCGGCTGTTATCCGATTTGTCTCGCCGACGAATGGGAACGCTTCCCGCGAAAAACTCCGTCGCCGATCCGTCGCGTCGGCCCGCTTTTATCCGGGACGAGGGAATATCGTCGCACAACAGCTTTCAAAAAATTCATCCCTCGTGCCTGCCTGCCTGTCTGCCGCCGCTCGCTCGCCGCTCTCGAAACGGCTTTACGCGCGGCGAGCTTTCACGAGCAATTTCCCGGGGGTGCGCGAAATAACTGCGTATATCATGTAGGCGAGGACTCTGACGTCGTTTTAACGAAAACAAGATTGCGTTCGGGCTTTCAAAGTCGAAAATGAAACGACTTAGCTGGAAAATCGGAGACCGCGTCTGGCTTTTAGCGTCGACAAAGAGGGGCCCGCGTCTTTTGTGCGTCTACCGGCTGAGGAATTAGGATTTTCCAGCGAACACGAGACTTATTTTTTTTCTTTTTTTTTGCGAAAGTCGGACACGGAATATATTTTAGACCGATCTACCTCGACGAAAGTCGCGGCGAAAATATTCGAAGCGCATCGCGCGAGACGGTTGGCTCGAAGAAGTGCGCTTGCTTCCATTGATAATTCATTCATTCATCGTGTGCGTACGCTAATAGTAATCGTAGTGATAGTATTACTAAATAATTCATGAACGAACCTATGAGATTTACGAGACAGAGAGAATAAACCATCAATAATTACAGGTGAACATAAGCGACGATAACTTGGGAACCATCGGATACATCAACGTGATTTAAAATTCATTGGAAAGTGGAAGCTTCTCCGCTTCCAACGACTGCAAACTCATTAATATATCTCGCGTAACTCCCGAGAAATAAATGTTTCAAGCTCCCGTAATAGAGACTCGCCAGTAGTTCAAAGTGGCTTCACGGTAAATACGCGAATGCTTCGGGTAACACAGTTTACGATAGTAATGTTCCCGGAGATATTAGTGTTATATCGCGCGATACCAGGGCAAGCTTACTTTTAATTTGGAGGCAAATTTACCTCGGTCGGCTATCGAATTTATCCCGGCTGTTCGTAGTAACGTTCAGCATTTCCATAATCCGAAACGAACGATACCAATCTGTTTCGTGTTTCGCAGAAAATCCACGTGACCTACTCGAGCGAGTTTTTCAGAATATTTTAGCTAAATAAGAAGGGGCCGAGAGCGAACGAAAGAAAGAAAAATCGAACCGGCGACGCTCCGATATGACAGACACGGCCGTGGAAATTAAATGGAACCTCGGGAAACCGTGCGAAACAAAGCTGCCATCGCATCGGTGCGGTTCCTGTATCGACATCTTGTCATCCGACAGGCGACAAGCGAACCAAGTAAGAAAAATTCCCTGTAAAAATGTCTGCCGAGAGAGCGAGGAGAATGTATATTCTCGCGAGCGAGCGGAGACTCTTCTTTCGAAAGCCCAGCGTTGCCGAGCCACGCGGTTCTATCGAGAGCGAGCCGTCGTTCGGTTAAATCCCACGGTGAAAAAAAAAAAATCCGTCGCGTGTATCGTTTCAAAGACGATTGAGCATGAATCTCCGCTGTTTGTCAAGGCCAACGAAGCGTGTTTATTCGATCTTCACGCAACCGATCGTCCGTCTTCGCCGGATATTGATTTCTCGCCAATCAGAAGCTTAAGCACACCACCGGGAAACGGACAAAGACGGACTAGCGCGGCGGGCATCGCCGGCAAGAGGGAAACGGACGGGATATAGCCCGCTAGCCAGATCAGAATTCACCGGCTCGTGTAATGCCGGCGGAATCAGAACGTACTCACTTGGAAAAAATCCGGTCGCTTCTACCCGTTCTGGAAACTTTTCGTATCCCACCGACCGACGATGTTCGCAGTCTTATTTCACGGGCTAATTTCACTGTTCCGAACTACGCTCGCGAATCTCGAGCGCTCCCACCCACTGTCCACCGGAAGTTCATTAATAGTCCAATAGTCCAACAAGAAATTATTACATCACGTTACGCGAGGTAACTTGCCAGTTCGCAAATAAAATTGCTGTTGTTATTAAATTCATTGGGGAGACCTCAATTGTTAATTTTTGGTTTTGAGAAAAGTGCCCCGAGTGATTCGATAATTTTTTTATGTCTGTGACTCATAAATCGAGATTTGTGTAGCAATTTTTCACTCCATTCTTTAAGAACATTTAAATCGTGAGCTAATAAGATTTGTCTAATAACTTGGGACTATTGAGTGAAAGATTTTTCGAGCTTCCTGATATTAAGGAGCTTCTTCATAGACTTTGCAATATAAACAATAGTCCAACAAGAAATTATTAGATCACATTACGCGAGGTAACTTGCCAGTTCGCAAATAAAATTGCTGTTGTTATTAAATTCACTGGGGAGTCCTCAATTGTTAATTTTTGGTTTTGTGAAGAGTATCCCAAGTGATTTGATAATTTTTTTATAAATCTGTGACTCATAAATCGAGATTTGTGTAGCAATTTTTCATTCCATTCTTTAACAACATTTAAATCGTGAGCTAATAAGTTTTGTCTAATAACTTGGGATTATAGCGTGAAAGAGGATTTTTCGAGCTTCTTGATATTAAGGAGCTTATTGATAGACTTTGCAACACAGATCGAAGATACTCGATATAATCGTGGAAAGCTGCTTAGAAGCAAGCGAGACAGACTGGGAAACTTGAAACAACAACGCCATTGATCCGGATCGTTGTCACTTTCCAAACTCTATTTTTCCGCAACTCTTGCGTCCTGTAATAATTCGCAAGAAGGCCGGAAAGTACGATAACAATATCTAAGTTATGCGACCTGGATATGCAATTGAAATATTTTCATACCACATTTTCTTTCTAGGACGATCAGATTTAAATGCACGCCATTTTAATTA
Source organism: Lasioglossum leucozonium (assembly GCA_028454225.1). Lineage (NCBI taxonomy): Eukaryota > Metazoa > Arthropoda > Insecta > Hymenoptera > Halictidae > Lasioglossum > Lasioglossum leucozonium. The sequence goes on from CM052222.1 coordinate 7,180,501, forward strand.
AATCCCAGTAATCCTAATGCAACTATCAAGATAGCCTTTTATGCAAAATAAGTGGAATAAAAGGAAAAAAAGCTTTCAAGAAAATCGACTGTGAAAATACAGGCCAGTTAGCCATTTTCTATTCAGCGGAACGTAAAGCCGATAAATTTCAAATTCAATTATCTCGGAAACGAAACATTGAGTGAAGATATTTTGTTCTATGCTTTTAACCTACTTCTACGTTCTCTCGAACTTACAAGGATTGAATAACCTTTGCATACTAATTACGTGCTATCATATAACTACGACTGCGTCCGACTATTATCTCCCTTTTCCACTTGACGTGTCTGACAATCAATTTGACGATGTTCCAGGTCGAAAAATTTCTTCTGCCGTTCCAGTTCGTTAAGAGGATCAGGAAAACGCGATCGAAAAAAGTGTGCCCGTTATTTCACAGACTTCGGAAGATCGTGTTACCATTTTCGCTTAATTTGGAAAGTGATTAGTGTTTCGGACAACGCGCCTGGGCTGTCTGTAAACGATCCAAAAGGCTCCGGCGCGCGAGTTGCCCGTGTAACACCGCGGCGTCTCATCTGTTGCACGCGAAGGATTAATTTCAGGTGCCGACGAGGTGATCTTGTTTGCAATTTCTTGCCCCGCGGGTATTAGTTCGACGAAATCTCCTGGTCTGAAATTTCGCTCCGGCTCGATTCGCGTGCTTGCATATATGTATAGGTACACATAGAGACAGACACGTGTACACGTACCATACATATATATATATATATATATATATACATATATATAGAAAGATGTATATGCATGACACGCGAGAGCACCGTGACCCTGGGGAGCCTGAACTTCCGTCGGTTTCTTGCCTAGAAGGCAGTGCCACTACCAGCGAGATGATCAATGGCGGAAAAGCTCGTGTTCATGATTAATTGGACAGCACTCGGACCCATTAATTGTCCTTCCACTTTTTTCTCCAGCTCGGTACGACCGCTCCGGAAAACATTTGATACGTAATGTCACTCCTGAATTTCCATTCGAAAAGTTGCACGCGGAACTATAATTCATTGTGATAGAAGGTTACATTTGCATAAATGAAATTTTCAGACGTGAATGCTTGATGAATGGTGGCTCGATGCTCGCTGGATCTTTTTTTCAGAAGCTTGCGGATCGGGATTGGATCGAGTTCAATATACATACACTCACGAATCCGAGTTAATTTCAATAACCAAGTTTCAAGTCATGGGTTTCGATTACTGCTTAAAAGCAATAATGTTTCGATGATCATATTTGATCCATTTTATACAAACTGATATCGAATTTCGGAGGGGGGTACTTGCAAACTTCGAAAAGATAATACGTACTTCGATGGTGAAAGTATTCGAATCTTTCGCGAATAATTAAGCGTTTTATTTATTAAATTCGCAACTATTTAAGAATAGTTACTTTTGAAATCACTCTTTCTCACGGCACAGAAGTGGCCATTATACAAAGATATTCGCGTGCAACAGATTAAGAAATTATAGTCATACACGTTAAATTACATTATGGATTAAAAGACAGCATAACTGATTTTAAAAGTAAAAAAAATAACGAGCAGAAAAACCAGACAATTCCTGGTACGATACTCACAAAAGTTTCCAATCTGTTCGGTCAAGATTCGAATATACTTTCAAGTATTATTTCCACTTACCTTTGTAAAAAGGTTCGAAACTATCTGGCATGCGTTCGAGTATACTCAGGAATACTATTTCTATTTTTCGAAGTACTTGTAGAGAGTTCGAAATCAATCTATAAAAATTCAAACCTGTGTGGGATCAGGACCCCCCAGACCAACAAAATACCGTACGGAGATTGGGAATAATGGGAGGTTTCCGTGGGTGAGCGCGTTAGCCGATCGGCTCTACCAGCAGAAAGGCCCGGGTTCGATTCCCGCTGGCGCGGCGGTTCTCTCATTTTTCCTAAAATCCTACACCTGTTTGCGAGGTGCTCGATCCCGTCACTACTTCTGGACCAAGAGAGAAGTCAGAATTGAGAGCGACACGATTCGGGAGATGGAGGATCAAGTATTTTCAGCAAAAATGCGTATATCCCGATTAGCGTCTAATAAACCTGACTTTGAGCTACTCGGGGAAGAATTCCATCAAGGAGAGCCCTGCAGAGACGGTCGTAAAAAAAAGAAAATATTTTCCTCGAGGGTTAGGGCAAAGAGTTGGAGTTTCCGGGATGAAAACCGAGTCGCTCGTGTCTCGCTGCGCCCTAACCGCTGGTGCGGCGCGGCGTCGGTCAACCCTTCGACGGTTAGACGGTGGAACTTTCGGAATTAATCCGAGCTAACTCTCGGCGACGAGTCTGTTTCTGCTTAGGCGAACTTGAAACGTCCCTGGCAGCCTGATATCTGACCCCGAGGCTTTTCGAGGCTTCGAGGATTTCGTGGACGGGCACTTGGTCTCGCGTCTGCCGTCAGCCGCCACCGTCTCTTTCCCGGTCTCTCTTTGCAACCCTGTTTGCTCTGGCCCGTCTCGCAACAAGGTTACATCCCCGCGAGAAGCGACGACGTGGCCCCGGACCTCGTTCAAACTTTCGGCGAAATCGGTGAGCCGAAATTAATTAGCGGCGGAGACGACGATCGCTGCCAACTCCCGGTCGCTTTCACTTGGCAAACAGGCAATCAAAGTTTATTCAAAAGTTCGCGCCAGCTCGCGGATCCTTCGGCCGTTTCCGCGGGTGCGTTTGACAGAAATTTTCGGTGAGTCACGATTGTTTCTAGGCAAGATAAAAATAAAAGGGAATCATGTTCGTCGAAGAAGGATGAGCATGTTAACGGTAGACATCGAACTTTTTCGGCCAAGTTTCCACATAAATACCTTCAGCATGGTTATTAATCATTAAACTTTCCTTGACCCAATACCCGAACGATTCCCGCGCGCTCCCTCGAACAGCTCTACAGTATTCCTATTTGTAGCTCGAAACTTCGACTCGCTTAATGTTGCACCGCGTTAAGAACTTTCGAACAACTCTCCCTGAATTCCTCTTAATTCCATAACAAGCCCCTCTCGCGGATCCCACTACTCCCGTGTCCGAAGTCTCTAAGAAGTTCCTGCTTGTTTAGAATCGCGACGTTTCGATATCCATTCCGGACGAAGTGAATTCTATGGACGAGTCTCGAGAACCAGCGAAACTTTACCGGCATCGTTGAAACGTTGCGGGCAAAAATAATAATCGAATTTATAATAGAAGTCCCGGCAGGATCTGTCTCGCGACCGAAACCTCGGGGAAGCAGGATTTCATAATGGAGAGGCAATAATGTTTTCAGACGGGGCAGAGATGTTCACTCACCTTGACCCAGAATTCGTTTTTAAGTTTTCCCGGTTATTCAATCACAGCCACTCCGGTCTCTCGCGGATTTCTCCTCGCCTGTTTCCAGAGCACAGCCGTGTTGTCCCGCGGGTGCTCGGCGACTTCCTGCAACAGAGAGAGCAGAACAACTTCTATCAATCGACCGCGGGGCGCAAACGAGAATCCGCGTTTTAAGGTTAAGTGAGGACCGAAACCGGGGGTAAGAAGGAGAACCGCGTGCCAATGGTTTGCTAAACGCTGCCTTATCCTCAATCGACCCGAACCCCCCTCCGCCCCATCTCACCTTTCTCGCGAAACGGCACACGTTCCGAACAATGCCCGTTTGCCCGTTCTTTCCCCCATTCAACAGTCAACTAATTAACCCCTTATTAGAACCGGCCCCGGGCCTCTAACGTGCGCCTCTTGTTCTCCTGCCGTGCTCTCTTCCTGAATTGATCGCGAGGCTGCCTTCGCAATACCAAAAGCGAGCGCGTACCCTTTCATTAAAATACGGAAAGCAATTAGAAAATTTCCGGTAATTATAGTCTTAGCCTTTAGAACGTGAACATTTTTACTTTTTATTAATTACTAAACTAAGTATCCGTTGATAAAATCAACTCAATCTCGTATCAGCAAACGTTTTAATAGTTTTATTAAACTATCTCGACATTTTTCTATAATAATTTTTTTTAACTTTATAGTCTTACCGTTTATCAGTAACAGGACCGTCGTGACCTCTTGCGGGACCCGGTTCAAAAATTTTGCGGGGTCAGAATATACATTCAAATTCTATACTTAACAATAAGGATTTATTTATGACAAGTACAAATGGTGTTACATATATTTTTTGTAAGATGAATGTTACATCATTTTTTCTCGCTTTTTTCGCCGCTAAATCTTTGATTACGTCACCAAAATTGATCGAGTCTGCTACTTCGGATTCTGCAAAATGTCTGATGAGTTTTCATAGACCGCGAGGCCGGGTTCCGGCGAACGCGTTGAACCTGCCTCGCGCCGACGAAAATAAAATTTTTGTACGTCAATTAGAACAAATTGGTTTAATAGGTTGAAAATAATATAGCAGTGCCTTTAAATTTTTCTATTGTCGCTACTGGTTTAAATTACACCTACTAATTTTTGCCATGAATGCCAAAAATATGTTTATTTATCAGTTTGTCACTATTTTCATTTCTCTTTTTCGATTCCCCGTTTTTTGTTACGAGGAATATGTTTTTGTTTGGATACGATTTGTTTCACGGTTTACCGTCCTAAGATAAAGAACTCCGACGTGGGCGAAGGGTCCAGGTGGCGCGAAGATTGTGTACAGAGAGGATCGAGGATTGTTTCACAAGGGTGTCGACCGAGGGACGAGGGCCACCCTCGAATATTTCCCGGGGAATTTCACGTTTTGACAGTAATTGAAACGTATTTCCCGTTCGGGCGCGAAAATACGCGCAGCGGCGGAGTCCTATTTTTTTTTTCGTTCCCCCGGCTGGCTGCCGGATGGCCCGATAATGCCACGGTATCTCAACGGTAACGGATGCGAACTTTTCACCGGCGCCGCGCGAACTTTTCCTACGAATTTTCCCCACCACGGCGAATTTATGCGAGACGCGAAACTTTCTCGGCGTCCCTTCAAAAAAATTGCGACGATTTTATTAAAACCGAGAGCGGCCGTGCCGGAGATAAGATGAAGAAGAGGAACAATCTTGCGACAACGAAGGGAAAATTGTTTACTCTATCCGTGGCTTTATTAATAGCCGCCGGATGTAGTATAAATTCAACGGATGCATTATATACTACCGGCGCTGGCCCCTGGAAGCCGTATTACTACGATCTAAGCCGCATTAAGGCTGGCGGAATGCGTTTCAAGTCAGCCAAAACTTGGGAAGTTAACGTTGTACATCTTAACGTAATCCGGCACATTTCTCTCCGTAATCCTTTATCTGGGGAACGTTCCGAGCAGGCTCTGCTAACCCGGAGGACTTCGTTACAAGTGTAATTGAATCTATTAGATTGAATTTATTCCGGAATAACCGAGCGCTGGAATTGTCATACGATTAAAGGCCAGCCTGGCTCGTCAATTCTCTTCGTAATTAGGACGTTTAATCTCTTTCAAACTTATTTCCCTGGAATATTCGATGTACTCTAAATCCATGCTATTTGCGAGCTACCGTTCTTTCGCCGCTGGGCAAACTCCTTGGCAAAAGAGCATCCGCAAGTTGCAAGATCCTGGCCAGCGTATTCTGCATAATCTCCCAGTTTATTCACAATCGACGAGCAGACGTCAAAATGCTAATTTTTGTAGATTGTAATCGTGACACGTTTTTTAATCCATCCGATACTCCGACCTCTAGGCAACGTCAATTTCAAGTGCGAAGAACGCACGACGGCTGGAGAACGCTCGATGCATACACCTGGGTGCATCCAGACTGACGCGTCGAGTGCAAGCGTACCCGCTGCACTTTCCAAATCGATGCCCTCGAACGCGACGCGTTATTTAACACTCGCACTGCTTCTCAAGAGGTCGACGCCACTTGCGTCCAATATTGATAATTGACAATTTCATATATGCGAAACATATTCGATCGTAATAACTGGACCGCGGATGTTAATGCAGAATAAAAATCGTATAGATTCACTGCAAGACATGGCAACCATTTGGAAATTTATTTCTCTGTTTACTGGTTTTACTGAGTTGTAAAAAAGGTATTTCATATTATTAAATTCCTGTGATCTTTTTATTGTTCGTGGATCTTAATGCAGAATAAAAATTGTATAGATTAACTGCAAGACATAGGAACCAATTGGAAATTTATTTATCTGTTTACTGGTTTTATTAAGTTGTAAGAAATGTATGTGATCTTTTTATTGTCCGTGGATCTTAATGCAGAATAAAAATTGTATAGATTAACTGCAAGACATAGTAACCAATTGAAAATTTATATCTTTATTTACTGGTTTTATTAAGTTATAAGAAATGTATTATATACTCTTAAATTCTGTGATCTTTCTATCATTCTATGGCCCCCCATTTTCCCCATAAACGCATAAAATCCACAGTCTAATAATCACAGTTCTCACCGAAAGAAAACTTCGAGGTCACCCTCCACCCCTTCAATACGACCAATGGCCAATAAAAAAACATGAATCTAATATTATTGGTAGAGCTTCATCCCCCATCAATGCGGATGAGGGCAGGGGCGGGGGTAAAGTTTCATTAGGATCTAGAGCCATTACCTCCGGAATAGACCCTACCGCAGGAACGCGACGTCAGCGGACACGTGGCACCGTTTCACCCCTGGAGCGCGAATATCGTTTCCAGCGTGGCGGCGGAGACGCGAACGGGGGTGAAAGAAAAAAAGCGAAATATGTCGTAAATGGGCTGTGTAGGGCCGGGAGGACAATCGAAGAATGAATTATTCTGTTTGCGTCAGTGGCGATAGCAGCGTCGGAAAGACACTCGAGACCCTCGAGGAGCCTCACGCTCCGAGCCCCTAATCAGTTCTCGTAATCTCGAGCTCCCGACGAAAGCTCTTTGCAGTTCCTCGACGTCTCTATTCCGGTCCCTTTATCCTTGCCCCTTGTTCTTTCGAGTCCCCTCGACATCGGGCCCGCCCGCGCCGCGGGGCGAAACCGTGAAACGGATCAAAGCAGCCTGCGGGCTGGATCAGCGGAGGGGGGGAGGGTCACCAGATAAATTTTCCCCTGCAAGTCATAATAAAGCAGCTCGTTCCGCGCCGGCACTTTTACCCGTTCATCTCTTTTCCTCTCTCTCTCTCTCTCTCTTCGTTTCTCTCTATCCCTCTTTCTCGACAGGTTCCTCCACCCCCGCGTATTTCCATTCGCCGTGGTAGCGCGCTCTTCCTTTCGTGCCTCGTCAGTTCTCGACCTCGTCGCCGCCACTTCTTCTTCGTTTCGAGACCTCCATCTCGACCCTTTTACAGGCAAACTCGCTTCAAATTGCCCCTGGAAATCTCATTTCCACCCGGTTCCATCCCACTCCCTTTCTTTCTCTTTCGTTCGCTTCCGACGCCACGTTGCCGAAAAAAAAAGAAAACGAGAGGAATTGCACGGTTGCGAACGTGGAGGGTGAGTCATCAACCCGAATGATTCTCACTGTTTCAGCGACGAAGTGTATATCTCGACAGGCACGGTTTACCGCCACAAATTGAAGGAGTGATTTCACGTTTCTTTTCGCTGTAACCGGACGCTTTAAAGCGGCACAATTGTGTACGCGCTTGAAGCGATTTTCTTAGGCATCGACACTTCAGCTTAGTTCTTTACAGCCTCTGCTAATTAACCCTTTCCACTGGGAACTATTTTAACTTGAAAATTAAACGTTTCTTCCAATCTAGAATAATTCGAATTTACATATGATTTTTTTTTTTAATTTTATGGGTATGTAATTGATACACCTCAAACAATACTTAAATGTTTAGTAATTGATTAGACACTAACTTATTTAATAATGTAAACAATATTTTGAATAATGGTATAGCAAAGTGGCGACTCTGGGTCCACTTGCAAAGAAGGAGAAGACCATTGGCCGAAGGTGGTCGGGATATTTTTTAAACACAGTTAGTTTAACACTAAACGTACCGAGCAATAAAAGTAACAGGCCCATGTTACCTTATAAAAATGACAAGATTTAATTTATTTAGACTTTGCTCGGTTGTTATATTTATTACATCATTTCTTGTAAAAGCATCTTTACAACTTCAATAATTGTAAAATAAAGAATCTAGAACCGGTCATTTGATCGTGGCAGCTTTGGTATTAATAATTAACACACATTTTTAAGTGATCAGTGCCAAAACGAAATCTATCAAAGAATTTGTTTTATGCTTCCAAATAATGAGCTTCTTGAGGTGGTTTCCAATTAGCCCATTTGACTTTTTATTATTACTACTTGCTATTTTCTTATTTTACATTATATTTTTTAAACACAGTTTAAAAGTACACATTTTTAAGTGATCAGTGCCAGAACGAAATCTGTCAAAGAATTTGTTGTATGCTTTCAGAAATAAATAATGAGCTCCTTGAAGTGGTTTCCAATTAGCCCGTTTTAGTTAATGTATAATAACTTTTTAAGAACATTTTCTTCAAATAAGTTCTCTATAGCCTCCACTGATTAAATATGGTGTATCTGTTAACTCGGCTCTACACCAATACGATGACGACGACACACATCAAGGGCTCCGTTGCAACGTAGACGATGCAAAAAGATGATGGAGAAGGGAGGAACGACGGAGAGGGAAATTGAGATGAGCGTCACCGGTGGAAATATGCAGATGGTCGGCAGCGGGGAAAGAAATGCCGCGCCCCGTCCCTTTCTCCTGCGTTTCCTCTCGGTCTCTCGCAGGCAAGTTCTCGTTCTCTGCCACCTTCTTCGAGATCATCTTCCGATAAGCGTGAACGCTCTGCGAAAATCCACTTTGTCGGGGGCTGACGTGTTCGAGAGAAAGCGATCGCGGCGCTTCCCTATCCCTTTAACGGGGAATGAATAACGCTGTCGGGGAGGAAGTTAATGGAAAAGTGTGGACACGATTTTATCTGAAACCCTCGTGTTTCCTTTTCGTTGCTGTTCGTCCGGGGGTTGACTGTTTCCTATACAGTTACCAGTATCCCATTAGTAGCCAGTGGGTTTTATGCATTTACGAAATTCAAGATCGCCGTCCTATTATTTTTGTTGGATATGGGAGTTAAGAGAATGCGTGCTTTTAAAAATAAAACTGTTTTTACACGGCGCGCGGGGAACCGAATTTACTCAACGAATTTCTAGCTGCGACTGATCCCGAATGGAAACGAATGGAATGTTTATTAACCCCTTGCCGTATTTTTACGAGTTCGACTCGTGATGAAGATTTTAAACAAATAAGCATACAACACTTTACAGACGCAAAATTTAAATTTAAAACATTTAATTGCAAAATTGCTTAAAGGTTAAAATTGGATCGAAGCGCCGACATTACGGATTATTTATTTTAAACAAACTCTAACAAATACGAATGTTACGGCTTTCTTTTTAGATGAAATAAAATTTGATTTGTTTGTAATCAATATTTCATCATTAAAATCAATGTAGCTATACAAAAAATATATGTATTCTTTTCTCTTCTACGACATTTTTCGGGATTGTTGCGACGCATCCAGCTCACCCCAACCGTTTTATTGTTTTAGAATACATAGTTTTTAATAGCAGACTAAGCGCGCGAATTTGGCCACCACGTGGTCCCCTAAAAAGGTTCCTGCAGACCCGTCTACCGCTTCTAATTAGCGACTTTCGCTAATTCGAAATCGAATCGGAGCCAAACGGTGCCGGACTACGTTTGAGCTCAACAGTAATGAAGACGTTTTAATCACTGTGAGGTGAGTGTTATGATCGGGAAGGTGCGGAGGTACTTTCATAAACGCTACCGTTCTTGAAATCAGAACTAAGCTTTCTTGGCGAGAGTCAGCCGGTACAACCGCGGAGCCCGGCGAAAATCTTTCTTTCTCGTTCACACAGTTCGCAGTCATTCGTTTACCACGCTATGGACGAGATTATATTAATACGATTCGGCGATCGTTGATTCCTTTTAGGCAACGAACTTAATCCAACAATTTTCTATGAACCACAATTATCAAGCGTGGAAATTAAGTTTCCATCTATTGCGATCACCTGCAGCGACCTTATCCGTCTTTTCCACTCTGGGAAACCGGTGAGAGAGAGTGTGTGTGTGAGAAAGAGAGAGAGAAGTTCGAGGACACTTCTTTCCGCTCGGTGTCGCTCCGAACGCGGCGAGTAACTCGCGAGAGAATTCAACTACGATGCACTTCCCCGCGGGAAGTTTGTTTATGCCAGCCCCATTCACGCCTCGTATTCTCTCTCCATCGTGCCAATAACCGCCGGCGGGAAAGTCGAAAAATTTTCCCTCGGAATTGTCCGCGAATGTTATTTTTTTTTTCACCCTATCTCTCTCTCTCTCTCAGCATTCCTCTTCTATACAGGAGGTAAAATAAATTGCGGTCGAAGGAGGGGAGCGAACCGTTTCGAGAGGAAGTTTTCTCATGGCGCGGTGGTCCGATGAAACGGAGACCAACTTCTCGGTGGTTTCAATCCCCAAGTTCTCCCAGATATTCCAATCAATTTCCGCGAACGCGAAATTGCTAAACGGCGAACTTTCGGCCGAGTGAAAGTTCCGCGCACGCGTGACCAACGCCGCCACCGCCACCGGCGCTGGAGGCCACCACCGACCGCTCCGTTTGGATCCGAGTCGGAAGTTTAACAGTAAAATTAAACTGGTTCCGGATTAATAGTAATTTCCGGGATTTATCGATCCTGTTGACGCGCTACGTAACCCACTTTCCTGTTTCGACAATATCGGCCGCGGCGTGGTCGCGCCGTTATAATTGCGTTGGATGAATTTATGGGAAGGCGCGAGGATCGGCGAACTTAATTGCGCGATTTCACGGTAATTGGTCCGGTTCGATTCTATTAGGTCCGCGGGGATCAAAGAGGCGGCTCTCGATTAAGCGGAAAAGTGTATCTAAGTCCTGGTATCTAATTATTTTCGTACAGGTCGATCAGAAACAAAAAATTAAGAATCGATGGTCGAAACTACCTCGAAAGAGGTACACTCCCGCTCGTAAGTCTTAGGACACTGTTTTTTTAGTAAATCTATTTCGTATAGATAAAAAAACCTTCATTAAACCCTTGCCGTATTCTAACGAGTCAGACTCGTAATGAAGATTTTAAACAAAGTCTAACAAATACGATTGTTACTTTCTTTTTAGATGAAAGAAATTTTGACTTGCTTGTAATCAATATGTCAGCATTAAAATCCATGAAGCTACGCAAAAAATATATATTGTCTTTTCTCTTCTACAAAAAGGTAAACTTCTGTAAAAAGGCTGCAGTGACCAAAAGAATACAAAAACTGATGAGTGAAGTTCGAGGTGTTCGGTAACAAACGACGTGTTTATGCTCGTAGACGTGTAAACGAAAAATTAAATTCAGACTATACAGTGCCAACAGTGAAACTTAGGGGGAGGGTAATCAATAATGGTATAATGTTGTTTAGGGGCAAATAAAACCGATGATTTGGTTCAAAGAAATGGTATTGTAAGAAAGAAAGATATTTAAACACTTTACATGATGACGCTGTACCATTTGGGCAACGTTCAATTTGACTAAATTTTACATTTATGCGCGATAATAATCCAAAACACACGTCAAAAATATGTAAAAACTATTTGGATCAGCTTTAATGCAATAATTCATTAAAAATTATAAAATGACCACCCCAATCGCCAGATTTGAACCCCATAGAAAATTTATGGGATGATAGACAAGTATGAAACTTATGGAATATTTTGGAACGAGATTGGAATAATATAACAACAGAAAGTATGAAGAATAGTGGAAACTGTAATAAAGAAACGTGGCGGATTCATCGATGAAAAGAAAATATAAATATTTTTTTACTTCTTGGTAAGATTTTTGATACATGAGTGCAGCATCCTGATATGTAAACTTTTAAGGAAGGAGAAATTTGTTCGCATCCCTCAACGATTATTTCATTTTTACAGAGTCATATGCAAATACGATCACCGTCCAAAGACTTACGAGCGGCAGTGTGCGTTAGATTTTAAAACAATAAATACAGCTGTTCATAAAGTTCCGTCTTAAAGGCACGATTCGTAGAACGAATAACGTTTCGTTGGCGGGACAATAATTATGAATAATTACAGTCCGTGCAAACTGTTCTCGATCCCCCATGGGATAATATGTCACACGAGACACACGGTCTGCTTCTCTCTTTCTCTCTCACGGTGTTGCATACATCGACGCGATGTAAATGATACACCGTGTCGTCCGACTACACTCCATATTACAATATGGCAGAATCGGGATTCGGTTCCTCGTGAAAATTAAATCTGGCCGTGCGCGTAATTATGTTTGACCCGACTAATACGTATCCGCAGCTGAATCGAACTCCGGCCGACCCTGAACTGTCTCTTAATTAATAAACCCGTCTCCGTGGTTCGCGGCGAATAATTAATTACTGTACATTGCAACGGGCGGGGTAAGGGGGGGACGAGAGATTCTACAATATTAATTAATCACGGATTTTTTTTGACGGACAACGAGATTATAATTCCCGTCGCAATTAGGAGAGTGATGAAACGATTGTTCGCCAGCGAGAATTACACGACGTGCCGGAGTCGTTTCTGTTCCGTCGCAAGGGCACAGGAAACGTGGGGTTTTTTTGAGGACGTTATTTATGACACGCTCGTGACTGAACAGCCTCTTCAAGGAGTAAGCAAACCGTTGCAACATTTGGCGACCAATTGAGACGTCGGCCAAATGATAGTTTTTTTTTCCTTCTTAAAACTTACAACGTGCCATAAATCTCGTCCTCGAGAAGGCGACCTATTGAGACGCACAGTTTCAAGTTCCGAGGGTCAATCGTAGAAGGCAGGTATAAATCACTCCTTCTTCGAACTCGACCTCGCTTGAAACAACAAACTGATACGATCCAATCAGTGCTGGTCTTCGACAATCAGTCGGCCTTTAAGCATTGAAACATAAACTAAGTAACACCCCTTCTCGAATACATAGAAGGATCCTCACGAAGAACGTCCTCTCGATACATGGAGGGGGTTTTTCAAGCTTCACGATTTTTGACAAAGGCGGGGACAGGCGGTTCAGTTCTAACACTGGAACCGTGCCGACGCGACCCACCCCTTTGATCAGTTTTTCGTAACACGTCATCTTGTCCAAGTCAGGATACGTAGAAATTCACATTTCGAGATCCCAGCGATCTGACGCGTCTAAGGCAGGACCTGCTAGCATAGCCTTGCTGATGAGTCCTCTACCAGGTCTGGGGCGATAGCTTCTTCACATAACGAACAAAGACTATCGTAAATTTAATTAGTTATCTAAAATCAGTTTGGCGGATAACGATTCGATGATTTCGTAAAATTTCGCGTCCGCGAAGTTGGAACTTCTCATCGAACAGTTTCCATTAATTTGGTCGAATCGCGTCGGGAGTCCCCTCAAAATATTTAGACACGGGCTGCTCTCGACTGACAAGCAGCGAGCGAGACAGGGCGGCTAGCAAATTGGGCGGACAAAGGTCGCAATAAATTCGCTGGAACTGTTAATGCAATTACGAGTTTCTGGTCCCCCCGGGCACGGAACGGCGCGGCGTTTAAGCCCTTATAAAACTTAGCACGGTTTCATGCTCGGCGGGTCACGAACGGCGGCGCAGCCCGTAACAAAAGCTGCTGGTCGCAGTATCGTGTCAGGAACTGTTGGTCGACAGGCTTATCGATGGTTTTACGACTCGGTCTCTTTCCCCGTGGCCATTCGATTCAATATCGTCAAAGGTTTACTACTCGGCGGGCAGGCGCCGCTTTTATTGTGCCCGGCCAGCCCGTTTACTTTCGTTCGCTCGACTCCTCCGCTCTCTCTCTCTCAGTCTCCGCTCGCTCTCCGCTCGGCTTCTCGGTGGGATCGCCAACTGAAAACTGCGCGAAAACGCCCCGAAACGCTTCCGACGACTTATCGATCATTTTCTTCGCGCTACCGCCGCATACGTCCGCCGAGAACAAAGACGGTTCCGAAAGGGAATTGCGCAGGACGCGAGAGATAACGTTCAGGATCGCTTATTGGACCGGATGCGAACGTCGATTTCCCGGCGAAAAGAAGCTCGGTCGTGTTAACATTTTAGCTGGCAGCTGGCTCTTTAATCCTTTCGCTTCACTGTAGCTGCCCGCGCTGGGCCACGTTTATGGCAGGAACATCGCTATTGCGCACCGGGGGGCCCGGTACGTGACATTTTGTAGTTTGGCTACGGTGTGACGGTTTGATCGTTTAGGGGCATTAAATTCTTAATGATGTTGTTTCTGTTTTTTTTTTTAAATAATGTACTTTGTTAAAATACGATGAATTCTAATTACTTTCTTAATTTCTTGCAAATTACTGTTTGAGAAAGTATTTCATTTAAATGATAGAAGAAAGTTGCAAGCACAGTCTTACGTAAATATATTTACAGTTTATTCAAACTAAATTCGTGTAAAGAAATGCACCGAACGAATTTTTCATTAACAATACTAAATATCTGTATTTTCTGCTAACTTTCAGCACACGACTCAACTTCGTCGAAGTTTTTATTGTTCATTTTGTATGGAATGCAGAGGAATAATTGTAATCGATGTGAAAGATCTAATATACAAAAATACAACCCACAGAAAAAAAAATCTCGACCGCTAATAAAATGTGTAGTTTGCAAGAAAAAAGTGGCTCACGTTATCCATTTCATGTTTATCATCTTTAAACACCATCCAGAATGACATGTCTTAAAGATCGATTCCCAGATAGCACGCGACGTTTTAAAGATGTCTTTTTTACGTCCATTTTAGGCCTGAACGTCCTATTTTTATAATCATTTACTATTTTAGACGTCTTAAAGTCGTTTCCTAACAAAAAACGTTCAGGAGACGTTCAGGGGATGTTTGGAAGCCGTTCTGTCTGGATCACTTGTGTCAAATTTTCAAATAAAACACTTCGTATCAATAATAAATATACACGAGACATCTCGTCCATAGCATTGTACGACGGCAGCATGAAAACGAGCTATCTCGTCCATTGTAGCGAAAGGGTTAGTAATTGATTATGTCTAGAGGAAGTTCTGTAATCCTTTTGGAAAGCATTCATCAGGAAGAAATTAGAATAAATGATGTTAACGTTGCTGGGATTCAATCCCGACTGTTCTCAAATCTGGATATTGAAATTGCCTGCACTGTGAATTGATGCAGCAAGACGCCGATGGTTTTCTCCGGAAATTCATACCTGTCGGGTACTACCGGCGTAATTAGTTGATCCGGCGGGAGCAAACAGTCGCTCGTAGTCAGCGAAAGCAATCGACGTATCCACCTGACAAACGGGGGATGACTGATCGACGCGGTTACCGCTACCGTTTCTCTTCGTCACGGCCATTGTTCGCCAACTAATTAGATTCTCCTCGAGATTAATCTTGAAACTCGCGCACCTGCCGCGGGAATCCGTCGATTATTATTGTCGACCGGATTAATCGTGCAGAACTTCCCGAGGAACGCGGATGTAGTCTCGGAGAACCTGATAAATCGCCGAAGACTTGATACGCATTCGACAGGAGGTTCGCAGGCTCCTTTCTCCAGCATTAACACCTAATCTATTCAGCAAGTTTCCCAACTTCTCTGGGAACTTGCGAACTAATTAGAAAAATTAGGCAGTGCATTATATTACGACCGAACACCTGATTATAACCTTAAATTGATCACCGCGATCTTTGAGAAGCAATTAATCTGGGAAAAGTTTTCAAATACTGATAGATACATAGGTTTTTCATTGCAATTTCATCTACTAGATTGTTGAATGAAAATTTTTTATAAATATCAATTGTTTTTAGGAATATTGTGACACGAAAGTTAGGAAACCTGCGATTTTGACTTATAAGTGCGTCTACATATAAATATTTCCACAAGAATCTAAAACATTAAAACAAATGAAACACATTAAAACACAAATTGATGGAAAAGATATTTTGAATAGTAGGTTGATTTTGTGTGAGCAATTGGAAGCATTTGTTTACTAAATAACGTGCAAAAAAATTTCGAAAAAAGTAGCAATTGATAGCAATTACATAACAAAAAGTGACTAACATTTTTTTATTTGACCCCGTGAAGAAAATTTAAAATATACTCTTTGTAGATCTATGTTAGTTATGTAACTAGCAATTGTTAGTTATATATCTATGTTATGTAACTAACATAGATCTATAAAACACATAGTTTAAAATTACTATCGCAAACAAATATTTTTTTTACTTGTTGTTGCATTGTTAATTGTTGATGATATATTGGATGAACCATTTTGTTTTTAGAAATTTTTTATTTCAAATTTATAATTGACGATCTCGAGAACCCAGCAATCTTCACATAAATTGGACCAATCGTATTGATGCTATCATATTTTTTCCTCGCTTTGGCTAGTTCGGATCTCTATGACGGATAATTACAAGGGAAGTTATTGCACCAATTGCAAAAAATTGACCGAAGGTGGTCGAGATTTTCGAAATACAGTTTTAAATGATCAGTGCCGGAACAAAATCTATTAAAGAATTTGTTGTATGTTTCCAGAAATAAATCATGAGAGTAATCTAGTTAATGTTTAACAAATTTCTCAAAAATTATTTTTGCTGAACAAGCGTTGTATCTGTGGTATACTTTCCACAAATTCTGAAACAGACTTGTTAGACAGTTCTTACGGACTTTTTCCCGCTTCTTGCCCAAATGGCACCACTGTGCGACGCCGCAATAAAACGTGCGAAACAGGCGAGGGAATTTTCAAGACTGTCACTAGGAGTTGTGTAGAAGGACAAGATGAAGAACGATGACGAGGAGGATCATTTCCGCGCCGAATATGCCCGGATCGAGTAATAAACCTGATTTCGTCTTTGAACGGCTACCATTCAGGCTTTAATGAATCGCTGAAGCTGTAGCATCTATCCCTTTAATCCTGGCGTGGATCCTCACCGACACTCGTAAGATATGACTTTATGCTCGTGCTTCTGCTTCAGGGATGTGCGTCCTGTTTCAAGGCTACGAATCACGTCTTCACGAATCGCAACCTTTCGAATCCATTACGAAACGGAAAATTCGGCTTTGGCAAAAATTCGAAAATGGACATTCCGGCAAACGGAAACGATGAAACAATCAATTCCAATTCTGCAGGAATCCAAACAAATATTTCAACGAACAGAATCGAGCGGCAACGCGATTCGCGCATCCATCAACCAAATCCCAGACGCGTCGATTTTCCGCACTCGACGAAACGGAAGGATCGAACGATTTCCACTGTGAAAGCTGCAATCGTTCAAAAAGCAGCGGCACAAAGAAAACGGAAAGCTTTGGGGCCGTGTTTGCCCGCAACTTTCCTCCTCGCGATCGTGAAATAAAAAAGAGAAGAGAGGCGAGCTAATCGATAAAGATTAATCGGCCGGAAGCCGGTGCACAAGCGTCGCCAGTAAAGACACAATCGACGCAGCTTTTACCGGGCGCGACAAGGAAAAGTTGGCCGGCGGGACGTTTCGAACGATAAAAGCTTCCGGCTGAACAACGCGGGTTGGGGGGCAACACTTCGCCGTGTCTTTCAACACTTCCGCCACATATGTCCGACAACTTTGCACTCAGTTCCGTGCTTTATCCGCCGGCCCACGGCACTACTCCCCGCGCCCAACCTCATCCGTTCCATTTTACGCGTCTCTTAAACTTCGCCCGCGCCTTAACCGCCCTAACCAACGCCCACGCGTGTCCGGATCGATTCCGGCCGGTCCAGAACTCCCGAAAAATTGCCCGTGACGGATTTCGTTGAGACAGCTCTGTGCGGAGGTTCGCCAGAGAATGCGTCCTTCGAAGCAGATCTTCGAACCCTGAATCATCTGGTGATCGCCTGGATTTTCCTGATAATTCTTATATCTTAAATCAAATCATCGTAATTAAGCGACTCGACGCACCAAAGGCGCGCGCCGCGCTGGGAATCGTAACGGAATAACATTTTTTCGTATGGTTTTCGGAAAAATCGCAGTTAAAGATCCGTCGGATTCGCTTGCTCTAGTATACGCAGGAAGTAGAATAGGTCGGCCATGATCAGACGAGTCAGACGATTCCTATCTAATACTACGTATATTCGCTGCATTGTCAAACTCGGTTTCCTCGGAAACGAAGCTTCGGATGAAAAAATTTTATTCGATATTTTTTTATGTTTTATTACATATTGTTGTAACTGACGTCAAGACGAATCCAGTGACTCGCTATACTATCCATGCAGGTCTTAAAATAATGTTAAAATAGCTTTGGTCGACTTTTCGAGGCAAATACTCCATTGTGCGTCGAATAGCGAACAGCAATCGGTGAGGGTTACAATAATATTTGCTCGAAAAATCATCCGCGCTTGAACTCCGGGAACAAATAAAATCGCTGGGAGTCCTAGCGGGGCGGCGCGGCGCGGCGGAAGGAGTTGGAGCGTTTAATACAGGAGAGGCGGGTGTTCGTCCGTGGCTCGACGTCGTCTCGTTAATAATTCCGCGTTTCTCTGTCTCTCCGGATCCGCTGCAGGCGGTCGTGACACGCGAAAGCCTGCTCTCCCCCGGCGAGGCTCCAATTAATTACGGTGATTAATCATTTTATCTCGCGAGCGGCCTCGCGCGCGCAGTCTTTTCCCACGGAGCAACGGCCGCGGCCGAAATAAATGAACCGCTAATTGATTCCTAATGCGTGGGCTCGGGCTCTCTCCGGGCCGCCTATTCGTGTTTGATTACCCGCAATCGAGCCCGTTGTTGCTCCTTTTTTCGCCACTCGCAGCGCGCGGTGGCCGCTTGTTTCGAGCGTGTTCGCCGCCGCCGCTCGTGTTGTCGATTTCGCGAGCCACTCGCCCGATCAAACGAACGATTCACCGCCTCTGTCGATCCCCTGTTACCACCGTCCACCGTGCAAACCGTTCGAATATTACTTCATTCGCGCCCCGCTACACGAAATCGCCTCGGCCTCGAGTAAACCGATGCACTCGTTTCCGATTGCTTCCGGAAATTGGATCGATCATTGGGTAATTCGCACCCTCTCTCTCTCTCTCTCTCTCACTTACCATCAAAAATTTAATTTTTCCTCCAATACGCTGTTCCGCCTGTCCGCATACGGTCGCGCTTTGTCTTTTCAGGGATATTCAATCCGGAAATCAAATCTCCCTAGTCTAATTCTCCGATTAATACAGTATTTTCGCAGTTTCGCTTTAAATTTACAGAGTGTCCAGCGACTCATGGTCAGCCGATCAGAAAAGAATAAAATTTGTTCCCGCGAGTCTTCGTTTTCGAGAAAATCGACTTTAAGTCAAGATAGAGTTTGATCAAGGTAGATTTGAAGTAAAATAGGTCGGTCATGACCAGACGCGTGAAACGATTCAATAGCACGTGTATGTCCAACATTTTCAAAGTCGATTTTCTCGCAGGATAAAATTTTATTCTTGTTTTTAGTAGAACGGCCTCCTAATCGGTTGACCATGAGTCGCGGTACACCCTGCATATCGAAAATTGCTTCGAAATGCCACCGTCGCGTCTCCACCAGAGAATAATATCTTTTCGGTGCTTCGCGGGGCGAGTTAATGGGTTCGCGCGGGAAATTGCGGAAAGTCAAACATTGCGGGGCCGCCTGGCAACATGCACGGAAGATGACGAAGACAGCAGCGAGAGGCAGCGGAAAATGTGTCAATTCGGTTTGTTTGACTGGAGCGTCTGACACAGAAGGGTATTATTCTACTGGCAGCTTCTCGGACCCATATCGCCGGGCTACGCCACCCTAGGGGATTTGCAGTGTAAATGCAAAATCATCCCTCTGTCGAGTATCCTGAAACCAACCCGCCCGGGATATCCTCCCTAATGGTAATTACGGAATTATTACCAGCCATTTCAGTGATCACCCTCCTGCGGACTCGTTGGAGAGGGAGAGGGAGAGGGAGAGGGAGAGGGAGGGAGCTGGGATCGATTTCTCATTCACTTAGTTTTTCCTGGTTTTATTGGTGAAACTTTCATGCCTCCCGTTCTCTACCGGCGCCGCGTTGTCGTTCTTGATTCACCGAGGCTCGTCGCAAATAAATAACGCGAAATGCTACGGTAAATAATGCTTATGAAAAGCAAACAGAAAGATCCGAGCGTAGCAAGATAGAAATATAAGCGCCGGGCGAAAGAAAACGGTAATTGAAGAAAATAAAATATAAAATTGTGTTTGTGTTATTCGCGGTGATAGTACACGCTGCAGGCAGCACGCTGATCACGTACCGGGGGAACAACGAAAACGAGCTTGTTATCTATGGTAAACACATCGTTCCTCGAGACACGCATCCTGCACATTTTCATTTTTCTTTGACGTCTCTGTCATCCGCGCGAGTTCAGTCCTCTCTGCGCTCGAAACAGATTAAACATGCTCATTTCTCATCTTTATAGGATCAAACGTCTCATGTCGCGCTCGAGCGTTCAGTAATGTGTTAGTCTAAACGCAAAACAAAAGAAAAGTTGTACAAATGCTGATACATTAATTTCTTATCTACATATACGCGATGATTTACGTACATAAGAATACGAAACATAAACACTCTATTGCACTTGTTTCATCGACGCAATCTCGACAAAATATATTTTACAATTCAGCAAGAAGAAATTAGAGGTAAAGGACTAATTGTCACTATATGAAAGGGACGATTATGAGAAGTTTTCGTTAATTAGATTCATTAAAATATAATAAAGTAAAGGTCAATAAGCAACTCAAAAAGATTGCTTATTGACAACGGCCGTAGTGAAATGGTTAAACACAAAGGCATTTAGTAATCTAGGAATTGTTTTTAATTAACCGAGAAGTCTGTGCGAGAAAATTTGAACAGCTTCCGTAGTTCGAGGTGGATCTCGAAAAAGCCATAAATATTCAGTGAAAATTAAGCGGGACGCTGCAGTGTTCGGTCCCTCGCAAGCGGTATTGTTATCCTGAACGATGCCCCGGGTATCTACGATTGAAATGAATCCAATTTAAGCGTCGAATAGCATGTCGAAGTTATAATTATTTTAAATCGCGCTGCAAACTTTCCCCATCGAATTTCGTTGAAGCATGGACTCGGTGTCTGTTCTGCTTGTTATCGAGGTATCATTTTACGGGCTCCCTGGGCCGTTCCTCTCCGTTTTTAGCTCGTCCAGCCATTTTCCCTCTCCCGCCGCCGCGCTCACGGTAAATTTGATAAAAATTGCCACCGCTTTACGACGGCCAGCTTGTAATTTGATCGGCCGTGAACTCGATCTCCCGTTTAACGTGGACGACCCCCGCGATTTACCGGGAATAAATTCTCTCGGTCTCGTCCTTTGCCGTTCAACACAGCGGCGGCCGGTGTTCCTTTCAACCCTTGCGCCCACGATGCTCTGCTCTGCTCGCTTTTAAGGGATATCGATCCCCCTTAAACGCGATCTATGAATAAGCCCGACGGTACGTACCGATATACGCCGGGGAGATTGATGGAACGGATGTAATGTATTCCGAAGAGCTCGTTTCTTCTTTTTCCCGGCGATTGAATACCAAGTAATATCCTATTTCGACCCGAACGGAGCATTCTAATCCGCGGGACCGAAAAATCCACGGGTGCAACGCGTACAGTGCCACGTCTGTTCCGGTAAGAATCACGCAAAATCGAAACATAAACGCTGACCATAACTCTTCATAAAATGCAAAAATTCAATTATTTCTCACTACGGTCAGCTATCGTAGAATTAAACACAGTTTCAGCTAATTTTTCTGGGTTGAACGACACTTTGACGTCTCCGACGTCTTGACGACGGAGTAGAAAGTCTTCATAAAATGCAAAAATTATTTGTTGGCCTTGACCTATCTCCTCAAAAAACAGTGTTTGTTCGCTTTAATAACAGACGCATGCAGCCTGGTAAAACCGAAATTAAAATTGAAAACTGTGTCATCGAATCAAGCGAAACAGTTCATAAAAATAAAAGTTCATATAAATAAAGTGAGGAAAAAATCTTTTAGGCTTCTAAACATTATGAAATTTCTTTCCGATGTTTCATGGGCCGAGACCTTGTTGTTGATATATAGAAAGACCAATTATGCAGACCAATTATCCAATTATATATTAATAATATAATTGCTTCGTATATTATCAGAAAAACAAAAACCTAATGGTTAAATTAGAAAGAATTCAGTCTGCTGCAAAATGTTTTGTCAAGTTTCCTTTGAATGACAGTTTGAAGCCACCGGAATAGAATGCAACAATTTTCCAATGTAAATACCGCTGAGTTTCTGAGACCCTCTCCGAAAGACCGTTGGTGTCTTGAACGTAGTAATTTTATTATGCAACATATGCGATTGTTCTCGTTAGCGTGCAACGTGGTAAAACGGAGTACAGAACTGCGATTCAATCGGAGATTCGTTTCAGAAGAGCTGCTCGGAAAAAAATCCCGCGAGTTCCGAATTTTCGAAGAACCGAGTGCGCGAAAGCTCTTGCTCCCGGCCACTCGGTGAACTCTAACTAGCCCGTTTAATTATTCTCGGGGAATTCTCGACGCAATCGGACCGACTACGGCGGGCATGACTTCTCTCGCGAGGTCGCTGTTCTCGCGAGGCTTTTATCGCGAAAGGAGGGTAAGAGGCTGAAATAAATTTGCGTTATCACAGCGAAAAGGGAAGGGCCAGCCCGAGGGGCCACGAAACGGGGAAGTACAAAGGGCTACTTGGCTACTTTCTCTCCCCTTTCGTTTTCGTTTCTTCCCTCGTCGGCCAAGAACTAATTGTAATTTTCCCAATTTGTGCCGAGCTTGTTTGGTATCCGAATAAATTGGGGACGAGCGAAATTCGCAAACGAGAACCGGCGACCTAGAAAAACAAATTCATTTTCTCTCTGTCCCCCTGTCGGGAACCTTTTCATCCAGTGAGTAACACGCCGGGTTACGTTCTTCGCTTTTGTTCATGTGCTTTCCATTCCCGGACCGCCTCCCCTCATCCCTCCCGCCATTTCCCCTCGAAAGCGTTTCATCCACTTTTAGAGGGTCCCGTCTGCAATTGCAAGTTTTACTGCGCCGTAAATATTTCTGCCGTCGATGGTGATCGATCAGTCCTCCCTCCCCGCCCTGCCCGGGTCGTAACAGCGACGACCGACTTCCCTTTCCGATGATAAAACTGCAATCGCGCAAGGTCATCGTCATACGGTCCCGTAAAGGAAACACGTACGTGCATTTTCTCGTTCCCTTCGAACACGGCCTCTGCATGTCATTCCCCGGCGCTGTTGCTTGCCATTACTTAAAGTATTCCTGTACCAGACACGGAAACCCCGAACGAAAAACGTGGACACGTTAATTGCTTCCTGAATCGCGTCGCTCACAGATTTATATGCATTTGCATATTCTAAATAAAACATATAGACACGAAATTGTTAACTGCAACGTTAATACGAATTAATTACGTGACCTCGTAACTCTTTTCAGTAGTACAGGTCGACCATTTCGACAGCGAGAACGTAATTCCCGCATTCTCGCATAAATTTCGGAGATATGAAATACAATTAACGGTGCATACGCTCGGTTCAGTGTCGTATAAACCCAATTTCGGTTCTGCAATTCTGCACCGGCGCGGGAAGTAGTGTAAGTCGAAAACGCGTCGGACCTCGTTCGATGTTGGAATTGATCGCGCCTTTAATTTGTACGAGCGTACAAGTGTTGTCCACGCGACAACGAGCATTGTGCGCACACAACCGTCACACACCCTTTTAATTTGACACGACGCGCCGCTGTTTTGATCACAATATAAACGTCACGCAGCCGTCGATCGAAATTATCTGCACGGCGAAAAATCCGTCGAGCGGCCGCGCACCGAGTATTATATTGTACATCATATTGTATTCATGATCGTTTTAATAATACCTGGACGTGCCGCGGATCGCGGAAAATTCAATTCCGTACACGTCGGATTACCTATGTATTTTAAAGAATGCCTGGGATTTGTGGCCAGTCGTATAATAAATAATTATATTCATATTAGCATTCATTAAAATCCCGCCGTTCCGAATTTCGCATACAAATCGAGTTCAGCGAATAAAATATCTGCGTTCGTCGGAATATTTCAACTCTTCCGGGCCGAGTTTAAAGTAACACAGACTCGAAACACATCTGGTCATAGAGAAAGAGAGAGAGGGTGAGAGTTCGAACCTTAAAATAATCATGCCAGATGAAATTCAATAAAACATTGCAAAGGCGAGCGATCGACATCGCAGAAATTGACCAGAAATAAAGTCGCTCGAAGTTTTTCTGCTTTCGTCAGTGATGGGCCGGAGTTTACTGCGTCGAATTCAATAATGCACAATCGACATGTTCTCGTTTCGTCGGCGTCAACAGCTGGACATTTTTATTTATTACCAATCGAACCAAATTTAGCCCAGAAACACTAAACCGATTAATTCTGTGTCAAAATCAAGGAACTTTCGATAGAAACGTGACAGAGCGATGATTTTCTTTTAAATTAAAGCTGAAACATTGCAGAATACAGGAAAAATAGAGACGTTATGATACGAACGTTTTTTAACTTTGAAAATCTGTGTTAAACTTGCTGTTGAGTGAACTCCTAGTCGATCCACCGATCGATCGAGTCACTTCGAAACTTGCACGTGGTGTGCCGACTAATTTATAATAACTAATTCGAAGGACCACTTCCCTCAATGGGAAGAAATAAATGTTAATTGTGACAACAATAATATATTTCAAACTGCGGACTGTGAGAGTCACGACTGTCCGTACAATGATTACGTGGCTAAACTAGAATTGCTAGATGTTCAGTCGGAGAAATCTGCCGATGTTTGTACGAAGGCTATGATACTATGTTACTAACTGACAGTCGACGAGAATCTGCCGGAGCTCGCAGGACCAGGATGAAGGAAAACTAATTTTTCCCTCTCCTTTACAATCTTCAACGGGTGGGGATGTCGTTGGAAAAAGTGAGGATACAGAGGACTATTGTCTAAAACCTGGTCCACGGATGGACCCCGGAAAATAGCTAGGTGTCGAATTTCGGCGCCGAGTCAACGACGATGCGACCATCGGCGACACGACACTAACCAGATGTCCAGAAACAAGGGTTCCTTGTTCTGAACCAAATCGCTATACAATAATATCCTAAACACTTGCTGAATGTCAAGAAAATTGTGGCTTATCCAATACCATGTCCGGATTCCTAAAAATAAAAAATAGATCA
The DNA here is from genome assembly GCA_028454225.1 of Lasioglossum leucozonium. NCBI lineage: Eukaryota > Metazoa > Arthropoda > Insecta > Hymenoptera > Halictidae > Lasioglossum > Lasioglossum leucozonium. The sequence continues at coordinate 7,205,638 of CM052222.1, forward strand.
ATATTATTAAATAGGTTCCCCACGGTGAAAAATAGTGAAAAATAAAATGTTCATATTTAAAAGCTTTGTCTGGCTACAATTTCGAAAAAATCCAATTGTTTTCATCGTTTTCGAAAGTGCTGAAGATTTATAAAAGTGATATGCATTCGATAAAAGCGTATGAAGCTGATTTTTTATCAAACGGTGAGCCAATTCATCGATTGGAACGACTGTGCGGCGTTGTCGACTGGAAATTCTTTGGCAGAGAATTCGACCACGGAGAATATCTTCCTCTGATAGAACGCGTTCCGCGTAAGTGCATGCATATAAGTCTTCCGGTGCAAATTCGCCGGTAAATTGCGCCGCGGCCCGAGCCAGTATTTATTGGCGAATTATGCGAATGCCGAGTGGCTCGATACGCGGAACGAACAGGTTCCGCGGCGGCGCCCATTCATATCCTCGTCCCGCACGACCGCTTTTGTCTGGCCACTTTCGATACACCGAGCGAGAAAATGTTCCAGCTTTTTGTCGGTCGAAAGAATTTAACCTCCACCCAGGATTCATTAATATTCCGGGGCCAAGGAGGGAAATGGTTTCGGTGCTCACGCTTTTCTGCTGGAATATTAATTAGCCAGTTCCGCTGGCTCGAATTTTCAAATCTGCATCGAATCCGCACTGGGATGCATAATATATGACTCGAGCACGAAATTTCTTATTTTAGCGGTTATTCGCGACTATGGTGATTAATCTAGCTCACGCGGAGGACGGTGCAAAAACAGCATTTTAATATGAAAATATAAGAATATATTAAAAGGACGCTGAATTTAATGTTTAGAGTATTTTATTCCAAGGTAGAATTTTTACATTTTAATGGGTGCTTCTGTGTACCGTGTTTGTGCATAAACTATTCACCGCACTTTATGCATACACGTTGCAGTATTATTTGTTGTGGTTTCGTGTATTTTAAAAGATTAGCTGTTCGAAGAACGAAAAATGTTTGATCGTGAATATCGTCTTGAGAAAAATTTATTTCCCCAGACAGTAACGTCAAACAATAAATGCCATTTCTCGACATACTTTGCCATACTCTCGGCAAGGTAAATTTTCCATCCACAATTTTAGGGATCGAGAATGCCTTACGATTTATTTTACGGTTTCAGTGATTAGAACTCTTTTTCAGTTCGTAATTTCCGAAAAAAGGAAAAAATTTATATTTATTGTATGCCTTATATATTCTGCAATAGCTCTACATCAACAAAATCAAAGTAGAATTTTATTTCGGTTTAAAGGAAACTAATAACATAGAGTGAAAAATTGCCAATATTTAAACAGTAATAATTTCGTAAAAAAATGACCACACGATCATAAAATTTGACTCATTTTAAAGCTGAAAGCCTCTACTTTCAAAATCCACCGTTCATTTTATTCGACGATCTTTTTAGATGACATAGCGAGCGAGAAACTGAAGACGCGTTTCTCATTGAAAATGTTGCACATTCAAACGTCTGTGGAAACTTAGAAAAATTTTTCTTGTGACTGAAACTAACATAGATTTCAAGATTGAAGCTTCCTCTTTCCAACGACACCTTAAAAATTAATGTACGATTTTGTTTAGCTGTTTCATCGAGCTTCGAATGAGAGCTGTGCCGTCAACTTTACACTACTATAAGTTACACCAAGGGGGCTATGCACGACCGAACTTGTTCCTCATTTTTATTGCATAAAACAGTGAAAAAAAAATCGTACATCAATTTTTAAGGTATCGTTATAAAGAGGAAGCTTCATTCTTGAAATCTATGTTAGTTTCAGTCAAGAGAAAAATTTTTCAAAGTCTTCAGAGATGTTTGAATGTGTAACATTTTCAATAAGAAACGCGTCTTCAGTTTCTCGCTCGCTACGTCATGAAAAGAGACCTTGGAATGAAATGAACGACGGATTTTGAAAGTAGAGGGTTTCAGCTTTAAAAACAATCAAATTTTATGATCGTGTGGTCACTTTTTAGGAAATTATTACTGTTTAAATATTGACAATTTTTCGAGAATCGGGTATTTAAAATCATCGACACGTGTCTGACACAATATTGTAAGGCAAGGGGTTAAACGAAACATCCAGAGAAATGTGCAAGTTTCGACAATAAAAGCGCGTCGAGCAAGAAAAATCGCAGGTCCCTGCGAGAATCGTTTTTTTTTTCGATGGACCTGCGCTTCGACATATTATCCAAGCAACGACAGGAAATGATAAACCATCGACTAGGTTTCGGAAAGGTGTCACGATCGCGATACACGCGGGCCCGTTTGAAAAATCGAAGGATCCCTCGAGCGACGAGAACGTCCGTTAGCGTACGCCGTCACAATGTAAATCCGAGGTGGCAAGGAATTTATAAGCCTCGCGTACAGTCATCTCTCGAGCCTTTTTTCTCCCCGGGCTGATTTATCGTCGAATTCGACTACTGTGCGCAAGAAGAATTTCGCCGGCCGCGGAGAGCTCGAAAAATAACTGTCGCGGGAATGTTTGAGAGAGAGAGAGAGAGAGAGAGGCAAGGTATCGAGCCGAAGGAAAAAGGGGATTGTCTCGCGGATTTCGTGTCACCGTTGTCGGAACGAAGAGATCGCAAAAAGGACCGTTCGTTCCAGCGGTCATAAAAATTGTAATATAGGTGGAAACGCGGGAGTAGGAGGGTAACCTTCGCGAATAAAATCGCTGTAGCAGTCCATGCTGCGACATTAAAGCTACAAGTCCACCGAGAGGCAATTCCGAGTCGAACGGTACCTTAAAATCAATAGCACGAAATCTCCATTTCCTATTTTCCAAGGAAATCCCGGCGACTGCTGAACAGCCAGACCCTAGACTTTAAAAGGGGTATAATTCTGTGCTTAACTTTATCCCTCGGACTTCCACCGTCTTCCTTCCATCCCTCCATGAACAGAAAAATGCTAGTAAGTTGCACGGATACACCAGGGCATCTGGGTATATTTTTTTTAGAAACGGTAGAGTGGACTGTTTGTTATCCTGATGTCGGATGTCTGGGGATACTGCTCGACAGAAATTGCACCTCGGGACGCTATCTTTCGCTCCAGGTGTTCTCTTTTTCCACCATTGATGCCCGTTCGGTCGAAAACTGATTACCGGACACTCGAAATTTATCTGACGATGACTTTCAACGGCGGACGTACTCGAAGGTAAAGCCATTAGGAGCTTCAGAGGCGAGAGAAGACGCCCGGAGAAAGTTTCTTACTCACGTAGCGCTCTATGGAGCCGAAGTGGATCGTAAATGGGACGCGAGAGAATTGGATGCATTCAGAAACAACGATTCGTTGATGCAGTTCCCGCTGGCCGGCTGTTTTCGCGTTGATTGCACGGCGAAAAGAACGTTCCGTGCATTATCGGGCTGCAATTCCTTTGAATCGTCGAGGACGTTATGATCCCGCTCGAAACTTTTATCGCGAATCCCTCCTAAATAGCATCTACTTGTTCTACACGTTGCATTTAGAGTGTTTATATTTATTTTTTATTGGTAAAAGAATCAGTATTTCGACGTTTGTTCGCTGAATAATATGGAAACGTAGATTCCAGAATCGTTTACACGGAAATTCAGCTTCAAAGGATTTAGTGCACATTTCGATCGTTACATGTAAGTAGTGAAAGTAAATTACATCTCCGACGTAGTTTGAAATACTTGTTAAGTTCGACTACGTGAGCCACGAAACTCCAAGAACTGTTGTGTGCACACAAATTGCGAAATGATTCGGTTGGAATTGTATAATTTTTGTTATATACCTGACGGATAATTGTCTCTGGCCGGACCCGTGCTTTGGACAATTATCGATAAAACACTGTACTATACATTACGATGCACGGAGACACGAATCAAATATTAATTTCTAATTCGCTGTAAGTGGTATAAGTCAACGATAAGTCTGACGAGACAAAAGAATTTTTAACAGCGACAGTCGTCGAACGTTTCCGGCGGCGTGCTAGCTTTCAAAGGAGCATTTCGTCCTCGCAAGCGGCAACAGACGCGAAAGACGAAAGCGAGCTCTCTCGCGAGCTTTGTGCTCGCAGCTGGAAAGAAGGTAGCTCCGTGAAAAGTTCGGCCGGTGCGTGCTCGAGCATTGTTTCCGAGGCAGCGAGGCGACTTTTTCGCCTTGTCCGTTCGTTTGGTTCGTCGCTCGGGTCTTTGAAAAATATATCTCCGGCGATTTCCTCCTCGATCGTCTCTAAATCTCGTTCGATCTCGAGATCATCGGTCGCCGGGGCGACTTATTGAAATTATTGAGATCTTCCACTGGGATACCTGATTTCGCGCAATCGGAAGACAGTCCTCAAATTCTCGGAGGAAAATCGATGGTCCGGCGAATAGTGGTATAAAGCGCCGAGAAAAATGGAGCAGAGTCGGGCAGAACCGAGCGACCCGACCCGACCCGACCCGACGCGACGGGTAAGGAACCGGAGGCAATCCCCTCGCGTTCGGCCGGGCTTCTGGGCTCTTTATCCGGTCAGGATTCGAGGCGTACTCAAGATCGTTTGATACGGAAGGGCAATGCGCAATCGGCCAGGCGGCACGAGGAAACAGAAGTTAATCCGAGACACGCGGAACAAACGGCTCGAATTAATACCAGTGACAGGGGGTCTCCGGGATATTCAAGATGCCCGAAGAACCGTACCGGCGCCGCTGGTCCGTTTCAATTACCCGCGTAAACTTTGTTCCGGCAAGTTGCAAACCTCGTTCCCACCGAGCATCGCGCGGATAATTGGCTTCTGTTGCGTTCGTGTGATCATCGATGCCGAACAATCAGCGTATTCTTCGATCTCCTGGAAATTTTCTTGACTGCACGAGACTGCCCAGATAGCACACGACAAGTATCATTATAAACCTTTTTCAAAAAGAAATAAAAACCGATTTTTTAAATAATCTTGAAATTGTTACGTTGTATTTATTCTATAAGTTTATCAGTGCCTAATTGATTTAATTTTTTAAATCAACTTGATTAGTATTTTTACTGCGTCAGTGCATTACATCGGAAAGTATTAACTGTGTTTCCATCAGCTCCATTGGGTCAGCGCGTTAGGTGTTCGACTGTGCTTGTACTACGTTCACGCCCGACATACGTCTACTTTTTTTTATCTGATAGAAAACGTCTTAAAGACGTCTTAACGTCATGCAGTTTTTTAGATCAGCTGTTCAGAAGACGTTCGGAAGACGTTCGTAGGATATCTTAGAGACATCTGGAATGTCTAACATCAGGCGTCTTTGCGACGTCTTAAAGACGTCTGGAATGTCCAACAATAGACGTCTTTGGGACGTCTCAAGGACGTCTTCGTGCTATCTGGGTGGAGACTCGTTAACAGTTGCGTTGCAGGCAGGACAGAAGGAAAAATTGACGAGGCTTAGCGAGCGGCGGCAACGCTACGGATCCACGGTGATATCTCGTAATTAGATTTGTCGCGCTGATTTCACGGCGACTTTTCACGGAATATATCCGACCTGTTACATCGTCGCAGTGTTCATTACGGGCTGCCACGCCGCGCCGTGCTGCTCGTATAAAACTTCGCGTCACATTCGGAACGACGACGTGACGTTTCGTTCGTTTGACCGGCAGGCTTCGAAATGCCAGCAAGGCGGGAGGACAGCTCGGAATTTCTTAATTAAACCGGTATAGCTTAGTGAAAATCACGAGAAGGGTGCTCGGTCCGTTCCAGGATCTGGAAAAGTGGACTCTAATGAAAGTACGAGAGCCCGTTCTCGCACAAAACAATTGTGAATAAAATTTAAACAGAAGGAACGTCGCAATAAAAGTTCTCGACCGCGCTAAGAATTATTCCGGAAATTATTCTGTGTCCTTTTTGCAGCGCGTTTTTTACACAAAATTTGGACTCTCGTTACCTTCGTCTCTCGTTTGACAGAGCGTGGAAAAACCCTATTGAAGTGTTACCCCGCTAAAGAGGAAAGAAACAAGTCACTGTGTCGGGAAAAATTATATTTGAAATTGGCCGCGGTTTCCTCCTTTCGGTCCACAAAAAACCAGCGCTCGTTACGCCAACTTGCACGGGTTCCCGGTGCTTTGACGCGGTTTGCAATCAGGTGACGAAGAAGTCCGATCGAGTCTGAATGCAGTTGATGATCGAGAGCCCCGCGGATTTGCTTCGTTATGAGCTGCAAAGAGAGATAGACGGGGGGAGAGAGGGGGGTGGGAGAGGGAGAGGGTGTATATCAAAGTAATTTGCAGGGCACAGACGTGCCGGAGATTGAAGAAACGAGCGGGATATCTGCAACTGATCGCGGCTGCCAGTGGAACTCCAAGGGAATCCAGCTGAAGCCGCCCTTTGACGGGGAACCGAGCGGATTCACAGCGATCAGACCACAGGGAGGTGCTAATGTGCAGGGTGATATCACGCGAGCTAGTGGTTCGAGTCAATTATAGAGCAGACGTTCTTCTATCGAGCCCGGAGAAACGTTGTGCGAGCACCGAACGAAGTACCACCGGCCGATTAAAAGCACCATTCCGACTCACCGCCAGTGGTATGAGTCAATTATATCCCCGCCGCGGTTATAAACGTTTGCTGCTTATGAACGCGGGATTATGTTTGCCCGGGAAAAACTGGAGAATCGGCAAACGAAGTGGCCGGAACGTTTTAATAGGGTTGCAGCAACGTCGACGGCCAGCGGTACAAGTCAATGAAAAGTCAGACAGTGATAAATCTCCCCGGTTATTATCCGACGCCGCGCCGTTCCGAAATAGACTGTGTTCCGGTGTATCGCCGCCGCTCATTGGCGTAATAAATGAAGCATAATAAACCGAAAATGGTCGTTCGCGCAGCCGCGCCGTGACGTTAATAATTCGACGAAATCCATCACAGAGCGGTCGAGCGTGTCGCGCTGGCTGACTTCAAACCCACCCTTGCAAAACATTCGCGGCTAATTGCGGTGTACGAGGGAATCGATTTCTACGCGAATGCGGTAAGCTCCGAAACAAGAACGGCCGCAGGCAATTACTCCGTGACGAATAATAAACGCGACACGGCACGTTCGTCATTATCGGCGCCGAAATCCCCCGGTGGTGTCCGTTCGACGATCGGCTGGCTACGTAATCCGGAACGCCGCAATTACTGCGCCAACGCGGGCCATTTGAATGCTTCAAAACCGTGAAATGCGAATGACGAATTCACAACTGTCGAAACACGGAAACGGGTGGCCTCGTTTTCGAACAGACAAGGAGACGGACGTCAGGTTGGAAAAGGGCCCAACCCTGGAGGTGTCGCGGGAGAGGGGTTTTCGTGGGCAGTGGCCGCTAAATAGACCGAGTCCCGCACTCCCCACGGCAAAGAGGCCCGTAAATGCATTTCCCCTCTCCGTTAACAAAAAAAAAAGGTGCCCTCATTTTCGAAATGTCGCGATACTCGCGTTAAACGATACGGGAAAAATATGTACAAGCTCCCTCAGCGAACTAACAATAAATTCTCGGTGTAGAAATGCAGGACATCTCTGAAGAATTTCACGCCCAAGTAGCGCAAGTCGGCCATAAATCAGACAACTTTGATTTTCCCGGCGTTATCAATCAAAGTCCTACCGTACATCGTTCGAGTGGCTATCGTACATCATTTTATGGAGCAATCGAAGCATGATCAATGGGGAAACATCCCGGGAATCGCGGGTACGCGAACGATACAAAGAACGAAAGGGGGAAACTATCTCTGAATCGTTGCGAATCGAGTATTTCGTGGCGCATACGTGAATATCAAAGCGAGCCTCGACCGTTTAAGCTGCACGTGCTCCAGGCTGGCCATGAAGCACAGATGATCCCTTCCCCCCGCCCCTAGCCCCAAGCAAAAGCACGTCAAAGCGAGTGGAAGTTATGTCCACGCGATTATGCTATCTCGGGGGGTCCTTTCGTCGCGTCTATCCAGCATCCTTAACGATTTTCTGTCGGGACACGTGCGTCGGGCGTGGCTCCCGGATGGTCGGTGGTAGGTATTTGAATTTATCGGCCAATATCGGAAACTACTTTGCCGACTGACAATGGGTTATTGTGGGTTCGTGTCCCCGACGACGTGCCTCCGGGCCACAGGACCTTCCACGGAAGTGGGGTCCCGACGTTAATATCGCCGCCGACTCCGCTTAATGACTCTTTCTGTTTCCCCTTTTTTGGTTTATTGCCGTTATCTTCTTTGAGACCGAAAGCTCCGTTTGTGCTACTCTTTTAATAAACCGCGCTCCTCGCCGAGCGGAATTTTATATATTAAAGAACCAGCTCATGTTTGTCCGACATCCTTTTGTCGTTTAAATGAAAATCTCTGTGCGCGAATAGCAGGTCCTTACGCGTCGTTTTCATACGGATTAAAACAAGGGAAAACTGGAAGATCCGTCGCAGTGAAAATGCTACTACCTACTTCGTAACGAAAATTGTAACGCGTTGACCGTGTAAAATTGATACGAGTATCGATCCGACAGCCGGCCCTGCGAAAATGACGATGAATGAACCTCCGGGTGAGAAACGTTGACATTTCATTCGCTGATTAAACACATTCGTGATGTAATTAGCTAATTAAATTCGGTTGGCAGATGACGTAACTGCACTCTATAAATTATTAAACGATTGCTAATTAAACAGTGTCGTAATTTTAGCATTATCGAACCTATCGTTTACGCGCGCGAACCGGATCCCCCTACGGGAAGTGTGAAACAAGCGAGCGAGCCACGGGTGTGTTTCGTCGTCCGTTCCAATGGACTCGAATGAAACTTTATTAATCGAGCCGCGATTAATCCGTGGTCCCGTTTAATACGAAACGGCTCGACCCCACAATTAGTCTGGCTTAAGCCCCGCAGTTTCTTTTCCTACGTTCGACCGCAACGCCAGTAAAACTTCGTTCGTTTGGCCAACGTTAATCCGGACCGTAGCCTTAATTCGGTCGGCCGGTTATTCGGAATGAACGTGGAGAAGATTTATCGGGGAGAATTTTCTTTCGAATTCCTTCGACGTGTTCCTCTCCCCGGCCCGGCTCTACGTATTCCCACGACGACATTATGTTGTTACTAAGAACGACGCGCCGCGTCGCGCCGGCGGGAACTTCTGCGATAACAAGGTCCATTATGTTTGTTCACGGAACTTGAAGGCGCGCACTAAATATTAATCTAGGGTCTCCCTCACATATGAGACACGGTTGAGCGCAAACTTCGCGCGAAGTGGTTCCTGAGAACCGAGCAAACGTTACGAAATGCTCTATTTGTTTATGTTATCGTTCAGCGTAATAACAACAGGTAATTTTACTTTGCATAATCGCTCCTACGAGAATCAAAGAAAGATTCTAGAAATACAGTATTTTATCGATAATTGTCCAATCCACGGGTCTGGCCAGGGACAATTATCCGTAAGGGATACTATTCTTTGACTTTTGCCGAACGTAGAAAAGGACATTGAAGCTCGAGAAGCCTCGGCTACCGAGTAATCCGATACCGGGTCAACTACTACTAATCTAATGACAAAACTTGTTTATTATTTTTTTGTGGAACATCAACATATTCGTGGCATTTTTCTGAGGAAAATCGTCGAGCTTCATGACCCCTCACGGGGTATGCCCCTCAGTGGAATGGGTAGTCGAAGGGACAATTATCGTTCCGACATTTGGGACACTTATCGATGAAATACTGTATTTTCAGGGCCGTAGAAATTGCGGGACTAGATTCGGCGTATGAAAATGTTTACGTTTTCCCGCGCGACGAATTCATCGGAGAGAGTAGACGAAGAAGAGGACAATAGAAGCCCCGGGATGCCAATTCCCCGACATACCGTCTGAAACTTCGGTCGCGAATATTCGCCGGGAAAAACTTTCCCGCGGCCAAACACTCTTCCCAGGGCTCCGCGAGTTGAATACTGGATGCGGAACTTTCACCACATTTCTTCCGTTAATGCCGCGGCCGCGTGGAATAAGGTCGACAGGCCGGCGGGATAAGGACAGGGATAAAGCGAAGTTCCGTCGGATTGTCGAAAGCCTTAAGCCAAAAACCTCCCGGCCCGTCGAACCCGTCCGGTTGATCCGGCCAGCCATCGCGGTTGAATTAAAATTCCGGCGCGGGTACCGAGTTCCGTAAATGGCTTCGAATCCCGTTTCCTTCGTGTTCTTCTATCTCTCTCTCTCTGTTCCCTGGTTGGTCGAAGCCGCCAATATGCCCAAGGAGCTTTTCTTTCGAAATTCGACCGAGGAACTTCGCGGGGAAGCCGAAGTACGAGAACCTGAGGAACGAGGATCTAACTAACGTAAGAACGAATAGACTTGAGAGAATGAAATATTTTTTAAGATAATTTTGTGTTAGTACAACGTTGTTATTGGACTATTTTATCGCTGTTTATTCGTTGAGAAAAGCCCGTGGGCTTGTATTTGGTTTTTGCGTTTTTAAGGTTCCCATGTTGTCCTTGAATAGAGGCCCATGAGCTTCTTAATGAAAACAGGTTTAGTTTGAAATAATATTTATTTCACTAATGACAGGTTATTTTCATTTTACGTAATATTTATTTGAGCTAGTAGTGAAAGAAGTAGTGGAGACACATTGTTATTTCTCCTCAAATAAATACCCATATGGACGTCGATTTGGAAAACAAAATCCAAATATACAGTTGCCCACATAATTGATCACACACACTTTAGATCGTCTAACAAATATGTTGAACAGATGCATTTGGTCGGAATTATGATAAAAAATAGGAGAAGTGATCATTACAACTCTTTTATCTGGATCAATAAGGAAAATTTTAAAAATGTGTTTCGTAGACTCGTATAACTTGTATGTATGCTGCAAATTTTATCGAAATTAGTTAGTTGGTTTACGAGTGATAAGTTACTATCAGCGATGGAATTTATAATTTACTGAAAATGTTATGAATAATGAGGGTCAATACTTTGAGACGTAATCTTGTACCTGATTCATGTAAAAAAATCTTGAATTCAGAAAAAAAGGGGAAAGAACTTATTTGCACACCTAATGAAAAAGTTGTAATAATCATTTTTACTATTTTTTTATTCACGATTCCGTCCAAATGTATCTTATTCAACATGTTTCAACATGTTAGACATCATTTATTAATCCGTCTAGCCTTACAGAGAAATTGAAGCCGTACGGTCCATTTACGAAAAAGTTATTCTAAAGTGTGTACGATCAATAATGTGAAAAAAACCGTGGGCCCAGACGGGCCTATATTTAGTTGGGCCTGTTAACGGGAAACCCCGGTAGATAGCTGACGAGTGAGCCAACAATACGCGAAGAAAATCGAGGCTGTGTCGCGTGAGAAAATAGAGAATTCCCAGGGAGGTCTGCTCAAAGTAGAATAGACCAGTGTCTGATCAGCCAGCAGCGGGTCCCGACAAAAGTGGGAACGACGGTGGATCGAAGGGGCTAATGGACGAAAAGAGGGTATGCTTTCCTGATGGAACCTTTTTCCAAGAGAGAATGGGTGTGCCCTTTGATCTAAAGATTCGCAATTTGCATTCGAGGACTATCGATGGCATAAGTATGACGCAGCAATATGCAGGAACCGCATTTACCCCGGTTTCTTGGCTGCACTTTGCCAACGGAGCCGCACGAAAATCCACCTCGGAACAAAAGCCAAGTTCGACGGGAAGGTTTCCACCGTCGTTTCCAACATCGCGTCGCGTCGAATCAACGACTCCTCGAGGCTCGAGTTATCGAATCCGCGATATTACGCAGCAGACGGGTTCGAACTTTAAACAGCGCCTTTCCGACTCGCGCTCGACTCCGCGGGATAAAAAAGCCCATCGGCTCACGGAATGGTATCGATATCCTCTTATGGATACGGTATACATCTTTAATATCGTTGCGTTCGCCGCCCTCGGAATATTTTCCAGGGATTTCTGCAATTCTTATTCGAGAGGGATGTACGCCGCTTCCGTTCGACGGTCGCATAGCCAACCGTGCGGAACCCCGGGATCCATTTACCGGCGCTGAAATTAGAACTTTGATCTAGCCCGCGTTAGAAACTCATTTTCCCCGGGGTGAGTCTCCGCCGTGAGTCGAGGCGGAGGCACCGGATACTCTAAGATGCCCATAAATTGCGTCAAAGTAGCTTGAAATAGAACTCACACAGTGAGCGTGTTGAATTTTTAACGAATAAGCGGGAAAGAAGTAGTATTGCCCGAGCATACGTCCGACGGTTAGAGTTACTGACATATGCCGAGATGTTCTTAGAGTGCGTCAACCTAACTTGGAATAGAGTACACGGAATATTGAATTTTCGAGAAGTAACTGAGAGGTGAGTAGTGCGAGTCGATTGCATGTCCGACAATTGAACCGTTCAAGTCGAAATATTTTAAATTCAAGTGCCAAACCGCGTGGTTCGGTCATCACTTTTTTTATTTATAACAAATTTTCCGAATAATACAGATTAACACCATTGAACAACGAAATGTTTTTGTAAATAAATAATTTATTTCAGACCCCATTCTGATTAACTCCGTACATGTAATGGACCGTGGAAAGAAAGGATCCGTCGAGTTTCGACCCTTATTTTAAAGGGAATTTCTCCACTTTCTGTTTTACGGAGTTAATCGATCTGGCGAGTGGGCTCAATTATAGGTATCGACGTCTTAGAACGTCCATTGGTTGTGTCAAAGCGGTCTAAACCAGGCCGGGCACAGAGGTGATAATGAATTTTTAACGTGCAAATGAGAAATCAATAATTCGAGTCAATTGTATGCCCCACAGTCGGAGAAACTGACACGTCAAGATGCCGATAAATTGTGCAGAAATACTCTGAGACAAAACAGACAGAGAGGACACTGAATTATCGAATGAACGAGCGAGAAATAAGTAGCGTAAGCAGTATACATGGCCGCTGGTATATTCTCGTTCCAGAGGGAAGAATAAATTGTCTACACGTCCAGGGAAGATATACGCACGTCGGATAAGTGATTGAGGCAGTTAAATAATCGAACACAGCTTTTACATGCATTATTAACAGTAGAAGTCGATTATATTTTCCGACATGGCTCTGCAACTTCCAGCTGCATGTGAATAGATTATGATTGTTCGTCCAAGAGCGATGGTGTACACCATGGGAGATGAATAAAGCATCTGACATGATTGAATGTAAACTGTACGCCATGTGCTAGTAGCACATATCGATGATATCCGCGTCTTCGGTGTTTAAAGCAGACCCAGCTGTCTTGGTGCAGCTTTATCGTGTAGAGGATAATCTTGTCGATCTTCGTGGAGCCTAATAATTGACGCATAGTCGCGAGACGATCGATCGGATCGTTTAACCCATTTTCATCATAAGGAAATATGAAAAGAAAGTCTTTCTCGCCAAATTTTTTTTTATTTTTATTCAATAAAATTGAGCGTGTGCATACAACTCCGGTGATAGTCATCAGGAAAATTGTACGAGCAGGTATAAGGTGATTCCTTATGAGAAAAAAGAGAAAAATATAGAATAAAATTTTTTCATCCGAAGCTTCGTTTCCGAGGAAACCGAGTTTGACAATACAGCGAATATACATACTATTAGATAGGAATCGTCTGACGCGTCTGATCATGACCGACCTATTCTACTTCCTGCGTATACTAGAGCACGCGAATCCGACGGTTCTTTAACCGCGATTTTTCCGAAAACCATGCGTCATACGAAAAAATGTTATTCTTCTTTTTCGATTAATATTCACTTGTAGAATCACCCCCTGTCCGCTGGTATATGTTATTCGGCTGCACCCTGTACACGCTCCGGGCATAATAACCAGGAAAATTGAGCGTATACAGGGTGAATTACCAGTCCGATCGAAAATGTTTTTATCTGCTTTTGCATGGTTTCAAGAGGGCTTTACCGCGATTATAGAAAATTATTTGTCAACTCTTTTTTATGTTAAATAACCATGTAACATTTTTACCCCTATCGGTTAGAGGATTTCAAAACGAACTCGGTAAATATCGGAACATAACTTCTTTTTTATTTAAAAATTTGTTTAAAAATTTGCAAAAAATTCAAGGTGACCTTGCAAAAACATGAAAAAATTGTTGGTAACTTTGAAACCATGCAAAAGCTGATAAAAACATTTTCGATCGGACTGCTAACAAAAGGTGATCTCTACTGATCACAATTCGTGATTCACCCTGTATATACGCTAATGATGCAAATGGATTAAAAAAGATCGGACGGTCGCCGGTCGTTCCAAGTACGAAATGGTCCATTCCACGAAACAACGGAAGCGAAGGGGGGGCAGAAAGCAGAGTTGAGGGAGCGAGGACAAAGAAAGGAGATCCTGACGAATCGATCCTGGCGTCAGAAAGCCGAGGGAGTGGGTCGGGTTCCCAGACGAGGCAGAGACCACTAAAGAAAACGAATGACTCCACACTGATAAAACTGACCCGCAGCCAGGCAATAAAGATTTGCAATGGAAATGGACCCTCCGCGATTCCCCCGCCGACACTGCGTTATCTGCTAGGTCATTGGATACAGTGACGTAGCCTCCAAGAAATATTAGCTTTTATTGTCCGGCCCGTGGTCAACCATGAAGCGAATTTACGGGGCGACTTCGTTTTCACTTGAAAAGATCTTCTAACGATCTATCAACCCTTACACTACCATGGACGAGATATCTCGCTTCCACGGTGTCGAAGAAACGATGCCATGGACGAGGTATGTCGTCACCATGCTGTCGCACGTGCGATACTATGGACGAGATAGCTCGTCACCATGATTTCGTCGTACAATGCTATGGACGAGATATCTCGTCCATAGTACCGCAGATACAACAGCATGGTGACGAGATATCTCGTCCATCGTATCGCAGATACATCATAGTGACGAGATATCTCGTCCATAGTATCGCAGATACGACATCATGGTGACGAGATATCTCGTCCATAGTATCGCACATACATCATGGTGACGAGATATCTCGTCCATAGCGTCGTTTCTTCGACATCGTGGAAGGGAGATATCTCGTCCATTGTAGCGAAAGGGTTAATCAATTCTGTGTCTGTGTTTCCGAATACAGTAACGCAGCGATCGAACATATGCTTACTAAAAGATCGAGGAATCCAGCGATACGATCCCTGTACGAACAAACGGACGAAGGAACGCGGAAGGAAACGCGTGCACGCGCATTGGCATACACGGTAAACTGGGGAACCAGAAGGCTCAAAGGACAGAGATGGGAGATACTTCCACAAACCTCGCGGAATTTCATTAACATAATACGAAGATGTAACTAGGGGCGGAAAGTTCGCCACGTGGATCGGAAGTAGTTCAAGCACGCGGCCGGGGAGCTTAAATTTCTTCTCGTCCAGAACGCGAGGAATTAATGTTAATTGAGCCTGGAATCGTGGACTGAGTGCACGACCGGCGGGTGCTCTGTACTTTGCCTCGGAAATGCGAACCTTTGTGGAGCATGCGAATTTTTTGGGATATTATGGCTTTTAACACTAACCCTAACGAGCACTAAAAGGGATTAACCCTCATACGTTCCTCATGGTGAAAATTCAGCCATTTACTATTTTCAAATAGTGCAAAATTATTGATTCTTTTATGTCTATGTTGTAAGATTTATTTAAAATGTGACGTTACAAATTAAACACAATTTGTTGATTTAACGTGTAGAACAAAAATGGGTGAATTATTATTCTAGTCTCTTTTATGCAATTATTTATGAGGAGCGTATGAGGGTTATAATATTTTAGCTTATAAAAATGACAAGGGTCTATTTATTTAGATTTTCTGCAATTTTTATCGCAATATGTGCTTGGATAAAAATTTCCCTGTAACTTCATAAATTCAATAATTGCAAAATGGAAAATATAAAACCAGTTATTCGACCGGTAGGTTTAATGTTAACGCGTCTAGATACCTCGAGTGTTGCTTGGAGGAATTAAAATATTTATTCTTAGTATATGCTAAAATAATAAATACAAATAAAAATAGTAATATAGTCCGAATAGTGTTTGGAAGGGCCAACAGACATGAACATTACATTTTTAGTTCAACAGAAAGCAAGTATTGCGCGGTGTTAGCAAAACTAAAGACGAGGGGGGACAGCTTCGGAAAATGGTAGCCGGGAATAAATTTTTATTCGATACCCAGACCGTACTGTCGATAAACTCCGGTGCCCGGTTGGAGAAAGCGGGAATTGATCGGGGAACGTGGCGAAGTAGAATACACCCGCAGCTGATCAGCCAAGGGCCAGCGTTCATAAAAGTGTCGCTGATGTAAGGTCGAAGAAGCCGCTTGTGTATGGGTGTTGAAAAGGGACGCGGCAAAATGGAGCGGTGTAAGGTTCGGGGGAAGGTATAATAATTGAAAAGATGAAAGAAACCTGCGATCGGAGAAACGGGCGTGAACGAGAGAGGATCCTGCCGCAGAGCAGGATCGAGAGGCTGACGATGGGGAAGGAGAAAGAACAGGTTCTCTCTTCGTTGAAAAATTAAGTAAGCTCTGACGTTGCCGTGAGCGGGGCGCGATGCTTTCATCGACTTCCCTCGTGTCAGCAGGAACGCGGATTAAATCCACTTAACGGTAAATGCGAGAAGACACGTCGAAAAGAAACCGACCGGTATCGTCATTGAACTTGGAGAATGGAGAGAGCTGTGTCCGGCGTCGTGCGCTTTCATCGAGTATCCGGTACCATTAAAATGCTAAATAGAAAATAAGTAGAAGCAATTTGTGCGGAACAGGAACAAAAAGATTCGAGATCGAGAACGAAAGCCATCAGGGTAAAAAGGTACGGGGGACGGTAGAACGGAATTCACTTTGTCTGACTACGGACACGCGTATTCTACTTGGACCGTTGAAACGACTCTTTCCCCAGGGGCCCTTATCTGGAGGATTCGGTGTCTCTAAGACGACGACCGATTTCTGAATTATTCAGAAGCTTAATGGAGGAATAATACCCGGTGACGTCTGCGATCGGAGTGTCAAGGCGATTAGAAACCATTTAGTCGCACGGGGGGGAGGGGGGAGTGTCATACTGATCAGCATGGAAAAAAGTACCTACCGCGCCCTTCCTTTGTCGTTCTTGGTAGACCCCCTGGGCGCAATCTGCACGATCTTCGGAAGGTACTAGGTGAAAAATATTGTAATAACGATTGCGTTGGTGGTTTAACAAAATAGTTTATTAATTATGTACAACCCGGTCACCGTCCGAATTTTTCTCCACCAATCGTATTTATCAATAGAACCGCCAGCTCGGTACGTTATTGTCTGTGTTTTCGTTTCCATGCAATTCACGGGGACGAAAACGTCGACCGCTGGTATCGGGATCAAACAGAAGGGCCGTGGTCGTCTCGGCGGAACTGGATCCCGGCAGTGGTATAGGTCAGTATTGCGTGCGACGCGTAACGGAACAATGCACAGGGCTTCGGACAACACTTCGGAACAAAGCGCAACGCTACGGGCAATGCAGTGGCGAGGCAAGCCGTGGCGGGCTGCCGTCATTACGGCAGAAACAGCTCGCAACGCCACCGGCAGAGCGGCGGCCCGCGCGGAATCGTTTCTCGACGATGCAGGTCGACCTAGAATCGTCTTTTTAAATAACCGGCGTCTTCGTGCGCGAATCGCGCGTCACAGCACACTCCTTCTCCCCCGACCTCACAGCCCTCCCAGCGAACTCTCAGACGTACCAAGCGCCACGGAACTTTACGACCGTAGACCGCAAGGTGTGGCGGCGCCATGTGTGTTCGGTGAAAATTTATAGAATCTTTGAACGCTCTCCACGGGAACCTAGCTTGTCCTAATGTAACTGAAAATTCAGCTTCGGATTCCTAAGTATGTTAACCCTCGGATTATTAACACTTTCGCTACCGTGGACGAGATATCTCGTCGTCATTCTGTCGTACACGCGATACTATGGACGAGATATCTCGTCACCGTGATTTCGGCGTACAATGCTATGGACGAGATATCTCGTCACCGTGATTTCGGCGTACAATGCTATGGACGAGATATCTCGTCTATCTTTATCTCTGATATGCAGTATTTTCTTCGTAAATTTGACACAAGTAGTAGATTCTTACGATGTGTAATCGTTGGTGGAAAATGGTTAAAGATGATAGATATAAAATACGTTTTTATTGGGTACTTTGTATGGAATGCTTGAAAGCATGGTAAAATGCATAATGTAACGGAACAATTTTTACAGAAGTATCTGATTTGCTTTCGTTGGCCATTTTTTTTGCAAACTACATATTCTATTGTTAATGTGTAATTCTATTAATATGTGAATTGTTAATAATATATGTATTAATGCTCTCGGTGCACGTTGAAGTTAAATAAGTGATAAATTGCAAATTTGCTATTAATTAAATAACAATTGATCGAACCTGTGCGCCGAGAGCATTAATAAATACATTTTATTGTTCGTCGAGATTTTTTTTGTGGGTTGTATTTTAATTTCGATTAAATTAAAATTATCCCTCTGCATTTCGAACAAAGTAAGCAATAAATACTCTAATTGTGTCAAATATGAAGTATTTTATATTTATCATCTTTAAGCACCATCTGCCAACGATGGCATGTCTTAAAAATTTATTATTTGTGTCTAATTTTCAAATAAAATCAAATCAAAGATATCTCGTTCTTATTCGTTTTCACGAATTTCTTCGTTTTTCAAGAAAAAAAAATCTAAATTGTTATGTTCCACCTAATTGTCAACCCTAGATTCCAAGTTATTTTTTGGTAATGTTAGCATGCACAGCAATGTTCATGGTGCTAATCCCATAGGGGTTATACAGGACGCTTGGTAACATGAAAAATAATTCGGTACGTAACAAAATAAGTCGAAAATATAGAATAAAATTTTTTCATGTGAGGCTTTGTTTTCCAGAAAATCGATTTTGAAGATGCTGCAAAATACACGCGCTATCGATAGGAATCGTCTGACGCGTCTGATCATGACCGACCCATTCTACTTCCTGCGTATACTAAAAAATTGTATTCTATATTTTCGACTTATTATTTCATATAAAATTACCCCGTTTTCAATTGCACCGTCAGTTACCGAACATCCTGTATATAATTTTAAAAAACTGATTATTGAAACATCTGTAAGATCGTATAACGTCGATCGTACCGAAGCGAACTGATAATCCCACGCGGTCCCGGATGGGTAAAGGAGTAAGCAGCTAATGGCAAGAATCCAGGAGTTTCCGAGGTCGCGTTTGACGAAAGTTTCGGCGCGGACCAAGTGATTTGTCGTCGGATAACGGAGTTGGGGTATCGAAGAGCGGTTTGAGTCGCATCGAATCGATCCCTCGCAACAGGGACGCGCGTCCGGCATCGCAGACGAGACGCCGCGCAGCGTCGCGCGTCGGCCCCATGAATTAACTCTCGTTGCATAAAGCAGATGCCAGAAACGTTACTCAGCGGGACGTTACGGCGTCTGTTCGCTCCATTTGAAACTGGCCGACGCGACGTTCCGTCGCTCCCATGAGTCACTTCGTTAGATCGTGCGTACAACGAGGCAGCAGCCGTGCCAACCGACCAACCCCGACGTCGAGTTGCGTCGTATCTAAATGCTTCATTGTGTACGTCGCAAATAGGGAGCGCTATGTGTACGTTCACCACGGACGATTTACCGCTTGGAGTTTCAGCATTGGCTGGTTTGCCTGCAACGCTGGAAAATCGAAACGTCGACCGGGAAGCATTAAATAAAAACGCCTGGAGCCTGGACCCCTCTGCTCCGCCCCACCCCCGCGTAATAGATCATTGGACCCCCGGTGAACACTCTCTCGCGAGCTTAATTTAGGAATGGTTGTTCGCCGCTGATACTCTGACTCCCAGAGCTACCTTTTATTCTAGTTAGCCGGCTGTAAATATGGCCAGCTATAAAACCTGCGGAGTAATTGGGAACGCTTGCTCAGAATAATTTTCTATGCGTAACAGCAAAGAATTTCCAGGAGAATCGGATCAAAGAGAACGGAACTTCCGACGATTAAAGGGATTCGTTAACCGAAAAAACTACCTCGGAACAATGACCTTGACGGTTCAAGTCGAACCCTTTGTTTCCGCATGCCTATCTCGCCTTCGCTGGTCCTTTGACGAGCGCGAAAACCGCAGCCAAGACTCGTCGCTTTGCCATCGTGGTAATATTAAGAGTCTCGAGCAAACGACTTCGGCAGCGTCGGGCTGCCAACAAAGAACGAAATCGAGGTGAAAGTTATTCAAGAGTCCGCGCACCAGACGGCGACGAAAAGAAACGTTCCTACTGAAAGAACTGGAATATAAATTCCCAGGTTCGAGACACGGGTGAATTGATTTTTTCCCCTCGTTCCCGCCGTACTCGTAGTCGTAGTCGTCGTCGTTGTCGTTCGTCGTCGTTGCGATTCAAAAGATAATGGACACGAGCAAATAACCCTGAAAAACCCGATACCCGTCCGCCGTCGCCGGGGAAAATAGACGGGCTGCGAGAGCGAGAAGAAAGGTGCGAGCGCGCAAAATCTATTTATGTTCAGCCGATACACGAACGATTACTCGCAGCGTCGAAGATGGGGCTCGCCGAGAAAGAAACACGGGACACCTTTGCTCGACCTTGCGCAGGCCCCTCGGAAATTTTGCGATTTTAGAGGCCATACCATGAAAATGAATCGCCCGTTCCGTTCCCCGCTGCGTTACACCAGTCTGGAATCCCCGTATAGCCGTCGTCAGAACGCTGGAAAACTGCTCGTAACAAACCCGACGATACATTGAACAACTATTCGATTTTGTATTACGTTTGTGGTGGTAAGTAGAAACACCACTTCTTTATGCGGCGATTAAAAATTCAAATATATATTTACCATCATAATTTGGTGCAATATTTCGGTACAAAACATACTAAGAGCCTGTTGTGAGCCACGGGCATGATTTCATATGCATTTATGGGCTGGTAACTCGCCACGCCCATTCTCGAGCGCCGCCTACCTCAATTACCATTCGTTACTGTGAAACTGGCCACGCCTACTATCAGCGAATCAAGTAACATGATGAAGATAGTGCTTAGAACAGTATTTACAATACTGAGCAGCAATTCATTTGATTCCATTCCATTTAAGTGGTGTTTCAAGATTTAAAAGAAATAATTTGTGAAGCAATTTGATATAAGAACATGGTTCAGGATCTTCTACGAGTTTACAGAGAGCAGTAGACACGATTTTACAAAAAGTTACTGGCTGGTAACACGCCACGCCTCTTCATTTAGCTCCGCCCACCTCAGCTGCCGTTTGTCGACGCAGAGCAGACCACGCCTACTAACAGCGTGTCACATAACATGTTGAAGTGTTTAGAGATTAAAAATAAATAATTTGTAAAGCAATTTAATACAGTATCAAGATTCAGGATCTTCTACGAGTTTATAGAGAGCAGTTGACACGATTTTACAAAAAGCTACTGGCTGGTAACACGCCACGCCTCTTCATTTAGCTCCGCCCACCTCAGCTGCCGTTTGTCGGCGCGAAACAGACCACGCCTACTAACAGCGAACCACGTGACGCAACGAGAAAATTTCAGTGGCTCAACGGAAGTCTAGCAAGTAACCTCATAGCGAGAAAATAACATTAACACCACGTTCCATGACTGCAGAATAAATAGCAAGGGGCAGAACAAGTAGAGCAGCTCGCTATTTTCCGCGACACCGTGCTACCCAAGGCAGAATTCCCTTCGTGAATCCAGTTTTCTGAAGGCAAACATTTTCCAGGATGTTACACGCCCTTTAAACATCTGCCTGATACCTCGCGTACCCCATTCCGGGGGAAAGCGAGAGCTAGAGAGGTGAAAATAAAGGTAAAGAAATTTCCACAACGCGGAACAGTTTCTCGGGGCGCTCGGTGTTCTTCTGTTTGTTAATAATATAATCGCTGGGCCGAAAGGATGCCGAGTACTCTTGGCGAACAGGGGTTTTTAACGTCTCTATTTCCGCCCTAAACGGCGGCAAAGCGAAATTCAAAGAAGGATTTTCTGCCGAGGTAGCAAAGGGGCTCTCGCAGGCACACGCGCCGGCAAACCAAGGAGCCTTTACACGCCCCAGGACTAAAACGTTACGTTCTTTACAGTACCTACACGTTCCCCGCGATGCTGAAACTTAATTAGCCCGTTGCCACGACAATACACCACCTTCCTGTTGCACCATCTGCGAACTTTCGACCATTGGGACGGAGAGAAAGCGGGTCCAGTGGTTAAACAGTCGCCGCTCCAGATAATACCTGAAAAGTGGATTCACGTAGTTATTCTTTCGCTTAACGCTCTTGATCTCTCTCTGTCGAATACAGCTGCGAGAGCGCACGTTCTCCTTTTTCTCCGCTAAACCGCTACGACAGAACGCGTTAACTCGTTCCGCAAATACCAATTTTATTTTTCCAAACTGCTAAGCAAACTTCGTGATGCATGCTTGGCAAGTTTCTACCTGGAATGTACAGTCCAGCCTTACGGTTTCCCTATGGGAGATATTTTAGGATGTTAACACCCCGAGTGATACCTAAACGCGAGCACACCGAAGTGCTACGGAGCGTTAGAACTTTTAAAGCGGGATGGACGTAACAGTATTTTTAAATTTTTCTAATGTTTCTCCGCTTTAATATTGCATCTAGCAATTTTCGTCGTGAACGCAAAAAATCCGCTGTTCCAGCATCTTGAAACTTTCGGATTTATTACATTGGTAACAGAACATCGTTGTTGCATTTTTCGGTAGGTGTCACTCAAAGGGTTGGTGCAACCCCCATCCCTTAAAAAATGAGTAGTTTATTTCTACCCTTTATAATTTGCTCACAATTGTGAAAAAAAATATTTTCTTTTTCAAGAAATGATAAAGTTTAGAGTGTTTGCCCTCACATTATCCTTAATTAAGGGGTTAGCGACTGAAAATTTTTGGGGATTATCTTTCAACTTGAAAGCATCATTTTGACCATGCTAGACGCTTTATCAGCGGTGTTAATCCCAGATTTAAAAGCAGAATCGAAACTAATAAATAAGATCAAGTTAATTTTTGGAGATTGTTATAGAGCGTAGCGTTGGAAATATGTATGAGCATGCAACGTCCCCAAGTGTAATTAGTCAGGTTTCCTTAAGCAAACGCCCGGTAGACCGTACGTGTTTGTTTTTACCGGGCGCGTTGGTGTCGCGGCGTGTTAATAGTCGTGGCTTCGTGTCAACACAGCAGAACGTCGGTGCAACGCGCGCCCAGGCACTCCAAACACGAGAGTGCACATCTATCACGCTGGGTGGGGTAAGTGGTAGGGGGGGAGAAGGTGGAGGAGGAGGAGGAGGGTAAAGTTTCGAAACGCATCTTTGAGCTTTCGGGCTTGGACGGCTGAGCTTTCACCCCGCGCGCAAATGCTTCCACAAATCACGAGCGCGAGTTTTCGCTCGTGTTCACTTCAACTTTCTTAAATCACGCGTGAGCACTCCCACGGAGCTTGTACCGGCTCCTCTTGCCCTCCCGGAGCTTTCGCGAATCGTTGTGTGCTCCCATGTTTCGCGAATCCGAAGGTGAAAACCCTAATTCGGACTGAAAATATAACGCGTAACGTTCTTCCCCGCTTCTCATCGATTTCATTCGAAAGCGACAAGTTTACATGGAATAAAAAATTTTCTCTAACATTTTACCAGTTCCAAATCGAACGCACCGACACGCGAGAACGTTCCAAAATAATTTTACCGTCGAAGAAGATACACGTGAAATTCGGGAATTTCGCAATCTCGGCCGACCGATTGCATCGGAAATAATTAAAAGCGTTTAATCGGAGGGTTTCTGGCCGGTAATTGGTCTATATAATTGCGGCGGCACATAAATTCAGCTTCCCGCAGGATTCTCGGCGGTGAGGATCGATCAGGAGGGTTCTGTTCTCGCGGCTTTCGTCGCGATGGCACGATGTTCTCCTCCTCGGGGACGACGAACGTGGAACGAGGTACGAGGAGGAACATGAGAGGGACAGGAGAGAGGTGAACTGTTTACGATGGCAGAGACAGGGAATTGATTGAACACCGACGCCGTCCGTGTTTTCGTGACGTCCGATCGGAAAGCGCTAAACAAACCTGGCCCGCAGATAGTGTCACCGGGCGAACAAAGACGCACGCCGGATGCCGCGAGCTAACCGGGACAACCTGTTCTCTGGCCGATCGACTGACTACCATACTCTCTCACTACTATACGCCAGTTCGAGGGGGGTTTGTGTTGCCGGCTTCGTCGAACTTTGCCAACGGGAAACCTCCAGCCTCCTCTCTCTCTATCTCTCTCCTTCTCTCTCTCTCTCTCCCTCTCACCCTGTTTCACTCCGTTTCCTTTCGGTCACGGATATTTTTGCCCAGCCGAGCAATCCGATCGGTTTTATTTGCCAAGGATTAAACTGGAATGCGTCCGACACGGACGCTTTATCCAATCTGTTTCCACGGTTTCTTGTTTCAACCGTTATTTATACACCCGAGCGCCGCACGAACAAAAACCCCGTCCCCGATCCCATTTTTCAGCAAACTACTGCTGGTGCTTTATTAAAAGAAACTTTGTTCGTCCTTAATTGATCGCGGCCTTTATCGCGGCAGTTATGATACTACATTCACTATCCTTCGCTTAGACAGCACTGTCTCCACAGACTGCATTCCATATCCTTCTTTTAGACAGCACTGTCTCACGATACTACGAGAGAGAAAAGGAAATATTTTAGTGCAGTCTCGGTGCGTTTATTTAGTTGTCGGATTTCCACAGTTTATTAAAAGAAAAGTGTACTGTTTATCATTTAATAGAATTTTGAAAAAGCTCCGGCCCTTTAAAAGAATTTCTTTTACGTTGGAAACGAACACAAACTTGCACGAACAGTGTAATATTTCATTAAATTTTTGAGATTTTCAGTGCGTTTATTTAGTTGTCGGGTTTCCATAGTTCATTAAAAGAAAATTGTTACCGTCTATTTAATAGGATTTTGAAAAAGCTTCGGCCTTTTAAAAGAATTTCTTTTACGTTGGAAACGGACACAAACTTGCACGAACAGTGTAATATTTCATTAAATTTTTGAGATTTTCAGTGCGTGTATTTAGTTGTCGGGTTTTCATAGTTTATTAAAAGAAAAATGTTACCGTCTATGTAATAAGATTTTGAAAAAGCTCCGCCCCTTTAACACTAGGTTTACGAGACCCGTGAAAATGACGGATTCCAATATTTTTAATTTACGAATATTGAGATACATATTATAAAAAAATATGGCTTAAAATTTGTTATTTCCATAAATTAATATAAAATACTCACGTTTAGTGCTCCGTAAACTTAGCGTCAAAAGGATTCCTTTTACGCCGAGAACGAACGCAACTTGCACGAACGGTGTAATGTTTTATTAAATTTCAGCGATTTTCATAGCGTTTATTTAGCTGCTGGCTTTCCAGTTTATTAGAGGGAAGGTGTTGCCGTGTACGTAATAACATTCCGAAAGATTTCTTCGCATGGAAAATGAACGTTTGGTCGACGGAATAATTTTTTCTTTGCAAGATTTCTATTTTTAGAATGTTCATTTAGTTGGTCCGTTTATAGTTTATCAAAGGTATGGCATGGCTACGAACCTAATAGGATTCTTTCGAATTATTATCGTCGTGCACCCATTCATCTCGTTTCGCTGCCCGCGCGTCAGATCCTTTGGGTAACTGCGTGTAAGAGTATAATACAGATGTACCATTCACGTTGCCGGCATTATTTTATTCATCCGAGAGCCCGGCAACGAACGCGTTTCATTTTTCTATGCACTATTCTCCCGCGCGTTTTTTTTCAACTGTACACGAGCCTGAAAGCAGAATCTGAGCATTTCTAATTCGAAACACTAATTGCAAGAAACCTTTTACGGGGAGATGCGGACACAGTCGTTCGTACGTTCCTTCTGTTCGCAATGTTTGACTGTTAGACCGTGAATTTTTTTGTGCGTTTACACCGTGAACGTCGGGGAAAAGAGGAAATAAAAGCTACGATCTCGTTTGGCGAAGCTTCTGTCCTATTTTCGGCCCGATAGAATTTGCCAACCGGTTGATACAATTTTCGCCGGAAAGAAAACCGCGAGGTTACAATGGAAGTTGCACGGCCATCGGACGGAAGGTAAACACTATTTTATAGAACAAATGGACTCGTTGTAAATATAAATAATCGCGTAGCCATTAGCAGCGAATAAAGTTACCGAAATGAATTGGCTGATTAATCGTCGAGCGAGAAAGAAATTTATCGTGTCCGTCTTTTCTGCAGCGATAATAATATAAATAAACGTACACGAGAGGGGAGGGGTGTGATCGTCATCTGGGAAATCGTGTCCCATATTAGCGGATCAGAACGTACCGTTCGAAATGGAATCTAACGGCGCCGATAGAGAATTTACACGAATCAGGGGAATAAGTCTGTCTGACCCAGAAACGTGACAATGATTCGGAATTAAATGGAGCCCGGGCGGCCACCCGGCCGGGCAATTATTTATTAGCTGTTATTATCCGGGAATTACACGGCGTTTGCGTCATCCGCGGGGCTAAATTGCGAACGATTCCAGAAAGTAAACACAATATATGAAGGGGAGAAGCTGCCGGCGCCAGGACAATTTCCTTCGTGCCCTTCAATCACGAAGGCGAAGCTTAATGGCCGAGCCGCGGGCTTGTGTGTATGTGTGTGTGTGTGTTTCGCGTGGTAAACCCTCCCACACGCACATACACAGACATACGGACACACGGGAACAGCGGCGAAGGCTTTATACGCGTGTGTGTTTGTATGTATGTCACGGCGACATTGCGGCGAGACAAAATGAAATTTCAGTCGGACGATGAATGTCCGCCGCGGTGCCCCGGCCCTCCCACCCTCCCTCTTTCCGGCCGAGGCAACAGCCAATTTGCATGGAGGATTTAATTGAAAAATGTGACGGCAGGACCCGGGATTAAGCCGCGAGAGACCGTGGAAAATTTTTTCCAAACGCCAGCAACCGGGACGCCCGCGCGATTTCGAACGATTGAGTCGTTTATGGGACCCGGGATATTTATACGACGTGCTGACGAGTCGAGAGACGACCGGCGATCTTGCACCGTGATCGACGAAGACGTAACTATTACATATGTTTCAGTAAAGTAATAATAATAACCGAAAATCGAGTCGCGATAATTGAAAGTATCTCCAGAGTAAGTAGAATGAGTCGTCATTGGTCAGGCGGACAATGCACTGGGAAAGGAAGACATTGTTATTTCAATTGTAGTGGATTTATGCGATAAATAATGTTGGATTGAATCCAAGGTATACAAATGATTCTCCGGAAGAGTCTCCGGAGTAAGTAAAATGAGTCGTCATTGGTCGGACGGACAATGCACTGGGAAAGAAAAAATTGTTAAATCAATTGTAGTGGATTTATGCGATAAAGAATGTTGGATTGAATCCAAGGTTTACAAATGATTCAGTAAACTAATAATAATAGTCGAGAAACGAGTGGCAATAATGCAAAGTATCTCCAGAGTAAGTAGAATGAGTCGTCATTGGTCAGACGGACAATGGACTGGGAAAAGAAAAAATTGTTAAATCAATTGTTGTGGATTTATGCGATAAAGAATGTTGGATTGAATCCAAGGTTTACAAATGATTCAGTAAAATAATAATAATAGTCGAAAAACGCAATAATGCAGTCTCCAGAGTAAGTAGAATGAGTCGTCACTGGTCGGACGGACAATGCACTGGGAAAAGAAAAAATTGTTAAATCAATTGTAGTGGATTTATGCGATAAAGAATGTTGGATTGAATCGGTGGTGTACTTATTAAGCATTTTATTCCATCGATTGCACGTTTCTGGTTGGACCTCTATGTCCGGACACAAAGGTCTGTCGCTCGCGTAGAGACAGAAATACACAGGAGAATTTTTCTGCCGGCGATGTCTTCACGAGAATCCAAGTAATCTTTAGAATTCCGGCACAGTAGGAAGAATTTAATATTGCCGCATACCTTTAACTATTGTATACGCCGGAACGGATAACGGATCTGCATGGGGATCGATTAATGACAATCTCGCTGCGATTGTTGTGCCATGAAAGGGACAATGCGAGCCACCGATACCGAGCAATCTTTCGCGCAACGCCGGAAAGCGAATGATCCATTCCACTTGCAGCCGCTACGACGAACAAAAATGAAAAGTGACCGGTCTACCAATCAGTTTCCGACGTCCTCCTTCGACGAACGACACTCTTAATAATTCCACGATCGATAAAGTGATGTAATGGAGAGGCGAAAAGAAAAGTGGGGACTTGAAATCTGGATCGCGGCAAAGGGAAAAGATGAGCGAGCGGCGCGGAAGAGACGGCACGGAAGAGACGGCGCGGCGCGACGCGGCGGTGTTCCGTGACAGTAACTCGAGCGACAATACTTCTCGTTTACCTTAAAAGCACAATTTTTCTCCCGGCCCTCCGAACCCGGGGAACTATATCGCGCTTCCCTCCGAATGCCTTTTCTCTTTGCCGGCAGACGAATCGGCGAATCTGCGCGCGGTGAATCGAATTCATTTGCGGAAGTGCTGCCGCGCGCGGAAAAAACGAGGAGGGGCGAAAAGTTTCTCGCTTTTCTTCGTTCTGCTCGACTTCGCGGACCCGTATTAATTCCCGTCGATAGGGGACACGTCAAACAGCCCTCGAGATCCATGTTGTTGTCGATCGGGATACTTCGCGTGGGCTTAATCCGTCAAATGCGTCCGCGGCACTTACCAAATGACGAGACCGTGGACCCATCACTTTGCAGATGAGACCGGGGGATCGCTTAAACACTCGGCCCCGTCATTCAAATTTACGTAACATCCCTTTCTTAATGACGCGCCGTTCGTCGCGATCTAAAGCATCCTCGCTGCTCTTTTTAATTAACCAACCCCCTTTAATTCGCAGCGCAAATAATGTAGATTTATTAGAGAGGGAGAGCTGCCAACTTGTTTTCTTCCAGCTATAAAATGTTTTCGGATTATGCACGAAATTTTTCATGAGATCGTTTTGAAATATTCGCAGCGCGAGTAAATTATTCGAGTCGCGAATTCTTTGCAGCGTTGTTATAAATTTGAAAGTTCGTCCACCTTTTTCGAAAAAAGCCAGCGCGAGGCTCGAAAAGCGGACAAATGACGCTTTCGACGCGAAAAAGAACGATGATCTCTGGCCGGTGCTCGCCGAGGCGAAATGACTGTCTCTCTCGATATTCAAGCCCCGTTTTTCCTTTCCCAGGGAAGCTGTCGGCTCCACCCGTTTCCCCGATTTTCCCTCCTCGTTTCACCGAGCCGTCGCTCGCACTTCTGCAATAACACAGCCGGAGAACGAGAGTTTTTTCTGCGCTGACACTTTTCACGCGCCTCCGCCAACAATTAGCTTTTCCCTTCGAAATTCGTGTCGCGGAGAGTACCGTAGTCCTCCTCTCTTTCTTTCTCTCTCTCTGCCTCTATTAATAGCTTCGTAAATTACGACAAATCGGCGGACTCGTTAAGAATGCTCGACCGCTCTTTAATTAATTCTTACTAATTGCCGCGACTCACCGGTATCGATCATGAAAGGCTCCAATTGGTTTCTTTTCTTTTCCCCGGGAAATTAAAGAATAAGCGATTAACTTCCATCGACGAAATCGACGAACGCGCTTCTTTGTGGCGCGACCGTGACGTTCATTCGACTTAATGACTTTCCGTAATTACTAGACTGCGGATGTTTATGCAATTATCAGTTTTTGCATACGCCTTAAGCCGGACACATATTTTAGATTAAAATGCTTTACAAGAAAAAATTAAAATTAAACAGGATTAAATTTAAGATAATAATATTTTGATGTGTAGATTATAAAAGATTTAATGAAGTTCGATGTTATAGATATAATTATATGTAAGTTCAATTTGTCCCGCTATAGGCTTTACTTCTGTCCAGATTAGATTGGATTAAATAGTCCAACTATAGGTTAGAATTATTCTTGTTACTAGAATTAAAATATTAATGTAAAAAATGATTTTGGGATTTTAAATTACTTTACAAAATCTGAGTTTTATGTTAAAACTCTTAAAACATTATGTTTGTTTATACAAAATGGTAAAATTAAAGGTAGGAAAAAATACTGTCCAGTCTTAGGGCATTTCACCTTAGTCTTTGTACTTCTGAAATTAATAAAAAAGTGGAATTTCATATTCTAGAATATTCTGAAACTATCCACACTCTAACAATTATTACGGCCCTGTGTTTCGTCTGAGAATTAGCGACAGGAGAAAACATATAAATGTACGTCAATAGTGTTCAGCGTTGTTCGAATGCGAGTCACAAATAGCAACAATTCTCTAAAACCACATCCGATTGATATTCCACGCAGTCGATCCATGCACGCGAGACTTTCACGCAAGAGAACCTCGGCCATAATCTAGAAAGCTTGAATATGAATGAGGATTGATGACAAAGAGGAGAAGATCGATCGCCAGAGAGAGAGAGAGAGAGTGATGGAGGGGGAGGGAGCAAGAGAGGATGGAAGGTGAAGGGAACAAGGTGAACAAAGGTGAATGGGCGGGGAAGGGTGGAAAATGGCGGGGCGGCTCGGCTTTATAAATGCCCCGCGTGTTTTAATCCCGCCGTAAGCCGTCCAGTTGTGTCAGAGCTTTCACTAAATTAAAGGATTTCCGTGCAGTTTCTACTGGGAGCCCGTAGGACCTTTATGCACGTATTCTCGCGGCGCCACGGCGCGGCTCGGCACGACGCGGCGCGACGGGGCGTCCCGACGCTTCTCCCACGCGAATGTGTGCACCGTGCAAATCGCGCGATATTCGATTCGATCGTTTGTAAACGGATTTTGAGATAATTCCCGAGCGCCTCTCCGGCGCGGCGGCGTCCTCCACGCATTTCGAATACTAATTGGAGGACCAGCATTCAACCCCAACCAACAATAACTTATTTATAACCTCCATCTCTCGATTTATTATATTTTTCGTTGCATTTAACATCTCGTTTAATTACGCGTTAATTACCCCGATTTATTATTTTGTCTCGCAACAACCTACTTGTCTCTCGATATTGACAGACTGTACAGAGTGTTGTGTGATTCTAAATGAGGAAATAAGTCGAAAATATGGAATTAAATTTTTTCATCAAACGCTTCGTTTTCGAGAAAATATCTGAAAAAATTTTTAAAAACGGAGAAAAATTATTCGATAGAAATCGTCTGATCATGACCGACCTGTTCTACTTCCTGCATATACTAAAGCACGCGAATCTGACGAATCATTAAACTCTTTTTCGTTTTAGGCTTTGTTTTTGAGAAAATCGTATATTAAATTAAAATCTAAAAACTTATGTTCGCATGTAGAATCATCCTCTCCGCAGTTGTCGATACTGGGACACCCTGTATATGATAATACCGCTATAAATCATCCCATTAACAATCAATCTCGACATTAACTCTAAGGTAATCTAGTGTCCACGAGAATAATGATTAATATTAACAATTACCTTGTGCAAGTGATTTCTTGATTATCTTGAGTTCATCTAACTATGAAGTTTCCCTTCACAAGCTGAACTAAAGTGGACCAATAATTAGAAAAATACTTCTATCTCTTTCTGCCCCTTTCTACCTAACTTCGGAAAAAAGTTTCAGCCACTTTTCGCAGACTTACTTTGTTACACCGCAACGGGGTAATTGTTCATTATTTGCATCAACAGAGGTAGATCAACTGCAACGTGCTACGACGTTAAAAAACTTTTTTAACGAGACTCTCTCTCTCTCTCTCTCTCTCTCTCTGTCTCTCGCTCTCGCTCTCTGTTATGAAAACCCGGCCCGAAGATCTGTTCGTTATGGTTCTGAACCGTGGATAAAAACTTCTATTCGCTTGTGTATATATATATATATTTTTTATTTTAACAAACGCGGCTTTTGTTTTACGTTCGGCTCTAACGAAACGCGTTGCATCGGCAACGCAACGCAGCAGATTTAATCCCCGGATTATTGATAACGAAGTTTGTCCAATTTATGATCGCGATACGCCGCGATTAAACGAGACTGACAGAATGTTTGTCAGACGTACCGGCGGAAATTGATTCGATAAAAATGCGCGGGCGACCTTGTTTTTTCCCCCGTGTAAACGAGTGCTCGTTTTCCCCGGACTGACATCGGGCCGGGGGCACAAAAAAATCTCGAGGACACTGTTTCGATCTCTCGCAATAAATTCAACTTTTTATCCGTCCACTGACGCCTCCGATATTGAGAGCGACCGTGTAAATTATTGAATGATACTTGTAAACTTCGTAATAAATGAGAATGCTCGCGAGACGCCGAACAGAAGCAAGCTGTTGCGTAAATACTCACCCTGCAACGAAAATAATATTTACAATCCGATATTACGTTAATATTAGATTCTTCTGTTACACGTCTGCGCGCTGTGTTCACCGTGAATAATCCCCTTTGAACAATATCATTTACCAGAAGCTTGCAAAAGCTTCGCAAAGTTTCCCCGACCCGACGTTGCAACTCAATATTTCCCTGTTTATTGTATGCTAATCTACTTTAAACAATCTTCAACTTTGTGGCGGCGTGGAACAGAGTTTGATGCCAGCGATAATTGAGAATTACTTTGCTTGGAGGATTAAATATTTAAGACCAACGAGCTAGTAGAAAATGCAGGAATTAGTCAGACACGTGAAATAAATCAGACACGATTATGAGAAATACTTTTCTGTGCACTCAGAATTTCATGAATAATTATATCATAATTACGATATTGAAAAAAAAGAAATCAAAACAATTTGTCGATTTAAATTGGCAAGTTCGAAGCTAATTAAATATTTAAGACCACCGAGCAAGTAGAAAATACAGGAATTATGAGAAATACTTTTCTGTGCAGTCAAAATTTCATGAAACTCTCTTCCTGTATACAATCTTGTACAGACGGTATAAAATCTATCGATTTAAATTAGCAACTTCGGAGCTAATTTATGGATCCAACGAGAGACTCAGAAAGTGTTCTCGATCTCGAAGTTTCGAATTAGTTTTTTTATGCAACATCAAGTTCCTCGGGCAGTTCCCGATCGGCCGGCGCATGAATATTCCATTCTTTGTTCGTGTTCTTTCCATTAGAAGATCCAGTTTTACGACTCGTTGAATAAGTGATCGGAAAGTTCGGCGGTAACAAAACCCCCCCCGACCCGACACGATCGTGACTGCCCGATATCCTCGATCCACACCGTGTATTCGGGACACGCGTGTAATCCTCTCCGGTATCATCGCGAACGTCTTAACGCGGACGGGAAAAGACTAACGGCGAACTTAAACCGGATGAAAGTTTAAACGAGCGCGACCCAATTCCAGGGGCGTTCTTGCCGGACGTTTCGCGTTCAACCCCCGCGCACGAATAACAACGAGTTTCGCCATTAAGCTCTCGACACCGAGTACAAACAATGACCGCCCTGGGAGTTGTTCCGCGAAAGAGCACGCGAAAGACGAAGCAATAAGACGAAAATGAAAATATTACGCCATTGCTATCGGATGCTCAGTGGCGTTCCCAGATTCCCAGTTCGGCTGTTAGATCCTCTGCTAATTTCTGCAGTGATGATCCTCGTAAGAGCTCCCAATCTTGAACGCTATTTTATAGAAATTAAAAGTGAAGGATATATAATTTTTCTTTTTAAGAAAATTACTTTCAACTCCACTCCGTAGTTACTTCTAAGGTATATAGGGTGGTCCTTTTAAATAAGGCCACCTAAATATCTCTTCAGATTATTGCGATGCAAGAAATATTTATTACATAATGTGCATCGTGTCAATGGAACAAATATCTGGCAAGGATATTTTTTTCCCAAGGTCATTTTCTCCGGGCTTATCAAGGTCATCGGTGTTTTGTGACACAAAACTACATTTTTTTTTTTAATGTATCTTGTAACTGATCGAAGAATATATTCGAATACGTATAATAGTATGACCTTGAAATGACTGATCTATGAAAATTAAAGTGAACACTCCGGAAAAATAACCTTGAGAAAAACATAACTTCCCATAGGAGGTTACAAAACTATACATAAGGGTTAACATACGGTCCGATATGCATTCTAACATCTTACAATTATACATTACTAGTGTAGGTACAGCAGAATATAACGCGTTAACTACATAACTTTAAATTTAAGTTACACTGCTTGAAAAAATTAAAGAGATGATGACATGCTTGAATGTTCGGTTCACAAATTAACGATCTGATATTTAAGGGTGGGAGCAAATTGAGTTTTCTCAATCGTTTCATAAGATCGATTCCTTTGCGATTCCAACAAAGTACCATTTATATCGCATTAAAAACATTTGTTATGTCGTCACAAATAAAAGAGATATTCAGGTCGCCACATTTAGGTGGCCCACCCTGTATACGAGAATTAAATGTGTCAATAACTTGTTAAAAAGCGATCTCTGTAATATCGCAGAATCGTTAATCCCTCTCGCGGTTCACGAACTCGCGTATATTTCGCAGCGCTCTTCTCTCGAGACCTTAAAGACGATTCTCCTAACCTCAAAGAAAGGTAACGGGGTAAATGTAGATAGAATGGCGGAGGAGAGCGAGAAGGAGAGGCCGAGAAGATGGGGAAACAGAAAGAGCGAGACAGGTGGAGTGGGAGAGTAAAAAGGAAAAGGGCCAGAGGAAAAAAATGTTGGAGGCACTTCACATTCTCGGAACGTGGCACTCCAGGCTAAAAGGAGGTAAACACGCGCTCTCATGCTTAGTAGAGCAAAAGCTGCAGCGTTCACTACGATCCTAGTGCTTCTGTAGGCTGTGCGTAGTGAAGGATAAACAAAGAGAGGGAGAGAGAGGCCTGCGAAAACTTATGCTCTCCCTTTTGTTTCCTTAACTCCTCCCATTTTCCTCTTTCAGCCCGTTAACTCTCAATTCCGAGGTTGGTGGTCCACATTTTCACTTCGATCGCTCTCCCACCCAGACCTTTAATCATTATGTATCATCGAAATCCAATTAGACCGGCGCTCGTAACGCGTTGATCGCATAATGATTACAATTCATTGAGTTCGACGCAAAAACAATTCCGGCATAGTCGACCTCGTTATTTCTCAATTGTACCCTGCGGTCAGTAACTTAAGTATACATTCGGTGAATTCCACATTTTCGGCATTCTACGGTCCCGTTTTATCGACGAGCACATTTTTCATTGGTCAAAATTCTAGCCGTTTTGTATTCGTAGGATATTGAGAAATATCATCCAACTGATTTCAGCACGAGAAAAGAAACCGCTTACGCCTATGGTGAAGCATTCCAAAGATCGCGGTACAGCTTTCGACCATGTAAACTCTTTTTCCCGAGAAAACCTTTGTCCAGAGATAAATGGCTGTGGGTTCTTCGAGGAGCTGGATTATCGGCACGATCCCTTTAATTAGGACACCCGGTGGATGGTTGCCGGGGATCCAGCCGGCACTGCGGCGGATCTACTTTCGGAAAACTGGCGTGCACAGTTCGGGGCAGCGCAGCGTCGGGTCCGGGAACGTTGAGGCCACTTCTCTGTTTCTGGTTCGTCTGGCGCGCGTAACCGCCGCGCGAACAGAGTTCTCGCACGAAATTACATTCTTTCGACGGCCCTTTATCACCGGGTGCCGCCGCCTTTGCCCTCGTTTCCCTTTCTCGCGTACTCTATACGCTCCTCTTTATCCGCGGCCGGTTAAAAGCTACCTTTTCGAGACTCGAAGAGAGACGAGAGAAAATAGAGGGAGCGAGAGAAAGGGTAAGAGAAACCCAGGAGGATCAAGAGCGACCGCCGTGCTGCGGGGATCCTATGTTTCGAGAGGGGCTCTTTCTGCTGAAATAAGAAAGCCTCGAATTTTCGAAGCGGAGACCGCGGAACCAGCGAGAGAGCCTCCCCGTGAATTCACCGACGGAGAGTAATTTCTTTCCCCGGCGGAGATGTTGATTGCGCTCTCTCTCTCTCTCTCCTCTCTCTCCACTCCCTCCTCGGTCGGCCGGAGCAACATTAAATGTACTTGCGGAGCTGGTCATTTTAGGCGACCCTTTTTTATCCTCTCTTCGACCAGTGTCGGCTTAATTACGAGGCTTTAATTACGCCGCGAGACTGTGTGTCTGTCCACCGCACCCCCGTACACATTCTTCCTGCGGTTGTCCCCCTGTAAAATTGCTAGCCACCCCCCTCCCCCTGTCACTCTCTCTCTCTCTCTCTCTCTCTCTCGGATGGAAACACGAGGATACTCGGCGGGCGTCTGATCCTCTGAGAGCGCAAGCTGATGTAAAGAAGAAGGTCTGAAAGGGGGCAAAAGCGGAGTGTACACGTAACCCAACAAGACGACCGTCTTTGAAGTCGTAATTGCTGCGTCCTAGGTTTTTCTTGAGTTTGATAATTGGCCGGCAGCCCGCCCCACCCCTCCCCACTCCGTACCGACGCCGCACAATCTTTAAGGAGCCCGGAGAAGCCGGCTCGGAACACGAAGAAAACCAGTTTCAAACGCGAGCCCGCGCGTTTTTCAAACGGATCCCCCGTAGAATCGGGCGAAGTGCCATCCCGGCACACCTAAACGCCCTGTTTCGGGAGAAAAGGTCCGGTTCCGGGTGAAAACCATCCTGTAAGGATAACGTTCTCGCGTCTTTGCCGAGGCAGCGGCCCTTCGCGACCGGAATCCCTCAATAGAGCGCGAACATCACCGTATAACGAACAGACGCTGTTTCTTTCGAGGCACGTTCACCCTACTAAACGCGGGAATTATCGGGGTGAATACTGCACGCTTCTTTGAGGTTTAATCGGTGCGAGCTTTCTTTCTGATCGTCGTGAATGCGGTGAAACACTCGCACAGCCTCGGAGCGTGTACGTACACGAGGTTGCAAGGATCCATGAGGCATTTCTCGATAATGCAAAGTTGCGACTTCTTAGCAGTCACAGATAAAAGATCAATCTACAGCACAAATGTCCCAAAGTGGCCCACTTTCGCGTTTTCGAACGCGTAATTTGCATTATTCGACAGTATACACGGTGTCCCGGGTGTTCTTCCGAAAGCGACTTCGATTTTGCTGAAATTTTTGCCGAAGCTTATCCTTGATTAGACAAGAAAGTTCCTAAAAGCCTCCTTTGGACCCCAGCCCCCTTCAAAGTTTTCACACAGGTCTTACTAAATATTTTTGAAAATATTGATTTTAGAGAAACAAGTTTCAAACAAAAACTGCAGCTCATAAAAAACTTTACAACAAAGGTTATATACATTTTTTACGTAAACCTATTATTTTGACTGTTATGACCCAAAATAACTCGGCGGGGGTCGAATTAATTTCGTCAAACATTTTTTTAAATTTTATTAAATATGCGAAAAGGATAAGCTTTGGCAAAAATTTCAGCAAAAACGGAGGGTTGTCGCTTTCGGAAGTTTATCCGGTGTCTCTATTGAATCATGGGTATAGAATAAACCATACTCTATTTAAAAAAATGAAAATTTATTCAGTGATCATTTATTTACTGACACGTCGCGAGGCACTATTGTTCGACAAACTCGACACGAATAAGGATCGCTCTAGACGACGATCTAAGAAACAAATGAGAGACGCGGACAGCACAGGTACAATGTATCATTTTTATAGGCGTTCGAAAGTCGAGTAAAGAATGTGCCTATTAAGTAACAGTAGATTATTATTGTCGATATGTTTCTTAAACAAATGCCAACATTTTCTCGTCATTTTGTTTTCGACATTGAGAGAATTGGTCCTTCGAGTTAGTAATTTTATTCAGTCGGCACATTACGTGCAAAACGAGAAGCTCGAACGATCTTCCGATCGACCACGAGCAAACCTCGGCTACTGACACCATCAGTCAGTCCTTAACAGCGCCGACGTTGATTAGCTCGTGCGAGAGGATCCTCGAAAATTTTGCCGGTCGATTTAGCCGGCTTAAATACGCGCGCAACGTACGCCAGCGACCGGAGTAAGAACAAACCCAGCATGTTCTGTTAATCGTTTGAGCGTAGTGCCGCGGATTATCTCGAGCGGTTTCATTATACGGTTCCGGAGCGATGAGACGGTGCGTCGTCCGCGAAAACTTCATTTCCGGCTAGGCGTAATCCATTTTGCGCGCACGTTTTTTTTTCCATCGTTTGTCGGGTTCCCGTTTCGAGCACACAGCCGCCCGGGCATATTCGTTACTAATCCAGCCGCGAAATATCTCGCGCGCTATTGTGATTTAATACTCGTCGCGACGGATTTGTCGCGGTAATTGCCGGTCCGTGGATTACTCGGTTCAAAAAGCGTTCCGTTGTTACTCTCGCACGCGCGCGCGATTATTTCGTCTACAGCTAGTGCACCCGACCTCGTCCGACGACTGATAGGGAAACATTGTTAAATGTAAATCAAACAGACAGACCGTGGAAACCGTGCACGCGAAACTAACGTCACGCTATTTACGGTACCGAGCAATTTAGTTATTTTAATCTTCATAGTAATAATTCGCTTTGTTTAATGGTCATTTTTAGCAATTCAGAAAAATGGAATTTGTAATATAAAAACGGAGTTCGTAATTGAACAAGGTTCGAACTTTACTGAAATAATGATACACTATTTAAACAAATCCTCTTGCTTCGGTATAAAAACCTCGACGGATTACGAGGGAAAGCCGAAGCAAGACGTAATAGATTTATTCAATGCAAAGTATGTATTTAACGAACGAAAAGAAACAAAGGAAGGATTAGAATATTCTGTGGCACCCGTGGACTCATTTACGTCTCTCTTGTTGCGCCGCTAGTTTATAAACAAAAAGTATTTCTTGTGCGTTTGCGTGTGTATTCTTTGAGCAACGAGATGTGTGAACGTATGGGAGAAATCGACGACCAACCTCCGACATACATTAAAACGCAGAGAAATCGCGAACACGCTTGTTCAACTTTATTTGAGCGAAAAGTATTAAGATATTAGATAATAGATAGATTAATATATATAGTAGATAGATAATATATATATAATAGATAGTATTAAGATATATTCGACATCGTAAAGGTTCCAACAAAGTTTAGGATCATTTCAGTCTTGTTTCAATAATTGTAAAATAAAATATCTGAAACGTTTAGTTTTGTGGTAGGTTTAGCGAAACATGAACATCGTTTCGCGGCACAGTGCAGTAATTGCGGCTGTAGAATAAACACTGAGAAGTGGAAATCGAATTGAAGGGGAGACGATCTATTAAATTTTCTGCAAATACTGAAATTTGGCATCTGTAGAATCCGATAGCGCAGCGTTCAAGTATATTTGTTCAAAGGAGTTTAACATCGTCCCAGCCGCGAGCACCGGCTTAATTCACGTTCTTTGGTCGCTTCGGTCAATTACGATACGTAATTACAGATTGTTCGTTATCGGTTCGTTCGGCTCCGGTACCGGAGCATGGGAGACCGAACGAGACCCGGTGTCTCCGGTGTCGTGTTATGCCAACGGGCGAAAGGCATTTCGCTTCACTGTTGTTTCGACAGACAGACTACCGCGAGCCAAAGAAAATATTACTTCGGCGAAGAAGAGACGGAGGTGTATCGTTTCCAAAGGCGAAACGCGACGAGAATGGTTGTACAAGTAAGGGGATCTGCTATATCGATATCGTTTTAATGTCTAGTTTAAATGAAGATGAAATATTTTTTATGGTGTTTGCTGAATTCGTCTCAGTATCTCTTGAAAGATAAGTGGAAAAAACTTGTAGATTTACATATAAAAAGTGAAGGTGACCTTGATTACTCTAGAAAAAAGGGTTGACTTTGGTACAATCATCAATCATTTGAAGCTCTCCTCGAACCATGTTATTTCAGCTAAAAAAACTATTTCAGCAAAAATTAGTAGGTATAATTGAAAACAGTAAAAATATTGGAAAAATTTAAAGATACTGTTATATTATTTTCGACCTATTAGACATATTAAGTAAGGAAATAAATTTTCATTTCACTCCAATTTGTTGTAATTGACATAAAAAAATTTTATTTTGCATAACGATCCGCTGTCTACTGATCACACTTCGTGGTTCACCCTGTATGAACAACAGTGTGCCAGTTTCATTTTTTTTCTATTTATATACTCATGCAGCTTTTTATGCATTTAAAGTAAAAATTCTTGTAAAAAGTATTAATACACTCTTTAAAACCGAATAACTTTTTTAAAATTGGACCGAACGATTCGAGTTTCTTTGAGATGTTAGAAGGATTAGTTTACGAGCTATTATGTAAATAATTGTTTTTAAACATTATTATCCGGGTATATTTATGGTTAATATTCCGTTTTATCGATCGCACAAATTTTAAATAAATAATCCGTGTTGTCGACGCTGCAGCAATATATTATTAATTGCAATATTTTGCAATTGTGCAATTTTAAACATGTACTCTTTTCAAAAAAATTTTACCAACAATGAATATATAGATTATTAATTAAGCAAGTAAGTTCAAGTCAACTAGTAATTCTGGATTATTAAATTTATACTAAGTCATACAATACTTTACGGACGCAAAATTTCTCTCTTGATAATGATCCACAATACGATCGAAACGTTGGGAAACATTTAATTGCAAAATTGCTTAAAGGTTAACAGTGGATCGAACCTCTAGCGCTGACAACGCGGATTATTTATTTAATATTTATGGTTCTAAGAAAAAACTTTGGAGATATTGCCGTTTGAAGTTTTGATCGCTAATGTTTTGTATAGGACATCGGTTGAATTGCATTATTTTTTTGAGCCTTTCGAATTTGTTTTTATAACATTTTCTCTGGTAAATAAAGGAAGTTAAAGCTCAATCGATATACAAACTCGAATTTTCTAAAATCGTGACATGCGGCGTTTTTCCTTACAACCGCAGACATGTGAATAACTATGGATCGCGTCTGAAATAGCAACCGCAGCAGAATCCAATAAAATGCCAGCG
Source organism: Lasioglossum leucozonium (assembly GCA_028454225.1). Classification (NCBI taxonomy): domain Eukaryota; kingdom Metazoa; phylum Arthropoda; class Insecta; order Hymenoptera; family Halictidae; genus Lasioglossum; species Lasioglossum leucozonium. The sequence continues at coordinate 7,246,423 of CM052222.1, forward strand.
TCGCGAACGATGTTGCCCGTATTCTTCTCGCGGTGGAGTCGCGCGTCGAATTCAAATTTCGCAGTCGCACCTGGGAAATGGCGGGCGTCCGGGACGGTAAGCCCGTGTAAACGTCGCCGTCGCGACGGCTCCGCGCGACCCGGCGCGGCGCGCGTAGGTCTCGCTCGTCCTGATTGCGAGTGCACGCTTCAAATAGGGCGGAAAGGGTTCGCCGACGCCTCACGAGCAATTTCATTTCCACCCTCGGAAAATTTATGCAAATCACTTCTCGGGGGCGGCACGCGGCGCGGAAAGAGAGGCCCGAGCGTAACGAATTCAACCGGGATTATCCGATTTCGCCGGGACAAGAAGCTGCTAACACGCTCGCCGCTCCGCGTCGCTCTGGAACACTGTATCGAGCTGAATCTGCGACCGGTTCCTCTCGATTCGTTTCCTAACACGAAGACCAGCCGCGTCAGCTTCCAGACGGATCAAACTGACAGAGCAATCATGGATCTCGATCTCGTCGGGCCAGTTATTGTTCCAGGGTGGCTGTAAGCGGGGGTGTGCGAGAACCCGAAATATCGGGTTGGATCGGGATCACGAAATTTTTTCGGACCCGAGCCCGAAACAACGGGACTCGTCCGATTTTTTTTAGCAATAACAATTGAACACAGAATCTCCCAATTTTCTCCCACTTTGCTTTCGCCCACGTTTCCACAGCTTTTAAAAAGGATCTCCGCGTTTCGTCTTCAGTCTCCAGCCATCTCTCTCACAATCTACATTTTTGTACAGTTGTTTTTAATATACGTTATTGTTATTCATATTCAACCATTTTCTTCAAAACACCTCAACCTTTTTAACGACCTAGCACGGTTTTGAGCAAGCAAGCTAGGAGTGATGCGAGGAAGGATACACACCGACTGCTTTATCGAATTCACCCTGTATACAAATTCATTTCAATAGTGTCAATGGTGTCAATTCCGGGAATCTCGAAATTTTCGGGAACCCGACCTCTTCCCGACTCGCGCCGACCATTTGGTTCCCGCACACTGTAAGAGATAAGCTACGGCTGTGATCTGCCCGGTGACGAAGATTAAACGCGAACAACTGAGAACCGGACCTTCTGGCGCTCGCGAAGATACACTCGCGGGTTCGGATGAATTGCTGGCCGCTCGCGCAACGATATCGAACGTTGGAATTGCTTCAGCTCCATGGGGATTCGTATCGTTGATGAATCGAACGGTATGGGAATTTTTTGGAATTGTTTCGCGGCCGAGTCGCAAGATTACCATCGGTGAAAGTCTTCAAGTAGAAACTGTCAACAATAGTCAGCCCCTGGGCATCGTCTGCAAAACCGCGAGTACCAAAGCAACGTTGCGTTCGCGAACGAAGTGGACGTTGTTACAGATTCATTAATCACCTCCGTGGGAGGGGCTAGCACGCGGAGCGGAATATTGAAAAATCATGAAAAAAGTTAGCGCATCGGACGACAGCGACAAACTAACGAGTTTCCCTCGAGTGATCGGGAATCGAGAGGCCGCGAAGGCGGTCGACGGTGTTCGGTAACCGCACAGCGGACTCGCGTACGTCACCGGCGTCAAGTGGAAAACGGCTGGTTTAAAGTGGAAGAAGCAATTTGCAGGCCATCGCCTGTATTTCCATACCTGTCAGAAGCAAACCTGCCTGCCGGCTGCTTACGTCACGGGTGTTGATCGTGATCTTTGACCTCCGGCCGACGGGATCCGCTTGAAAACGCGCCCGGTTAAAGGAGTAGAGGTAGTCGTCTATCCATCGAACGGGGCGGAGAATGAAAATTTATGAGGAGCTACCCGATCACGATTAACTAATTATAAACAAAATAGCCACTTATAAATATGTACGGACGCCATAGTCGGAGCGAGATCTTTCTCTTTCCTGACATTATATTATTCGAAGGAAAAGTTACCCCCCACCTACACCTCCTCCCACAGGAAAGTTTAGACAAACTTCGAGGGTTTAAAAGTACTTCCACCGTTGGGATGGTTTAAGAAACTGCCACCACGGTGCGGGGAGGACTCGGAGAAATTTGAATTTAATAGCTGACTTCTCGTCGGATAATCCTCTAACACTTCCCCGAGCATTTCTTGCATAAAAGATGCTTTGCCGCGCCGGGAAAGAGTGCAGCTGCATCTTGCATATGCATCATTGCACTTTCGGGAAGGAACTTGTTACGGGAACACAGCACTCGCTCGGCCAAATCCTCTTTCATCTATCTGTTACACTCCGGAGGACCGCTGTGCTCCTCGCTGATGTACTCGGTTACAGATTTTTCTATCATTTTCCTGGTTCTCCTCGATCATGTAAATAAATACTTTCCCTCCCCTCTCCCCCTCACCCTTCGTCGTGGATTGAGCGGTTTCTTTGAGAGCCTGCTCAATTAAATTAAAAGGGAGGGAAGCTTTGGTATTCATGGGAATGGTCGGAGCAACTACAAATACTTTCTTTGAAAGGGGATAAGATACTTTTAATATTATACACGATGTGAAGAGGATACTTTTAATATTTTCTAAGGGACTGTCAATCTTTAGACTGTAATTCGTTTTTTGAGGATCACTTCGAGAGGGTTGAAGATGGGAAAATTCTCTCTTTTTGCCCGGAATTTCTGTTGGAACTTTTTCTGTGATCTAAATGCACGAGAACTTCACCGACAATAATGCAACTCGATACAACGCGGCGAATATGTATGTCTTCGTGAATTCGTGCAGACATTTTATTGAAAAAAGATAATCGAAACGGTACCTCCTCGCCAATTTCATCGAGCTTTAAGTATGTTATCAAGTTCACTTACGAAATATTCGCGAAAATAGTTTCTTGAAGTTGCTATACGCAACATACAGTGAGTGTAAAAAGTATTCGTACACTCTTTAGAACCGAATAACTTTTTTAAAATTGGACCATACGATTTGAGTTTTTTGGAGATGTTAGAAGGATTAGTTTACCAGCTAATGTGTAAATTAATTGTTTTTAAAAATTGTTATCAGTCGCATTTGCGTAGGAAAAAGTAAAGGTCTCTATCTGTGCCCGTAATGAAAATTTACAACATTTATTTTGTATGTCTAACATCACCAAAAAAACTCAAATCGTATGGTGCAATTTTTAAAAAGTTATGCGGTTTTGAAAAGTGTACGAATACTTTTTACACTCACTGTAAGTATTCTGCGAGTGCATACGTCATTTTAGTGAAGAATAAAAAATGCATAGTGACTGATTTCATATTTTTTACTTTACAATTATTAAAATTATAAAGTTACTTGCATGGAAATTGATTCGATAAACGCGTTTGACGTGTATACACGTCGGTCCAAATCTCTATTGCGGTACGGTTGACGTGTATACTCGTCGTGTACAAACATAAAATTACCATTGACGATGAAAACTCGAAATTTCAATAAAATGTAATAAGAATATTATTTGACGATATGTTTGTTTCTAATCTTTTTAATTTCTTATCGAATAAAAATCCCATCCTTTCTCGTTTTCCGTAAAAATTTATTCCGCACACTGTGGGGGATTTTTAAAACTAAATCCGCGCTTAACTAGTTAAAATTGCACAGAATCTAAATAAACGGAGCCTTGTTTAGCGTCAAACCCTCTAACTTGCGTAACATTTTCTCGTATTGTTTGCAACAATTTGCACACTGTATATGAATTTCATCGAGGAAGTAACGTCTCATCTACCTGTAAAAATGAACAAAAGTATCAAAGAATCTTCCAATAATGATCCTCAGTCTAGTGATCAATGTTTTCGGTGCAGCCGAACACAGTGTCTATCGATCCCGGTACGTTAATTCACAGTCGGGGAGGCGAAGCCGCTAATAAATAACTCTGCTAGGAGTACGCCACGTGCCATTTGAATCCGGAAGAGCCCTCCTCTTAGGGCAACTCGACGGAAGAGGCGACACGGCAGCCGGAAACGGGAGAGTAGACCCGCCTCTCTCCTATAGAGAGAGAGAGATGGAGGGGAAATCTCTTGAAGGAAATGTTACGTTCAAAAATCACGGAATAAGTCAAACTATCGCTCATGAATTTTATTTCCCTGAGTTCGCGCGAACCTCCGCTCCAGCGCGGCGCACCCAGTGTCACACTATTCCTCCTCCTCTTATATTCCTTTCCCGGCCGGTGAATCGCATTTGCATAACATAAATGTATGGGCTCCCGGGTTCAAACCGGAGGGACGCGGGGAGCCGTCAGGAAGGCTCGGACAAACAGACAAACGGACAGCGGAGCTGCTGGAGGGACTACTCAGCACGGTAAATCTTTGGATACGACTCTCGTCTCGCTGGTACTTTGCATTCGTTTCTTATTCCACGACTCTTTTTCCCCGCTCCTTCTCCCTCTCTCTCTCTCCTTCGCACCCGGCGAGCTTCTCTTTCTCTTTTTAACAAGTGTCGCATACCCTCCGACTCGCGAGCACTCGAATCTCATTCGAACTTCACTTCAGAACCCCAGGCTTCTCGCCGTCTCTGGAAAAATGATTTCTCCCTTTCGAGGGTCGCGTTTCGTTAAGCCCGCCGCCGCTCTTTTCACTTAACGATACACCTTTCTATCAAACCGGCAAAAATTTTCAATCTATCCGACCAACCACCATAACTCATCGTGACTCTAATCGCACGTTTCTCGGACGTGCCGGCGGAGAGTATCGGTTCAGACTAATTCAGAAGCTCTAATGTGTGTCTAACGATAACAAACGGGAGAATCCTCGCACGGAGTTTCTTTATAACACGTGGCACGTTCGATCGTTCACAGCGGCCGATGAAACAGTAACGATGATAATTCCAACGATTAAGATATGAATTTTTATTTCGCCGCGGAACGCACGAAAAATACGCGAAAGCGCGGCCGGAGTTTTTTGTTCCGGCCGGGGACGAAGAATTAAACGGCGAAAAATGAATTACGAGACCGGTGAAAAATCTTCGTCGGACTGTGAATTTATTTTAAGCAGAGGGGGGACCCGGTGTAGCGGGCAATGTTTCTCCACATTTATTAATACGATCCGGCCAACTTTAATCATTTTTCGTAAAATATACTTCCACAACTACGTACCGACGAAATTAACCTAGCCCCGCCTATCGTCGAGCGAGTATGATTAATAGCGACCGGTATGGCACAATAAAATGGCAATATCGTCATTTTTTGTCGAATCGAATTTTCGTGTTTATGCCTGCCCGAAATTCCCGTTTAACCTGTCAGTCGGACGGTGACGAGGCGGATTTTATTTATCAATTTAAACGAACCAATGGGAATATTTTTCAAAATGAACGTACCGATTGCAAAAAGAAGAGAGAGAAACAAGAAGCAAACGAACAAGCCGGAGAAAATTAAACGAGATACGTCGAGCGTGGCGCGCCGGGCGGTAAAACGGTATCTAAAATTTTTCACCGGAAATGGCCTGCGAACAAAATACCCCGCCAGTCGAGCGCTCGTTTAAAACGCATTAAATTTGTATCGTCTGCTTCGGGAGGGAGGGGGGGCGGTGGCTTTATTTCACCGGTAATAAAAATCGCTGTAATTCCCCGGTAATAAGGTGGAGTGCGACGATAACATCGACCGGAAATTATCCTCGCGTCGATATCCCCGGCGATCGTTATGCGACCGAGTAAATTTTTTTTCGAATTCTCGATACGACGCCGATCGCGCTCCGATAATTCGTTGCTCGTCGACTCGATTATTGGAATTCAAAATTTATACGTTCAACGTGTCCGCCATTACGATTTGTCACGGAGAGACCGCAGTCGCATTTCTGCGTGAGCGATATTACTTTATCACCGTGCCGCGGCTATTTATGCAAACTACATTTTCATATATCATTTTATGGATACGTCCCTTTCGTATTTGCCGATAGTATTCCTCGCGTATTTTGCAAACTTTTACCGGGCCACCGGGCAACGTTAAGCAGCACGCAAAATCGAAATATTAATTGCATATTTCATTGGCCGTGAATTTAATGCTGTTTCGTTTGTACTCGACGATTCTCGTCACTTTTGAACCTAATACAGTGTTTTATCGATAATTGTCCAAAGTACGGGTCCATCCAGAGACAATTATGCGTCAGGTATACTATTTTTTTTACTTCTGTCGAACATAGAAAAGGTTCGAACATAGATCGCTGAATAATATAAACAAAACTTCATTTCTCATTATTTTTTATGGAACTTTGTGACCAACAAAGTTTTGTCCCTGGAATAGCAGTGGTCTCCCATATTATGTTACACTTCTCGGCAGCCTCACGAGTTTCAGGGCCCCTCACGGAATATATCCCGCTGTAGTGGGGATAGTTTTGGGACAATTATAGGCCAGACACTCGGGACGTTTATCAATAAAATACTGTAATTTAATGCTGCAAGTAAAATAGATGCAGGGGCGTTGGTCGAACCAGCAAATTAAAATCTCCCTCCGAAATCTTTGGAGAAGCGACGAATTTCCCGTCAGCATTTGCTCCAGCGGAGCGGTCCTGTCATTTTCAAAGAAGCAATGGAAATTCCTGTCGCGCTACCGTTTGAGCGGCTCCTATCGCTACGCGCGGATGATAACGTTAAAAACATCATGCGCAATTCATGGTATGAACGTGACGTTATCCTCAACGAGAGAGAGAGAGAGAGAAAGAAAAAAAGGGAATTCCAAAGCGCCTCGGGCGTGGGTGGTTTTTCGCATCGACGTTGTTTCCTGATTTCCGAACGCGGTCGCCGGTCCCGCACGTGCGAGAACTTTATAGTATTCGCGGCACGATAACGACCGACTTAGCGCGCGTTTATCCTATTTATCTTCGAACGGTGCGACGGCACGGTCGGTTAATACCGTGGAATTATGCGGAAAACCGAAGCTCAAAGAATACCATGCCGCGTTAACATTCCGGCGGTGGCGTTTGCGGATAGTTAAAAAATTAAATTTCGCATAATAACTGGAAGCTGTCTGGGACCGGATGTAGAGTGTTGTTGGAGGGATCCATGTATTTGTTCTTCGTGTAGAATGAGACGCTTCCGTATGATAATAGTGCGGACTCTGTTGTTCTGCGGAAGCAAGCGGCGGGAACAGCGAAAAAGTTTAATTGAACGGAAACAGGAGTCGCGGAATGCGTTTCACGATCGCTGCAGCAATTCCGCGGGACTGAGGAAATACATTTTATGGTATTTAAACGCGCATAATGCAACGCAAAGTCTGTAATACTATAATACAATGTAACCTAAATTTGTTATTCGTTTCTTTGCAGAATGGAGCAAGCTGAATTTGCGAAACAGCGCGCAGCTAGCTCATATAGACTTCTATCGAATGTATATTTACACTTTCTAAGTGTTCAGCACTTTTAAAAACAGAGAAATCGAATGAATTTTTTCAAAATTGTATAGTCAGGCAAAGCGTTTAAATATGAAGATTTCGTAAGCACCATTTTTCAACGTGAAAATGACTCTTAATGACATCCTGAAGAACCTATTTAATAATATTGGATTTTTTTTTTATTAATTTATAATCTCTAGATTTTTACAATAACGATTACAGACAATCTCTAGATTTTTACAATACCGATATATTGTTATAAGTATCGTTTATGAATTTTTTTCAGATTTCAAAAAAATTTAAAACCGACTTTTATAATCCTACAAAAACTGATATTTAAAAAGAATAACCGAATTTTTTTCGACGTTTTCTGCGTGAAAAACTAAATGTAACTTTGAAATTGTTACGTTTTATTTATTCTATAAGTCTATTAAACTCTGTTAAACCTTGAACATCTCACAGGAAAAATTAAAAAATTTGATCAACTTAATTAGTATTTTTATCGGGTCAGCGGTAATTCCTTACCGGCGAATTCCCCACCTACTATCACGACATACTCAATTTTTTAAAAATAATACTCTATGTTAAACTGTGCTTGCCAGTTGTGTCGGACGAAATATTCTTTAAAAAATTAGTTTAACCACTAAATACAGTTAAAATTATATAGCGTTTAATATCATTTTAATCAGAAAAATGCCAGAAATAAGTTGGCGAAAGTTCCATAAAAATATAATTAAAAATAAAAAAGTGTTGTAATTAGATTGGTAGTGCTTTCCTGGTCTCACACTGTCGAGCTTCTGGGTCCCTCGCGGGGCCCATGCCCCGTAGGTATCGATAATTTGCCGTGAAAACTGTGGAGACCTTAAAAACCTTTTTTTCTGTCATGCAGAGCAAGGGACTAGGCTGGTGCTCAAGATATATGACCCTAGCTCAGACAAATATCGCGTTCGCAAGCTTCAGAAAGTTCGGTTAAAGACACTGGAGGGAGCACCCGGCTAGCTATACCGATTTCTAACCGTCCGAACTCCAAGTATGCGCAGTCCCTAAGTCGCCCGAATCCCTTACAGCAGACGTCTTAGAGACGTCTTTAAGACGTCTCGGTGCTATCTGGGAACGTGGCCAACTCGCAATTGTTTGAGCAGCGGCAGTGTGGCAAGCAAGCAAGCATTTGCTGTGAAGAGTTAAAAAATTCACAGCGGAGTTTCTTGGCCGGCAGAAATTCTCCAGGGGTGGCACGGCGTCGACCCCTTAGCTCCGGTGGCTGCGGCGTTATTGAATTTCGCGGCGGGGCAGGATGATAATCCTGACAACGTAAGCGATCCGCGATTATGCAGTCCGTTTTTACGGTCAGTCCGGCGAACTATCCGGGCTGAAGAGAATTTCCACGTTTCACGTGGAAGTTCGTCGGACCCGTCGGAGCAACGCCAGAGCAACGCGAAGCGCCGCGCGCGGTGGAACGAAGGGTCTAATGAACGGTTCGTACGAGGGTCGAATCGGAAAACGGAGTTCCACTCTCTCTCTCTCTCTCCCTCTCTCTCCTCGGTTGTCGCCTCCGCGGCGGAGATTGTTCCCGAGTTATATCACGTTGAACTATCTACCGCCTTACGTTCCGTAGGATGTATGTACCCAGAACTTTTCGAAGTTTGCGCTCCGCCGGAGGAAGCGTGACGTGGTGAACAAGAAGCGCCGATCAATCAGCATTAAGACCTCGGCCCGGGTCCGATCGAACGGCAGCTTGCAAATGGAAATCTTTCCGGCGTGGGATCTCGTCGAGGGCTTCGCCATAGCCGGTGATAAATGGGAAGAACATGTAGAAAGGCATTCCGCGGGTTCTGATTAATTTTATTAGCGGCGTGATTGCCGCCCCCCTCGAGTCGAGGCCTTCTCTTGCGGATCGCACTCTGTGCTTCGCGTTACGTTGACCGTGACGCCGATGCATATACTCTGGGGTTTTCATAATTCACGGTACTATAATTGGGTCGGGTAGATTGCGCGCTGGAAACGAGACTAAAACGATTAGTAATTCATTAAACACAAATTCCATAACAAGGAGTAATGGCAAAACAATTTTTAGTGGCGCCACAGAGTCGCCGTCTACGTCCATTGTTCAAGGGGTGGAAACAACCCTTGAGAAATGTTTTGCGATATCTTGGAAGCTGTAAGAGGATCTTCTTTTTTTAAATTGTGTGTTTTGGAACGCGGATTTACATCTGCCGGGAAGCAAGCAGAAATATTGAATAAGAATTTGTGATATGGAAAGGAAGACGAACAGGCAAGACGCTTCCGTCTTCGTGAAACGGTTTAAACTTCTCTTTTCTCCTGACGACGAACAAACAGAGGGCTCGCGTGAACAACCAACAAAAATAAATACATCGTCAAATGGTTTCGGGTTAACGCGCAGGTCGGCCGAGCCCGAACACACTGCAAATACGTTCATACGAAACCATTATTGGCAACCGTCCGGCGGTGGGGGACATTTACATGAACAAACATTACCTCCAAGCGGATGAACATCGCCGGTTGAAACGACGTTACTATTCTAGCTATACATCCAGATATAAACGAGCTATACGACCTGGAACTAACGCGACCGCAAATTTGTACTAGTTGGAACGGCAGCATAGACGAATTTGTGTTTAGGAAGCAGAGATATAATTAATAATGGCCCCAGCGATCGTTCGACGCAGCCCTGGCTGCTACGGCTAGCACGTGGCCGTTCCAGTTGAATAATAAATGAGATCCGGACTCGTGCGCCTCGTTGCTATAACCGAGGAGCCGAAAATATATCAAGATCGCAGAATTCGATGTACAAGAGACACGCACAGCTTTTTGAGCAGTCCCGACAGCGGGGATTATCAATTTCTAGAAATGAATGACTCCAGGAACACGTTTAAACAGAAATAAGCGCTGCGGTTTTAATTTTAAGTAGAATAATCCGCGCTTGGTCAGACCACTCGCTGTCGGCCGCGCCTGCGGGCCACAATATCTTTGGCACACATTGCAACGCTAACTCCGCTACTGTTTCACGCGATTCCCTAAGCTGCTGTCTCGAAAGTAATTTGCGAAATCAAAGGCCAGCTCCATTTAATTCCATTTATCGCTAAACAACGGCTACTACGCGTTACCATATAAAAATGACATAATCGAATTTATTTGGATTTTTGTTAGAATGTATGCTTGAATGTAGAATCGCCTAGAGTAATTTTCAATAATTGTAAAACACAAAATCTGGAAACGATCATTTGACCGGTAATGTGTTGTGCGTTGTAGAGATTCTACGTGCTTTTTACTAAAGATACTCCTTTAAAATAATCCCCGATACATAATCTTGTTTTATAGAGAAATGGTATACCACCTTTCACGTCTCGTTTATTAACTCCGGCTGTATTTTTTCAGCAGTTTACCAATTCGACCCATTGAAAAATTAAATAGGCAGCCTCCCCGTTCGCGAAGAATTAATTTATGCAATCGATCGCGAACAACAATGGCTCCGTAATTTCGGTGAAACGGAGATCGTGAATTGTCGAAGTATTTTCAGATTTTGTGTACAAAATTGATGGAAATTCGACGGATCTGGTGACTGATGCGATACAACAGGCTGCATTGTACGCGTCGATCGATCGATCATAGCGCATCATCGTTCTATAAAACAAATTAAAATACATCTGGACGTCGGATTAATTAGTGGCCGGTACCACTGCACCGAGCACACAAGGGCATAGTTCGCCTATATCGGTGAAGCCAGCCAGGTGTGCAGCTCATCGGGTCCGGCTACACGTGGTCGAAAGTTGCAGGAATTACAATGACTGTTACAGGCCGCGGAGCGGCGCGGCGGCCCGGAATTTCGCGCATCAATTTCGAACGTTTCCGCGTGTTTCGCCAAGAATGGTCGAACGTAGTCGGAAGCTCATAAAGGAGAAATACTGGGCCCGTGGTCGCCGCACGAGGGAATAGTAATCTGGCTCCGGATGTACGTTCTGCGAATATCGTATAACGCCGAGCGGAAATAACGTCGACGATCCAACGAAGAATCAAGCGCGAATCCCCTCCTCCGAACGATCGACAAAGCGTCGTTCTAACGGATCGTCGGGGACGATCGGAACGCGTTCGGAAAAATACGACGCGGCACGCGATCTGCGAGTGACGATCGGTCGAAGGAAATGGAACGCGGGGCTTGTCAGTGCGAAGCAACGCGAACGGGAAATCCATGGTGCGCGATCCATTCACGTCTAACGTGTCGCTGCGGATAAGCCGCGGCGTCCTTGGTTACATCTCGAGAATCGGGTATCGATTGCTTCTCTTGCAAGGGGTTGAAAAAAACGGGGGGGGCGGCGTAAAGCAAGGGAAACGCTGTAACCCCGTTGCGGACGAGCTTCCAATTCGAACGAGATGAGAGTTAACCCTAATTTCCGCGACGAGGACGAGGGGACTTCGCTGGCAACGTCGTCGAAAAATTTGGCCCGAATTAGGAGGAGAATGTGTCGAGACTCACTCGGTGGTTCGACGTCGAGACGTCGAGAAGTTGACGTGGCGACGGGGTCTGGCGTGATTGCTGGCCTCCGGGACGACGGGGACACCACCGGAACACTAACTACGGGATCAGCTGATCGACCAATGACCGAGTGCGCCCGATGATCCGTCACTGGCAACGAAAACTCACCACCGAACACGATAACCCTCACCGGACGGGGGCGCGCGGACGACTGACTGCCGCGGCAGTCACGGTGGGGTGTAGCTGTGCGCTGATTCTCTACAACCCCCACCACAATCACCCTCCTTATCCCACCCCCCGACCCGCAACTCTCTCTCCTTTCATCCTTGCCTCGTGTCTTGTCTCCATCCCCCTCCAAGCAGCCCACCCTCGCAACCACCACCCCCCTCCCCCGTAGACGGCCTTTGTCTGCTGGTCTTCCTCTGTTTTCCTTCACCCTTCCGACTGTTTTGCACCCCTTCGATTCTCCACTCCCCACCGCTTTCCCTGGTTCTATGCTTCTCTGGTTTCGGACGGCCACGCGAGTTTATCTATCCTCTTTCTGCATTTCGATTATTGCCTGCTTATCGCCGGCCTTGTTTATCCATTTGCAAATGCATATAACTCTGCGCGCAGAGTAAGGGTCGTAGCATGAAAGAGAAATATCCAGAATCCTCTTGGTTTCATAAAAATTAGAATAATCACACGTTTTAGCATTATCTACCTTCGGTGCCAGCTTTCGTAATGCTTGTTTGAACAGCACAAAGCCATAGCCTCAATTATTTCCGAAAAATTCGACCTTGAACAGGTTGAACCGTACAGTTCTAACGGGAATATCCTCAGAGGCAGTTTGTACATACGTCCGAAAACTGACACGAAGGAAACGCCATTAGCATACTCGGTCAATCTCCCAACGATACAGCTGCCCGTCACCCGCCATAGAGCGATGAAAGATGACGAGAAAGGCGAGAGGAATTATCCACTTTCTCCGGGGAAATATTTTTTTCACAGTCCCCCGCATACTGTGCAAGCTAAATATACAATATTTCCCGAGAAGTCGGGGCAGCTGTAGGTCCACGGTCCTGCTCCTCAAGCCATAAATTTCTCTGAAGTTATTAATAATTGTCTCGAGCGTCCTCCACTGACCACCGAGTCACAACTTCTGCAAAGCCTCTCCACAGCCTCTCTCCCCCGTCGTTTTCCGCGTTTCTATCCGCGTCTTAAACCTTTCCGGACTCTGCCTGGTATCCAGACCGTCCAGCCAACCCTTTCTCTCGTTCTCTGTGGAACCAGCCTACTTCAGAACCATGAGATTTCCTTTCTCGTTGCCTCTTTGTTTCAACGCTTTCTATCTCCGTTCGACCCACGAGTTCCCGATACAACTCTATCCTCGGTCCCGGCTTTCCCCCAACGAATACAGGGTGCCACCGAAATCGTGGTACAAACGGTGCTGATTCCACGCGTAGAAACTGCCCGGCAAAAAGGTATAACGTTTTCCACGTTTGACGCCTCGTTTTCGAATAAATCGAGTTTCAAGATTCGGCTAATACTAGTTGCGAATCGGCTGACGCGTCTGGTCATGATCGTCCGATTCTACTTGCTGAAAATACCGAAGCGGGCGAACTCGACGGTTTTCAAACTCGGTTTTCACGAAAAGTTGTTGTCAAATAACAAAAACCTTTTCTTTTCGACATTTTTTGCATATATTGCTTGTGACAAAAATTAGAGCAAACAATTGAAGATATTAAGGATAGCAGAGATTTTCATTAACGACCCAGACAAAAAAGTGGTGATAATCACTTTTATTATTTTTTTCACAATTCCGACCAACCGCATTTCTTCAACACGTTTGTTAGATATCATTTACTAAACTAATCCTTCTCACAGAGAAATAGAAGTCGTTTGGTCCATTCATAAAAAACTTATTCCGATCTAAAGCGTGTGCGATCAATTGTGCGAATAATCGTACATGTCAAGAGAAAAGTTCGGCAGAATCCGAGACGAGATGCTTCAGTGGTCGGATACCCAGGAAAAAAGGGAACAAGGGGAGAGTGCGAGTCCTGTGCTGGCAAAAAGCAGGATCGACTGATCAGGCTTTCGAGGGTGGTTTTTTTCGGGGGAAGAAGAGGAAGCCCTGGGAAAGCACACCGTATGCTGCTCGAGCCATGACTGTGGGATCGCTCGAACAGATGGTCGCCGGTACTCGTTACGTTGTGACCCTGAAGAACCTGCATTGGTGCATACGAAAGTGGAGTTTGGTGTCCAGAAGTTTGAACGAAAAGATTCTATGGAGTTCGGAAGTTTTTCTATATCCCGTGCATTCTGCGCGAAGGGTGGATCTTTGCAAAATCGTATCGTGTTCGCTGTCCTGAATAAGATAGCGTGGGGTGAATTGTGAACTTCGCCGCACCCCTTCTGCGTTGACCGTCGCTTACACGATTTCTACGAGTTCTCTGCAGAACCGACCGAGAAATGAAAGTACAGTATTTTATCGATAATTGTCCAAAACACGGGTCCGGCCAGGGACAATTTATCGGCCAGGGATACTATTTTTTTACTTCTGCCGAACATGGAAAAGGACAACGAAGCCTGGGGGTCTCGATAGCCGAATAATGTAAACATAATTAATTCAATAACAAAACTTCTTTATTTCTCATTAATTTTTATGGAACTTTGACCAACCAAGTTTTGTCACTGGATCACTTCAAGTCCCTTGATGAGGAATACCACGCTGTAGTGGGGATAGATTTGGGACAACTGTAGGCCAGACACTTGGGACATTTATCGATGGAATACTGTATTCCGTCTTGGTAGCGGTCACGGTTTATTTCGTTCGTTAAGACGAGGCTGCCAGACGTGGTTGCCTTGCCCCGGCTCCGTCAGACCGACGGACTGACGCCAGCTCTATCTGCCGTAGCTCGCCGGATGTACCGACTGGATATTCCTTCCGTGGTGCGTCACGGTGCCCGATTAGCTTCCCTGGCTCTGCCTTAAATCACTGCCAACGCGCTTGTCGGGGCTGACCTAAAGTTATGGCATTCGATGCCCGGGAACGCGGCGCGTTTGTTAAAACGAGCACGGCGGCGTCCCGTCGTTGGACAGAATAATTTCCGCGCCGCACGGTCTTCGGCCATCGCCGATGACAGCCTCCATCTTCCTGCGAACCGTGTGTCAATGCGTTGCACCTTACGAAACAGCACGTCCAAAAAAATCGGTGGAGATTTATCGAGGCTTCGACGCATTGTCGCCGGGCATGCAAGTAATGAACAGCATCGGGGCTTGAAAGATTATTTAGATAAAATTTTTTGTTTGAAAAATTGTTATTACCCAAAAATTAGCCACTATTGTTTCGGAAAAATATAGGGGTGGGGACGCTATAAACAACTTCACAGCAGGGCGCCGACTACGCAAGGGCCGGCCCTGAAGTCATGATACAGAAATTTTAACGAAACCTGCAAATTCGATATTCTTTTCTGGCAATACTTAAGGCGAATGGTCACTGTAAGTGTCCACTTAATTTTCGCGTTCGTGCGTCGATCCAGAAAACCGAGCCGAAGGATACTTTTCCGATATTCTGTGACTGGAGTGCTGAAGAAGTCAGCCTCGCCCTCGCGATGGTCACTTTTCGTGGTCGGTGGCCGCCGTAAAAATTGTTCAGGGCTCTGAAAAACTAATCCGGAGCTCGAATGGTCCTCCAGGAGTTTGCCGATGGGATATTCACCGCACCTGCAGGTTCAATGATCTCCGGAAGCTCGCATGTCCGGTGGATGATGCTCGAAGGCGTACCGAACGTGTCCTCGTCTCGTTGGAAGGGCCATCTGTGCCTGACCGTCTCTTTCCAGGCTCGCGAAACGACTCTCAGCGATCCTCGGCGCGCCTTGAAGTGTCCCGGCAACCCTTGAGGAGCCGATGGAAGTAACTCGGGTATATTTCAGAAGTCGCGGGAGAAGAGAAGTACAGCGCACAGTGGGCCAGAATCGCGATCTAGCTGTTCAGGCTTATATCAGCATTATTTAAAAAGTTAAAGACCGCATTAAATAGGTCGTTGAATTCGTCTTGACGTCAGCTATAACGTTGTTGAATAAAAAATATATAGTTATAAACAAATAACAAAGGTGATTTCAATTTTTTATTAAACAAATCAAATTTTTTAATTTCTCATATTGAAATTTGTACAAGACTGATTACTCATTACTTTTCGTACGAAAAATTTTTTGTCACACCACCGGAAATGTTTGAAAAATCGTGTTAATATGGAAAAAACTGCTGTGATACCATGCTAAGATGCTGTTGCTATGATTTCTCAAAGACAAATGATTCGACTGTGAACTACCAAGAATTTCGAATGTTTATCAATGGTGGTGTAATATAAAAAATTCATAAGATTGGTCTGTGCTAGGTTTTTACACTCTTAAGAGCCGCTGAGTCTGCCCGCCAATGGGTCTCGTGCGACGCGACTTGCCGCTGAATTGCGTGTCACGCGACACTTTAAACTATCATAACTTCTAAATTGGTTTGAGGAGGGACGTGAATTTTGCAGGATCTTTTAGAGGAGATATTGCTGAAAATGTTTCACTTTGTCCGAGCTTGTACTGCGTTGTACATTTTAAGATATTCCTTACCAAAAGTTAAAAAACTTTGACGGATTTCTTCAGTTCGCAGAGTATTTTTTTTTACGAAAAATTATTAACAAAATTTTTTAAATCCAAGTGCGTCTTAAATATAGACGTGTATACTGTCCATACAATGAAAAATTGGCTCATAATGTTCAATAGGTTTTCCAGGGCATCGTTACAAAAAAAAAATAATTTTTTCCGTGAGACACGTGAAAAAGTGTGATCTTTGAACGCTTCCTGTAACGAGAGTTTTTAATAACTTTTATTGATATTATCGTTAAAAATTGATATGAGGACTTCGATTTTTTAGGCCACGAACTGCTAGATCGCGATTCTGGCCCACTGCGCAGCGCCTCGAGAGACCGGGGATCTATCTCCATACCGTCGCGGTTCGAAATATACAGTTCAAGTTGACCGGTCGAAAGGTGGGTTCCGCGAAACTTGACACTCAGGAAAATACAGCCGAGATTCCGAGCAACAGACCCGAATACGCCGGGAAAGAGTTGCAAGTACCGGGGGAGTTCTGCGGAACTCTTATCAAGGGAACGGTTCCGAGCCGGGGCGGCGCGGCGCGACACGGCGCGAAGCCCTACGCGCGAACTTTCTTCTGTCGCATAATAATTCAGCCGTATTCATATTCATGCATGCCGCATGCATATTCACAATAAATTTTGCCCGCGGAGAGGAGAGCCGCCGTCGCGGCAGAAAGTGTAAATTATTTCCGCGAAAAATTGAAAGCTGCTGCGAGCGTGGGATCGCTGCCGGGCAAACGCGCGACGAATCGAGCCTTCCTGCCGGCGGAAACTGTCGATTTCATCCGGAACAGGTGTTCCACCTGCTGAACCATCCGCGTTACTCATCTCTTCGTCGTCGCTTCACTTTCCTTTCGCCCGAAGAACTCGTCGCGACGCACAGTCGGCCAGATCGACGGGCTGTTCATGAGTTAAACAATCGTAGTCCTCGCGTCGATTTTGCAACGAATGTATAATGTTTCTCGAATGTCCGTCACATTCGGAAACGATGATATTGATAAATTAAAAATTCTCGTTACAATAAGCGTTCGAAGATCAGACCTTCTCAGATACCGTTTTTTACCAAAAACATTCCTTTTTCTTCGCAACGATGCACTGGAAAAGCTATCGAACATTATGAGCCAATTTTTTCAACATGATTCTTCAATTCAAGAGAACCGTTAGTTGTTTTTAATAATACATTTCTTTCGTGGAAGACGGAGAGCTTCTTAAGGGCGCCCACTTCCAAGTAGAATTAGTCAGCCAGGTCAGCCATCGGTCACAGCGGCACGTTAAGCGAATTCATGAATGCCGCGGCGCGGCGTGGGTCACCGCGACCCTCTTTCGCTATTTTTTCATCGCGGATCCCGGCCGATACATGTGACTGACGTTTAAATCCGAAAGTGGGGCACGCGATGGGACACGGTATGAATACCGAGAGGCCACTGAGACAAATTGATTTGATTTCGGAGAGCGGAGGGCCATACAGGAACGGAGAGCCTCGCGAATTCGAGGCCCCTTGTCGAAATATGTTTTCGTGAACGTTTCCAATCTCGCAAATCCCGCTTAGTTATTTTTCCCGGACGATCCTTCTTCCACGCTCGAATCACACCGTCGACAAGTCGAACAATTTTTTTTTCTACCCCAACCGGTTGGTCTAAAATTCCGAAAAAATTACCTGCAATGGAGCTCCCACGTAGCGACTACAGTGATTTATCGATAATTGTCCGTCA
The DNA here is from genome assembly GCA_028454225.1 of Lasioglossum leucozonium. Classification (NCBI taxonomy): domain Eukaryota; kingdom Metazoa; phylum Arthropoda; class Insecta; order Hymenoptera; family Halictidae; genus Lasioglossum; species Lasioglossum leucozonium. The sequence continues at coordinate 7,264,547 of CM052222.1, forward strand.
GGGTTCTTTGACTTCTTCCGAACATAAAAGGGCAACGAGTCCCAAGGGCCTCGGTCGCCGAAAAGTGTAAACATAATTAATCCAATAACAAAACTTCTTTATTTCTCATTATTTTTTATGGAACTTTAACCAACCAAGTTTTCTCACTGGATTAGAGTGGTCTCCCGGTCTCACACCGATATACCCGACCCGTATTACGTTACTCTCCTCGGCGATCGCAGCCTCGCGAGTTTCAGGACCCCTCACAATGAATACTCCGCTATAGTGGGAATAGTTTTGAGACAATTATAGACCAGACGCTTGGGACATTTATCGACAAAACACTGTAATTGCCGTTGAATTCGTTCGAATACCTCATCGTGTCTCACTGCTGCTTCTTAGAACCTTTGCACCGCATCTTTACGGTAGAGAATGGTGTTTTCATGAAACGGACATTACTTCGCGAGCGTAAACACGAGGAATGGCGCTTCGATTGTCAGCAGGTTCGATGGAGTTTCCGTCGTTGATTTTTGCGTGCGATGTTTAAGGAGACGTCGTCGTCGGAGGCTCGAAATCGAGCGGGCGGTTTAAGGGTCAGCGTGACGTCACGACGCGCAACGGAGGAGGACGATGGACGGCGTACGATGAATAAATTACGAGGGACAGTGACACGAAACCGGCGAGATGAGTAGTCGAGATAGCGGTGCTGCTCCATTTTCGAACGCAGCTCGTCCGCCTTTCGACTGATCCACTTTTTCCATTCCCGGGCAATTATTCGACACGAATCCTCGTCAAATATTTACCCTTCACGCTCCCCTGTCGCCGCGTTTTTTTTTTTTTATTCATTCTTGTACAGATTCGAACCGCGAGGTAACAAGGATTCAATTACCGGGAGCGAGAGTCATCAGCGCGGCGTGCTCGCTCGCGTATCGAACCGGTCAATTTTCGTTTCGAGCATAGGAACTTTTCGATTAATTTATTTCCCCGTGTTTTTCCGCTCGGCGCCCGCGCCACCGAGTTTGCGCCGCGCGTAATGCACCGTATTCGATTATGCTCGGGTCGGGTTTTAAAACAGCTCTTGGCTGCGCCTCGCCCTTACGCAATATTGTATAAATCGTGTGCTCGCGATGTTTGCGCCCGCTGTTTGCGTAATAAAAACGATGTACAGTGAGTCCCATAAGTATTCGTACGCCCCTTAAAACAAAATAACTTTTTTATAATTGTACCAAACGACCTGATTTTTTGTAAGCAATTAGAAGCATTGGTTTACTAAATCATGTGCAAAGAAGATTTTCCAAAAATTACAATTTACGAGGTTACAGGCAAAAATAGAAAAGGCATGTATTCAAACTTTTTTATTTGGGCCCTTAATGAAAATTTAAAATATGTGTTTTGTAGATCTATGTTTGTTATATACATGCTGAAAATTTTATCGAAATTAATTGACATACACACGCGCTACAAGCGGTCAAAAGTGTTGAAAATCGTAGTTTTTCATGACTTTTAATCAGTTTCTGCTTGAAATTCACAAAATCGTACATCTTTCGAAGCGTGTTATTTTTTCCTGAGTGAACCGCTTTCGATGAAACTTTCAACATGTGTAGAACTAATATATATCTATAAAACGTATGTTTTAAATTTTTATTAAGGGCCCAAATATTATAAAAGAGTTTTAAAAAATGCCATTTTTATTTTTGCATGTAACCTTGTAAATTGTAACTTTTGGTAAATCTTTTTTGCACATGATTTAGTAAACCAATGCTTCTAATTTCTTACAAAAAATCAGGTCGTTTGGTATAATTATAAAAAAGTTATTCTGTTTTAAAGGGCGTACGAATACATATAGGACTCACTTGTATATATTAATATAATAATATTCCCTCGCTACCGTGAGATGCGAGAGTTTTATTTCTATTTGCCATGTAACGACGACTAACGTCCATCCTGATGTATAAACATTTTAAACTGCTATGTTGAACGCTCCGGAAAGAGATGTTATTCCATATCCTATAATTAAAATCTTTTCCACCGTCGTTGCTTGTTCGTAATTAATTCCATAAACAGTGTTCGCCCGTTTCGAACGATGACGGGCGAGCCGGTAAAATGTATTGTGCAGTGCGCGTACATTACGAAACGCAATCTGTTTGAGATAGAATAGCGGAGAAAAATGTAGAAGGGAAATACGATATAATTACGTGCGGATTGAAATTAGCGAAACGCGACATTCAAGGTTACAATTGGATCAGGTTGAATTACACTCTTTCGCGAAGGAAATTGCGCGCCGCTGATTCCAGAGAGAGAAAGAGAGAGAGAGAGAGAGAGCGAGAGAGAGAGAGAGAGAGGGACGAAGCGAACAGCTAAACTTCAAAATCATTCGATGTCTGTTGCAACGTTGTGCCGGGCTCGCAAAGCCGTTAATAAATTTTGCAATTCAACGACGATCAAATCTCGCACGACTGTCCCGTATTCTGCATGCCGCGTCACACATTCGGGGCACGAGGCACGGTGTGTTAGTCCGCCTCAATTACGCGACGTATTCGTACGAAATCAAGTTACGAGGAATGAATTGCAATCGGGATTGAAGGGTACGGCCGTCGAACATAGCCGAATAAATGAAATATGTATGGTAAACAGGTAGTTAGCGAAGCTGATACAGTTTGTAGCAGGCGAAATTGGGAAATTTTCATCCCGTGCGACAAAATATCACCGATTAAACGTGAAATCTCGTTTGTCCATCTCTTGGGACGCAACCGTAATGTGAGACCCACGATAGTGTCCTTAGAATGAATTTCACTCCAAATCCCGAGAACTTCGACCACCCGATCTAGGAGAAATAAATCAGTCGAAGAGTCGAAGGCCCTTCAGCCCGAAGCGACTTGTTCGATTTTTTGGGCGACTTTCCGACGCCATAACATTTGAGGTTGTAGACCGACTCGCCGTGAATGTGGTGGCACACTCGCACACCGCTTGATCCCTGTATACGAGGTTGCAAGGATCCATGAGGACTCAAGCCATTGCTCGATAATGCAAAGTTGAGACTTCTTAGTACAGTAATTCATCGATAATTGTCTATACCGCGGGTCTGGCCAAAGACAATTATCGTGAAGGGATACTATCCTTTTGCCGAACGTAGAACAGGACACCGAAGCTCGAGAGGCAGTGAAATCCGATGCCGGGTCGAGTGTATCGGTGTGAATCACTACTAATCCAATGACAAAACTTCTTTATTTTTTATTATTTTTTTATGGAACTTTCACCAATATATTTGTGGCATTTTTGTAATGAAAATGATACCAAATATGATATATAGCGCAGCATATAGCGGAACCTTAGACCATATGTACCAGCGTAGATAATTTTCCCTGTCCGAAAGATGAAATCAGCTGAAAGACACTGTGTCGTCATATTTTCAAAAGATGTACAAGCTATGCTCATCGACAGTGCCTACGCTTGACTTACATGGGGAGAGGGGGGTCAGCGGGTGCGCCATTACACAGTACATGGAAAGAATGAACAGGATAATTTCAAAGAATTTGGCATTTTATCATGAAATAATCAATATATAAACTGTATTTGAGATACAAATGTTTATTCTATATGTTTTATTAAGGTATTACAATGAAAAGTATTTTGAAATTATCTTAAGACTTATCTTGTCACATCACAGTGTCCCATCATCTTTCGGACACTGAATTTTTCCTATACACATACTATACCTATTGCGAGAAGCAACATGGCGGCGCTACAGTGCTGCCGCTGTCGGAGCTACCGGGTAATACATTTTCATACAGCTACGACGGCTACGTGCTGTCGAATAATGCAATTTACGCTTCGAAAATGTAAAAGTAGGCCACTTTGGAACATTTGCGCGCTGAATTGATCTTTTATCTAGCGATTGTGCTATGCATTATCGAGATATAATTTTAGGCCTCATGGATCCTTGCAACCTCGTGTATACAGTGGATCTGGAGCAGTATGAGTGTGCCACCACATTCACGGCGGTCAGAACACACCCTTAATGCATAACAGTTTTCCGGACATCAGCCCTGGGACGTCGCAAGCTACAGACAATTCGGGAAGGAAGGTTATAACAGAGTCATACCGCTATAAAGCAGCAGTAAAAAAAAGCAGGAGAACTCTAGAAAATCTTGCATTGTGTGCAACAAACCAGTTGAGCATTCAGTAACTGTAACAACCTGTAAAGAATCCGTCTAAAAATAAATAATTAAGGTTTCTTACAACTATTTGTTTTTATCTATTAAATTATACGTGTAACGATATTGTATTGTAAATTGTTTTGTTCATAATCTTATGGTTCTATATTCACTTTTCATTGAGCCACTTTCACAATTATGGGCTCAAATAACAGATTCACTTATGTTGGTTAGTTGGCGAACTTCATTTCGAGGGTTCGAGAAACGTTCTGTTCTGACCGAAGACAGCAAAAAAGCATTATATCGGTGTCGATATTGATTTATTAGGGGGACAGACCTTGGTGAACTTCAACTTTCCTCGTAACTCGTCAGCTACGCTTGAACACTGCCGAAGGGCTGATGATAAATGAGTGACGATGGCCGAAGGCTATCGTTCTCCCGTGGGTATAAAGAGGAAAGTTTATTTTTTTACGATCAGCTGGAGTTCGTTACGGGTACGAGAATAGCTATGTATAACGGAGAGGAGAAATATTCCGGGTGAGCTATTTTTCCTAACGAAATACACGGAATCCGGAAGAAAATCAGGGTACCTGCGCGGAGATAGTAAAGGAAATAAAATGGGAACGGAAGAAGGGAGCTGCAGGGGACGGAGGGGTGGAAAGAATTTTCGCCGAGGAGAAACACGTCGATCGTCTCGTTATCGTTCTCCTAGATTGTGCGCCCGTGGTTTATCCCGGCCACCTGAAGGCGGAACACACACTGTGACTCGCCGCATCTCGACCGGAGATGGAAGAAATCGAAGGGCGCCACGCCGTAATTTCCGGTACGTCCGACCGTGGCTGCCGGGTTCAAAAACAAGGAACCGAACGAAGCTTACCGGAGGAACGAATTTCTCGTTGTTTTAGCCGATGTCGCTCCGCTGGACCGACACTGATTGTCAAACACCGGGTCACGCCGACAGAAAAGCAAATTTTAATTCGCTAATTCAAATAAGAATCTCACGGAGACCACCTCCGACCTTAGATTCTTTGTGGTTTATTACATTCGAACATTCGGCTTCTCGAATATATGCCAATTATTTTTATTTATTGATATAATTATGTATAACAGAGAGGAGAAATATTCTAGGCTAGCTATACTGGGTAACAAAATATTATGGGGACCGAAAGGTAATCAAAATTTCTTCGATGAGCTCATTCACAGTTAGTTTGTGTCGAAGGGCTTTTTTAAAAAGGGAATCTGAACCTTTACGCTGGCAAAAAAGTGTTAGAAAATTATGGAAATTATTTTGATGACTAGTATTAAAGATTCTTTTTATAAATAAATGTTTTTCGCCAGCAAAAACAAATTTGATTACCTCTGGGTCCCCCTAATACATGGAAATCAGAAGAAAGTCTGGATAATTGTGTGAAAAGCAAATTTTAATTTGCTAATTCAAATAACAATTTCACCCGGACCATCTGTGACCTTAATCCATTGCATTTTCTTCAGATTCTTTGTGGTTTATTACATTCGAATATTTATTTACACTGCCCCACGCTTCTGGAATATATTCCAATTATTTTTCTTGCCGTGCGTCACCTTGTTTTTCGCAACAAACAATTCTTGTGAACGCCGAGGCAGCAGAAAATATATTTTTATCCCCGCCTCGGCTGATAGGTTACAGAGCCCGGGACTGTTTCATTACGTACCATTGTGCTTTCCCGTTCGGCCCGCGCCGTTTCATTTCGCGACGTGTACGACCCTTCGTCCTGAAATTTCGCTGTAATTGCAGACAAATTAATGTCACTGGAAGAGCACGCTCTGCAGCGTTGATTGGTGCGTTCACCGTGTATCCGGAACGGCAATCCGTGATCAGCTGCTCGAAAACTGTGTTCACTGCGCTGTCACGCGTCCGTGTGACGTGTTAACTAACCCAAAATCCGTCTGTCGACCCAGAATCCTGACGCAATCTTCTTATCAGAACAAAAATAATCGAACCTTCTTCGATCGTCCCTTTAACCCATTATGTCAATAACCGTCAACGCCGCTTGGTTCTCTTTGGCAGTATTTTTTGCATCTTAAATAATTTTATTGTTTTTAAAAAATGTGTCATATGTCTTAAGGACGAAGTTGAATGATTGAATGGAGCTCACACGATGTTATAAAAATATTCGCTTTTATGTGATTCTTTTTTATAGATCTCGAGATCAATTGTAAACACTCATAACTAGACTGCGGATCTTTATGCATTCATAGCAAAATTCAGTAGATGATGTTTAAAATTTTAGGAAAATTTTGAAAATTGCAGATGTCAATATACGATTACTCTATTAAAATTATTAAGTAAAGAAATAACATTCTATTTAGTTTCTATTTCTTGCAATCGACGCAGACAATTTTTATTTTGCATAAAGATCCGCAGTCTACTAATAACTTTTGAACCACTGATCTCCGCGGGTTAGAATTTTTGACATTTTCTCGCTAAAATCTGCAGGATTATATAGCAGAATGGCAAAAATTTCTGTTTACCTAAAGTGTAGCCGTTACGTGGAATTAATTTACTTTAAAATAAGGTGATGTGACATAACAGATAAACTCATTTTGATTTTTAATTTTGACACAGTGATCACTTTCATACTTATGGGCTCATTTTTTGTATGCATCGAAAAATTCAAAAATCCACAAAACCATTTCTCCCGAAGACATTTTCTTCACCGCGTCCGTTTGGACAGTACAATTTCTTTCCCGAGCTGTTCCTTTATGCGATCATAAATAAAGCGTATGATCGCATTTCATGCATATTATTTTATTTGCTGCAGCATCATACTCGCCGAATCGTTTTCCCGCGTGAAGCACACTACCGACGAAATTGTTCCCCTGCGCTACTGGCGGGCCGTTGTTAAATGAAACTTCGTAGAGGCCCATAAATAAAATTTCCGCAGATAAAAGAGCATCTGCGCGGCTTCCGGCGCGTCGGTCGTTTCCGATCGAGCTCGCAATCGATGCGACTCGACTCCATAATTCTTTCGAAATTGAATCCACCGCGGCGCGACGTGGCGCGACGTTCATCTCCTTTTTTTCCGGAGGCGGGCCAAGCAGCTCGCGGCGCAGCTGACATAACTCTCGGCGGGGCCTGGTTTTATGAAGCGAGCCGGACAAGGGGAAACCGTTCGCGCCCGGGCGACTTGCATTAATTTTCATAATTGCAATATCCGATGGAAAACTGCGCCTCGACGACAGCGACAACCGATAATAAATTACCGTCGAACGAGAGTGAGATTATAGACGGACGGGTTTTTGCATATCCTCCTACAGCGAATAATTAATTTTCTCTCAACGGCGCCGCGATGTCGGTGGTGGTAGGGCCGGGGGGGGGGGGTTCAACGGGGGTGCGTTCGAAGGGGATGGCAAAACGGGTACCAAGGGGTTGACGCGAAAGGGAGCCCCGCTAATTCCAGTTCGAGCAACTTTCCCGCGCCGCATATCATTTGCGAGTTCGTTACTTTCTCGTTGAACTTTGCGCGCGGAATTTGCATCGCCGCGCGACTTGGATAAATTAAATGGACAGAAACATTTCGGGTAAATGCGCTTTCGATCCGGGCCCCCGCGCGAATAGTTTCGATGTTTCCCGTTTTCGCCCGCGTGTTCCGCCGGAATCAGCTACGCCGGCAAGTAAATAGAAATTAAGTTCGAACCGTGTTCGCGGGATTTGCATTGAAATTCGACGCAGGGAATTTTTTTACTCGTCCGGGACCATTCAATTTGAAGTTGATATTTAAATTTTCAAGCGAGCCAGCGCCGCGCTCGAGCGCGGTCATTACAATCTGAATATAGATTGGATCTCTTTTATTCGAACCCCTATATATTTCACCAGCGGACATTTTTTATTCCGCTACGATGTACATGCCTACCGGTTTCATGGCGTACAGTTCGAACGATGCGGGCTAATTCGACACCCTGTAGATAGAGATTTCTAGGGTTACGCACGGCCTACATACGCGCTGCGAAAGTACCGCATGCTCTCCGATAAATCAAACGCAAGGGACCGCCGGTGCTCCCGGTAACTAGTCCATTAATCAGGCGTCGTTTAGGATTGTGCACACTCTGACGAAAAGTCTGCTGGGTAATTTACCAGCAAACCTTCCGACACTTCGTGTATACCTATTCCTACCGCGACCGGTTCAACCGACAGCTCTTTAAAACAGCTTATATTTCTCAATCCTTTCGCTACAATGGACGAGATATTTCGTTTCCACGAAGTCGAAGAAACGACGCCACCCACGTAGTACGACGACGTCTTGAACGTCAACCGAACGTCTCCCGAACGTCTTCTGAATGGCTGACCTGACAAAAGTATACGTCTTAAAGACGTCTTTAGGACGTTTTATATCAGAAAAATTGATATTTTTCTATCAGATAAATAGTACACGTATGCCGAGCGCGAACCTATGTAGTATCCACTGTGGGCCGCCGAACGCGCTGACCCAATCGAGCTGATGGAAACTTTGTAAATACTTTCAGATGTAATGCGACGCGGTAGAAGTACTAATTAAGTTGATCGTACTTTTTAATTTTTCTTGTTAGCTGTTCAAGGTTCATCAGTGCCTAATAGACTTATAGAATAAATAAAACGTAACGATTTCGAGGTTAGTTTAGTTTTTTCTTGCGTAGAAAACGTCGGTTATTATTTTATTTTTAAATATCGGTTTTTATCGGATCATAAATATCGGTTTTTAAAAATCTGAAAAAAATTTACGATGCTTATAACTAGACTGCGCATTTTTATACATTTATGAAGAAATTGACTAGTTAAAATATAAAATAGTAAATGATTATAAAAATCTAAGAACGTTGTTAGACTATTTTCAATATATCAAAATTATCAAGCGACGAAATAAATTTTCATGGGACACCTCTTCATAATCGATGAAAAATATTTTTATTATGCATAAAGATCCGCAGTCTACTTGTAACAATATACTGTAGAAATCTACAGATTGTCACTCTAGAACTTGCACGTGACAATTGCATGTTCAACGTTTTTAAAACGCCTCGGAAAAAGACGTAAAATGGACGTCTTCGAGACGTCGTGTGCCATCCGGGCTCACGGGATAAATGAACGACACCTGATATTCAAACACTGGAAGCATTGTAACCGGGACGAACAAATCGAACTGAACGAGGAGAGGCGTTCACGATCGAACGTGTAATTATTCGGGGCGCAATGGTCGAGGCACGGTACGCGCGTGAGCCGTTAGAAAACTGTCAAAGCGCCGTTAATAAGCCGCGGTAAGAGGCGGTACTCGAAAATCATTAAGAGTCGGGGGTCCATATCGTAATTGGATATTCGCCGGGTCCTTCGGTGAGCACATTCGACCATTCGGAACGCCGCCGCGAGGCCGCGTTTGCCGTCGCGTCGCACGGGACTAATTAGCTTCGCGTGACACTGCCTTTGATCCCGGTAAATTAATAATAGCAGCCCGTACCGGTCCGTTCCTGACAGCAAATTCAATTCCACCCTTTCGCCCTTCCACGGCCCCCGGGTTTCCCGCCCTTTTCCCGGCGCACACCGGGGCTCCGTTCTACCGTGACCGCACGGTTCTTGCACTCTTTTTCCAACGATCCCCAAAGGGAATGGTACCACGGACTCATATGCCGCGGCGCTTTTCCATTTTCTTCCGGTTTTGTCGCTGCGTTGTCGTCGCTCGACAGCCAGAAACGGCAACGGCGAGGAGCTTTGAGCGTGAAAACCACGCCGCGACTGGCTTTGAAGCGTTGGCAGCCGGCGCGGCGAGAAGAACTTCCGTTGACCGCGGTGTCGATGTCAGCGGACCTGAAAACTCCGAGGCGTGTGTCAGAGAAAAATTCTCCGCCGAGGACGATTTTATCGGTGTTTAAACCGGCGCGGAAGCTAGACACTCGCGTTTTCGAGATCGCCGCGGCTCGATCGGAGAGTTTTCATTATCGCGGCGAAGCTCCGGGACTTTACATTAAGTAAACTCGGTCGAACGGCATCAGACACTGCGCCGCGCCGTCACAAAGAGATCCTATTCACGGTTTTCAGGGGAAACGCGCAGAGAGCCCGAACACGGCCGCCCGTTGAAATTTCTTTTAAGCGTTCCCCGATACCCAAGGATTCAATTCATTCGTGGCCGGATCAAAGGAGTAACGGCAAGGTGGATCTCGGTTCGAACGAGTGTCCTCGTTTGCGGTTCTGCTCCTCTTTCTTCCGGTTTTCGCGTCGGCGAAAACAAAGAAAAATAAACGAAGAAGAAGGAGAACGACGCGACGCTCGTGCGAACCAGCTGGGTGTCGCATATGAAACGCGGCGACGGAAAAACGTACCGCGGTCCTTTTATTTCTGCAAGGGAACCTGGCCAGATGTAGCCGCGCCGCTGCCGTCGCACGCAAACACGTCTTATTAATACTACTGTTCAACGTGGCTCGCTTTAAATCCAGCTTTTTACCGCGATGCAGTTTGCCCGTCGCTATTAGTCTGCGGATTTTATGCGTTTAGTCGGCCCGTGAAACGTTGTGTAATATTGCGTCTGGTTGGGACCGAGTGAAACGTTTAGTTCGTTCGCAACATTCGATTCTTCTCATTGGATTCTCTGCAGTAATAATATACAGGGTGTTAATTTTAACTCGAACACCGAAATTATTTCCGCTATTATTAACACTAAAACTACCAAGTATTATCGGTAAATGTTGTCTTATGAAAATGGTAACGTTAAATTTATTCAGATTGCTCATAATTTTCAATAGCTGCTTGGAAAAGGAAATTGATTCTATTGTTTTCCAAGCAATGAATTTTTATGCTTTCATTAATTGCAATAACAAATGCCGGTCATTAGACCGTGGTAGGTTTAGTGTTAAAAGTAAGAAAAAATAACTAACTAGAATGTACATGTATTTTTCATAATGCAATGTGGCAGTCGGCGTCAAGACGAGTTCAACGACCTACACACCATGACCTTCAAGTGACCTCGAAGGCGAAACAATCAGTTTCAGTTTGAAGAACACAAAAGTTATAAAACGGAAAGGGTAATATCACCTTATTTTATTAGTTGCTCAAACTGCTGGCGGTTATTCACTTCTCGTGTGCAGACGTGTCTTGCTGCTGGAAAAAAAATTATTTTTACATGTAAATTACGTTGAAACTATGTAATTTATTATTTTAATACTAAGTACGTGGATCACGAAACTTTCTAATAAGTAAATATATATTTTAAGACAATTTTTAATTCTTACTATTAATTTTTATCAGGACATTCTCGGATTCATTATTTTTGCACTTATTGGAAACCTTTGTCGAACAAAAAACCAGAAATAGCATCGGATATTACTCATAATAGTATAACAAAATCGTCAATGAAATTTTATAATCGTAAAAAACTTACAGAATGATTGATTATGTTCAAATTTTAATAACTACACTAATTTAGATGATAACGAAATAAAATCTGTGCGTAAGTGCTCTGCTACTCGAAATGCGTCTGCAATGTAAGAATTTACACGCTTTCCTTAACCTCTTAACTGCGGATTTAATTTGAAAAATCCAGCACAGAGTGCGAAATTAAGATCAAGCAATGACGAGTATATACGTCGACTGTAAGGTGAATAGTTCTGTTATAAATTTTACGAAAAGAGAGGAAGGTTTACAGTTTTATTTGACAAAAGATTAACAATTCACTCTTGAAAAGGTAACCGCAATAGAGATTTGGTCCGCAGTTAACTGGTTAAAACACTTGAAAATCGTTAATGAACGAACGCTGTTTCAGAGATTGTTTAAGAACGAAACAGCTAAAATTTTACGACTTAGGCAAATATTTTGGCAACTTCTCCGACTTGCCGGGCCAAATACCGGAGTGTGCGACGAGAAACGAGATCGTCCATCGTTAGTAGAGCGTGTGTTGGTGAACAAGTAAGAAAAAGAAGAGTAGGAAGAAGCCGTCTGAGAAAAAGGGGACGAAAAAACGAGTGGCGCGCTGGTTACGACCTCCCCGGTCCTATTTTTCATGTTTCATCTCCCGTTTTCGTCCGAGGTAGACACGGAGAGGCCCTCTGTCCACGAAGCGTCGCGTCAGAGACGCGTACGCGACAAAATATCGCTTGCTGTACGTTTCAGCGCTGCAACCAATGTAAAATAATTGACGTGTGTCCACGAAGCGTCATCGTCGCGTAATCGCCGCTACATTCAGTCGTCATTATGATTAGCGTACGATGCCGCAATCGTCTATGCACGAAGCGTAGAGCAAACTTCACGTAATTTACGAAAAGCAAAGAAAGATGTCGAGTGACGAGGAGAATGTTATTTTGTATAATTCTATTCGACGAAGAAGAAGAAGAACAAGAAAATTCTGGGTCCATCAAACTCTACAGAATTTCAGCATGAAAACAATATGTAAACATTAAAAAATAATTAAAGAAACGGTCTGGGTTTAATGTTGTACTGTTGTTTGACACAATTATAATTTTATTGTTTATTTTGTATGGAATACAACGGAATACGACGGATTTGGTTTCCTTCCGTCGACCATTTTTTTTGCAAACTACACATTGTCTTGTTAGATGAGATCTTTCTTTGTGGGTTGTATTTTTGTACATTAGATCTTCTACATCGATTACAATTATCCCTCTGTATTCCATATAAAATAAACAATAAAAACTATAATTGTGTAAAATATGGAGTATTTTATATTTATCATCTTTAAAGCACCTTTTACCAACGATGACATGTCGAAATATCTTGACCAAAGCATTGCACGCATCGTGGTGACGAGATATCTCGTCCATAGCATCGTTTCGTCGACATCTTCTGATCAATCTTTTGCAGCTATAAACGTTCTGCAATCAATATTTCTCTGTATAAGGGGTCCACCTAGAATTTCCTTCTGTTTAGACTATAGAGCACGTCCTCATCGTCACTCAACATTCTCGTAGTGATAGAAAACTTGCTATACGTTTCGTGAATGAAACAAAGCGTCCACATCTCATACGCGTACGTGTACGCGTCTCTGACGCGACGCATCGTGGACAGAGGGCCAGAGACAAAAGTAACGCGGCTCTGAACGGCCGAGACAGGTTCTCTTGCGCGCGTTTTGTTTGATTTCGTTCCGAAACCGATTGCTTTGTTTGCACTCGGCACCTGTCGGGGCAACGACGTTCTCCTCATCTCTATCCATCAGACACGTCGCAACGACCCGAACTCGTTAAATAACTTCTTAATTGCGAGGACTTTGTCGTTCGACGCGAGCCTCTCGTCGCGTCGTTTGAAACGAAATTTCGGGCTGAGTTGCAAGGATCAACTTCCGAAATCCATGCCTCGGAAATTGAAACTAATGTTTAAGCTGTTCGAGTCGAACTCGCGGTAAAATTCCGGTGGTCTCATCTAACTTTGAGCCGCCGTTTGAATTATAGAGTAGGGTAATCCGCGGCGCGTAACTTTGCCAGATTTTTCTGTGGATTTGCATTTTTATTGGCTGGGCTCGAAATTCAGAATCGACGAAAAATTGCTTCCACCGACTGCGCGCGACTTCTAACGGTGAGAGCGACGTGGAAATTCATTTGCAAATTCTTTAATTGTTTATCGCGGCAGCGTGGAAACTAAAGGTTGCGCGGACCATTGAAAATTTGGAAAATTGATTTTTCAGCCTTTTGTAAAGTCGAAATTTGTGCGCGCGCGATCCCAATTTACTGCACGGCAAATTAAATTATCGAGCCATTGATTAAAAAATGGTGGAGCTTGGGATCGTGAATGGTTATATGAAAAAAAAACGTGTGTGAATTTTAATTAACGCGTCGGATGGTATCGAGCGAAAGTTGCGCGGATGCTTGTGCGGACGGCAAATTCAATTTTTTACTCGAATATATTTGTCATATAAAAGTTCAGCTAACAGAGATGCTCTTTCTCTAATTGATTTTATGGGATTTGGCATTTTAGAAGCTGAGTTTCCAGAGAAATATTTGGTACTCTGTGTTGATAGCTCGAAAACTTGGCAGAGAGAGAGGGAGAGAGTACCTTGTATTGCCGTTCGATGTCGCCACCGTTCACAATCATAAAATCATATCGGCAAAGTTACGAAATGTTTATCATTTTTACCTGCCAAGCATTTTCATTTGTTTACATGTAATCGGACATTAATTAAACCGGGTAGGATATTAAAAATTAGGGATGGAATCGTTCATAGAATATTGTTTCCTTCGTTTTAAGCATTGAAGTTTCGAAAGCACTAGTTCGATTTTCTGGGCAATGCTCCCCTTCAATTCTACACTCTCATTCGGCGTGTTAACAATTTCAGAAAAGAAAATTAATTCAAAACAGTGAAATATCAAGACCACTGTAAAGTCCAATTTACTTTCCTTTGTTTTGAACATAGGAGTCTCGTTTCAAAAGCCCTTCCTCGATTTTCTAGACAATGAACAGGCTCTCCTTGTTCCCCCTTCAATTCTACACTCTCGTCGGTGCGTTAACAAGCTCAGAGATGAAAATTAATGCAAAACAGTGTACTATCAAGACCACCTGTAAAGTCTAATTTCCTTCCCTCGTTTTAAGCACAGGAGGCCGGTTTCAAAAGCTCTTCCCCGATTTTCTAGGCAATGAACGAGCCCTCCATGGTCCCCCTTCAATGTCGCACCCCCGACGATGCAATTAACAATATCGGGAATAAAAATTAGTCTAAAACAGTGAAATATTAAGACCACTGTAAAGTCTAATTTACTTTCCTTTGTTTTGAGCACTGGAAGCACTTTCCAAAAGCTCTTCCTCGACTCTCTAGGCGATGAACAAGCTCTCCTTCAATTCTTCATCCCCTTCGTCGGTGCATTGACAATCGCAGAAATGAAAATTAGTGTAAAACAGTGAAATATCGACACCACTGTTAAGTCTAATTTACTTTCCTTTGTTTTGAACACTGGGGACCGGCTTCAAAAGCTCTTCGTCGACTTTCTGAGCGATGAACAAGCTCTCCTTCAATTCTTCATCCCCTTCGTCGGTGCATTAATAAACCTAAAACACGACTAAATACGGTTCTCGTGGTTTGCGACGAACTACGGGTGGTGCACTCGAAGACCCGCTTCATGGTGAAATTCTCGTTTGTCTGAACATTTGCTCCCCTTTGCCAGTTTCCCTATGCCCAGCCCTCGATTCCATCCCTTGGGTATACCTGCGGACTGTTTGAATACCACGATGTAATGCCGGATGGAAACTAGACACACTGTCGCGTACGTGGTACGTACACGGTGCCGGTGATTAGACGGTGAATGGGATCCCACGGAAACTGGATTCGAACATTTTCGGTTCAGAGGTAAGATATCTGAAGGCCGCCGTGATCACGATAGAATGGGGCAGGGTGGGAGGACCGGAGAAAGATCTAGATCGCGAAAGTACCTCGTACAAGAACCATTCTGTCCGCGACACGGTGGAACCAAGTTATTCGAAGGTGGATTCGATGGCCGATCCCATGAGGTACAAGCCACCGCACCGCACAATTAAATCCGGGATCCTACTCTACAGGACGGCCACCGCACAGATTTCCTTGTCGATTAGAAATCCTAGCTAAAATGCTGATGCATATTGAGCGTAGGTACCCAGATAGCACCGCACGTCCACGGGACGTCTCTTTTATATCCAGTTTACGTCCAAACGTCCTACGTCCGTTTTTTACATCCCACGGACGTCCGTTGAATTTGAATTTTGGACGCAACACTTTAGACATTGTTATAAATAAATGTACCAGCGGACAGGGGGTGATTCTACAAGTGAATATTAATCGAAAAAACGGAATAACGTTTTTTTCGTATGGTTTTCGGAAAAACCGCGGTTAAAGATCCGTCCGATTCGCTTGTTCTAGCAACACCACCTATAGGTGGTGTTGGTTCTAGTATACGCAGGAAGTAGAATAGGTCGGTCATGATCAGACGAATCAGATGATTCCTATCTAATAGTACGTATATTCGCTGCATTTTCAAACTCGGTTTGACCACTTGACCACTTGACCACTTGACCACTTGACCCCTTGACCACTTGACCACTTGACCACTTGACCACTTGACCACTTGACCACTTGACCAATTGACCACTTGACCACTTGACCACTTGACCACTTGACCACTTGACCAATTGACCACTTGACCACTTGACCACTTGACCACTTGACCACTTGACCAATTGACCACTTGACCACTTGACCACTTGACCACTTGACCACTTGACCAATTGACCACTTGACCACTTGACCACTTGACCACTTGACCACTTGACCTCTTGACCACTTGACCACTTAACCCCTCGACCACTTGATCGTGTATCATATTTTTCCAAGTATTTTTCGTTTTGTGTTTTTGAAATTAGACAAAAATGCCTATACATTGCTGCAGTATGTAAATATGTATAAGTTTTGTAAATATGTATTATATATAGTATATAAATATGTATAAATTTTTTTAAACATGCATGTATATATACGTATAATTCTCTTAAAAATAAATATAAATATACTTTTCAATTGTATTTTGAATTCTTCATTCCTAACGATATAGCATGTATATCAATTAATATTTTAAATGCTTAACGTTACATACTTTTAAAATTGTATACCCAGAAAAAAATTTAGTATTAGAGTAGCAAACCGTAAAATGAGGGATTGGCGAGTGGACTGCTTTCGGGGCTGCGGGCCAAAGGGATAACTGCATAGTTCAGTTCCTGACACGATAGGAGCGCTGCAAAATGAGCGACAGATTCAACATAGGGCTCTTATGGAACCTTCGCCTCTATCTAATCCTCTTTGGTCCGTAGCACGTTCATAGGACGTCCGCGTGCTATCTGGATATATTTGAAACTAAATATAAGGATTATTAAGTGTTTCGGGCAATGAAACCTGGAAACTGGCCGGGGTTTTCGAACGCAATAATGCCGCGGCAGCAGCTCTTTCTGCTACTTCATTTGCGTCTCGCATAAAGTCGTAATGTTCGCCCGATTCATTGTTCTCTCTCTCCATAATTCAACGAAGGATCGCAGAGGCCACGACGCGGCGCGGCTGTCCGACGGGACTCCGGCCGAAGCGAAATGGAACGGGACGAGAAGAGAAATAGCAACGGACCGGTTCGAGCGAACAGGTTGCGTCCAATAAGCGTCCAGCCCCGACGGGAATGTCGGGTATAATTTCTGCTTTACGACGCCGACGATCCCGGCGCCCTCGGCGGAGAGAAAGAAAGACTGCGCTGGAATGTAAACGGTAAAATAGCCGGTGTGATAAGGGACAAGGTTGAGGGTCTGGGCAAGGTGTTGAACGCCTGTGCGACGGCTCTCGATGGTTCTTTATGCTGACGTGGACGCGAGTGTTCATCGTGATTTCGCACGGAGCTGTCCACAGTGGTCCGGATCGAAGAATTTGGTTATAACTTTTGAACCGTTAGAAATGTTCCAATGAAATTTTCACTAAATATATTTTTAAAAATATTCATTTTTAACTTTTTTCGTATAATGTTATTGCAACAACGTACACGTTTGGAAGGCATTTGATCAGCCATGCGAGCCCGTTTTACGCAAGCGAGAGTAACATCGTCGTGCAGTAACATTGACAGCTTGAACAACGATAACTTCCAAGGTGGGATGCGGTGGGACAAGATTCTTGCAGAATTATATAGGGGAAAGTATGCTGAAAATGATCAAATTTGTTAGAAACTGGAACTTTTTGGAACTTTCTAGATATTCCTTGCCAAATGTAAAAAATTCTACAAATTCTACTTCATTGAATATTAATGTTTAACATATGGTAAACAATAAATTTTAGCGTTTATGTTAATTTTGTAACACGAAAGAGTGCACTTCATATTAAAAAAAAAGAATCAGAAACATTAAGTGGTGTCATCAAGACACCACCAAGAAGAGAAGCAATTTTTGTTGGTGAAAAGTGCTATCTCTAAATGTCAGACTTTAAGCATTCGTCCTAATTACAATTCTTGGGAAACTGCATTAATTTTTTCATTTTCGAGGTTGATAGACATTTAAGAAGCAATACGAATTTATTAGAAATCGATATGACAAAGTTGACTTTTTAGCAAAAAGTCACAAAATTCTTCAATCCATTCTGCGGCCCCTTGTTCGCAGCGCGATAAAGCGACCGTCAC
Organism: Lasioglossum leucozonium; assembly: GCA_028454225.1. Lineage (NCBI taxonomy): Eukaryota > Metazoa > Arthropoda > Insecta > Hymenoptera > Halictidae > Lasioglossum > Lasioglossum leucozonium. The sequence continues at coordinate 7,282,792 of CM052222.1, forward strand.
GAGGGAACACACGAAAATACGGGCGAATGAGTGTAAAAGATTTTATTGTTTAACAACACCTGGAACATTACGGTACAAATGACCTATAAAAATTGCACGTCGTTAAGACCGTCTGTCGAACGGTGCGAGCAGCATATCCTTACAAACTAATTGCATTGTCAGAAATAGCACCAGTTAACATTGAAAAAAAACAACGGCATAATAATATAGATCAACATCAAAAATATAGGCGCGCCGGCCGCAAACGCGCCAATCCCGTAACCATGTTGCTGGATTATTTTTAAGGTAATTAGGTATTTTGAAGTGTAAGTCTCGTTACTGTCGCGTCTCTCCCGTTCTCGTTCAGGAAAAGAGCATGGTCGACAACACGAGGAGTACCTACGTGTCGCACGAGATCCGTGAATCGATTGTACATCAGCCGTTTAACAAATTCAACGATACCAACACACGCACACACACGCACACACACATGCACACGTTCTCTCTCCCGCATCCTCGATAACAATCACGCGACCCACATCGCCCCAGATTATTTTTTATTCGTTTCTTTTCCCGTGATTTCTCCCCCTTCTCTCTCCCCCCACCCCACCCATCACCCACTTTCGGCAAAACGATTGGTAACCCGTACGCTATCGTGCTCGATTCGCAGCCGATCTTCTCATTTAGCGTGGACTGTTAATCGAGGCTTCGTATCAAATTCTCACCGCCAAGAACGTCCGAACAACGTTCGTTATTTGTACATCTTCTTCAATTGTATTCGCAGAATCTTTCCGCTCGGGCTTTTCGGGATACTATCCACGAACGTCACACCCCCTGCAACAACAAATAGATTTGTTATTCGTCGGTTCGATCGGCTGTTCAATTAGATCAGTAGTTATCAATCTGTGAGCCACGAGAGATTGTCGAATGTGCCGCAGGGATTTTGGACAAATAATCAAAATTGTATGGGTTTTGTAAGTTTGACATAGTATTTGTAATTACCTTAACGATTGCTAAAAAAAATTTTTTTAATTTAGTTTTCCCGCTTTCCCATGGAATAAATTTTCAGCTTTCCCATTGAATAAATTTTGTAAATGAATAATTTGTTTTTTTTCGTACAACTTTTAAATTTTTTATATTCAGACGTGCCGCAAATAATTCCACACATTTTTAGCGAGTCGTCGACCAAAAAAGGAATTTTCATTTTTGTGGTTAGGAACTAGGTAATAACGCTTAACCTACCGAGCTGTAAAAATAGCAGGCAAGCTTTATCTTATAAAAGTGGCAACATAAAATTTTATATAGATTTTCTGTGACTTTTATTATATGTGCTTGGATACAAAAATGTGTATAATCATTTCCAGTGAATGCTGGAAAGATTATAGTAATACTATTTCTGATTTCTGGTTTTTGATTTTACCATTATTGTAATATTATAAATATAATATCAGAAATGTTATAAAAAATGTAACATTTATAAGAATTATAATATTGCTAAAAGAAATATCAATTTCAATAATGGTAAAATCGAAAACCAGAAACCGGTTAATTGACCGGCGGTGGTAGGTTTAGCGTTAATGTAGAAGATCTATTCTGAACCGTGCCACAGTAGTTAATTTGCAATCGTTCGCGATCACGTTACCTTGCAGTTCTTTGTAGCTCGTTACTTTTCCCTTTATGTAGTTCTGCAGGTCATCTGCTTTCGGCGATGCGCCTTGCTTCGGCAAAATGAAGGCCTTTGGCACTTCACCGCACCTCTCGTCTGGCACACCAATCACAGCCGCTTCTTCAACGTCCGGGTGACTTCTCAACAGTGCCTCCAGCTCCGCTGGTGCGACCTGCAAGCAATTTTGCATAGTCGATTGTTCAAGTATTGAACAGAGTTCCACGCGAAATGGCCTCTCGAAATTAGTTGCGTAAAACTTTGTACGAAACGCTAAAATTGTTCAATACGTCCACTACCGATCATCATTGGACAGCGGATTTTATGCATTTATGACAAAAATGAGTTGGTGTAATCTAAAATATTAAACACATTAGAAGAATTAAAAAATATTGTTATACTATTTTCAACCTAATCATATCAAAAAAAGATCAGAAATTTCTATTACATTCTAATTTATTGTAATTTAGTAGTTAGTTCTTCCGCTGTATAATCATCGTATATTAAGAATAAGGACTTTTTTAAAAAGGGAATCGAACGACTGCCTTTACGCTGGCAAAAAGTGTTATAAAATTATGGAAATTATTTTGTTGATCGGTATTTAAGATTTTTTTAATCAATAAATAAATTTCGCCAACAAAAAGTATTTTTTATCAGTGTACCCTAATAAAAACTTGTGTTCAATCGCAGAAGAACTGCTGCCAACAGTTTTCAGAGAGGATTTCGAACGAGTTACTTCAGCAACGCAGCTAAGGCAACCACTCACCTGGAACCCTTTAACCTTGATCAGCTCCTTCAATCTGTCCGTGACGAAGAAATCATGGTCCTTGTCATAGTAAGCGATGTCTCCGGTCTTCAGCCAGCCTTCCTCTATTGTGTTTTTCGTCGCTTCCTCGTTGTTCAAGTACCCTTTCATAACGTGAGGTCCTCTGATCCAGATCTCGCCGTTCTTGTTTGAGCAGGTGATGTCTTTGTTCGTGATCGGATCTACTAGCCTCACGTCGCATCCTATTATATTTTTACCGATGCTGCCTGGTTTCTTCCCCGACACCTCGAAGAAACAGACCGGCGAGGTCTCTGTCATCCCGTATCCTGATTAACAAATCCAACAGGACTCGATTAACTTCGTTAGTTTATCGGGGGACGCACTGTGCAACATTAACAACAGCTTTATTGGAATACAGCTAGAAAGCTATTCTTTTCAAACTGAAGATTTAATTGTCAAGAGATTTTTGATCATCGGAGCGTGAAACGAGAAGATTCTCAATTTTTATTAGAACTACGGAGTGTGTCGAAACAATGGATTCCAAATTTTGTAATTTACTATTATTAAGAATTTAAGAATGCGATTATGGACTTAATTATGCATATTATTTTACATTATATATATTACGTATAATTTAAGTCCTAGGAACATCCATAAGACGTTAGAAATTTAGGTCCCACTGACATCCTCAGAACCTAAATAACGAATGTCTCTGGGACATTCTCAATCAGCTCTCAATCAACAACGTTTAAATAATTCTTTTCCCGACTCAAAAATGATAGATCCTCGAGATAAGCTTGCCTTGGCAGAACTTGAGCTTGTCCTCATCCATGTCGAATTTGTCATAGAACCTCTGGACGTCCATATCCGACAGAGGTGCTGCTCCAATGACTGCATGATGCATGTTCTGCAATAATTCCCTCTTCACATGAGGAGAAGCGTTGAAGAACAGCAACAATGGCGGGACCATGTAGATGCCAGTCGTCTGCGAAAGGAAGTTCCACAATTCTCATTAGCTTACCTTGAAAAATGAAACACTAATCCTTGAACAATCTCTATTTTGCAAGAAAAACGAAATAGAGAAATACCTTGTTCGTCGATAGAACTTTCAAAAACAGCTCCGGTATAAATTTCGGCATCGTTATGATCTTCGTCCCAGTGGAAAGTCGAGGCAAAGTTAAACTGTTCAACCCAAAGATGTGGAAGAACGGCAAGATTAATGGAATCACTTCTTGGAACTCGGCTGAAGAGAAATATTATTTAATTTTACAGAAACATATATTAAATTATACGTAAAATATTCATATAATGTTCCCTTACGAGATGAAAACGACCACATCCTTCCACTGACAGTTTGCTCGGTCATTTCCATGTTGGAGACCAAATTTTTGTGGGTCAGCATCACACCTTTTGGCAACCCTGTCGTGCCGCTCGAGTAGGGCAGTATAGCAACGTCGTTCACGTTGTCGTGGCTGCTCTTAAGGGGCGGCAATGATTTTCCGCGTGCAATTAAATCCTGAAAGAATTGTCATTGAATAAAAATGCTTTATTCAAGCACACATTATAAAATATATCTATTACAAATCGTTCCTAAAAAGTATTAAAAAATCTCAACCTATAAAAATATCGAAAGAAAATAGGTGGCCCAAAATTCGATGCCCCAGAATTTTGGGCCACGTATCTTCTTTCGACATTTTTATAGCATTGAGATCTTTTAATGCTTTTTAGGAAAGAGAATTGTAAAAATTCGATAAATGCAAAAAGTGTGTGTTTTTTGTCAGTGTACTTTTAATTTAATTTAAATTTATAATTTCAATTATAATATTGGGCCCCAGAAAAAAACAATTTATATTATATAAAGAAAGGAAATATATTAAATTTTTAAAAAACCTTCTACTATAGAAAGAAATTTAATTTAAATTGGAGATAATTTTAGTAAAATGACGAAATAATAACAAAAATTTTGGGCCCTCTCCGATTACGGGCCCCGCCCATGTTGTAGTTCCGCCACTGGTTGTAATGGGCAAGTTTCACAATTATCGATAATATAAAATTAAATTGAAAGTAAAGAGATATAAATAAACTCTAGAGTACGGTTCAAGATGTGCACAGATAAGGGAATCGTTCGTATTGATTACAATGCTCACCAGGAACGGTATGACGCCCTCGGGCAACGGTCCGGTGCCGTCATCGATGACCATGAAGGGTACACCCGGCGCAAGACTGCTCTTCGCCGCAGCTGCAACATTCTTCGCGATCTCTGTCACTGTAATGATCGCCTTTGTCCCGGAGTTCTTTAATTGCCCTGCGATTTCCTCTAAAAAAAAAAACAAATCGATCAGTGATCACCGGCATCAATCCGCCTGCGCATGTTTGCATGAGAAAACATGCAAACGAGTCTGAGCACAATACGATTGCCGAGTAAACTTTACATAATCTCTCGGGTGACGCGCTCGTAAATGTTCGCAACAGATGCTGCAGACTTTATAGTGAATCATAGCACTTCCAGATTGCGGGAAGCAGGAGTAAAATAAAAATTGATTTCATTACGTAATGATTTTGTTGCGTTAGAAGCAACATCACGATATTCTGAAATTTTTATATTTCACCCGGCCTGTTTCTTCGTAAACGCATAAAAATCCGCAGTCTAATCATAAATTACGTCGAATAAATCGTGAGACCGCATTAATTATGCGTGGATTATTATATTGTTGTAATAAATTACTGTGGTATTTGAATTGTTATCCGTGGATGTTGCGGAGAAATTTATCAAGCGATATTCTAGTAATTCCTGTGGACTGATTGAATTTCAACGAAGTCAACAACCACGGATTGGAAAAAATATAGTTTTGATACGTGGTGTGCGATTTCGCTGGTCATTCGCTATAATTATGCGTGCGGTGTTTTCAGTATAGCCTGTCCAAGGGTCAAGCCGTCGAGTTTAGTGACGCCGCGCAGTGAGTCGAAACGCGGAAAACACGGAGAAAAATTATTTTTCTGACTAAACGAAAAATGTAAAATGATGTTGTCAACTTGTCGGTAGACAAATGAGAGTTCAGCATTTCATTTTCCAAAATTCCATTTCCCTGTCCCCGAATTATACACTGAAATTCAACAAAAATTCATGAGTTTCGCATCTCCTGAATTTTTGAGAATATCGTTTCATTTAGCACGTTATAATACACGCGCAAGTGAGGAGTTTTTACATGAACTCGAATGAAAGCGTGCTTCAAAACGAAAATAATAAGCATGGATTTCGTTTGTTTTTATTGTGCACAGCATCTGCAAACATTGACGAAACAAAGAATGTTTCTCAAGCTTTTTTTCCCACTCGAACAGAGTTGTAAACCGAACACCGTGGGCTGCTACATTAAAATTTGCATGACGTAATTGGTAGATACGTGTACAATTAAACCGAAAAGGTTTCAGCTGCAAGTAACTGCAAATTAGTATCTTGTAACACAAAAACGACGACAGTCATCGAGACTGACAACGTACAATCTCAACAGGTATAATTTTACGAGATATCTTTACAAATCAATGCAGGTATAAGAAATAAACTATATCTGAAGTTGAAACAGTATTTTAACCAAACACACGCTGCGCGGATCTACAGGCTGAGTCACGCAACGTGACGATCTCGAGTAACTCGTATGTTATTTGTTGTGCGAAAAAATGTTTCGATCAAAAATTGCACGGTTTCCTGGGGGACATACTCTAATTGCTCTAATTTGTTGTTTATTACTTTGCTTTTTCGCAATGTCCTATTTTTTACACCGTACATCGATAGAGTATCAAATTCTGAGTATAAAATCGTTGACCTTCATACGTCCTAAACCTAATAGTTAATAAGATATTAACAGTAATTTCTCAGGTGAACGTTATCAGATAAACATTTGCGTCTTCGCGAATCACTCGCAGATACTGATTTTTCAACACGACTTTACACGTATCAAACTATTGCTAATATTTCATTAACTATTAGGTTTAGGACGTATGAAGGTCAAACTGGATTTTTAAAAAATGACAAGCAACATCGAAGAAAAGTGAATCACAAGAATTTTCAGATAAGAGAAATTTTCTACAAATTTTTGCTATTTTCAATCAACTATATTCATAACAACCTTGATCGATTTCAATGAAACTTAGATCTACCAAATACACCTTCTAAATGTTCATTACATACACAGATAAAAAATTTAAAAGTCGAGACCTTTACTTTTTCCTACGCAAATGCGACTAATAACAATTTTTAAAAACAATTAATTTACACATTAGCTAGTAAACTAATCCTTCTAACATCTCCAAAAAACTCAAATCGTATGGTCCAATTTGAAAAAAGTTATTCGGTTTTAAAGAGTGTACAAATACTTTTAACAACAAAACCAAAGTAGAATTTTATTTCGGTTTAAAGGAAATTAATGACATACATATTCATTAGACTCTGTTCAAAATCATCGTCACGTGTCCGACACGATATTGTTAGGGGTTAAAATGAACACCCTGTATATTAAGTCGGATTTGATCCGGCACGTAATGAACGGCTTCCACGATCGAACTCACCAGGTGTGTAGAACGGATTGACAGTGGTGACGATCAGATCGGCCTCCAGGCTGCCGAGCAACGCGAGGATCGTTTCTGGATAATTCGGCGATATCAAGGCGACCACGTCGCCCTTTCTCAGGCCGAGATTCAGCAAACTTCTAGCGATGTAATTAGCGGCGTCCCTCGCCTGGCTGTATGTGTACTTCCGTCCGGTCACCGAGCACACCTAAATCAGGCATCGTTGATTGCATTAGAGCAATGACGTACGGTATTTTGCCTCGTGACCGGTGCTGCTCGCGGCGATTGTACAGCGCGGAGTCGGCATTAGCGGAAAAATTACAGTGTTCAACGATTAATTAGAGATCGACGGAATTGAAAAGTTGACAGATATCGATACAGGAAACAGAAATAATAATCCATCAGGCTCCAAAGTCCGATGGGTATGTCATCGTACCACTTAACGCAGTATCTTATCCACGAATCGCATCAGAATAATTGAGTTTACTCATGAGCCATTCAACAGAATTAGGAAATCTATACGATCGAAACGAATTTGAATGGTCTATTCGGGCATTCGATAAAAATGTAACAATCATTACATCTACAAAGAACGATTAAAGCTTATCAAATGTCAAGGCTCTTTTATTTAGATATTACGCAATTTTTATGTCAATGTGCTTGGACCGACAAAAATTTATCAAATCAATTTCCACGCGAGTAACGTCGGTAATTTCAATAATTGTAAAATGAAAAATATACAACCGGCAGTGATATGTTTAATGTTAAAAAATGATTATCTGTTCGACAATGTGAACTATTATTCTGCAGATCGCATACTTCGAAACGCTTGGCAAAAGAAACAGAAACGACACATTTATCTATATGATAAATAATTAGCAGATCGAAATTATAAGGGAGAAAAGACTCGGTAGGATCGATGAATTTTCAATTATTTCGCATTCTGTCAACCAGCAATGGATTCCTAGAAATGTCGTTACACACCGAACACGAAAGTCACTCGATGTCGAAGAAAAAACACAGACACATTCGGATCGTGTTCAACGCACCAAGGCGGTTCTGTTGGCGTATTCGTGTAGGTTCCTCCAGACGTAATCGTGTGTGAACATATCCGGAAAACTGTACTCCCCATACGGCGAGACGAAAACCCGTTTCCCGTTCTCGTTCTCGATGATCTTCTGCTGGGCCTGCGTGGACGCGCATCTCGCGGATCGATTCAAGATCTTCGATCCTTCCGGCAGGTTTCCGAGCCTCCTGGCGTAACGCAGAATCTGTCTGACGGTGGTCATGTTGATCGATTGATTTGTTGCAATATTTCTGACGGTCGATAGTGGTCAGCAATTCATCGAGACGATCGGCCGCTGAAAAAGAAAATATCGAGTTAGTCCGCGGGGAAAGCCGCTTTCTAGTCGGTGCATAATGCGCGCGTGGGATGCACAGGGGAATGTAGGCCAGTCCCGGGATCGCCGGAATGAGGGTGGGGGAAAAAAGCACGCGCGACGATGCAGACGCCGCCGCGCCGCTGCATTCTGGATGCAATTGATAGCGTCGCGGGTCGCTCGAGCCGCCACAAAGTAATTACTACGGGAATTTGCTGACGAAGATACGATAGGAAACCTCGAACATTAACGTGTTTGCATATACATACAGTGACTCCAACTAATACACGGACGCTCTTAAAAAGAGGATAACATTTTTAATATACGACCTGGATTTTTTTTGAGATAGTAGAACAATTGGTTCGTTACGTAGCGTGAAAAGAATTCTTGCAGGAAATTGCAGATAAAATATTAAAAGCTGTATTTTGCAATTTTTTATGTGGACTTATATTGTAAATTTAGAAAACTCGTTTCGTGTTTTGAATTGTCAATCAATTTCCGACGCAGTTGATTAATTCCACTGTTAATTCAATCAATTCACGAGCTGTCAACATCCACTTTTTTCGATGACTAAAGATTTCTGTTAATCGACGCGTATCAACGATATAGAATAATCACCCAATAAATGTACACATTAAGTAGAGTCACTCCAACTAATATATCTACAGATGCTCTTAAAAACACGATAACTTTTTTAATATGGACAAATTAAAATCAAAGTGGAGAAATTAGAACAATTGGTTTATTAAGTAACGTGAAAAGAATTTTTGAAGGAGATTGCTATTGGTCGGAATTGCAGATAAAATATTAAAAGCTGTATTTTGCAATTTTTTATGTGGACTCATATTGAAATTTTTGGAAATACGTTTCATAGATCTGTATCAATTAAACATTTGCAATTTTCCACGATCTTTAGCCTCTAACTGCATCAAATCTAAAAATTCTCAGATCTTTCAATGCCTGTCGTTTTTTTCTCAGCCGATTTCGATGAAACTTTCACGATGCATATAATTAACACAGATCTACGAAACGTATTTTTTTAATTTTCACGAGCGTTGTGAACGCCTCGGGAGGCACGTGTTGGTGCCGCAGTGGCCCGAAATCGGACGAAACGATCGGGGTCTACGGTAGCCGAACCTTTTCAAGTACTTCGAGAGAGGTCCCAATAGGACCCAACCCATGGGACAACCGAAGTCGGACGATGGTCGGAGAATTTTGTTGTTGGTCCGACGCGTCGCGTACAAGTTCTATAGTAGAAGTCGGACGAAGTCGGGTCCACTGTGATCACGGCCTTAGGGGACGAAGTAGTGTGTGACGTCTAACGCAGACAGGATATTGACTTAAACGATCGGGTGGCCTAGCGTCAACTTTGTCCCCCCTCCACGTTCGTGCCTTGCCCCCACCATGTGAACTTCACCATTGGACTTCGACCGGGAACAATTAGCAAAATCATCGTTCGTAATTACCGCGCCGTTCGCGATAAGATCGTCGGAATTACGAGTTGATCGGAAGTGTGTCGGCATGCTCCCAGAGAAAAAATGCCGGGGCGGAGGTGGCAGCTCGGTGCAGGAGGATCGGAGAGTAACAGTAAAAAAAGAACGGTGGCGTTAAACGGGGAAGGCAGCGTCCTCGAGTTGCTAGTCGATCTGGATCCGATTACAGCGGGAACAACGATGCCAAGGTCCGCGTTAGAAGCCGATCAGTACGTAACAGGCTGAATCGGATCGAAACTGTAGGAATTCCGGGCCACGAGGATAGAAGAAAAGAGCGCGATCGTCGAATTTAGACGTTGATCGTCGACGAACAGACCGGGGGACACGTACATACGACAGGTACAAAGTACAATCGGCTCGGCTGTTATCGGCCTCTGAACATACGTCAGCTTACCTGTGTATCTCTCGGTCAATGTAAACACCGAATGCTTTCTCCCGGTGTTATCATCGGCGGAAGAATTCACCTAATCATGGGCGATTACACAACACGCCGTTCGCAACTAGTCTTAATCCTTTTAGTGCCGACCGAAAGTATCGGACCCTCGCGAAAAATTGCGGATCAATTTGACGAATTTCCCAAAGTTTGTAACAAAAGACAATGAGAATACGATGGTTAGAAAATTAAAGAGAGAATTAATTGTAGGGAGAGCCAATTGTATTTCGATATTTGTTGAAATAGAGGTCATGTCGCAACGATATATCGTCGTTCGGCACTAAAAGGGTTAATGTTGCTTAATGACCATAAGCAAAGTAGACAACGGAGTCGCTTAACACAGTGTTGCATTCTTAACATGTGTGTCACAACCGCGATCTTGTATATCACATAAAGAGAACGAGGATGAACTTTCACTCAGGGCACCAAAGATCTTCAACTTTTCTGGACGCAATATTATACAATTCGACGAAACAACGATAAAACTTTAAGTTCTATCGCGCGAATCCAAGATCTAACCCACACCTAGCGGATCCGCTCCTATCTCTGGAAACCAATATGACAGCGTTCTTGCTTCTCAATCGCGCTTGAAATCGAGCAACCTAACTCGTGTATAACTTTTAAACGAAGTGAACACCGCACACTGAAACTTGTATTTCGCGCACTTTAATTTGAAGTTTTATCTTTTTTTTTTGTCGTCGAATTTTATATTATTGCAGTCAAAAAAGTTGAAAACTTTTGGTCCCCTGAGTGAAGTTAATTTTGTGCACGTTATTCCATAAAATTCCAATGCTTAACCTGATGTTCAGAGAATTTGTAGCTTCTCTGTGCAGGATAAATTACACTTAATATGATATTAGAACCGTTTAGGTTATCGCTGAAATAAATGTTGGCAGCAAACGTATTATAATTACCAAATTTTTATAAAGTAAAGATGATTTTGCACAAACGCATAGAATCCAAAGTCTAACGATCACAAACAATCGTCGAACAACAGACAGATGAAAACACACAGATGACCTATGCAACTCGGTGAAACCTTTTCCGCATACTCAAACGAGTACAAACAGAACCGTAAATCACCTACCGCATATAATGTTTTGGGAGTGTTCATTTGAAACTCTAATGAATAGTGAACATGGCGGATTATTTCAGACTAATTGCACGTTTGACCGATAAGTTGACAAACTTAGAGTCACCTATGTTTTATTCAGCATTCATTCTGCGTTTACGATGTCAAACCGACCACGAATATACACGGTGAAAATTATAAAGCGTTACAGACGAATATTTCCAAAAATATCGATTACGCGGAAAAATGTTTGTTTGTGAAAAATGTTCTTTCTTTAAATGGAATGATATATTTTTTTTTATCCACCATCGAATAATGCGTTTTGAGACGAGTTCAATGACCTATGACTAAAGGTCATTCAAGGTAAAACTTGCAGGGAAACGCAAGAAAGGTGTGACCGTTTTATTTGTACTTTGGTTCGTGTCTTCGAACTTTTGCAGCAAAACAATAACATGTGTCCAATATCAGCGTTACTCCGAACAACATCAAAGTCATTATCAATGAAAACAGACGTATTTATGTATTACTGTGCTCCTCTGCAAGATAGTCAGTTTACTTTCATTATTATTTGTGCTAAGGTGCTCCTCGCTGAACAATAGTACTTAAATAAGTGGTGAAAATGGAAATGCATCAAAATTTTTTTGACATGTTCATGGTACTAGGAAAATGCAGGAGAAATTACAGAATGACTGCTAATTTGTATGCACAACGCTAGATCGACCATATGGCAGTTCAAAGACGAGAACAGCGTTTTCTCCGTTCTGTGCAAGTGAAAAAGGGACAAATACAACGATCACGCCTTTTCCCTGCAAGTTTGACCTTGAATGACCCTGAGTCATAGGTCATTGAACTCGTCTCAAAACGCATTATCGGATGGTGGATAAAAAACATATCATTCCATTAAAAAAAAAGAAGTTGACCTTCACGTCACCTTGGATTGTCCACCGGGAAAAATAAAAGTCCCACTATATGACGTCCCCCCTCGGTACTCAACAACTTTCGTCTGAAACATTTTTGCGTATAATCTGGTGCGTCTGTCCGTAACGCTTTATAATTTTCACCCTGTATATGTCGAGAGAGTTGTCTCTTCGTGTCGACTTTTTGGTAGCAGGATCACCGTAATCGATGAAAACAAATTCCTCGGATATCGAAAGGAGAAAGTCGGAGCTCCGGCTGTACCATTTTTGACTACCCATACACTATGCCGGACAAATACTCCGATAAACATTTGTTAACCTTCGACTTTTCGGAAATGAGCGATACCGTTATCGTTGCACTATGATCTTTACGTATTCGCACTGGTTCTGACTGCATTTTTGCACGATATTTCAGTTACTGGACAGCGGATTTTATGCATTCGTGACAAAAATGTGTGAGTGTAATTTAACATAGTGAACACATTAGAACAACTTAGAAACATTGTTATGATATTTTCAATCTACCAAACATATTAAGAAAGAAAAGAAATTTTTATTTCACTCTAATTTATTGTAATTCCCCAATAATTTAAATAATTAATCGTCCAATTTTCATAAAAATCTACAGTCTACTATACAGAATACCAGCGAATGAAATTGAAAAACGAGAACACTCGAGCTGAATGCAAACATAATTAACACCGTGTAGGAACAGAGATGTAAAATGAACAACTCCTCAATTGAAAATACTGTTAATTTCTTTCTAAGAAATTTTTAAGATTATGAATCTTACACGTTGAATTTTATTTATACCATTTTTCTGGGTTGAAGGTCATATTGTGTTACATGCATGAATTCGTTATTTTGTCAGCTACAACATTACGTTAACGAAAATATATCATTCCATTTAAAAAACATCGATAACCTCGAAATCTCATAAAAATGACCTTGAAATTTATTTTCCCTTACACCGTTATATGTGACCTTTCAAACAGTGTAACTTTGTCCTACGAAGTTTTTTTTGCACAACGAAAAGTAACGGAGATATTTAAGTGTCCTGCTTTATCGAATTCACCCTGTATAAACCAAACACGGTTTACGGCATTGATAAATAAATAAATAAAGTAATAATAGATAACTGTTATCTTGCATAAAAATGTGCAATCCGATAACGCGCAAAGCGAATAAACTTTCACCAAAACAAAAAGCAATCAACGAACAGAATTGTAATATAAACGAACACCGAAGTGACGTTCGGTGCGAGAAGTAAAATCCTAACGCCATTAACTGCTGCTGCAATTTTCTGCAGTGGGTTCGACCAGAGTGCAACGAGGGGCGCATAATTATCGTCGTATCGTGAGTATTCGGGCGAGTGCTGGCGCCACTGGCCGAACGGCTCGCGTAATCGTGCCACAGCCTTAAATAACGTTCCCAGCAACCGACGCATTTCCACGGAACGAACGCTGCGCTGGCTGGTAGTCGTTGACACGAGGCAAGCTAGTTAGAAAGTGCACCGCGTCACGGATGCACATGCAGCCACGTTCTCCTTCGACGACCTAGTCCGAGCCGGTCGTGCATGAACCACCGGCCGCTAACTCGAAAGCTTCATCTCGTTTATGTCCACGACTTTTTTTCTTCGCTGCTCTAGCTTCCTCCAAGAAAATATTTTTTATTCGCGTGAAAATATCTCGACGATTTTAAACCACCTCAAAATGCGTTCGGAACAGATACTTTAGAATTTCTGTGACCTTCGCTCTGCGTTAACCCCGTACTGCAATCACACCCCCGCATGTTTTCAGTAGAAAATGTAAAGAAAAAACTATTTCTGGAATTCCTTTGATTTTGAATATGTCAAAATTCTCTACGGATAAAAATAATAAATTTAATCGTTTCTTTTGGAAATTTTCCACTCGGCCACTTGTCATTTATGTTTTTATTATATCTGGGGGGTGGTTACACCCCTGTACGTAGAGTGAAGATTAATCCTTAGTACTCGAAATTGCTGTACCATTATCCAAAATATTGTTTACATTATTCAATAAGTTGGTATCTAATCGATTACTATTTAAGTATTTTGTGAGATATATTAATCTCATATCCATAAAATGAAGAAAAAATATATAGAATGGAATTAATCTAGGTTGGAAGAAATGTTTAATTTTCAAGATAAAGTATGCCTCCGGGCGCAAAGGTTTAATAACCGATCTACAAACATTATCGTATGGTAAGTACGTTCTTTGAAAACGTCAATCGAGTTGAACAAAAGGTTCAATGTCGTTATCGCGGTATCGCGAATTCACCGGATGCGGGGGAGGCGATGGACTTCGCGAACCAGATGCATATGCATGCGAAAAAAAGATTGCGGATGGACGAGCCTTCGCTGACGAATCGGCAACACCTCCTCGCCGTCCCAGATAAAAACCGATCAGGGATATCTGTCGGCGAGAGTCGGACGTTTCTTGACAAATCGTCGCTCCCACGACGCACCCACTCGCAATTAATACCGATCCATTAGCGCGGCTAGCTACCCCGCAACGTAAACGAAATTATTGGTAAAGACCGTGTAATCAATTTTCCTGCGATGGAAATTTGCTTAATATTTATGAGAAAGTGAAAAGAGCCGTTTGTGTGCCGAAGGAGTGTTTTGCGGCTGTTATTTCCGTAATCGACGAGTTAATGACACTCCATAAAACGGGAGCGTAGTCTACAATTATGTTTTTATTTAGATTCTCGATACGGGACGGATCGTAGCTGCATGTGCAGTTAATTGCAATTTCACCTCGTGTAACTAAGTGTTCCAACTTCTGAAAAAAAGCTCATTACGTACGGATCGATTATGGAAAAAGTTATCGCTGTTTTTAAGACCGTCTGAATATTCATGGCTGTCACTGTTTGTTGCAGTGGACTTAGATCCGGTACACGACCACGCGAGTAATTAACTCACGTCCATTGTGTTGAAGTGTCCGCGAGTATACCGATTGCCAACACTGCGAATTTTACTTTTCGTTTGGTGAAAATGACTAGACGAAATTCTAAATTGCTGAAGACACGCTAAAAGAATATGAAAACATTGTTAACGTTCACATCGATTTACGAAAATTATTAGAAGGAGAGATGCGTGTTTATTTAACGATTTAATGATTCTGTTTAACTCGTGTCACCTGCTACCGATGCGGAACATTTTTATTTTCCGTAAACATCCGTTGTTTACTGTATTCGAGAAGTGTGTACAAGGTTGCACTAAAATTATACCCCGAATCGATTGTTGGAAAAATTAGTTCAGTTGTCTGATGCAAATTACAGCTTTGAAAACAAATGTACATAAAATACAACCGATTACACGCAACGGAGAGCTAATGAATATTGCGATAACAGAATTACAAGGTTAATATCATCGATCACGAGTGCATTTTCAATTACCTTCAGGCGTCGCCTATATTGTTAATCACTGTATTATAAATAACTGCGCGCGTTACGATGCGATCGGATTAACGATCAACTCTAGATTACAATGCCGTTTTGAATCCGACGATTTTATGATTCTGAGATCAGAGGTTATTATAGTAAATTTTTTACGATAATTCCCACAAGCATAAAAATAAAGGGACATTGCGAACGACGCGGTCCCTTCCCATGTCACATTTCTATCTATATTCTATACGAAGAGAATCTATCTATATTTCTATCTATCTATATTCTATACGAAGAGAATCTATCTATATTTATATCTATCTATATTCTATACGAAGAGAATCTATCTATATTTCTAACTACGTGTCTATCTATTTATATTCTATATTCTATCTTGGATCATTTGTATCTATATTTCTATCAATGTAAATCCTACATGAAGAGATCAACATTTCCACTGGGCATTCTCAAAATAATTTTTAACTGAGACATAAACAAAAACTATCAATTCCGATGCTCACCTACGTTCGCCCGCGTCTCCACCCGTAAAAATCAGACAATTCCAGCAAATTTTCCCAATGAATTTCCACTGCACTGCACAGAGGGCAGCTAGATTTCACCGTGTTAGCGATCGATTCTCTCTCACGTGTAACCTGTTGCACTCACCGTCCCGACGCGCGACGCGACGCGACGGGAACCGGACCGGGACCGGGAGAGACCGGCCCTCGGCGCGAGGAAAATGCTCGACTAGCGAGGAGAAAGTTTACCTGTTTCGACACTCTGTCCCGAAACCAACGGGAAGCGGGGGGGAGGGGCGTAAAAGCGTGTCCCGAAAACGCGATCAAGGGGTGTAGCAGGCTCGTTGACCTCGGTGACTCGTCTGTTTGTTGTCTATCGCACAGTCCTCAGGTACGTATCGGTATGAGACCGGCGCGGCGATTATGCGGGATAGCGTACTCTATGGGAACGTACACCGTGGCTGAGGAACCGCGTGCGACTAACGCGACTGTTTTCACTGACAGACTACGGGATCCTCCGGCAAACTGGCTGAACTTCTACTACGCCGTTGCCATTCCCCTTCCTCGATCGCACTCCGGTCAGACAAACGCTCTCGGGCGCTGTAAGAGGCGTGTACAAGGTTCCCCGAGACGAGCACAGAGGATTTTACATTCCCGAGGAGAGCTATTCGTGTACAACGAACCCTGCGTGCAGTGCTGTAAGCCGATTTGAACGACGATCGCCCCGCCCCCTCCCTCGCCGATCCTTCGATCCGTCAAAAGATCGATTGATCGGGATTCGTCATAACACGTATCTACACGTCTAGGAACATATGCGCCGCAAGAAATTTCGCATACTTTCACTTCTCAGATATTAACAGTGAACCTAGCGAGCATTGAAAGCGATCAAAATGTTTTATCTTATGGAAACGGCAAGGCTCGATTTATTTGGATTTTGTGCAATTTTTATTCGAATTTGGATCGAAACAATTTATCGAATCCATTTCGATGTAAGTAACTTTATAAAATTGCGAAAACCACCTTGAAAAATTAATTACTTTTTTCCAGCCCTTAATAGTAGATTTAACCCCTCGTTTTAACGAGTCGTGACGAAGATTTTAAACAAAGTCTAACGAATACGAATGTTACGCCGTGCTTTTTAGGTGAAATAAAATTTGATTTGTTTGCGGTCAATATTTCAGCATTAAAGTTCATGTCGCCATAGAAATTTTCTTTTCTACGACATTTTTGGGGATGAAGACGTTTTAATTACTGGGACCATAAAGAAAATGGTACGGCAACAGATTGACGCTAACCTACCGAGCAGTAAAAGCGATTACAATATTTCAGCTTATTAAAATGACAAGGCTCTATTTATTTAGATTTTATGAAATATTATTCGAACACGTGCTTGGATCAAAATCCAATAATTTCCATGCAAATAACGTTGGTAGTTTCAATAATTATAATATGAAAAATATAAAACCGGTCATCTGACCGGCAATGGTAAATATAGTGTTGAAGTTTTGATCGCTAATTCTTTGTGTGGGACTTTCGAATTTGTTTCCGCGACTTTCCTTCTGGTAAACACGTAAACACTCCGAAGCTGAATTAACACGTGAATTAAAATTTTTTGAAATTGTAATTTTTTAAAATAATTCTTCGATAACACCATTGTCTTTGCGCGAACGAACGTACAAAATCGTGTCGTTTTGCGCGGATTGTTGAATCGTGACAGCGGTAAACAGTCCCCAACAGTAATAAACAGGTAGTCATTTTTATTTCCGGTTCGCAGCAATTTCGCGAAACGACCAACTCCAGCGACTCGCACGATGCAGCTCTCGGAAAGCTCATTAAACGCTGTTGCAAGTTATGTAATTGATTTCGTTACTCGGATTATATAATCGATATAATGTTTGCCTCGGCCCAGCGAGGAAATGCAATGATCCCCGCGCGGGGAACATCTTGAACAGCCTGTTCGGACAATCATCGAGGTCAGAGCCGAGGATGCGGTCTGCCCTCTCGCAACCCGTCCACGAAATTTCTGTCTCGACGAGAACGGTTATCGTTCGTCGACAAGACGACGCGATGCACCTCGTCGACGACGCGGCGGTAGCTCCACGAACCTCGCAGCTCCCGAACGTCAGCACCGATCATTTCGAAGTTCGGTTCTCGACTAAAGCACGCGTTCGTGACCCGCTGACGCAGGCTTTAGCCCCAGACACGAAAAAACGGGACGAAGTTCCGTGCTCGGCGTTGGCGTAAATGAAACGGACGCAGTGCGACGCAACAAACAACGTTTATCGCCGATTTTTAATTAGCAGTTAACAGATAGCGAAGCATCGGCCACCATTTTTCAGCGGCAGTTCGGGAGGTCTAATAATAAGATCGAGGTTCTTTGTGCAGAACAAAAGTATTCTGCGCCGGTTATATGTATTATACAGTGACTCCCATTAATATTCGGACGCTCCTAGAAAGACACTTTCTTAATATTGGACCATACGATTTTGGATTTTTTTTTCTGAGAAGCTAGAACAATTGATTTGTTGCGTGACGTGAAAAGAATTTTTGAAAAAGTTGTATCTCGCAACAGTTTTATGCGGGCTTATACGGAAAATTTAGAAGACGCGTAGATCCGTATCAGTTAAACATATTCTGAAAATTTCATCGAAATCGGTCAACGTTGAAATGAGCTACAAACGTTCAAAAATGGTAAAAAAACAATTTCTCACGAATTTCTATCTTTCAATTCTTGTCGTTTTGTCTCACATCAGCCGATTTCGATGAAATTTTCACATATAATTAACACAGACCTACGAAATGTATTTTTAAAATTTTCAATATAGACCCACATAAAAAAGTTGTGAAATGCAACTTTTAGCATTTTCTCGACAATTTCGATCAATTTTTTGTCGAAATTTCTTGTCATATCATGTAGTAAACTAACTGCCTCTGTACTTCTCAGAACAGTTCAAATCGTATGGTTGAATATCAACAAAGTCATCGCTTTTTAAACCAATTTGCATCATTAGCGTGTATACACTCAATTTTCCCGGTCATTATCACCGGAACCGTATGCGTACACTCAACTTTGTTAATCATTATCGTCATTTGTTAGCTAAAAAATAGACATGGTGATAAAGACCTTCTTTTTATATTTCCTTATGATATAAATGGGTTAAGAGAGTCCGAATATTAACGAGAGTCACTGTATATACACTCCCGTTCATAAGTTCACCGGACACTTTCACACAAGTTTCCAGTTTGATTTTATTGTTTTATTTTGATTGGATGTAGCTATTGTACGATAAATGCAATTATTGTACGATAAATTTGTAGGTGAATGCAAAATTAAATATACATACAATTTGGATAAACGTTGAAAAAAAATATTGAGAGATTGTGGAATGATTAGACAGATTAAGAGAAGTGTACTCAACATCAAAACAGCTCTAGAAGCCGAATTGGAACATAATCACCCCACTCGCCAAATAAAAAGAAAATTCAGAAAATATAAGATATTTTGATCAGACATACAATTAGATTTGCATGTTCTCTACATGAGAAAAAATTAGCAAGCACCATTTTTATTTCATAATACAGAGCCTTCAATAATAAAAAATTGTCTAATCCAAATATGAATAAATGTCCGGTGACTTATGGACGGGGGTGTACTTTTTACCCAGCAGAAGTTCGCTTGCTCGAGGAGCGAAATTTGTAATAGGCGTTTGCGTATCTCTTCGGGGCTAACGGGGAGGTGTGAAAGTTGGAAGGTTAGTTTTTGGACTGTCGTCGCAACGTCGATCGAGCCTGGATCTCCATCGTGCAACATTTTCTCCCGTTTTCCATCGCGGTATTCATTTAACTCGAACGACTGCGCTCGGCACGTTGCCGAGTCGTCGTTGCGTCGGCGCGCCGTCATTGACGCCGACTCCGACGACCTCCGGCGCGTCCAGGACCGTACGACGAACCGTTAGATTGACATTTCAAAAATTTTCCGAATCCACGCCAACCGTGGCCGTCGTCTCCGTAGACCGGCAGAAACCGATCTTCCTTGAAACATTTTTCCACGATATTCCATCGAACAAAAAAAAAAAATCACAATAGAACAACTGTATTTCACAGTCTTACATTTCGCCGATTGCATAACGGAGATGCAGACTCGGCTATAAATAGGACAGTTTACCATGGAAGATTAGATAAGCGTCCTCGCTGATGAACATCGCAATCAGCCGATGCAGAATGCATTTCATTTCGGACGCGTCGAAAGTCCCTTTCATCTCCTTTCGATCCTGTTACGATAGAAATTGGGGAATTCGGTGGTCGGACGATAGGAGTGTGCTGAACGATCACGCGTCTCCTGTGTTTGATAATGTCTCCGATAAATTTCCGGACGATGACGATCACGAGCGCCCCCGTTGGGTGCAGCCCTGCGCGTAGGGTGACTCCGCCGCCATGTCGACGTTCACCCCTATAGTTGGTGCACGCCGCAACCCCCGATACGTTCCCAGTTGACCGTGAATAGAGAACCGGGCGGATTTCGCGGTGGAAAAAGGTCGGGCTAGTTTCGGGTCTGCTTTTTGTGGAGAATAATCGCTCGCTGTAGCCGAACTGCCGGTTCCGTCCGCGGCTGGTCGCACTCGCGAGGAGTATCTGGGCTATGAATGAAGACCCAACCCTTTCATCTCGAGGTAATTAACGGGGAACGGTTTTGACGGGTGGCTGGTTGGTCAACCGATGCGCCAGAATGGTCATCTTTCGTCACGTCGCCGGGATTGCGTCATTGCGAATCAATTTTTTCTTGGCCCCGTCGAGATCGGACGGACGTCGAACGATCGATTTATCAGGGAGCCCCCCCGTGAGAGCTGCGGAACGATGACGAAAGTAATCCGAGTGCGTGAATATTCATTCTCTCGCCAACTATAATATCATTTCTTGGTTTATTTTTTCTCTCCTCTCTCTTTCTCTCTGATCCCCCTCACACTCTCTTTCTGAAACCGTTTTCATTTCTCTCTTTCTCTCTCCCCACCGTGTGTGTGCGTCGTTTTGAAATTATTCTGGCTCGCGTGGCACGACCGTGTTTTGCCCGTGGATTCGCGGCCGCCGGACACCCGGTTCGCGGACAACACACACACACACGACACGAAAGACGTCACACGCATCGCCGAATCTAGGACAACAGATTGAACACAGTGTCGCGAACGATTTAAGCATTTATTAATGGGCACGTTCGCGGCGCGCTCGAGCACAACACGGTTTCGGATGTAAAAAAAACAAAGCGAAAACGTGCCACGGGCACGCACGTTCTGCTTCTTCCCTTCACTGCCTGTCTCGACGAACGAAAAAACAATATTCATCGGACACCGTACGACACAGAATTTTCGCATCCCCCTCCTCCCTCTCTCGGAAAACGAGATATCAGACTGTCACGGGACCGTGTGTAAAGTTTCTCATTCGACAAAAAAAAAGAGAATAGAATCATACTCGCCAAATAAAAAAAAAAAGATCAATTACAAACCTACCCGACGACGTAGAGACGAGACTATTGGTGTGAACGTGGTCTTTTACGTTTCGTAGGTATTGATAGTGTTACTCTTGTCCGTAATCCCCTGGCCAGGACCCAGCGTCTTTAAAATATCATGCCCCCGCGATCGAGCGTCCGTGGTGAGAAGGATAGTCCAGAAGGTAACGATACAACCCCAATTTACTTTTACTCTGGTAGAACAATTGGTGCGTAGCGACGAGCATAGTTCTGTGTAGATTGCACACCCCGGTGCCACGGGTTTAGCTAATAGTGTGGTTAGCCGTGTGAAACGATGCTGGCTCGGAAGCTCCGCTGCCTCTGGCAAGACGATCCCTTCAGCTCTGTCGAGATTTCAGAGATGGATGCCCATCCTGAAGAAGTATCAGGTAGAGCTGCCGCTCGAGTGCCCGTTCCACGAGAGCCGAGACATTTTCCGGCCGCAGCAGAGGGCCAAACACCAGCACAGACCGTCGCAATGGACCTGCGGACTATGCGGCAAGTCATTCTACGCGGAGAAACACCTGGATGCTCACTTCGATAACAGACACAAGAGCAACGTTAACACGGTACGGGCAACGCTCTTTTCATTTTCCCACTGGATCGCAACAGCTACATTCGAGCTCTTCTCGCCTTCGTTTTCCTCTCGGCACGTTTGCCACCAAGCTACAGCGACTACCTTTGCACTCGAGAAGAGAATCGGAGTCGCCGCTAGAAATTGTGTACCATTCATCAAAATATTAACCTGTTAACTGGGCACGACGAAATATTTTTACGGACTAATACGTCAATGGGCATGACGACATTTTTCGTCATGGATGATATTGCTTATCGCTGTGAAGAAAAAGTGTGAAACCAGTTGAACAAAAGTTTTTTCCCCGGTTAACTGGTTAAGTATGCTGGTATCTAATCAATTACTACGCATTTAAGTATTTCGTGAGGTGTCATATCAATTTCATATCTATCAAATGAAGAAAAATAATATAGAATGGAATTATTCTAGGTTGGAAACTAGCTCCGCGAGTGCAAAGGGTTAATATTCGGACGCTCTTTAAAAAAACGATAACTTCTTTTAATATTCCGTCGTACGAGTTGAACTTTCTTGAGAAGTTAGAGCAGTTAGTTCACTACTCGATGAGAAAAGAAATATTTGAGAAAATTGCAATTGATCGGAATTGTAGAGAAAATTCTGAAAGTTGCATTTTACAACTATTTTTATTTGGATCTATTGAAAAACGACAGGTATTGAAAAATGTAAGAATCCTTAGTGAAAAACTGCCATTTGTTCCTTGAACGTTCGTAGCTCATTTCGATGATCAGAATACATTTAACTGATATTGATCTACGAAACGTGTTTTCTAAATTTTCAATGTAAGCCTACATACAAAAGCTGGAAAATACAACTTTTAATATTTTCTCTGCAATTTCTTCAAAAAATCTTTTCACGTTACGTAACAAACCAATTGTCCCAACTTTTCAAAAAAAAATCCAGGTCGTATGGTCCAATATTAAAAAAGTTATCCTCTTTTTCAGAGTGTTCGAATATTAATGGGAGTCGCTGTACCTTGTTTCAACAACAACGTTCATGGTTATAGCATTCCATTGATCATAAGATACTCTCTGATAAATTATAAGAAAGTTGCAAGAAAGCTCGAATAATAGAAGAGTTGATTACTTGGCTGCGGATCTTTACGCAAAATAATAATTTTCTATATAAATTGCAGGCGTCGCGAACCAGATAGAAGGGTCTCCCTTCTTTTAATTATTCTAAGGAGTTGAAAATAATGTAATGACTCACCTTAATTTTTTAAATTGCTCCTCTGTTCGAAATTTCACATACCCAATTTTGTCACAAATGCATAAAATCCGCAGTCTGTTAATTACAGTGCTACATTCAATGTTTATTGATTTGCGCAATGTGTTGCATCTGAAACGCTTTAGATTCGGCTATTTTCGTTTGTGCTAAATTCAGACGTCAGAGGTTCGGATAATCGAGGTGCAATTTTGGACATCTACAAATCACTCGCGCGAATAATAACAAATTTTAATTCGCATTGATCTAACTTCTATCGACGCATCATTGGAAATTCAGTGTAGTCGTCAGTGAAAAGATAAATTGTATCTTCTAATTCGCTTTCCAATTGAATCGCAAGATAGAACGAAGTTTCGCTTTGACCCAGCGAAAGGGTGTCACCGTGTCATTTAACACAGGGGGTGAATAGTTCAAGGTGTCGATTGATTATGCTCTTCGCTTCAATTGAGGACGCATACTCGCCACCGCAATGCATTCTTGCGTCGCTACATTGCCAATTCAGAATTTCTTCGAATATCGATTTTACGAGTGTACGCAAAAGTGGAGCGCCGAGTGTCTGAAAATCTGATCCAATGTTCGCTCTTATACTACTTATCGTTCGGACATAAAAATTATGGGTTCGATGTATTCTCGCGCGTAACGTCTCGAGGACAACAGAAAGTGTAGATAACAAGCGTTGTTCAATTAACGCTCCGAGTGACCCGTACACGTATGTATATGTGCAGTTATGCAAATGATGCTGACAACAAAAATGACGCCATAATTCATCGAAGCATGTAAGAAAGAAGGGGAAAAAACGAACGGAGACAAAATGCTAACCATCTAACGCGTTCCCATTCAATCCGAAAAAAACCCTCTGATCGATCAAACTGCCAGCGAATTGACATCCGACATTTCACGTTGCACTTCCAAATAGAAAGCTATAAATACCGTTACCAGGGAAAACTGTGATAACCAGACTGCGGGTTTCATGCATTTACGGGAAAAATCGGTAAGCGAAATACAGAGCAGGCATTAGAAAAATTTGAGGATACTGCAACGTTGCTTCCAATTTATTAAAGCTATTGATCCATTGCTAAACAGCGGATTTTACTATTTTCAATCTACTAAATATATTAAGAAAGAAAGCAAATTTCTATTTCGCTGCAATTTATTCCAATTTAGGTAAAAAACATTTTCTTTTGCATGAAGATCCGCTGTCTACCCATTAGGTACGTAAGCGAAATGCAGAGCGGCATAAAAAGAGCTAAATGCATCAATTGATCACAATAATTAATTTCTCAGAAACGTAATCGTCTTAGATACAGAAATATTAACCATTCAGAACGAAAATTAGGTACCCAATTAGCCAGTTTCATCAACCACGAACGTTTTTTCGACAATTCCGCGGCAGAATGTAACTACTTGTTTTCTGTATAATTTCGGCTCAGAGAAATTACATATTGGCGAAAGGTTAGAGGAATACTTGACTTAGAGAAATTTCTAGCTAACGTGGTGATTAAAATACTTAATTATTCCCGCGAGAATCGCGGCACACCCAAGGTCCGCACGACGGTTGCGGATACACTTCTACTGAATTCCTCTATCGCACGAGTACAGAACGTTTTCATTTTGTATAAATATCCGCGGTCTAGCGATAACGAGCATGCTAATGAATACGTGGAACGTATCTAACGAGATGAATTTCGCTGAGCAGGCGGAGGACGCGGTGTGCCTGGCGGACTATTGCGACATCATGCGCTGCGACGTTCTGGGCAATCGTGACTTCGAGAGCTCGTTGGTGGACGATGAGCCAGGACATCACAGCACGGACATCCAGGTGTGGAAAGAGAACACGGAGCAGCGTTCGACCTCGGTGATCGAGTGCAACCTGCGCAGTTTGTCGAGGACGCACCCGGTCGAGAAGTCGTGCACGATGTCGGACGGCGGGGCCGTCAGGAACATCCAACAGTACTGTCATCGGGAAGACAGCGGGGCTCTCGAGAATCACCGGTTGCCAGGGACGGCGTACTACGTAGAGATCGCCGGACCGGACAACAAAAGCAACGCCTGCGACAACGAGGACGACGAGGACGACGAGGACGACGAGGACGACGAGGAGAACCTGGTCGAAGCCGCGTTGCCCGCCGTGGACAAGAAGCAGAGACGCAAAAGCCTCCACCTGAGGAAGCTCAAGTCCAACTGCAAGCCCGAGGAGCTGCAGAAGCTGAAGCTGCAGTGCGAAGTTAGTAGGGGACACGGGGGATTCGATTAGCGCTAGAATCACCGAGCATTATACGCGAATGATGGGCTAAGTGGTTCACATAACGGCACGTTTGGAGACCGAACAGCTTAGCGACCCAGATTGCACAGAGGCGTCTTTGTGACGTCTTAAACGCCTGTTCAATGACCTACGAACGTCTGCCGAACGTCTTATCTTACGAAACTGCACGTCTTACGTCTTATTTCAAACGTTTTGTAAGACGTCTTTTATCGGATGAGAAAAAGTAGACGTGTGCAACCATGTCCGCGATCCAAGATCTATGACAGCGATCACAGTTATCTGCGTTTGAGTTTTGCAAACACGCACCAGCGTTTCGAATGCCTCGGGAGGCATGTGTTGCATGGGTGTCCCAAAATGTCATCAACTCTCGGAAATGGGAGGGGCTCCTGAGGTGATTTCAAGCAACATTTTCCTTTGCAAAAATGACCGCAGCGACTTCGTTTGGGAGTTGTTAACGAAAAACAGGGACCAATCAGAGCGCAGCTCGGTTCGGCAATAGGTCGCGTTGCCGTTGGACGAGTTTGAGTCTGTCCGCTGTAGCCGCGCTCTGATTGGTCCGTGTTTTTTGCTAATAACTGCCAAACGAAGCCGCGGCGGCCATTTTTTCAAAGGAAAATGTTGCTTCAAATCATCTCAGGAACCCCTCCCATTTCCGAGAGTTGATGGAATTTTGGGACACCCTGTAGAAACTTGTACGCGTCCGACGTCCGACGTCGATTGACCAGATGTCCTCCTGAGGCATGAAAAAGGAATCTTTTAGGACGTAAAACTTTCAGACCTAAAATGGACGTGTTTAAGACGTCGTGTGCTATCGGGACATGATTAGATTGCGGATCTTTACGCATACAGGGCGTCTAAAAATTGTCAAACAATGCTAGAATATAAAATTCCGCAGAATCTAGTACGATCTCTATTCCCTTCAGAACTATTACCGCTGGAAATGAGATTTTACATAGTTCCACTTTCCTAAAATTTGAAAATTGCATAAATATCTGTTTGTACAGAGTTTTGACATACTAGCTCGTCAGAGGTGTGAGGCATGAAGAGGCCAGAAACAAGTAATCCCGTCTTGTTCGATGATTCTAGTGCTAAAGGGAGAGCCTGATGTTTCGAGTTAAAGGATAGATGAATATTGCCCCATTAAATAACAATAAACTTCTTCCGAATCGTTTGAAATGGTCCCGTTTAGGTCTTCAACTAGTTAGCGAAAAAGATAATATACAGACAGCGGATCCTTATGCAAAATAACAATTTTTTACCTAAATTACAATAAAGTGGAGTGAAATAGAAATTTCTTAATACGTTTAGCAGGTTGATAATAGTATAAGAATATCCTTAAATTCTTCTAATGCGTTTACCATTTTTAATTACTCCTACTAATTGTTGTCATAAATGCATAAAATCCGCTGTCTAGTAAATGAAACTTCTCTGTATTAAACAAAATGAAACTGGAGGAAATTATCATTGTTTACTTAGAGACTTGTCTTAGTTTGTTTTCAACCTTGTATGCTTGTTGTATAAAGTCAACTAAAATTTTTGTGAACACTCAAATAGCAAAAACTGTTATTAGTCATCGTAGAAATCTTATCAAACGATGATAAGGATTGTCGACTCAGAAGACAGGATAAAACATGATTCTTTGGCGATGATACGATTATTAAACGGGATCGTTTCTGCGATCGATTAAGAAATGTCTACAATTAAAGAGATAGAAACTGTCCAACGTTTTTTCTATGATTGCATTGTCGTCTTATCAGAAGAATAAGTTGAATAGCGCACGTCCAGCTTAGAGAACGGACCTCGAAGAAATTCTGCATGAGATTCGAGTACAGGTACTAGCCACTGTTTGAAGGTTTCGATCCTTGTAAAAATGCTTAACCAATTAATTCCGAGTAATTCGAGACAACCCTTGTAGAAAATGGAACAGTATCCTCCGGTTAGATTCAATTTTCAGCTGATGCAATTATTCAGTTATCTATAATGTGCATCGAGACGCTTCCAGTTCATAAAGTATGTAGACTATAGCCGTAAAATTCCGATTAGGTAGCATTAGCATCTCTATAGTCTAACAATCGAGCATTTTCAGCTTCGAGTTTGCTCGAAATACCTTTTCTGATGCAGTATGCAATCGAAGAAAGCTCGACTCGTGTAAAATCCTGTAGCAAGAATTAATGTTAATTATGGTTACTGTAATCATGATGATAATTTTCTTGTCTTTGTGACATCAACAGATATTGGTCCGCGACTGCATTGCTGGGCTTCTGACGAACCTCTCGGTGCGGGACTTTCAAGAAATCGAAGGTACGTGGCTGCATAGCAATCGATAAAGTCGGAGGCACGGTGGAATCACTGACAGAAGGTCTCACCGACGTTAGATCTGATTGAGAACTACTTCAATCGACAACAGACTCGGGTAACGAGAGCTCGAAATGAGTCCACAGTAATTTATTGACTCTTTGAATTTGGGATTTGACTTCAACGAAAATTTCCATTTCAATTCTCCAAGAGTTCTGCAATATCTCTGCCGAGTTAGCAACAGGGGCGTAACTACACCGCAACGCGTGGGGGCACCAAATTTTTGCGTTCATTATCTTATAATTTTACTAAAATTATCCCCGATTTAGATTAAATTTCTTTCTATAATAGAATTTGTTTTTTTTCTTATAAATTGTTTTTTTCTGGGGCCTAAAATTATATTTTGCGTGGGGGGGCGAAAATTTGTAGCTCCGCCACTGGTTAGCAAAATAGTAAAAGTCAGAATTAACCCTTAGCGCTCGAGTGCTAAAAATTTCTGTACCTTTGTTCACAATATTGTTTACATTATCAGATAAGGTGGCATCTGATCAATTACTAAACATTAATGAGGTATTATATCAATTTCTTACCCATAAAATGGAGAAGAAAAAATATAGAATGGAATTGTTCTAGGTTGAAACAAATGTTTAATTTTTAATTTTGCAAAGGGTAAAACTATTTTAAGATTTCATTGAATATGTGCCCGAGGTGTATCGTTCAGAGCTGTCGCTTGGTCAAGTTCAGCTCGGAGAATTTGTGTCAGTGGTTACACCGCGACTCGGTGTGTCCGAGACTGTTACGTTAGCGGTAGGTAAGGTTTCATCGGATTTTAGGGGAGCTTAACCGCGCAATATGCTGGTATCTCAGCTGCGACAGGTACTGGGAGGACACGAAGAGGCAACAGAGGCACACACCTTGGTACCTGCTCACTATTTTTCTGACTATTCTGTCCACGTCGATTTATGCATGCTACTATGTCATCTGGGTCCTGTTCAAGTACGTACGTCGAATCCAAATACTTCTCAACATTCTGAAGCATGCATGCTATCAAACTGCATACACTGTAATCTCATGAATATTTCTTCAAGTTATAGATTAAACAGACCAAACAAGAAGATCTGAGAGAATTATTTCTATCCACAGCTTGTTACTTTTACAATCCATGTAGAATTTTTTAACGAACCGTGTTCCCACGACGTACCGGAGGTTTAGCATAAAAAAAAAAAAGAATCGATACTCGATTTTGTTCAAATTGATGGAATAGCGCTCGGCGAACGCGTTTCCAGCGATTTATCTTTGTTTTGTGACTTACCGAAGCGCAGCGATAAGAATTATTGCCGATTCTATTGTGGCAGGATGTAACAATTGCCGTCGAGGTGTTTAGCACATATAATCAACACGTTTGCAACTGTACCCAAGGTCTCCTATAATCGCATGCACGCGTAAAAAAAAAAAAGAAAGCAATTCATTTTTCACTTCGACACGTTGATCGATATATTGTTTGTTTTTCGCTAAATTTCTCCACCCCAACGAAACACGAAAGATAAGATCGTACATATTTGTAAACACGATCGCGTTTTTTGCAAATATGTTGCCTCGAATTCAGTGTAAACATTTCTTTGAACTACTTCCAGACTATGACGTAGAATATCCATCGGGAGATACTCGCTTTATCGTGTATCGCTTATCGCGGGGAACGATTCGTAGTATTCGAGCCCGTGTTTGTCAGCCTGGAAGGCGACAAATAAACATTTGTACGATGAAAAATTCCGTCGCGTCAGCGGAGCAATAATGAAATTACGCGACTGAAACAATGAGATGCATGTCGATGTTCATTTGTCTCGCAGAGGAAAATTTAAAGTCATTGTTGTGACTGAGCTCACTGAATATTGCAAGAGAAAATGAAAAATGGTATGCAGGTACGCGCGTTTTGCGACCGCAAATCTTGATGCGTCGAACTTTGTATTCAAGAATAATCTGCAATGTAGAAGTGAACGGAAAATTAACATTCTACGGGTATACTGTTCGCGGCAACCTGCTTTACAGCGTATACGACTTTGTTCTATCGAATTAGTTACATGCACGCGAGTCACGATCAGAATATACAATGGACGCAAAGCAAGAAATAGTTTTAAAAAAAGAAAATGGCAAATATAGAGGGAGCTAACTTGTTACAATTTCGAACGTGCTGAGGATCTTTAAAACGTTTAAGATTCTAAATGTCTTGGAAGCCTTGGAAGTATTGACGTTGTGACATAGGGACATACTGTAAGCCAGACTGCAATATTGATGATGATTCATAACACTATCTTTTTAATGTCGTCCCACTCATTCAAACATTGGCATAACACACACTTGTTGTTAGTCGCGGAGACCTTTAAAACGTTCCAGGCTAGCCAATCTTCAATATACCAAGACATTTCTAGATTTGTTACAAAAACATTTCCGCCGTATACCGTTTACAAAATTATCGAGGTCCCGAAGTTCAAACGAAAATATTCAAAAGAGTTTCGACGATTCGAGGTGACTGAACAAATGTTGCTACATGTTAACAGATCTTCTCAGTTGCAGTGTATAGCCTTTAAACATTGCCAAGGTTCCCAGTGTCCCAATTAAAGCAATTAAAAAATTGCGATAATAACTCGAGGTAATTAAAAATTCAGTGCAATATGTTAACAGAGACGATGTCTTTAGTCGCAGTCGATATAGCCTTTAAAAAAATATTGTTAACTTTCCTGTAGTCCGAATTGAAGCAATTAAAAAAGTTGACAGACATCGTCTTCTCGATTTCATTGTATCAAGCAGAAACAATTGAAAAGTGTTGATCATTCGAATTAATTGGAATGCCGCATTGTAACGACCACGGTCTCTTCAATTCCACTAGCTATGTACCGCCCATTGAAATTTTCAAGACTCTCAGGCTTCCGATTAAAACAATTCAAATGTCTCGATCCGTCGAGATGATCGAAGGCTCACTGCTACATGTTAACAGACACGATCTCTTCAGCTCCGCTATGTATTTTCTAAAGATTGTCAAGGTTCTCCGAGTTCGAATTAAGAGCAAAGCAAAATCTTCCAGACGCGATTCGAGGCTCGCTGCAACAAGTATGTTAGAGAATCCGATCTTTTCAGTTCCGCGGACGAAGACAGACTAGACGGAACCGGAAGTCTGGACTACAATGACGGAGATCTAGCAGCTGCGTCGTCGTTGCACGATCCGAGTGGTTCTGGGGAGGGTAGGTCGAGCGAGCGAAGGAAATGCGATCTTGGGGACGAGAAGCTGCTCGGTTCGAACGAGGACATGCCCGACCATTACATTTACGTATCCTACCCACCAGAGCTAAAGCGGCGATTACTGGAGAGGTAAATAGACTGAGAAAATATCGGCTAGATCGGCAGACGATCGTTCACCGAAATCGTACAGTGATCCCCCTGATTACAGCTGCTACAACAGAACCACTCGACTCTGAACGGGCTTGGGCCACGCGATCGAGAACACGGCGAGCGGCTCGATCTCCTTTCTGACTTTTCCTCCCCCGAATCTTCGTGTTTTCTATACCAACTGTGGGAATAAATTGTAAGATGTACACAAGATGCCTGCCTATTCGTTATTACCCTCCTCCAGTCGTTAAAAGATCCCGATACCTTTCATCCGCAATCGCTTGGGCGAGTCACTTCAACTTTTAACCGAGTGACTTTTCAACGATGAACATTTAGCGAGTAAGTAGTGTAAGGACAAATATTGGGTTGGCAAGAATGAAATTTGTAGATATTTAATTAAATCTCTACAAATTTCATCCTTGCCATAAGCAACATAAATACAGTGCAGATTATACTAACACGGACGTTACGACACAATAGATTGATAGAGTTACTTGTTGGATTAAAGTTAAAGGATTGAAACTGTCTACGATGTCCGAGCTCGACGTCCTCGTACTTGCGCAGAGATAAATCAATATAAAACTATCTAAAAATAGGAAACACGGAGAAGATTGTAAAAGTAGACCAGAACTAAATGTTCGGTTGATGATGTCAGGGTACTTTAAAGTCTAGTTCTTTGCTGGCCAGTTTTTCAAAGGCCGTATCAACGTGCCGTCTATAATTAATCATTTCTTTTAAGATCACTGAGAAGCCGGTAGATACTATCGCAAATGGACAGAATCTACCAGTAAACAAAGTACTATCTTTCTGCCTCGTTTTCGACCGATAAGGAAATTCCAAACTGTCCAACGTATCGTTGACCTACAAACGGACGCATTTTTGCCTATAATGAACGGGTGCAGGTAATGAACCGCCTCGTTCGTTCTCTCAACTTTATTGAACCACGAAGACTCTAGAACCAGTAAGTCATTTTAATGGAGCCGTCGGAGTCGCGTTGCGTGTCCATCACGCTGGACTGTCGAACCAATCGACGCACACTGGCACCGCTCGGTCTCTGTTGGTCCTCCAACAGCCTCTGAGGAATGGCGATAGGTGGTTCGGGCACCTCGTGCATCTCCACAGTCTCTCTGGCTGATAGATCCTCGTAGGAGGCTGCTGCGGACGAGGGTCTAAAAGAGAGAAAGACTATAGCACATCCTTGTCCATCGTTGAACACGACGCACGCCCCTAAACGATTCAAATAATTCAGACGTACGGTTTAACTACGTACGTCAGACTCTGCTGGTCTAACAGGAGCTCGTGGCTCCGTTTCTGATTGCTTATGAACATGATTCTAGACACTCTAGACCACTGGGAGATTATAAGGGAGACATTGTGCTAAATCTAGAGTAAACTCCACTGCCTCGTGTGTGGTAGGAGATCATGCATACTTTACGGCGATTCCACTAAGTTTCGAGCATAGTTCTAGAACACTAGGAGATCATGAGCGGACTTTACACCGCGATTAGGCGATATCTATGGCAAAGATTCTTGGAAGACATAGCTCCAGGGTAATAGGAGATCATACAAACTTTATGGTGATTCCGCGTAAGTTTGGAGCATAGTTCTAGAGCACTAGGAGATCATCTGGGAACTTTGTACCCGCTACTGCGTTCAATCTATAGCAGAGTTTACTGATCGCTGGAAAACAGATCTGGCTCGAGTGTAGTAAGAAACCATACAAACTTTATATTAATTTTACGATCATGTTTGGATCATTGATTTAACTGCACTAACAAATCGACACTAACTGTATTTAGACCATTGTTCTAAAATAACAGGGGATCATAATAGGCTCTAATTCCACATAGCAGTGTTCCAAGATAATAGGAGATCATATTGGAGAGCTAACATTCTGGGTAATTTTGTGGACTCTGGTTGAGGAATGAGTATAACAAGGGATCATAGGAGCTCATGAGACTATTTTCCCTAATTCTGCCCAGCAGATCTAGATCTAAACTAGTGCTACAGGCAAGTTTGCATACTCGAGTCGAGACATGTTCGCAGTAACCGACTAAGCTGAATGTCTCACAGAATTAATCCATTTTGAGGATGCCAGAAACCCAGCCAACGCTAAAACTAGCTACCTTCATCGTATTCTAAAGAAAGTACAAGGAAAGTAAAAGAAACGTACACTAACGTTTCGATAGCAAGATCTACCCCGAATTTCGGAGGACAAGGGATGTACAAATTGACAGGAAGTCGAGATCTATGAATAGACTGATCGAATGATAACTCGGGTCCGCTACCAACAATTCGTACTTTATTGGAACGCAACGGAAGCAGTCGGCACAGGTCCAATCCTTCCCGAACAGCTCCCCCTCTTCGACAGTCTGGGGCAATCGATGATGTAGCGTCTCGGGCAAACGCAGGCCAGACAGTCCACCGATCACAGAGACGCATCCCAGTATCACGAGGGGCAAAACCAAGTTCTCCTTACCCTGCAAATGACGCAAATGATGTTCGATCCCTGGCTGACCGAGGCCGAGCTCTGTCCCAACAAGCTTATTTACGATCACTCACCAGATAAGTAACAAAAGGAATGATGATAAGTCCGAGACCACTGATGTAAGCCGAGAAGCCGATCGCTACGCCACGCAGTTGCGTGGGGTAAAGTTCACCAGCGAACGGATATATTATCAGGAAGGAGGCCGATATCGCCGATTTTGATAACAGGAATAGAATCAGTGTGACCACTACGGCGTCTAGAACAAATAGCAATTGAACAGTCATGCTGAACAGTAATAGCAGCTTGCGATGACGCTTTGTACCAGTTGTGTTTCTCTACTTTTACGACCCTGGCTGCATTTACGAGTTTCATTCTCTTGTTGAAGGTTGAGCGTTTGGAACTTTGCTTTTTTTTATGAACAAATATACATTTACGACATATTTTCTAAAGCAGTTGAAAATACAAGTTCGTAAACGTATCAAATTGATACAGAAGAGATACACTATGATTTAGTTCGTATCAGAACGAGTAAATTAATATTCGGTGCCATGAATTTTATGAAGATTCTTTTTAAGCGAATGCGACCACCGTAGCAGTGAACGTGTCATCGATCATTCTAAAATCCAGGTGTTCCCAGCACGAATTTCATTTCAATATCGAGAAGAATCGATGATAAGTACTAAACATTGTACAGTCCATCTGAAGCGTCATCTTTGATGGATTAAGGGAAGTTAGGGTACCAGTCGAGAGGAGTACAGTGGCGATGCAGGAGACTCCAGCGACAACCATGCACAGACAAAGCGGCCATCGCCGACCCCATCGATCCATCACCACCCAGCATGCCATGTAGCTAGGGATTTCTGCGAGGGATGAAAAGAAGAAGCTCAGATGCTCCTCGTTCCCCAACGCTGGCCCGTAATACGATAAGCCAACGTACACCATGTTGTTGGCGAACCTGAGAACCAAGAACAGTGGTGGATAGATAAACGTTAGCTCTTCCCATAAATTGTGTCATATCTGATCGCATCGCACGTGTATGCTCATTAATATTTTGTCTATCTAAAATTTGCATTCGAAGCATTTAGAATTATTTTATTATTCGACCTCTTGAACTATGATCTTTATATCTACTAATGCTTAATTGTAACCTGAATATCGTAAATTGATAGCTCGGATACGCAAACATCACAAATGATGCGTTTAAACAGAAAATCTACGGCGTCAATCTGTTGTTGAACTTTGGATAAACTGCGTGACAAGACAATCTATCAGTAACGTAAACACAGTTGGAATTTAACGAAGTATTTGTATCATCAATTTCTTGATCAAGTTCACACTGTGTTTCCAGTCATCAGTGTCTCTCTCGATCGAAGTTCAACAGCTTCTTACGCAATAGTAAACATTCCATTATTCCTCTGATCTTGTATCTTTGCTGATCAATTGATACCGTTTACCGAAAACCGCTTTATCGAATTAATTTCTTGCGATCGGTCATTTGTACTTTGATTTACCAATTTAGTGTAATTAGACAGGTCTTAAGCCGCATGTTCGGGGTCTTGAAGAGGGAGAGGACACCTGGCCCGCTGCGTAATCGCTCTTCTTCGCTTTTGGACCGTGACATCATCATTCGCTGGCGAAGTTTCTGAGTGAAAGAGGCAGGCAGCTCTTTGCCGTTCACTTTGGCCAGGGTTTCGAGGATGGCGTTTGCTTCTGCCAGCCGGCCTTTCGCCAGCAGCCATCTTGGTGACTCCGGAAGGAACCTGGAATGATCTTGGCCGGTTGAAAATGACGTCGCGTGGAGCAGCGTTTGTGCACAGTAGGTCGGTCATTAGTTACTCGAGTCAGACTACCATCGGCATTTCAGACTCCTAAGGACCACACCTAGTGGACAGGCTCACAGGTATCTACTCACCACCAATAGAGGATGTACATGAGGAAAGGCGCGCTGGTGGTGACGGCGAGCGTTCGCCAGTCCCTTATCAAGTACGTCAATCCAGCTAACATACACAAGCCCATTGTGTAGAAGCTGCAAGTCATCACCGTCACGAACGACCGATAGTTCGGTCCGACCAGTTCCAGAGCTGCCGCGAGAAATTAGAAAAGCGTTAGACAGAAACAGGTTCCGGTTTCCAAGCGACCGTTCCTTTCGCTCGTTTATCAGTTGCTCTTACATATGATGAAGGGTATCTGATAAATGGCCGGTATGGTCAGGCCCACGACCACACGCGTCGCCGCCCATGTCCAGAAGCTGTTCGATATCGACGTCAGAAATCCACCTGTGATCAGAGTCGCCAGACAGGTGAAGAAAGACAGCCTCCTGCCGATCCTGGCGAACAGAACGTTACCTGTGAGACGACACTCTAATTTCCCAGGGAAATCATCACTGGACTGCGGACTTTATGCATTTACGACACTAACAAACAAGCTCAATTTAAAGCAGTCGACAGATTAAAAGAATTTCGAAATATCAATGAACCTGTTACAGCTGATCGACATCATTGTAGAAAGAATGACATCGCCATTTGGCTCCTATGTTGAACAATTCACGCGGATCATTTCTATTTTACATAAAGATGCGCAGTCTAATGATCACGTTCTTTATGCAGATTACCTGTCGTTCAGGGTGCCGAACAGGTACACTCCTATGGGACCACCTGTGTTCAAGGCGACCAGACCAATCGTTGGATAAATTGCGTGATCGCAGACCAAGTCGAACTGCAAATGTTTCAACAGAGACATTAAACAATGCCCAGTGGCGGTACTACAAATTCTCTGCCCCTCCCCTCAGACGAAAAATATAATTTCGAGTCCCCAGAAAAAAAACTAATTTATATTATATAAGAAAAGAAAACTTATATCACATACAAAACAACGCAAAAATTTTCGCCCCTGACAATGCCTGTCATTTATCGCTTTGAGTATATTGTTCTTAATGGATTATTCTAGATTATTAATAATCCTCTATTTAATACGGATTATTATTAATCCTCTATTTAATAAGAATTATTATTAATCCTTAATGGATTCGTTTCATTATGAATTATGAGGTTGCTGCGTCTGAAATGTCCGATTTTAGAATGCGAACGTTATATAAATGAAGAAAAATGAAATTTTTCATGCAATCAGAAAACTTGTGTCAGGTGTTGGGATCCGCTAAACGCAAGCGGGTTTCAAGAGTATCTTCAGCATCATAAATCTGAAGATTTCAATGTTTGATTTCGTTCAACACGTTTCTTAGATTTTGCGAAATTTTTTAGATAGGCATTCAAAGTGTTAAAGAGATTAGATTAAAAATCGTAGATCGTTAGGAAAATAGGAACGTACGTCGATGACGATCGAGGACGTTATCTCCGACATATCGTACTCCCAGCCATGATCGCAGGGGACAACTGGCCACGATGAGTTCGGCATTGACGGCGGTTCCGCCGCGATCGATATGTTTTCCGCTGTCCAATCGATATCGTATCGTGTGCATTGGCTGTACGTTTCATTGTCGTCCTAATCGTGAAACCGATTGTTACAACGAAGCAATAGAAAGGCTGTTACGAAGTTGGGAGCCAAAGTTGATACTCTACCAACAGCTACAACTCTACCAAATCACTCGGGAAGCATGGAGGGTTGAAATATTGGATGTACACTTCGACTGAGATAATTTGTCTTCAATTGATACACGCCAAACCCACGATTCTAGCGCCTAGAAAGCATACAGGGTTGAAGTTAGCGATGACGAGCATTTAAGACGTCTGCAAGCGGGTTTATGGTCGTTTCTATTTGCTAGAGCCGCTGCACCGCTCTGAGTTGATAGAGGATTATTTTACGACGCTGAATATGGTAGATCCTCGTTCATCCGAACCTGTTGGAGAGTAATTCTCTACCCTATGTACCTATACCTCGTATAAAGGCTCAGTTACCAGTTTACACGACTGACAGCAGCAAAAAATGTTGTTCCGTCTACTACAAACAAGAGGTTCTAGTGGGCTGAAATATGAGGAGTGTTTCGTAGACGAAGTGGTGCAAATACAGCTAAAAGGGGTAGGTAATAAGAATTAGGGCGTTTCGATCAGCTCCTTGCACCTGACTGGTCGGAATCGCGAGTCTTCTCCTACGGGACACGTCCAGGTTCTCCAAACCCGGCACTCTGCACCAATGGGGTGGCGTGTTGGCCATGAACAGCTGATTGAAGGCGCAAAATCCGCAAGGAAAACACGCAGGAAGACACACGAGCCATAGGAGCTTCTTCTGATAGCGGCCGAACTCACCGACGCTCGGCAAGAGATCGTCGAGATCGAAACCATCCTACAATTCCAAAACTCCTCCCTCTTAATCGTAACTCAGACCGCGGATCTTCATGCGAAATAAAAATTGTCCAATTGACGATTGTAAGAAAACGAAATTACACTCTAATCCGGGGGATTCTTAATTATCGGACAATATTTGACAAATCATTCAACGAATCACTTTGTTATGCATCGAGAGGCTGTCGTGTTAATCAAGATTATCTATGTCCACTGTTGCATCAGCAAAATGTCCCACCAGGGAACCCTCTCACCACGATGGACACTTTCATAATTAGATCTAACTCGATATCAAATACAATTTCACATCCTTGGAGATTTCCAATCTTCGAGGTGTTTGTTTCTGAAAAACTTATTGTAAGCAATGACGGAACTGCAAAATTTTGGGCCACCAGAAAAAATAATTTATATTATATCAAGAAAAAAAACATATATTATTAGGTTGGCGAGAAAGCAATTTTGGTATTTTAAGGTGAAATTAAACCCAAATTTGGATATGAACAACGAACTTTAATCAATAAAATATTTTAACCTCTCCGCAATATTATTCTCAAATGTTAGTTATCGAAAATATTTTCTTTTCTTCTCGA
This sequence comes from Lasioglossum leucozonium, assembly GCA_028454225.1. Taxonomy (NCBI): domain Eukaryota; kingdom Metazoa; phylum Arthropoda; class Insecta; order Hymenoptera; family Halictidae; genus Lasioglossum; species Lasioglossum leucozonium. The sequence goes on from CM052222.1 coordinate 7,321,611, forward strand.
TCGTATGATAGTTAATTTATAAATTGATGATGTTTACATCAAGTTTAAATCAAACTCGCAAATTTGCTTTAAATTTTCTTGATTGTTGATCGAACCTTTGCGCCGAGAGCATCATCAATTTATAAGTTAGTTATCGAATGTAAGAAAGAAAAAAATGATGACAGAAACAAAAAACATATCTATTCGTAAAAACCGAAATTACTTTTTTGTCCACCGATTCATAAAAAATCTTAGTTTCTATTTATACTTTTCATAATGGGAGCATAATCCTTAACAATTTTTAACTTTTCTCCTTTCAATAAACGTAAAAAGCATGTTTTTCTTTCGCCAGTGTACTTTCAATTTCGTTTAACACGTTGACTGCCATGTCACCCATATGTGGGTGACGGAACTATTTGCCCAAGTTTTAAAATGAATTTTTACGCTAATATATTAATCGTACCAAATTTTATTAGGATCTGTAAAGTGCCAGAAAGTTGGAGAACTACTCCATGTCATACATATAATTTTTTTCAATTTTTATTTCATTAAATAATCTACATTGATTTGATGGAATTTTTTAGGTTTCTAGTTTGGCAGTCAAAGTGTTAAATCGGGGATAATTTTAGTAAAATTAAAAGATAACAAATGCAAAAATTTTGGGACCCTTCCGACCGCGGGTCTTGCGGCGTTGCAGTTCCGTCGGTGCATGTAAGGGTTATCGTTACCGTTGATAATTGCGATTTCTGTTGATCGCCAGCCGCGGAAAACAAATCGCACGGTACGCGTCCCGCAATCAAGACAAATGAACGTCGGTCTGAGACAACTTACTTCATCGTCGGCGTTGGTCGTTTGCTTGTTGTTGGCAGGTTCGGCGGACTGATAATCGTCCAGGTGCTCCATTCTGTTGAACTTCGGCCACGTCCACGGGTACCGAATCGGTCGGCGATACCTTAGAAAGGCGTTACGTGACGTGCATTAGCTCCCTTCCGTGGACGATTCGAGCTGTGTACCGTTCGTTCCATCCTGGTCTCTTTCGTGTCCTCTTTTCGCCAGCCTGACCGTGATAGTGTCCTCCGCGGACCGGGTTAAACGTATTTAGATAGCGTGCCAGCTCTCGCAGCCAATTTAGTCAGTTCTGGTAAGAAACGGACCGAAAAGTATGTGGTGAATTACGGTCACGTACAATACCGGCGCACCGATACGAACGATTCACCTCGACTCGATCACAAAGGTGCCGATCTTTCTCTCTCTATCTATCGACACACCGTTAAAGAGATTTCGAAGCTAAGAGAATTTTCTACGAAAGCGTGATGCGTGACGCGAATGGAAAAGAAAAGAAAATGGAATCCGCGTCTCACTTTTTCGAACTGCGGATGGGAATGATTGGGTTCCTCACTCGGGAATCTTGATCGCGAACACACCGATATTGTTCATCTCTCGGATATAGTAACCATCAAGCGGTTCCGGATGTGTGAAACGGTTTCGCACACGCACGCACTCTCTCTCTCTCTCTTTCTCTCTGCGTTTCGCGCGCGGAAAAGGAAATCGAAGAAATGCCAGAAAGACGACGACTTCAGCGGCGCGTGCCACGGGGTCTGCCCTTCTAATTCAATTGGGTTAAGGGTACTTAGAGCAGATTAGGAACACTGCTGACACATGCTGCGTGGCGGCCGCGATTCATTCTTCGGACACACCGCGTGACTCCTCGCCGCGTCATCCTGATCGACCATTCAATAACTTTCGATCGTTATTATCGATCGACCTACCCGGATCATGGGCGAGTTTTGTCTCAAAAGGGAAAGGCGTTCGTCTTTGGTAGCCGCCGCTTCTTCGGATCGAAGATTCATGAAGACGATCCGCGCGACATGTGTACCACACTTTCCGAGACGCATCGTAGCAGCCGGTTCCTACGTAGGATAATTTCGACGCGGATGGGGTGGGGATAAAAATGTGAGCGGATTTTTTTCTATTTTCGTAGGCCGTACGGCATCAACGATCACGGGAATTCACGGTACGGCTTCATTCTGATCCGGACTAATCCAATTGATGAAGTAAAGTAAAAGAGCGAACCGGGCAATTGGTTAGTTTCCCATCGACCGGGTGTCCAACGTTTCGCGTTCCAATCGGCCGATAAATTTTCCGTCGGTTTCGGTCGTCGATCATGCTTTATCAAATCGAAACGCCGACGTTGGGAGTGGGTGGAGGGGTTCAAGGTGAACGATCGATAGGTCGAAAACAGAATCAGGGATAAAGAAAAAAAGAGCGATGCAAAAGAGCGACGGACTGGTAATAATGGCATCACTGCGTGTGTACAGATTCAAATTGAAATTTTATTCACGGTCAATTATCTCGGTTCGTTTCTCGATTTTTCGTTTTCTGTGTGTAAATGTGTTTCGTATTGTAGGTTCTCGCGAAAACAGAAACGGAACGAAAATGAAATTCAGCTGAAACGATCGCGTCGGAAGCAATTCGCATCCCGGCCCGATCGATACGCGGTTCTTCGCCGTTTTCTCGAATCGGCAAAGGAGACATAATACAATTTTCTTTATTTCTCTTCGGTAAGATTTTTCTGTATTGTTCTTTTCGTTTCATTCTGTTCAAGACGACGAATTGAAGATAGCGATGTTAAATAGCAGATCGAAATGATATCGTATGGCACTGTCGCTTGGCGATTCGTAATTAATATCGGTGTTTCTTGCACACAGTGAGGAGTACAGCCAGCCACATTAATGTTTTTTTTCGCGAGAACCGAACCGGCGCTCGCAAACAGATCCGATCCGCTGAATCCGCGGAATCGTTCGCCGATAGCACCGAGATAAAGAGATTGATTGGCCGAAAAATGGAAGAAAGACAGAAGAAACGAAGAAAAAGAAACGGACGTGAAACGGATCAGCTCGTTCTCGCTCGCGTGCACGCGTACTCCGAATTTTTGCGCGCGAGCTCACTGTTTGTTCGTTCGCCAATTCTTCCGCGCCTTATCTTCCGTTTGCGAGAGGACTCCTCGCTGTGCCTCCGCGCCATTAATGTGACCGATCCATACACGTTTTTTTTCTCTTTTCTTTTTTTTGTTTCGAGCACACAGTATTCCTCATACGGGAATTAATTCGCCACTCCCAGTCACTCCACGATCGCTCTCTGCCACTCGGATTCAAGCGATACAGCCGAAGTCACATAGTCGTTGTCATTTAAAAATTCTTTCACAATGAACACAGGCTCCTCGCAAGACCACACGACTCTGACGCAGCAAACCGAAAAAGGTGAACGTGAAAAACACGATTGAGACAAACTCGAGCCGGCACATCCAGTATGCCGCACCCTCTCCTATTCTACGATTTCGTACCAGGCGAACGCGAGAAAGGAAATCGCCTGGTCCGCGGTTACGCAGAATCAATTCTCGTTTTCTAGCAAAATAAAGCTCCGTCGCGGGTGGTTTTTGAGCATTGCAACCCGCTCTAGTTTATAGTAAGTCGATGGCTCGCTCCCGTAAGGGACAGCCACCTCGATCTCGTATCGATAACAAAAATAATCTGTCGAGTGCGTCCAGAGGCATCTTCTTGGTCATTTGTGTCGATTATAACATGGTCAAAAGTACCGCGACCCGGCCACATTGTTTGACTTGTTCCAAATAATTTTACGCTTTGAAATCAGCCATTTTGTTCTGCGAAATTATTAGGATAATTTTTCTTATAAAATTGCTAGAACAATTTCTTTAAGGAAAAGGTTTCATTATCCTTACGAAACAATCTAAAAACTTGGTACCCAAGACTTGTTAGCCTCTCAGTTGTGTACGAAGTACACTCGTCATCAAGAAATGACGATTCTTTTCGCTTTGACAAGTGCACTCGTCTTGCGAGTCATATGAAAAAAATAATTGGCAGTCCGCGGATGTTTATGCAACATAAAAATGTTTGATTGCAAGAAGAAGGAATTCACTACAGAATTAAATTCTTGTTTCGTATACTACCTAGTTATTTTTTGTCGTAATTTTATAAAATCCACTCGTTTTATACCAATGAAAATTCATAATCGTTCAGGGAAAGAATTTAGCGTGGAAAAACAATGCAATTCGAGGTGGTCCGTTACTTTTGATCATCGCTGTACGTTCAATTTAAGATTACGGATCATCGAACGATACGAGAGTAGGCCTTGGTCGTACATTTCGTTTTCTTTTTTTTAATATACCGATTAGAAGGGCGATTCGATGTGAGTATCGATCAGCAGAGGAAAAATTGGAGAGGGTGAGCAAATTACATATTGCAGGCTAAACAGGACTCCATCATCCAACACTCGTTCATTTATTATGATTATTTTTTGTAATGGTCTCTTTCTCTCTGGCTTCAGCCCACGTATGTATTATTAGAATCCGAATTGTTCGCATGCGTTAAATCATAAATCGTTGGTCCGATCGTCGATCGGCAGCACTCGACAGCAGCAGCAGCAACAACAGCAGCAGCATCATCATCATCATCATCAGCAACATCAGCATTCTCTCTGTCTCTCTCTCTTTGTTCGCATCGCCACAGAAAAAATTCAATCTTCTCACACGCTCTTAAAGACCTCCCTTTTCTCTCGCTCTCTCCATTCATCACTCTCTCTCTCTCTCTCTCTCTCTCACTCTCTCCCTTTTTTTTGTATTTTTTTCGCTATTAGCTATTTTGTGTTTTCGATTTTTTTTTTTGTTTGTTTTGCTTTCTTCGCTAGGTTTCTTTTTTTAAATCGCACGGATATAATGCACGGCAATGGCGATCGATCCGCTCGAATAATCGAAGAAAAATATCGAGGATCTCACCATCCATACACACGCACATGTATACACGAGTAGGCGTTCGCGCGGGCATCGATCATCCACGCTTTTTTTTTTTTTTAATTCTCTCCTCCCATCGCCGTGCAACAGTTTGTTTTTTTCTCTCTGACGCTTTGGAACAACAACAGCTCTACGCGTTGGCCTCGTGTTTCGCGACTCGATCGTTTAAAAAATATTATCGAAAATATTGTCTCGTACGTACAACGGCACCGCGGTCTTCGCGAGAAGATATCGGAAGAAAGGAGAGGCTGCGTGCTAGAGTACCGGCGGTGTCGCTGAAATCTCTCGAAAAATAATTCGTGATCTGCGCGCGCGGAACTTCGTTCTTGTCCTTTCTCCACTTTGCCTTACTTTAATAACTTTATTGCGAGTGTCTGTTCATTCTCCTCCTCCTCCTCCTCCTCCTGCTCCCCCTATAAATTGCTTAAAAGATTTCAGTGACCGCCGCACGGATTACGATATCCCCGATCGCGTAACAGCTCTCCGAACTTCAGACCGCGTCACGATACAAAATTTATATAACTTTTTTTTTTATTTCCATTCGTTTTGCATTTTCCTCTTCGTTTCGTTTTTTTTTTCATTTTTTTTTTCATCATTTACTTTCCACTTTATAAATTCCCATCCCGTGAATAGTGACGCCGCGATTCACGACGAATCACGAGCCAACTTCCTCGACATCCTTCTCGCAGACTCTCTCTCCTCATGGTTTCACTCTTCTTCTCTCCCTCTCTCTTGTCTCGCGCGCTCTCGCACACTCGCAGTCATACGTACATGCTTTTTAATTCTCCTTTTTTTTAATCTCTCTCTATCTTTCTTTCTTTTTTCGTTCGTTCGTTCGCTCGCTCGTTCGCACAGCACAATCAGTAAATTGAGTTTTTAATTGTTCACAGCGCACATCATCACTGATACAGCGTAATGCACACACCCCTTTTTTCAACTTTCTCTCTCTCTCTCTTTTTCTCTCTCTCTCTCTCGTACTTTTATATTAATAATGCTTATAGACTTAATTACGCTCTCACGTACGTTCCCTATTGAAGCATCGCACGCACTCTAGGAGTCTCGACGATGAAAAGGCTAACAACTAATAGTTCGATAAAGTATTATCGTGTATGAGTTTACTTCATCCGGGGAGCGCGGCTCCGGCGATTCTCTGAAAGGTGCCGAACACAGTTTCCTGACCCGTGAACTGCGAACTTGATATGTTTTAATAGAAAGCGAATTTTCAATAACGTCGCCGCTCGAACACAATTAACCCCCAGCCGTACCGTAACGAGGCCCCACGAACATCGGAAACGCAAGCTACGGAAAACATGAATGCTCCTGTCTTGTAGGATTAAATGAAATACCATTTCTCTCGCAATCAACGTTAACCCTTTGCACCCTATTGGCAGTCTACCTAAACAGCGATACTATTTTTTCGATTTATGTTCGAATAAAGCGAAAACATTTACAATTTTCTCCTTTCGGAGTGAAATTTTAAGTCCACGAGGGGGCGTTGTCTTCAACCCTTCGTAGACGACGATGTCAGTTCGCCGCTGTACAATGTTACAATAATCCGATGCGTCGACATCGCCTCCGAGGGCGATTAACAATTGGGCTTGCCGATGACGTCGCCAAACGTTTCGAATGCCAAGGGTTAAGCGTACAATAAATAAACGAGCTTGCTTCTCTGTTCTACGAAACGATCGAGGCAGGACGATTAAGTTACGGCAAGGGGTTAAGTGGCAAACCATGTGAACGCTAATTACAATCCGGTAGAAAATCTCAATTCTCTGCGCTCGTGAGCCGAATTTGCTTCTCGATGGAAAAACAGATTTCTCGCTAGTACACAGTGGGAAGTCGAAGACAATTTGTAGGAATGATTTTTTGGTCTCTGTGAAAGTCATCCGAGTTCACAGGGGCAAACGTGCTCGTTCCTACTATATGGCGCTGCTCTCCGATTTTATCATTTAGGAAAGTCTCGATGACCCCGAGCAACGATTAGTGTGCGCGTTAGGCTAGCCCGAGTGCGTGATCGCCGCCACTCGCCACGTTCTCGCCAGTGTGAATAGACAAAAATAATTACCGTCGGAGGAGAGCGAAATTGTCAGGCGCCCGAGATCACGGAGGATGATTATCGACGATCATCATCGAGGATTCAGAGATCATGCTTTAGAGACCCGCGAGAACCACCGGCGAAAGCCGCGCCCCGCCTTTCAAGGTAGAACATCGACCCCTCGCACACGAGAGTCTCTCCAAAAGATCACAGTCGCGTATATAATATAATTTTCTTCTCTCTCTCTCTCTCTCTTTCTCTCAGTCATTCTCTCCCTTTTGTAATATTCTCATTTTTCGCTACTTCACGGCACGACCGGCGTTTCCTAGTTTCCTCGCCTTCAACCTCTCCAGGCTAACACATGTATCACCCACGACATCCAACACATTCTTCTTGATCTTTCTCGTTTCGAACCAATTGCCTTGGACCTGATAACGCGATTCGCACGCTCGAGAACACCGGAAACAGGCTCATGCGATTCATCCTGCCACCGATTCGTTTTCATCGTGATGCCGAGAATCGTCAGACGAAATATCAATCTTTGTGCTACCTTGCCGAGAGACTTTGGTGTCCTAATCTTTTTTAACCCTTGGATGCTGGGACCCTAGGGTCCGTTTTGAGTCAGGGTTACAAATGGTCCAGGATCGGTTTACTATTGAAGATTAATATCGATCCGAATGAAAGAGGCTGCGGAATGTGTAAAAGAAAAATGGTAATGTAAGAGTTCGAATGAATCTGGCTGTGAAAATCATCGAATACGCCCTTCTGACGAGGGTTCAACTATACTATCAGATCGCAACTATACGTAAAATAAAGCCTCTAAATGTTATAAGATAGTTTACACGTGAATAAACTATCCACGCATAGCCTCGTTTTAATACTTTTCTACGCCACTACCACTGTCTTCTATAATCAAAAAATCAGCAGACCATTGTTCAACATTCTCTGATGCAATAAATGATATTTTAGAAACTCTTGAGCAATGAAATTTAGATCACAGTTTCGAACCAAGTCGTTACAAGGTTTAAGTTTCTCTCTCCTCTAATTCGTTGTGCAGTTTATGTCCGATTGTCCCACCGCAGCGAAAGGATTAATCGCAAGATAGAAAAAAAGTCTTGTAAACAATATAAAGATCGTTGATACCGGGGTTCTCGATAGATTCGCGAATCGCGATCACAGGCGAGCGATCGAGTTCTTTAGCAGGTTGCGAAAAAAACACGCGCACCGCTCTTTTCTTCGTCGTGGTTCCCTTGTTCTCTCTTTCTCTCTCTCTCTTTCACTCTCCTTATTAAATACTTCTCTCTCTCTCTCTCTCTTTCTTTCTCTCCATCATTCTTCCGTTCCGCACCTCGTTCACCCTTTCTCTCTTTCCCTCAATACTCTCTGCTACGTGGAATGTAAAATAAAAAGGATACTTTTCGCCTCGGCGTTACATTTTTTTTCTTTTTTCTTGTTTTTTTTTGTTTCTTTTGAAGCATTTTGGGTTCTTCGTATCTTTTTTGTTTTCTCTCCTGTCTTTTTTTCCGTTTGTTTTATGGGATTCGTGGTTCAGACAGATTTCTTTCGGCAGGGTTTCAAGCGAGGACAGTGACGATGTCTGATCGCGATATTTGTACGAAGCTCTGTTTTACGTGGAGGTTCTTTTTTATATTGTTCTTGTTTTTTTTTTTTTTTGGTTTTGTCAGTAAAGTGGAAGACACCGTGTGTGTTTCGTCGGGTAGAGTGATTTTTCGAAAGGATCCTCCGCAAAACGCAAAGTCGAATGCATACAACGAAAAACGAAAGAAGAACGGCTACAACATACTGAAACGATACGGCGAATTCGCGTGAAACGGCAAAGAGATCAAGGTTTTTAGGCTCCAGTCTAGCCAGTGGCTCACCGAAAAACGATTTCACCCCCCTCCCCCTCAACCCCTGTGTTTGTTGTTTGTCAAACGTTTATTCTTTTTATTATCCTTTTAAAAACTAGATCGACTCCCTCCTCCGTTATCCCTTACACGCTAAGTTTGGCAATATCGATCGTTAACAGTAAAAAAATTATATATGTATATATATTTATTTATACTCAGACGTGGAGCAGAGACTTTGTTTTCCATCCTCGATATGTAAAATCGTAAAAAAGATAATCAATTTAATAAAAACTCTTCTCTTTGTTTCTCGTTTCGTTTTGTAGTTCAGTCGAGAGTCCCACAATCAATTCCCTTTCCTTTCTTTTTTTTTCTTTTGTCTGGTTTGCCCGTTTTATGTCGCGCTACGCCAATGCACGTAAATACTATTATTTTCTCTATATTAACCCATCGCTGTTCTCGCGTTCGGTTCGAAACACGTTTCGCAACGAAGTTTTCGTGTTTTGTTCCTTCGAACCGGCCCCTCGATATTTCGCGTTCGCCGACACTGGCAACAAATTGCATCTAACCGCGTTTTCTGCAAGCTCGCGAATGTGTGTCGATGTGTGAGTGTTGTCTTTTCCGTATGTTTGCGTGGAGCGTTTGTCACACGGAACGAGGTGTTCCCCGATAAAAAAAACAAAAACCAGAGAAAAACGTAGAAGAATTGAATATATCGCTACGAAACGATCGAAATCTCTAATATTCAGTCACAATTGTCTGTGTCTGTCTGTTTGTGTACACGAGAGTGTGCTTCAGCTGGCAAAAGTATTTGGAATGCATGGCACTACCACAGCCGCGTTTCGAGCCACGTGACGCAACGTCGTTTTATATTATTAGAGTGACCGACCGTCCGGTTAATCTTTCGCGTAAAATGTTGCTAAATATCGCGGCCGTGCGAGCCCCGAGCAGAGTCTCGGCCACGGGTACACGAGAAACAGAAATGTTCCCGGTCCCATTTTCTTTGAACGTCTCCGAATCGTTTCCGGTGACGTTTCGGGACGCGACAAATCCGCAGAAATAAAAACGAACAAGGGGCTCTCGCTCGAGACACCTTTGAAATAACCTAGTCCAGGTCCGAGTCTCGAGTAATTCATCTATCAATTTGATTTTTCACCTCAAACCAATCATGCTACACGATTGCGGACTAGATCATGTCAATTACCGTCATATGGATTTACGCGATCACCGTGATCGTCCGCGATGTAATATGCTACTGTGAAAAATCGTTCGCCTGATTCTCGATTGTTCGCCGCCCCCTTGATCAAAAAGCTCGGAAGACCAAATTTATCTCTGATCATGATCCACGAGCATCGGCGGGACAGGAAGAGAATGCTCAAAAATTGTACGGGGTATCGTCTCAATAATGGCAGTGCGAAATGTACTCAGCCGACGTTCCTTTTCGTTGGTAACGCTCGTTAAAAAGAAAAAAAAACATCGACGATTAGCACAGTGACCGCGTGAAATCGTTCTCTGTTCGCGCAGGACTATGTGTGTATGATGTGTGTGTCGACGGGGGGTAGTCGGGGTCTCGATCGTTCAATCATATTATTTTCTGTTTTGTTTTTTTTTTTTTGTTATTATTGTTGTTGGATATCGTTTTCCTTTTTTCTCGAACTTTCATATCAGGCCGAACGAGGACTTTCGGTACAACTCAATAATTTATGCCAGCAAAATATTAATTTTAATGAATCAACAGCAACGGACATTCACATACGGGTGGGGGATAAAAGTAACATACACGTCATCATACTACAACAGATTCATTTCGATTCTCGCGCAGCACGATCGGACCAGGGGTCATCAAGGTTTCATCGAAGCTTACCGACCATTTATTGCCAGATACTCGATCATCCCTTTCTCACCCTTATCTCTCTCTCTCGCTCTCTCGTCTAGCTCACTCGCTCTCAGTTTCTCTCTCGCACAAACACTCGGTTGCATCGGCATGTACGACAGACAAAATCACTCCGTCAAGCAGCTATTTAATCAGTGTTTGCTCTCGACCATTTAGGAATCACAACTCTCGACAACCATACATGTCGATACACGACCATATTACGTTCCCGTCGATTCCTCCAACAAGCAGTTGGTGATCGTTGGAACGAGAAATCGTGGAAAAAATTCGGAAACACGCTGTACAACACGTCTGCGAGCTTTAGCTGGCTAGAGCCTCGCGACGGATCAACATAGTTTACTCTTTCTCTCTCACCTCACGAACACGTTCTTTCATCGGTGACAACGATTCTTTATTTGTACAACACTCTCTCGCTATCATTCTCTTCTTGCTTACTTCTCTCCCTCTCACGCATACATACAGTGATGTGTTTGTTTCTCTCTCTCTCTCTAAAAAAAAAAAAGAAAACTGAAAGAACATGGAAAAAGAAACATTCTCCCGTTCAATTGCTCCCACACGCTCATCAACATCAGGTTCCGCAGTCTCTCTTGGTCTCCCTGTCGCATACTGGTGTCTCATTCTCTCGCGTTCCTCTTCCGTTCATCTCATTCTCTCAATTTCTCTCTCTCTCATTCTCTTTCTCACTGGCCACGATCACCGTCCATCGAGGTCGTCCTTCCCTCAGGTGCAACTTCTCAATCACGCGGGTAGAAGCCTCAGGCTCGTTATCAGGCATACTTGCATCACCGGAACATCTCGGGCAGGCTTCGGCCTTGGCCTTCATTCATCGGCAACATATCCACTTGCACTCCTCATCATCCGTGGTATTTTTTCTCTCTCGGCATCCGGGCAGGCAGACAGGTATTATTCATTATTATTCATTTATCTCTCACTTCGTATTATTTTTTTTTTTTTTGCTTTTTTGAAATCTCGACCAATGGGCTGCGCTCGGGCGCCGGTACTCGGAATACCGTCGCCAGACAGGGACACGTGCAGACTCATCACCGCATCATCGTCATCGCTTCGGAACGCTCACACACATCCTCGCATCCGCACCATCCAATCTTGTTGTCTTTGTATTGTGTTTGATAGCTTTCTAGTCAAATCAAATTGCACGACAGTACAACCGTGGGGTGATCTGTAAACAACAAAAGCGAGCCAAATATCAATAACCGTCGCTCACCGGTGCAATTATACTTTTTGATTGTCTTTTATCGGTCTAATTTTTATTTTTCCTCTCTCTCTTTTCTTTTTTAAAAACATTTTTTTTTTTAATAGCCTTGTTTCCAAACGGGGGGCCTATCGATTGCAAAGTAGAAGCAACGTGAAACAAATTACTGTATACCCGCGCACGCCCAAGACCATCTCTCTCTTTCTCTCTCGCTCGCTCGCTCACTCTCCCTCTCTTTTGTCTTTGCTGTTCGGAGCTACCTATCACTGATAATCTCGCCCGCATCAAAGGACACGCCGCATAGACGGAAACGGTCGTGACACAGAGTTGAAAGGGGCACCGAGAATGGATGAGACGAGCGATTAATCGATCATGAATCGGCACGATTAAAAGATGAGAGTACATTCACCACACATCGTTCACACGAGAAAAAGACTCGGTAATCGTTTACCAAAAAGGCACGCATCGCCGATTTCTATGACCTTGAAGTGTGCTAGAATGGTCATTTTCCTGAGCAACATCCCTTGTACAGACTAATATTTTATACTAGTCTGTACAACTTTGTACTCATCGGTCATAGAATACATTTTTTTTGGCTCCAATACTGTGGATACAATGTCTAGTGCTAAGCCTTCGAAAAAAATACAGTTATGTAACATATTCTTGTGTACATTCTCCTGAACCAAGACCAGTAAGTTGATCTCTATAACACACTCCAAGATTATTGAAATCGACGAGGAATACCTTTTCGATAAACAAGAACCAACGTACGGTTCGGCGTACAGGAGAGGGAATAATAGAAGAATAGGTCTACTCACCAACTGGACGTGGAGTTGGCAGCATTGTGGAGTTTCCGAACCTCTTTGGATGCCCAGTTTGCCAAAGCCTTCGTCTTCTGGTTGCGCGATCGTTTAGCCTTATCTAATAGGTCGGTGAGCGGTTTGGTCTCTACGATTGGCAATAGTTTCGCCCCAAAAACGCTGACCAAGTCGCCCAGCAGACCCACGGAGGCCGCGATGTTACCTTCCGAATGCTCGCGGTCCTGAGCTATCGACGTGATGAACTGCATGATGAAGGGAACGTGCGGTTCAACGAGGGCGACCGACGCGTCCGAGCAGTTCGTCGAGTCGCCTCTGAGACCTTGAACGATGCCAGTGTAGGCCTCGAGCACGCCCTCTCGAAGCTCGTTCAGGTAATCGATCATGTCGTAGTCGCTCCTGTCGACCGTGGCCTGCGAGGCTTGCGCCAACGTTTGAAGAACAACGTCCAGATATTTCTTGAACTCCGGGCCGATGCTGAGAGCGACATCGCCGAAAACGGAGAAGATCTGTGGCTTCACGGACCTGTTTACCGTATTGTTGCCGAGATTCTCCAGCAGCAGGGTCATGATCTCGTCGCAATAGGGCACCATTTTGGTCTTAAGAGCGCGGCAGATGTCGCCGGTGAGACCCACGGCGGCGCAGCACACCTGGTACTCGGCGTGGTTCTTCAACCCGAGGATGAGGTACGGTTTGAACGGGTCCATGTACTTCAGAAATCCTTCTCCCAGCACCTCGACCAAGGTGGACACAGCCATCAGGGCGTCTTCCTGTACTCCCTCAGCCTTGCAAGAGTTCGAGTTGAACATGGATAACAACGCCATCATGATCACGTCAGAGATCTGCGGCGCGTCCTCTGGAGTGACCTTGCGGAGCACGGACTGCAAGGTGGCGCAGAGTAGCGACTGGAGATCGTTGTACTGAGCCCGATCCGAATGAGTCTGGATATGCGTTTCCATTTGCAGTACCTGCTGCAACCTTTCCAGGATCACCATCGTCGTCTTCTGCACGGTCACGTAACAATCGCGCGGCGAGTTCTTCACCATCTCCATCAGAGCCTCGTACGCGGCTGACCTCAGGTTCGCCTGTGCCCCGTCCGGGCGATCCGTGGTCTCCAACAATCTCTGAACGATGTAGTCGAAGTACTGAGACATGCAATACGTGTCCGGTTGTTCTCCGTGTTCCGAACTCTCGGCAAACTCGTAGCTGGCCTCCGCCAAACCGGTGAACGCCCAGCAAACGTTCGCGGCCACGCGAGGCTCCGCCTTCAAGCCGTTTACCAACGCCTCCAGCAGAGGTTTCAAGTACGTCTCGTTGATCGCTGCCCCTGGTATGATCTCGCATATTCGACCGAATGTCCACGCAGCGGTATCTCTGACTGCCACGCTGTCGTCGTACATCAGCTCGATCAGCGTCGACATGGCTTGCTCTACCAGCGGTTTCACCGTTCCAGGGTCCAAACCGCCCAGGACCGATCCGAAAGCCATCAACGCGGCGTCCCGGTACCTCCAATCGGCGTTCTTTATGTTGTCCTTGACGAATGGAAGAACATGTGGAACGATCGCCTCCTCGCAGCAAGAAGACAATAACATCAAACACACTCCAGCTGCTTTCGAGGGATTCCAATCGTCCTCGTCGTCGAACTCTTCTTGCTTGGTCAGTTTCTTCATTAGAACAGGTACCAGATACTGCAGAGCACCCTTCGCGTAATGCCTCGATACTTTGACCGGTGGCCTACCCCCGTCAGACGCCTCCCCTTCTTCCATGGATAGATCGACCTCCTCGTCGGACACGTTCGACCAGAACTCAATTCCTTGCAGTGCAACTTCGTCGATATCCGATTTCATAGCTTCCAAGGTAATAGGAAAGAGAGCCGGGCCCATGTAGGGCTCCATGTATTGATAATATAAAGACATAATTTTTACAAGACACTGTAAAGCGGCTACTTTGATCTGAGTGTTCAACGACTGGGTCGCTTCGCATACTACCTCCATGATAAAGTTCCTCTCCCTCTGTAAGGATGAACAACCGAGTTACCCGACAAAACCTATCTAAAAAGATACATATATTCGATTTCAGAAGATACCAACCTCGATCTCGAAATTTCCTTTGGTAAATTCTAAAGAGTTGTAGAGCGCGCTTGTTGCGGCTAGACGAACGTTATGCGAAGTGCTAGACCCCTGCATGCCGTGAATAATTGCTGTGAGAATTTGATTAGACTGAGGTACCAAAACATCGCTTTCTATTTCTTGACATATGTAACCAATCGCCTCTATCGTTGCCTCTTTCATTATCTCGGTGCTGTTTGGATTCGCGACATTGTTGACTAGTAACTGAATAATATCAGCCCATTGGCCGGCTGGTAATTCGGCGACTGCGACGTAGGCGACGCATTGCGCCGCTGAACTCGGCCTGTTGTTCTCTGTCCCAAGTGCTCCCAAAATCTATCGTTAAACCGACAAGTAGTATGTATTATCTAAGCTTTACATTCCACGTGCAACTAATTTCTTAATTTGTAACACTATCGGCTTACATTTTTCTTGATAAATTCCCTGATTTCTACGGGAATTGCCAACCAGCGTTGCTGGTACTGGTACTTCAACAGTAGGTCTTTGGACGTAAGTTGATTTTTGAGTTGCAGACCCGCTGCCATACGGGCAACAGGAGTTGCCGCCGCTGTAACCAGCACGGCGCTGAGTTGTTGCATGAACGTATGCTAAAAACATTGAAAAAGACAGTTGAGAACCGTCGCTAACTTTAATCGAGTACTTCCCATCTAAGCTAGACAACTTACGAGATTAGTTTGTGCTGCTTGTTCCAGAAAATTCTGAGCTGCCTCCAGCTCATTTTTGTCTGAAATTGTAAAATATAAATCATGACACGGCGTCTACCATAACTCTATCGACTACTAAGGAAAATGTGAGACAGGTGGCGAGAAGACTAGCAAAATATCTGAACACGAAGAAATTGGCCCTTAATGCAAATAAGGCAAGGGATATATTCAAGAAGGCGACTAAAAGACGAAGTAGAAAATCTGTAGACATTAGATCCTCGGTCCGCAAGCGTTTACCTATGATTATTTATTACCGGAATAGACAGAGACTGAAAGAGGCACGCGGATCATTATTAATATATTTTAATATTTTATTAATCATAGTAAAAAATGGATCGAGTAATCAGAATCAAGGATGTAGATGTAAAATGTAGAAAGACAAGATAGTGGTAGTGAAAAAGAAAAGAAAGGAAAAACCGAGAAAATGATAAACAGAAAACAAGCAATAATAAATAGATAAATAAAATAAAGCGATAGTAGAAACGGCCGAGCGAATGAATATAAGAACGTACCAGATAAGATATATAGTTTACAGATACATATAAGATCAAGTTATTCTAAACCGAGTCGAAATTTCTCGATCGTACGAGCAAAACGAACGAATATATATACATATATATACGTATATACAAATCATCGGTATTAGAGGCTGTAAAAAGGTAAGAGCGGACACGCCGTTGAAATTCACGTGAAGGATAGAGGTTAGAGAGGCACACGATGCATCGATACCCGCGCCGTGCCAACCGACAACGGGGACGTGCAGTTTCAGTAACCGTCACCGCGGGACAATACTTTTCCCGTCGCGAACAAAGCCACCTAGCAACAGCCAAGCGGAGCCGACCACGAGACACGATGCTCCGACAACGATATCCTAAACGAACGACGCGATCCAAACGCTGGGAAATAATCGACAGCCCTTCGAAACTAATTAAACGCGGACGGTAGCACCGCGGGGCTGCACACCGGGACAGAATACAAAAGGGACGCGGCGCACGCGGCTGGACGTTACTTTTTCAGGCAAGGTCGTGCGAACGGGGCGAAGAACGATCGCCGAGCTCGCCGAACGATTCTCGCGTTCGTCGAATCGAAGGGAACGTCGTCGGGAAGCTCGGCGGAAACGTTGGGCGGACGAACGGTCTCGGTTTCACGATGTCGCCTGGCGGAGGCGCACGAATTGATCGAACGGAGCTTACCCGACGAGACGGTCCTCTCGAGGACCTGGATCAGTTGCACCGCCATTGAATCCATCTGCATGATTGCGGCTGTTTCTCGGTGATTACCGTGCTGCTTCTCGTGAACACTTATGCCCTGATAGGAAACGTCTCCTCGTCGCGACCGGCGGACAGCCACATGTAGCCACCACCGATTCAACTGGCTCGACGACGTACCCCCTTCTACCCACTTCCTGCCAGTGCTCGGTTTCTGCTTCCTTCCACAACGTGCCGCGCAGTAATATCCGCGCCCTTTGATTATCTCGCGCCTACTACGCACCGAGCCCGACACCGCTCGCCCTCGAGATTCCCCGGGCAGGTCCAGACGTCGAGCCGCTGGATGGATTGATACGTCCCACGACGGATAAACCGCGGGTCCCGTCGATCTCGTCAAACCACTGTCGCGAGCGTCAAGTTTCACCGACGCGGTCGTCGTATTTTCTCGAGCGCGGACTATTTTCTCGGTGCGCCGTGCGGATCCGCCGTACAACGCATGCGCGGCGAGCTCTCGCACCGCCATCTTCGTCGCGGGCAGCGCCTCCCGCGGCTGCGCACTCCGTACAGCCGTTATGCCACCAAATTTGAAACGCTTTCGCTGTGACGCGCGAGCACGACAAACGCCACGCGATTCGCACTCGCGCGCTTCATTCGCACGCGCCATTTTATTACTTGGGGGATCGCGTCTTTCGCGTGTCCGTTCGGCAAGATTTTTTTCTTGTCGTCGGTTCGCAGCTTCCTAGGGGAACTCCGTTGTACGTATTCAGGTCCATTTATACTATCAGCACAGACACGTTCCGTATCCGATCAGACAAATATTCTTCGATGCATTTAGGTGCAAGTGTTTATACTATCCGTATCGGAACGGCACCGGCACGTATCGGCACCGGTCTGACCGTCCAACATTCTCGCAAAGAATACTTTAGCGGTTGGTGCCGGTGCGAATAGTAGTATGCATGCGTTCTGACTCTGTTCAGACTAGGCTGAAAATCATGAGTCAAATGTTTGTAGATCCTAAGATTAAAACTTGAATTTTTGCATTTTCTCGCCAAAATCTATAGGATTACATGAGAAAAAGGCAAAAATTTGTGTTTACGCAAGGTACAGTGCAGCCTAAGATAATACTCGGAAAAAAGATGGCTGATGCGAGGGTTGAATTAAAAGCAGTATTGACGGTGAAGCCGTCAAAATCCTTCGAGATTAATTCATAGGTCACTAAAGACTACAAGATATTAAAATTGGAACAAAATCCGAGACAGTACTCCAAAAAGTGTCTGATTCCACCTCTTTCTTTCCTTAGCTTTGTCTTCCTCTAATAATATAGCCATTACAGCCAAATCCTTTATATTCAAGTGGGAAAACATTTTCACTCTCTTCGAACGTCTTTATTAGTTGCTTTCTGTTACCTGACTGATCGGTTGTCAACCGTTCGACGAACGGATTGGTGCCGATACGGATACGGAACGTGTCTGTGCGGATAGTATAAACACTACTGTCTGAAACGGAACGGTGCCGATACGGATACGGAACGTGTCTGTGCTGATAGTATAAATGGACCTTTCGGCGTTGACGCAGCTCGTAGGTGGGAAAAGAAATATGGTTTTATCATTTGAGAATTGCATAATGATTTTGCGAGTTTCTGTTGAAAGAAACGTATTTTCGTGTATACGTGTAACAGAACAAACGAGGAAACATGCTAGTGTCCGTACGTGTTTTGTTTGGGCGTAACGTGTCCTCGGTCGACACGCGGTTCAGTACGAAACCGATCGTCGATCTAGAAGGCCGCGTTGTGTACTGGCAATCTGTAATAAAGCGTTGCATACAGGGCATACTAAATCTATGTTCCTTGCTTTCCTTAACTAGACTGCGGATCTTTATGCAAAATAAAAATAATCTGCATCGATTGTGGGAAGCAGTGGTTAAATATAAACTTCATTTCACTACTTAATTGTCTTTTTACGTTGAAAACAACGTAACAATATTCTTATACTACCGTCTTTATATTATTAATTTCTTTAGAAGCGTGCGAGACATTACAGCGTTAATTTTTATTTTTAGCTAGCTCAAAAAATGTATGATTAGTATTTAGCATCTACCTTTTATATTAATTTAGCTTAGTATAACGATATATAGTTCGTTGTTAATTTGTGAATAAATAAATAACAATATTGTTAGATTTTTATATTCTTCTCTCTTTTATATTTCATATAAATTATATTGTGTTTCTTTGCATTCTTCTCATATCTACAATTATATTGATATCCGCAGTTAATGCGACGACATGAAAATAAACCATAAATAAATAAGTAATAAATTGGTATAAAAAAATTGATGTTAGCACAACTGGTGCCCAGTTTAGTCGAAAACAGATAAAAACAAGTACTCCATGCTTCCAGACAATTTGGGTATGTTGGTATAGAAAATAGAGTTGCCTCGTATAAGACGCGAGATGTGCACGCTCGAGAACTGGTATAGAGCACCAGGTGCGTCTTATGCAAACTGGCTGTGCCCCTGACAACCGTCGTGGTCCCTCGGGACTATTGACAATCCTCCCGAATACTTTGTCCCGTTTGTGAACGAGCCGCAGAAAAAAAGAAGGGGTTAGAACGCCCGACGATCTTGAGACGCTGCTGGAAACAAAAAGAAATCGCTAAACATCAGGGTTATTTTAATAGATTTAATGAAACGATATACAGAATACATTTGCTTTCGTAATGCATCGCAACGCATCGTCCGCGTGCCTTACCATCTATATCACATATCAATTTCTTTTATTTATAAAATATAATGGTCATAATGTTTTTTCGCACGTCATCCCATTTGAACTGCTTTCTTGTTCACATATCGAAAGTATATATAATATATATATAATATATATAATATATTCATTTACTTCTTTTATATTAAACATTATATTTATATATTTATAATTATGTATATTATATTTCAATTATATTATATTATATTCAAGCGAGAGGGAACAGTGTGTCTATGTGTGTGTGTGCGTGTGAGTGTAGATGTGTAATTTTTGTGGCTCGTCGCAGAATTACACCGAATCAGGCCGCGGAAAGAAGGTTTCGTGATCACGTGTGCGCGCATTGTGAGGAAAAATATAGATTTTTACAGTAATCGCGGGAACATTGTTGATCGTATCGACGGTCGTAGGGATGAAAAGGCCGGTGGTGGGGAAACTTTTACCATTTTTAGCTACTTTATTTCAATTTTCCGTTTATTTTATTGTCGTCGCAGTGAACGATTGCAACGAGAACACACAGAAAGAGTGAAAGAGAATGAGAGAGAGAGAGAGAGAGAGTGCGAGATTTATCTCGATCCTCACCTCCTTTTCAGTAGTACGGCCGTCAATATTGACGATCGATTCGACATCGATTCGCTCGCTGTTTCGATCGTTTCGCAATATTCATCCCCTTCCGCTGACTTTCGTCGAAAGGGGAGGCTCGCAGCGAGCGGGTCCTGCTGTTCTCACGAATCCTTCGCCGCGCGATCGATGGATTGTCGGGATCTCGCGCCACAATTTACAAATTTCTAGAAACGGTACTTTCGGTGCAACGTCTACCGTTTCCGGTGTGCGGGGTGCTCGTGATTTTGTGCATTCGCCGGTGTCCGCAGGATCGATCGATCGCAAAAATCTCCGTTCGAAAACGAGAACCAGCCGCAATTTTTTTTTTTTTGGTGTTCTACGACGAAATTTTCACTTGATTTTCCATCTACGATAAATCTGATCACGGGAGACGGCGGAATCGATGGAAAAAACGACACAAACGTGAACCTTTCCCTCTCTCTTTCTCCTCACCTCCGTCGCTTTCTATTTTCTTCATCCCGGACAAGAGAGAAACGATAGTCGAACACGTTCGATAACGCTACCCTGATCAATGGACGGAAAGGGGAACGGCTATCGATCTCGATCTCCCTACCACAAGAGTCTCGCGCAAAGATAAGTGTGCGCCGAACGGATCGAAGAGAAACACGGAGTTATTATTTTCTTTATTCAAACTGTTCAAACGAAACACGGTAAAAAAAAGCGTGATCTCATCCGTTGATTGAACATTTATTGTTACATCGAGGGAAGAGGATAGTACACCTAACGGAATTGGCCGTTCGTTCGTTACAGCGATGACAATTAATTATTAACAACAGCGTGGTCGGACAATCTCGCTCCTCGTCGAGAGGTAGATCCCTAAACACGATTATCATCTTTTTTTTTCACTCTCGTTTGCCTCTAACCCTTCTCACTTTGTCTTTTTATATGCTCGTTACTTTTTCTATCATCTCACTCGGGAGTTTCATTTTTCTTCTTCTTTTTTAGAAATTACACGTCGTAAAAAATAATACATCGTTTCAATTAAAGCGTCGAGTGCGGTACAGACGCAGCGGAAACCGGAACACGTCAACCACGAATCGATTGTTTCCGCTCCAATAGGGGACTGGAAACGGTCGCGAGGGCGTCCTCGAAATTTTCTTAAGTAATAGGAACGAAAACACCATTTCCCTTTGCACCGCCGCCGCGCCGTAGGAGGGCAAGAACCCGAGGAGCCCTCGAGCCCATTAAGCGCTCCTTAATCGCAATTAGCCTAATAGCACCGTTTTTACTTGACAGATCCACGACGTCGCTAAATCTATGCCGGACTCGACGCAATCTACACGACCGGCCAGCGATTGGTCCGTCTTTTATAAAACCATCCTCGACGAACAATCGATCCGAAGTTAATGCTAATTAACCGTAGAGACATTTGGACCAGTCGCTTCCGCGCAGCGTGACCCTAATTTTCGACCGGGAGGAACGCTTTCGGCGCGTCCATCGCGGACTTTCTTGTACCTTGCTTTCTTGCCGGGCATTTTGCTCGTGCTCTAGGAACACCTGCGATCTCGTATCCATCCGCAAACGTCTCTTACACACCTGTCTGTGGCTCGTTTACACGGAGGTAATTGCTTTAATCCCGACCGAATTAATTAGATTTTCCTCCAACGCTGTCAGACTTGAAATCGTTTCTGTCGACCTTCCGCTTTGTGTCGCTTGCGTAGAAACGAGAAATGCCTTAATAAAAAATCTAACAATACGCATCGGCCAGCGAGGAAATGAGAACCAATTGTTCGACCAACAAAATTCTATAAGTTTCCGCGCGAACCACAGCTCTGGAAAACCAAGAAAAATTATATTTTGTGCGTGGACGTCACTACTGCCTGGAAATAAATCGCAGTGCGAGCGGTCAAGTTCAATCACGAGCAAGATTTCTTTTATTCAACTTTGGCAGAAAAATATCAATTCTTTTATATTCGAAAGATGTCGAATCATTCGCGAGCAACTAAACGTCTCCCGGATTTGACCGACTCATTTCCTCGGACGGACATAAAATCGAATTCGCACGCGTCCTCGGATTGGCGCAGCTCTGTCCCCCGTGTATCCTTCAACGACGAGAGATCGGTGGTTGCACAGGGAGGCTGGCGACGAACAGTACAAAAGAAATCGGATTTTTTTTCGAAGGAACCACATGTTACGATTGTTTCATTATCTTTGTTTTTCAGATCGAAGGACAGAGTTCCTCGCGAAGCGTCGAACATTTGCGGATACACACGGCGTTTTAGAGTAACGTATACACACGTAATTACTGTAATATTACCTATTGTGCACGTACATGCAAATATTACAACGTGTCATGCGTCCGATTCCGGTGATAACTGTTTTCTGTTTCTCTGATTGATTCTCGAGTGCGCTCTAGATTCGAAACGCTCTGTGCCGATGCTCTCGGTGATCTTGTATAACGTTGTACATTGCGTATCGGTTGGATCGGTTTAGCTGTACATAGACGCCGGACAGGTAAACATAGACAGAGGAAAGTGCGTTATTGCCGAAGAGTTTGCGGTGGGTCGTTAGCGAATACGCTAATCTGGAATCGAGCCGAACGACGCGACGACCAATTGAATAGAGAGTGGCTCCGTTCGTCGACGAGATAGACGACCAGATTACGATCCGTCCTCCGGTCGCTACTGGATCCTTCCGCGATCCTTCTGCTCGTTCCCCGATGTCGCCTCGATCTCGATCCTCGATCGGTGTCCACGTTTTTGGATAGGCTGCGGCGAGTAGAGTGCTTAAACGTTCACGGTGATCCTTACGCGTTAGCGGACAATGGTAACACATGGTGCTGGTAAGAAGGTAGCGGATGGTAACAGTGGTAGCGGCGTTAGTAATCGCCGTAAGATCGTGTGTAGTTTTAAACGCCTAGCGCTTCGAGTAGTAGTAAGTAATAACAGTAGTAAGTATAATAGTAAGTAATAGTATAAGTAGCAGCGGCGCGGTATACGTATAAATAGGACTCTCTACGTTAGTTTGATTAAAAATAAATGTCATAACGTAATAGGTAACTTTATGCCGGACCAGTACGAGCCGGCCCACCGGCTACCACGACAATGGGCCGCCCTGCGTTACGGCGACCCGGTCAACATCGTCGTCGACGGGCCGGCTGATACGGGATCCCGTTTCATTCTTCTTCATCTCGCCCTTAGCTGTCTAAAATCACATTAACGCAAGAGTAGTGGTAATCGGGCCGAGCGGTCTCGGCCGCCGTGACACGGAAGACACTCACACGTTTCCAATGACACTAAATCCCATGCGACTCTTTAGGGTATGACGATTCTGGACACGCGTGTTTCATCGATCGAGGCTACACACAGAGACGCCTACAGGAAACGGAGTTGGCCGGATGGGTGGTTGGGGGTGGGGATGTCTTCGACAATGTTCATTAGCATCATCGCGACGTTCGAGTGTGATCACGGTCACGCGCCTACGTCTAAACTGTCAACACGGAAGAGCAAAATCCGGGGGAATTCATCAGCAAGGGGTTGGAGGGAGATTAGGGGGAGTCCAGCAGCGACGTTCCACGTCTGCTCTTCCGTCGTTGCGCTTGATATGTTGCGAGTCGTCAATGCGTTTGCTCTTCGCTCCTCCACGACTTGTGTGTGTTTGTGTTTTCTTTTTAAGTACGTTTAAATACACCGAAGAGAAAGAAAGAGAGAGAGAAAGAGAGAGAGAGAGAGAGAGAGAGGTGGATCGATGCACGCCGATGCGACGCGGACCGTCGAGGCGGAAGGACGTCGACGACGGGAGAGGCGTGGGCGTTCGTTGGCGGCGGCGACGTATACAAAGTAGGTAGAAAAGTGATAAAAATTCGTGTATATATTTTTCCTCATCGTTTCCTTTTGTGCACGCTTGCGAGAAATAGACGAACACGCCGACCCCGAACATCCGCCGCGCCTCTCGACCGTCTAGACCCTAGCTCCATGAACGACGACGAAGCTCCACCTTCGTTCTGTTCCCCTGTCGTTTACTGGACACCTGAAGAGTCCTCCGCCAGGACGGTTCGCGGGATCAGCTCGATCCCTCATTGCTTGGACTTCCGATAGCGAAAGAGTAGCTGTTACATCGTGTTAAAAGTAACGGTAGCATTTAACAGTAGTAGTAACGATAGTTCGGGGCAACTCGCCCTTTGGACACGCGCTTGTCCCTCGCCCTTTTCAGACATACACACACGCACGAACACTCGCACATACACATACATGCACACACAGGGAACTTCCGAATAGTTAACCTTCGCCTAAACTCATCCATTCGAACGTCCAGTCACACGGTCGCAAGCGTACGAAACGTTGAGAACGTTGTCGCAAAAGGGTTCCACCTTATTCAATGAACAGGGATGACCCTCGTTGAGAACCGTTCGAGGACACACGCAAGATAGTAGAAGCTACGTGGTAGAGCTAGGTAAACCGAATGCTGTTCTGTGGGTCTGCCTGTCTGTCTCTGTGTGACGTATGCGTGTTTTTTCTTCGTGTATCTGTGTACGTAACAGCACGGGCCAGCCTCGATAGAGAGATAGAGAGAGAAGGAGAGAGAGAGAGAGACAGTGTGAATTGTTCTACGCGTTGATAGCCGTAGGCTAGGCTCAGAAGGCGAGTTAGAACGGCAGACTACCGACGAACATCTTCTGGATCAGAGGCGGCGCCGGGACCAGGTCCAACAGCTTCAGGTAGAATATGTGCTGAAGACCTTGAACCGACAGACTCCTCAGCTCCGGTAGCTTGCCTAGTAGCCGGGAGAGATAGTGCGCTTTCTTCTGCGCCTCGGAATTGTAGGTCACGTGGTCCCGCAGGGAGGAGATGATTTTCATCTGCAGCTGCTCCATGCGGTGAGGCTCCTTCAGGCCGTACCTTTCTGCAATGTCAAAGGAGACCCACATAATTTTTGTCAGTCGTCCATATTTTATCCTACAATTCTACGGTTTTATTTGTTCGCAAACGTTAGCGTCTCCGACACGAACGTACGAAATAACCGCGTTTACGTTGCAGCTTCGATTCTCGATAAGAGCGTCGATAAGAGCGTCGATACGAACGAATCGTAAAAATAGGATTCGTCGTTTTACCATGGAAACGTTTATGTGGAAGCAGAGCCGGTGGCGGAACTGTAATACCGTAAGACCCGACAACGGAGGGGACCCAAAATTTTTGCATTTATTGTCTTGTAATTTTACTAAAATTATCCCTGATTTAAATTCAATTCAAAGCACACTGACAAAAAGAAAACATTTTGTTTTATTGAATTTTTCTAATTTTTCTTTCTAAAAAGCATAAAAAAATCTGAATGCTATCGAAATACGAATAGGTCCCAAAATTATATTTTGCGGGGGATGGGGGGAAACGTTCTTACATCTATTTCTTCTTTTTACTTTGTGCTATTGTTTACTATTTATAATCCTTCGTAATAACTGTACAAAAATGAACACCAAAAGCGATTAAAATGCTTATAAAAATGACAAGCCTCTGTTTATCTATTTTTTTTATCCTAATATGTGATTGGGTAAAAAAATTTTTCGAATGAATCTCCAAGTAAACAACTTCGTAGTTGCAATAATTGCAAAATGAGAAATATAAAACCGGTCATTTAACCGACAGTGATTAATGAACAACTGGAACAACCGAGACAGCAGTGTCTTCAATTGCTTCTATCGACGCTATGATCGACGCATTCTTATCGAAACTGCGATGCAAACCGGGCATAAGGCGATGCTGTATCTTCTCGGCTTTTTTTTTTCCTGAAGTTCCCAGTATGCAATCATTACGATTTCCTCGGCGACGTACGCGAGCAAATTCGACCACGACACGTGTGGATCGATGTTGCGTGCAATCCCGGGTTCGAAAAGCCGCACGCACGTGAACGCGCTCGCGGAAAATCACTGTAAGACGTATCGCGTGCAAGCTGGTAAGCAAGCAACCGACCAACCAACCAGCCAACCAACGACCGCGGCTCCTTTCGTTGTCGCATCAATAACTAACCAGCCCGTGGATAAATAATTTGTCTCGCAGACGGACGCGCGTAATGAAGACTCGCGTTTCGGAGTGGACGAGGGGAAATAGAAACCGATCCAATCGTCGGTATCCTCTTTATTATAGATCGTGTTCGATCTTCAACGTAAACGGCTGTTTGTTGATTTAGTGCGCCGGGCAAAAATGGGCGGATGAATCGAGCAGAGGACCGTAAATTATAGACCGTTAAAATGGAAAATAGCCAAATAGAACGTAAATTAGGCTGTGCCGCGAACGATCTGTTGCGTTTTGTTCAATTAGAACGCGTTAGGATTGTCGTAGAATTATTTTTCGGCTGGTCAAGAGTTAACCCTCATAGCGTTCCTCAGGGTGAAAATTCACCAATTTACTATTTTCACAAATAATAATACTTAGACAGCGGATGTTTATGCATTTATGGCAAGAATTAGTAGGTATAATTTAAAACAGTAAAAATATTAGAAAAATTTAAAGACACTGTTATATTATTTTCGACCTATTAAATATATTAAGAAAGGAAATTATGTCACTCCAATTTGTTGTAATTGACATGAGAAAATTTCATTTTGCATAAAGATCCGCTGTCTAGTAATAGTTAAATCGTTGACCCTTTTATGTCTATGTTGTAAAATGTATTTCTTCAAGATGTGACATAAATGAAATTTGTTGATTTAACGTGTAGGACAAAATAGAATTACTATCCTAGTCACTGTTATTGCAACTATTTTTGAGTAGCGTACGAGTGTTAAGGGAGTCGTGGTCTCGAGCGACGCGTTTTCTTCGATTAGAACAATCTCCTTCGGACCGCAAGCTTACCGGTAACGAGGGTGAGGGCGCACAGACAGGCGAACGCGCTGGTGTCCACATCTAACACGTGGAGAGCCTTGGAGAACTCCAGTATACTGTGCAGCCAGTCGTCGAAGATGCGCTGACACTGTTCAATCGCCAGTACGACGCCGTTGCAGAACGTCAGCTGGGTGGGTTCGAGTTCGGTGCGGTGCGCCAATCTCAGAACGAAGAGCTCCAGACTGGCCGATTGGAAAAGCAGCTCCTGGAAACGCACAGGGGCAAAAAAAAAAAAATGACGACGATCAATCTACAGTCTCGATCCGCTCAATCGCGTATGATCTCTGATCGCGGCGGAATAAGATAGAAACGTCGGGGAAGACGAGCGTCGTACGTGAGAGAACGTTTCTCTCATCGACAGCTCGATGCAACTGCCAGGCAACACCGGCCAATCGGACGGTCGATTAAACATGTCGTACACTCGTCAGGCATGACCTTTTAGAAAATGTACAAGCTATCGATTTCTTCAACGAAAGCTCCGCCGGACGGATAATGCCCGGCTCGCGGTCGATACAGTTATTAAGAGACGACACACGAAATTCCTTACGCGTCTTCGGTCAGAATGAATCAAGTACCTGGTCCTCCCGCAACAGATCCGTGAAGCCCGGTATCTTGTCGGCGAAATTTCGGATCACGTCGATGGACGGGGTGAGCAGATTGTAGAAGTGTTGCGTCTTCTCCGCGTCGTCGATCGGCGGATCGTCCGGGCTCAGTATCCGGTACTGGGAGTAGTCTAAACTGGCCGGCATAGTGTCCGAATGCGCCCGCAGGAGAGCCTTGATCAACGACACCGGAGAACTGGGAGGAGATTCCTGAGGTGACTTCGGCTTCGAGGGTAACCTACCCCGCCGACCCTTCAGCGAGTCCGTCCTGACCACCTGGGGAACACACGCTTCTTCAGTTTCCCTTCCGGACTAGCGGAAACAATTTCGGGAGCAGGGTCGACCCCAGAATAATCCCTTATAGTTTTTTTGAAAACGACAGTGGCTGATTTTCGGGTAAAAACAGTGATAAAAATTTAATAAAAAAAATAATGCTACGCATCGCTTAGCCTTGGGTCGACCCTGGAGGATAATTGTTCGTTAGCTTTGCAAACTCGAGAAGAACTTTACGATGCTTCTTCATTTTACGAAACTCGAGGATTCGACTGGCTGGTAAAAACGATGCGAAAAGGTGTGAACTCACCTCCTTCACCATGCCGACCTTCAAGCACTTCTGGTAGCGGCAGAATTGACAGCGGTTCCGCCGGCGTTTGTCAACGGGACAGGCTTTCTCCGCCAAGCAGACGTACTTCGAGCCTTTCTGCACGGTCCTCTTGAAGAATCCCTTGCAGCCTTCGCAGGTGCGCACACCGTAGTGCTGACACGCTGCCGTGTCGCCACAGACAGCGCACAATTGACTGGGACTTGGCGGTGCTCTCTCGTTGCTGGTTCCGCTACCGGGCGAGAGGGAACTCACGGAGCTTCCGGATCCGCTTCCGCCTCGCGCTTTCGGCGACTCTGTGCTGCTGCTACTGTCGAGTAAAGGAGAACCCGTTGACAATCTGTGCTGCCGACATTCCGTCGATCGATAGGAGTATTCATTGACATTCTGCGGCGCAAATCGTGACGAGAAATTTGAATTACGAGAATGTTCCAAGAAGGGATTGTCGTACATTAGGCAGTGAGTTATAGACGCTGTCTCTTCCAGATGCAGTTTAACCTTTCGATCGTCAGCTCGCAGGGGTTGAGCAATTATTTACCGGTGAAGATACACAAACAAACCGGAGAAAAACGTGTTGCGACAAATTACGGCGAAATGATTTGCAAAACAACGCCGCGAATCCAATTAAGTTGCACATTCGCGGAAATTGATACCATGCTTGACGTAGGAATCGATTAATCTCGACGTCGGAGAGCGACACGCGCGAAAAACTCGAAGCCAGAACACATATAGTGCAAGGTGTGAACCTTGTAATAGTGTCAATGCTATTAATCAGTTCTCGGTACTCGAGTAATTTAATACCGGGATAATCGTGTAAACAAATAGCTAACGATCACGAATGATAATCGTAGTTAATCGAGCATCTAACAAATAATCGCGAAAAGTCGTTGGAACGTTAAATGCCCCGGAAATCGTTCGCGATGGTTGCAATCTGTCCGTCGAGTATCCATCGTCGCCCCTCAGTTAGGTTAATTTCAACGATCACGAAAGCA
Organism: Lasioglossum leucozonium; assembly: GCA_028454225.1. Classification (NCBI taxonomy): domain Eukaryota; kingdom Metazoa; phylum Arthropoda; class Insecta; order Hymenoptera; family Halictidae; genus Lasioglossum; species Lasioglossum leucozonium. The sequence goes on from CM052222.1 coordinate 7,350,631, forward strand.
TGCGTTAACCCGTCGATTGGTCTCGTGGATTAGCGGCACATGCTCAGCCACGTGGAGCACTGTACCGTGCACATTTATGTATAACCATGTACGAAAAATGGTTTTTTAATGAAAAACAAGCTGTTATATGTATTCTTAAATTAAAGAAACAAGGGGGAACATGTATATTCTTTTTAGCACACGTTTAAAAATAACAGGGGTCTATCAACTCTTGGAGTTCGAGCGTCGATATATCAACAACGTCAGGTCTACACGTGTAATTAATTATGCACATAATAAAAAGGACAACGCGTATCGTGTGCATTTTTCCATTAGTCAAGCCTCTAATACTAGTTCCACTGCTCTGAGAAAGTTGTCCTCGCGCGCGAAGGTTTGAAGCGTGTCCGGTTAATAGTCAGATATTAATAAAAAAAAAAAAAATTGCGAACCGGGCGAGTAATCCCGAAGGACAGCCACTAAAACTCTACAAACCCCAAAAAGGATCCATGGGGGTTGCAATGTGATGATCAAGTGTCCATCATTACCTCGTGGACTCTAGCCTCTGCGTGGGTAGCGACGCCCTCCTTGACCGGGACGTGCCAACGACCACGTTGTCAACGTTTGGGCACAGTTCTGTGGGAGCAACGGGGGTGGCACCACCGGTGATGGCTGGAGGAGGTCCGTACACCATGGGCACGCTGACGGCAGACCCATAGGGCGAGTCCTGTCGATGGTTCGCCGGGGATGGGACAGCGGTTGTCGGTGTGGGTGCGGTTTCTGTGGCGAAGTAGCCTTGATGATGGTGATGGTGTTGCTGTTGGGGCGGTGGCTGCTGGGGCTGATGGGAATGATGATGGTGGTGATGGTGGACCGCGCCGGGCTGCTGGGCCTGCTGCTGATGGTCGTGGTAGGGGATCGTCGCCGAGAACTCGGTGGGATAGTGACCGGTGGCGCAGGGGTACACCGGACTGTCGTAGCACTCGTCGTCCATCTTTATGCCGAGGACCTGAAGCTCTTGTCTGGTGTATCGCGGGGCCGTGTAAGTCTCTTGGAAGCTCGGCAGGGGCGTAGAGCTGCGTGAAATGGGTTGGGATTAACCCTTTTCGCTGCCAAACAGCTGGGACACGTGATAACTGCCAGGTCCGATTCGACGTTTCCAATGTCGGGATCGGACCATGATAGTTTTCGCATGTACATTGGTAAGTAGGCCCGCTGGCAGCAAAAGGGTTAACTCTGGATAACTAAACTATCGTCCGGGATAGCTGATTAACAGGAAAGATATTTTCATCAAAGTAGTTCGCGAAGAAACAGTATCCGCGAAATGAAACGTTAGAAAAAAAAGGGTTAACACTAGATAACTATCGTCCGAGATAGTTGATTAACAAGAAAAATATTTTTATAAAAGTAAAGAAACAAGATCCGCGAAATGAAAAGATTAAAATTCGTCTGATATCGCAAGATTTAATACCCTATTGTCAATTTTGCCCGGGAAGTTGTCTACGGTTGAACGCCAGAGGGTCAGTAGCAAGTCTCAAAATACCATCGGTACCTAAGCGAGTCCGCCTGGACATCTTCTGGAAGCGGCGCCGCGGTCTGTGGCGGCTGCGGCGGTTGCTGATGGTGCACTGCTGCCTGAGGTTGTGCCGATTCGTCCGCCGTTGGCACTCCTTGAGGATTACCGAGCTGCAGTTCCGGAAACGGGTCCAGCTCTTCGGGAAGGCTGCCCGCGTCCGATGGGTCCGTGTACGACGCGCTTAACAGGTCCGCCAGAGTACTACATCCGAAGGGACTCTGCAGGCAGACGGTTAAATGTCCTGTCAGGTTAGAATGCTTGCGCTTTGATCAAACATCCTATACACTCGCGGTGTTCATTTAACGAGCACGGTAACCGTTCGAACTGAAACTTCGTTCACTTCGAAATAGGTAACGAACAAGAAGATGACCGTTCACCGTGTCCCTAACAACGAGAAAACAAGACGACCGTTCACTGTGTATCCTTTCCGACCAAAACGAAGTTCAACCGAAGTCGGTGGAGACCACGGGCGAGCAAACGGTAGGCGAACTGATCACTTTAGGTCCGCGTTGGAAGTCGGACAGCCCCGGAGCCGTGCGAGCGGCAAATCGGAGTGCTCGACTGCAAGGCGGTAACATTGTTCGCCTGCAATTGCAGCCGGTGGTCGAGACATCGATGTACAGTTGAGGTGCGCAGTGAGGCCGTCGGAGAGGATTGGCGAAGCGAGCGCGTATCGCGTGTTGCCTATAATTCAACTGGCCGGGGAACAGTGAAACGTCGCGTACCGTCGCGAACCGACACTCGAATCCCTTCCAACACGCGCACCGAGCACATCGGGTCCGCTTTTTCTTGAATGGAATCGCTGAAATTCCTACTGCCCAAACCGTTTGCCGGCAGCTCGATCGCGCTCACTATTCGGTGCTTAAAACACGCTGGTCCATCGATCCGCTGAATCAGACTTCGCGCTCGGATCTCGTCGAAACTAGGCGATCGATAGGCGACGGATCTTCGTGCAACGGTATTAATTAGCTGTAGAAGCATGTCTTTATCGTTCTCCAACGTGATCGAGTCGCGATCGCACGCGATTTTCGCAGAGGAACGGCCAACGCCGAGCACTGACATCGACACTCCCGGCGAACGTTCCTCCGCGCCGTTCAATTGTTATAAATAATACCGGTCGTGAAGCCCGTCCTATGAATACCCGGCTGACATTTCGCACAGAGATTATTCGGTTCAGCGGGAGATAATGCGATTAAAAGGATCGATGGGAATGAAGGAGGACATCGAACGAGTCACACACGATTCCGGGTAAACGTCGATGGTGAAAAACAAAGCCGACCATCATCCTGGAGAAAAGAAGAACAACGAGGAAGCGCGAGGGAAAAACAGGAATAGACAGGAGAGAGACAGAGAGGACGTCGTCGTCGTGGTCGTCGTCGTCAGGAGGAAAGAAGGATGGGGTTGGATATTCAATTTGCCAGTTTGGTTCCGCTGTTGGGCTGACATTTCGTTCATCGCTCCCTCGGGGACCAGCGATCGAAGCTCCAGCCTTCCATGGTCTCTCCACGGTCTCTAAACCGCCTCCCTTTTTCTTCACCACCCGTGGAGAGCTTCCTCTAAGCAATTACGACACCTGCCGAAGGGAACCGCTAATTTCCTCTGACCAGCTGTTTAACCCTTTGCACTCGGCTGTCCCCTCTATGACACTGGTATATTATCATCGAAGACTGCTAGCTTTGTGTTTTATGACTAGATCACGGATTCTATGCATTTATGTCAGAAACGAGTAGTAGTTTAAAACAGTAAGAACTGCGAATACTGTTATATCATTTCCAGCCTATCGAACATACTAAGAAAGAAAAGAAATTTCTATTTCTCAGCGAATTGTTGCAATTTAATTACAACATTTTTATTTTCCATAAAGATCCGAGTCTGGGCCGAGTAAATACAACGTAAATCATTTCATATCGAGTCGAAAGAGCTAATAATAAGGCTGAGAGTATTCTAGATCGGACGAAATGTCCGCATTGAAGATCGTCCGACTAGCTTCGAGTGCAGAGCGTTAATTAGCCGCGGCGGCGATCAGGTATGATTCGAAAACAAGTGGGGAAAATAGGGGAACGGCGCGGGAAGGGGTAGAAACAGGTAGGACGACACTCGGGATCCGGGTACGTGGGCAGGAATGCAGATGGTGCACGATAAGCGAATGCAGATGACGATCAAGAACGCCGGGACGTAGGAGGGCAGATCTTGTTACAGGTCGGGCTAGACTCGCGGAGTTCGCGAAGTGCGGATAAGATACTGTAATAGTGAAAGTATCGCGTGCGCGCCTCTAAATACGGGATTCGATAATTACCGGCTCGACCAGGCCAGACGCTGCGAATTCCGTTGGGTAAACGCCGTGGTAATCGGTTTTCTAAGGATATGGAGAGCGGAAACTGTCCGCGTAAACAAACTAAAACATCGAGCCGACACTTGACAGTTAGCAGAGAAGTTGCGCTGGTGCCGAGAAGTTGAGGAAGTCGAGCAAAATTCACTTGGTAGCGAGAGCGAACAGGTGTGCCACTGGCATGATCGAACTGAAATCTCGCTCTTTGCCCTATCTTAGCGTTCGTCCAGCTTCGTTTCTTTGAACAACGAGTGATCATTGGAGACAAACTGGTCCCGTCTAAGATTCGATCGAGAAGGTTGACGGAGGCGCACGGAGGTGGGAGGATCAACTGACCTGTGTCTGCAGAAGAAGCATACTTGACGTGAAGGCGGTGGTTGTGGTGGTCGGAGAAGAGTGATTCGTGCAAGCGAGAACTGGAACGGTAGCTGTCAGGGACCTCTGCTGCCGCTGGCGATGCGGCTGTTGCTGCTGGTCTACGTCGTTCCTCGTAACAGCAACCGCACGCTGGCTACCGTTGCTGTTGTCGCTGTCGCCGTTCGGCGAATGTAGCTGCCCTGCAACACAATACATCAACATGTAGCAACACCCTCTATGAACACCCAGAAAATTCTCCGAGCAACACCGTTCGAGTCCTACCGAAGCTTCAAACAGTGTTAGCTGGAGTTACCGAGACAATGGAACGGTATCGAACAATGAACTCTCTCGACAGCAACGTGGACAGTCACCAAAAATCTGTGGAACGCGATTCTCATCGGAAGCTGTGACCGATTGTACAGTGGGCAATGGGCTTGTTAATAAGGAATTATTACGGAGACGATTCGTGCTTCTCTAATTACACGAGTCTCTTGGTTGCCTTTAAGCACGATATTTAAAGGAGCTATATAATTTTGTAATCCGAAAAATCGCCAGCCATCGGAGAACGTTGATCACGATTCGTGGACGGGTCGCCCGTCGTTGATCGATCGTGTTCAATGGACGACCACCTGTCATTGGCGATATTCGAAATAGCCGTGGATTGATTATAAATAATGAAACCGGTCTGTCTGCAAAGTTGCCGTCAGAACGAAGACGTTCATTATTCCCGGCCGGGGATAACACGCTTAGAATGAAAACTTTTCTGACAACCGTCGGAATTGTTCTGAATGCGTCCGTGCGAAATGGGCTCGCGCGGACAACAACGAGAAACGTTCTTGACGACCGGAACAAAACGGAGGAGGAGGAGGTATATGTATTTTTTTTCTGTTCCTCGCCGGGACATACAATATCTGCGATACTGAGAGTGACCGGTGTCCATGGTGATCATGTCTGCGTCGGATTCCGGGCGCGAGATCGCGTGGAAGAGGGACAACTCGCGCGAATGATCTTAACGAGGATCGACTAAATTCGGACCACCAGGCCAACGGTGGCCTGGCAGCCGATGGAATTCGGAAACCACTTTCACTGGTTCGAAATTCCTGTCCCCGGACGGAGCTGCTGCGGTTCGAGTCCGCGAATTGACTAGGGTCGACTTGTCCGGTGCCCCGAATCCTCGACGTCGACTGAGGTCCTCGACGTCGACGGTTCCTCATATATAGGGGATGCTCCGACACCCCGGGGAGACATGAAATCGTTGGCATTTAAAACGCCTAAGCCCTACACCGACAACCGCCATACCCCCTCGATTATTATTACGCGATATTATCCCTAACGCCCGGGGGATCACTGTGTCGACAACGAGCGCCATGCTTGCTTTTATTGGTGCGCGATCATCGTCGCCGCGGAGCTATAAAAAGGAATCAAAGTCACCCGGCGCTTAGTGCTCGTTTGTGATTTAGTGTTTCGCGCGTCGAGGTTGTTTAGGAAACGGATTGACATAATTTTTGGCGCTGTTCAAATCCTTCGAAAGCGTCGATTAGATCGCTGTGCTTTTGGTCGATTGGATTTATTACGCAGAAGACGTTCTCGGGATGTTAACCAGCCTTGTCTTAGCTGAGTTGGAGGCAGAAGAATTATTTAGCAAATAGACCGACACCTTTCTGACTCTCTTAACAGTTCTGAGACTTGACTATCGCTGTTTTGGAGAAACTGAATACCAATTATAACCCAGAAGACGTTCTTGAGACGTTCATTAGTCTCGTCTTAGCTGGAGGGCAGCTGAGTTGGAGGCACAAGAATTATTTAGCAGATAGATCGACACCTTTCTGACTCTCTTAACAGTTCTGAGACTTGACTATCGCTGTTTTGGAGAAACTGAATAGCAATTATAACCCAGAAGACGTTCTTGAGACGTTCATTAGTCTCGTCTTAGCTGGAGGGCAGCTGAGTTGGAGGCACAAGAATTATTTAGCAAATAGACCGACACCTTCCTGACACCGTTAACAGTTCTGAGACTTGACTATCGCTGTTTTGGAGAAACTGAATAGCAATTATAACCCAGAAGACGTTCTTGGGATGTTCATCAGTCTCGTCTTATCTGAAGGGTAGCTGAGTTGGAGGCACAAGAATTATTTAACAGATAGACCGACACCTTTCTGACTCTGTTAACAGTTCTGAGACTTGACTATCGCTGTTTTGGTGAAATTGAATAGCATTTATAACGCAGGTAGCGATTCTGAGCTAAACCCTGTTTTAGCTGGGTCATTTAATCTATTAATCTGTTGACTTTTCAATTACGAATAGTCCCAAAGATGCGAGCACGAAGCGAATGTTCGATACGCGATACAAAGTTCGCAAAGACCCCGGTAACTCGATCCAAGTAAACAGATGTCCCCCGTATCAGCCCGAGCGCAACGATCAAAATCCTCGATAGCCGGCAGTAAGTCTCGGGGTTCGATTTAATTTCGCATCGGACCACCCAGCGTTTACCTGATGGTAAAAATCATCTATTCAACTCTCGACGCGATTAATACGGGGTGCGGTGGGGTTGCCGGAGCGCGATTCGACACAATAGCCATACCGATACGGCGAATTATCGAGCGCTGGAGGGGTCGGGTACACTGCAGGCAACATAGAGCGCACAACTGGTCTAGGATAGAGACAACGATCTCTGCTGGAGAGAAAAAAAGGTAAAAAGAAATGCTGTCGTCGTAGCATAAATCGGTCGGATAAAAACCGGCCCACTCTCTCCCACCTCTAACCTTTCGGATTTTTTCGCGCTGGCTGTGTAACCTGTCGGCGGGTAAGGTGGCCGTTGCCAATTAAGACAGCTCGCTCCAAAACAATGAGAGCCCTATCGGACAGCGGTGATCGGCGAATCCGCTCTGTTGGTTGCCGATCTCCCACCTACGGGAGCGCTTGCGCGCTGCACAAATGAAAGACAACCGTGCCCGGTGCGCCGCTGGTATAAATGAAAGAGACACCGTGTGCACCTGAGAGCGGGTCTCGCACACGTGCACGGAAGGACCCGATTAACTCTAGAAACGATAGCTCCGAGAGCACCGTAGGCAGGGGTAAAGGCAGAGGCAGCCCGGGTAGGGTAGCGAACGGAACGGGAAAGAGTAGGGCTAGCCGAACAGCGTGTGCCAAGTGGATTACACCGGTGTACACGGCCCTCCCACGAACCACGCCTCTCCACGTGCCACCACGTGCAGCCACGCCGCAACAAGCGCGCCGAGCCGAGCCGAGCCGCGCCGCAACGAGCTCTCCTCCAAAGCGATTTACTCTCTCATGAATTAACCACGCCGAACCCTTTCCCCGCCGCAGACCCTTCCGCCGGACGACGCCTCCGGCATGCGTGCACGATACTCTCCGCAAAGGAGATAACGGGTCGGGCCAACAGGCCCCGGGATCTTGCTCGGGATTGATGGCAGTGTGGGCTCGGGCACGATCCGATCGAACGGTCCCGTATAGTAGTTGTTGCGGCTCTATCTTGGCGCAGCGTTTCCGCCTGATCCAGGTATGGACAATTTTTATTCCGATCGATTTCATTCGGGAGATTCGATGCCTATCTGTCGTCGTGAGAGTTTTTTAATCGAATTTAATCGTTGATTGAATGGAAAATAGTGGGACACGGAATCGTCGTTTCGCCTGACGATCGTTGGTCTAGTGGTGAGCGCGGTCATACCTCGAACAGAGGATAAATGCATCGGAAGTGTTGCTAACACGAAAAACAGCTCAGTGAAAATCGTAAGCGACCGAGATCTTGTTTGCGTTTCCAGTTACGGAACACGCCAGCCCGATTCTTTTTCCAACTAATTGACAGATCCGTCGATTCATCGAACAGGCCAGAAACGTGTTTCTCCGCGTCAGCCGGACGGCACGACGATGACGTCATCGAAGAAAATTAATCTATAAATATCATCCTCTATCTCCGAAGTACTTTTCCCGTGAAAAGCCGTCAAAGTGACATCCGCTGATTGAATAATTCATGAAGGAGATATCAATTATCGCGGCTCGAGCAAACAGGCTCGCGATCGAACGTATGAAACCTCGGGCTAATCGTAATTAGTCGGATAATTTATTGGAATTTCATGCCTAATTGTGGTGCGCGTGTCTGACGTCACCTGTGTTCGTTTTCCTCGTGGGGGATAGAAGCGCCGAAAGTGGGTCGTCGGAAAGAGAAAAAAATTCGTGTTTCGTGGCTCCGACAACTGTTACGCGATTTCTTCAAGAGATTCCCGAAGAACCGCTTCGGTGGGTATCGCTCGATAGCATCGTCCCGTCCATCAGTCACTGATAAGCGAAACCGAAGATGGAACGGAGATACTTTCTCGCGATACCGTCGACGACAACCGTCTTTCGCAATCCGCTTCGAATCCACGGAATTCCTGCGTCCGATTTCGCAACGGGAGAATCCTCGGTGTGTTTACAGTTGTACAGAGACCGTACAAGTTTTCTCCGGCTGCAACGCGGACGTCGATCCTGGGCGCGGTCTGTCAACAGCTACCCGACAACTACCGCTCTGTCGTTAAACTCTACGCCGAGCGAAACGATTTTTCCCGACGATTTAACGACGGAACCGCATCCGTCAAAGTGACGGACTTTGGGTTCTTTGTTTTACGATTACCGCGAGAGTGGAAAGACGATTTTACGGTAGGCTATTCGATAGATCTGTGAAGAGTGTTTTTAGTAACTGGGTCGAACTGTATCAAAATTACATGTAGGTAAAACCCTATTTTTATGCTTCTTAGAACGTCTTTAGAAATGATTATTATATACGATGTGATTTCTCATATTTAAGTCTCGTTTCTTAATTTTTGGTAATAATATCATAGACCATTATTATAATATTTACTGTGAAGATACGAGATATCTCGTGTTTTTTTTTTATTACTATAAATCCAGTTTAATATCTGCAACTAAATATTATTATATTTTGTGAAAATATTTTTTCTCTTCTATAAAATAAAATAATTGCATCCAGGACAAAACGCTCTAAAACTGGCAGTGAATGTGTTAATAAAAAATTTAAAGGTTATTCTAGTATTATCTAATACAGCATTTTTAACATCGCGAAGCAAAATTAATTTTTCAAGAAACCTCGAGAAAAAGGAGTTCACTCGATATACTTTGTCACGTCTGTTCGATGAATATTCTATCAGTTCCATCTAAGAGCCCACAGTTAAATGTCCATAACAACCCCCGAGCTATCAATCTCGACGTTCATCCCCATGCGTTGCAAATGAAATTTCTTATATATACAATTGAACATTAAAGCCTCATCTACTGACCAGTAACACCAACATTTAATCAATCTTTGTCCAACGACAACACCAAAATCATTCACACGAGATTTCCACTGATGTATATACTCGATCCCTTCGTACGCTCTAAAATAACGATTTCCCTAACAAAATTACTTTCGGAGACGACCTCGTCCGAATGGAAAATGTCTCTGCAGTCTCGTGGAAATGGCGGATGTATGTAGGCTGGCGTGAGAGCGTCACCGTGGCGGATAGAGCAGCGGCTGACGTCTTCGAAGTGGAGAATAATTTAGTTAAAAATAGTGGAGGGCATTTAGTGGTAGGTTTAACGAAATGTCTCCATTTCGCTCGTCATCGGTGCCGATCGATTCGGACTCGTCTCTTATGCAGGCACACCTCGCCTAGCAGCGTTAGGCAGGCCAGAACGACGCGGCGCGGTGTGGCGCGGCGGGTGCGCGTGCGTGTGCACGAGAGAAAGTAGGACCTGATCGTGTCCCGGAGTCATACGACACATAATCGCGCACCGAGATATCTTCGATTCAAGCTCGCACTCGGTTCGCCCACACGAGTCAGACGTCTCTCCGGCTGGACGATCGTAATTAACCCTTTCACTGCTAAGTAAAGGCAGTCCCGGCGCCGGATCGTCCTCGGCTTTCCTCTTGCATCGCACTTTATAGAACCTGCTGCCCAGACCCGACACCGTCCCGAACCAGCTTTTCCGGCAGGACAGCATAAATTACGAGGGCAGCGATTCCAATTGAAATTTCGATTAACGGCACGAGGAACATCGTGCTACATCGCGGAGAGAAGCGGTTGTTACACCAACTCTCCTCCTCTCCGCTCGGACCCCGCTTCGTAGCACCTGCTGCTTCGAATTCGGCCGAGAACAGTGTCTCTGCCAACGCGTCGGTTGAGCTACCTCACCGTAAAATTCTAGTTAACAGTTCGATTAATATGCGAGACGCACCGTGCTGCATCGTTAAGAGTACAAGCGGGTAATCACCTGCTGAACTTCCCGCTACCCTAGGATTCGTCTAAAAATGGAGCAACCGGGCAAAAATAGACGGTTTTTAGCAGAATTTCTGAATGTGGGCGACGAGCGGATCGGGTAGGCGTTCGAACTTTCCAGCGACTTTGTTTTCCGTGTTTCCGATGTGACCTTTCGGGACCTAAAAATCGAATGCGTGACCGCGTTCGGAAATTTTCGCGATATAAATAGTCGAGGCGAAGGTGGTCGTAAACAAGACCATAAAAAATTGAAAGGATTGAAAAATCGGTGCAGCAGGAAGCACATTATGAGATCTAGAAGCTCGTTCGGTGCGATTTCGAGTGAAAACACCTGTGCGCGTGATTCGATTGGAAAAGAAGACGTCGATGCAAACTAGTCTGCTGGATTAGCACCGGCGGCAACCGATCGTCGATCGGTTAATCATCGCGGACGTTCCCCGTGCTATTAATCCTGTAACACGCTTCGACGTTACGTATTTTCCGCGTCACCTGGAATCGCAAGTGAATCATGGGGGACCGATGTTCCTCTCGATTCGCGCATAAATTAATTTGAAAGTTTCCATGTAACGGTCCAAAACTGGTCCGACGCGACGTGTGTACAGTACAGTAGAGGCCGCGGCGATGCGGCGCAGCTTTCTCCTTCGTCGGATTTAGCGAGAGATCGACGACACCGTAATTAGGGGTTCCCGCTTCAAAAACTCTTCATTCATCCACGTAATCGCGGCTCGATCTTCGGTAGATCTTCGGCGGATAACTTCTGGTAATCTTCAACGGGATCGAATTACCGTACACCACATCGACGAACTCGACCAGTTTGCTTCTACGTACTCCGTGTTTCTCGGGCACTCATGAAGTTAGCATAACCGACAACCTGCAATTCCTGCAGCATCGATCTTCCTTCGTGACGTTCCGCGGTGGACCGTTTTATCGAGTCCCGTCCTCCGTCCGATCATCCGAACGATATTCTTTCGAGCTGTTCGTCGTTCCAATGTTTCTTATTAATCGTTCAACCGAGTCGATTATTTCCACGCGTACAGCAATCAAGGTGGATCGCGGATCGCAGCGCAGCGGCTTGGGGAACAATCCCGGCGGATAGCGAGGACGGTTGTTGCATCGGTTACGAAATTGTTCGGAGCCGTGCGCGCGCCTCGCTCCTGGCTTTGGATAATCCTGGCGTGCCATCGGAGAGCCCGGGAGAGCATCGGATCGTCCTGTGCGCGCCACTGAATGCAGTCGGGGCCGCATTGCAGCTGCACCCACGAGTCACAACATCCTTCGTCGTGTCGTTCCCTTCTCTCCTCTCTTTTCTGCTGGTTGGTCGTGGTGTCACGCCACCGTACCCTTCCCACTTCTTTATTCCACGGCGCCTGGATGCACACACGTACTTACGTGTGCATACGCGGTTCACCGAGAGAAAGAAAGAGGGAAGGGAGCTCGAGGAGAGGCCAAGTGAAAGAGAAAGATAGAGAGAGAGAGAGAGAGCAAAGGAGAGTGCTCCGACCGGAGCTAAGCCGGTCTCACGGTAGTTCTTCGGGGTCAGGGGGCGATATACCTACCTACCTACCTATCAGCCTGGCTGCTCGAGCCTGCGTGTCGCAAGCGACTCTCCGTATCCTCCTTCTCTCACTCTCTCTCTCGCTCTCTCTCTCTCTTTTCAGCGAACAGTTCTATCTCTCCTCCCTCGCCTAGCCGACGTCGAACCTCTTCTTTCACCTCCATCGACACCGTAAGCCGCACTCTAACCCGGACCGCGCGAGAGCCGCCGCGCGAGAGCTAAACTCGCTTTTGTATTCTTATTGCCGCTTGCGCGCGCGCGTTATAGTCCGCGCGGAGGAATCTTTTATCGGGAGAGGTCAATCCACCGGGAACGTATCTAATCTTTCCAGGGTATCTGGACAATTTGTTTCAGACGGCTTTCCTGGTCCCCGTTGCCACTTTCACAAATCCTTGATTCCCCGACGAGTGCTTCTGCTTCGTCCTCGCGCGACCCAGAGCGAAGGATCCTCCGACGATCGATCGATCTCGGCTTCGCGAACTCCTCTGCCGAGCCGTTTCCACGCAGACTTAGCTGTGCTAATTTGTCCTGGGGAACGAGTTCTACTTTCTTTTTTTTTTGGAGAAAATCGTACGGAGGAGGACTATCCGAATTATGAATCGAATCGAGAACTTTCGTTCGTTGAAGTGTGACGTGTTCATCAACGCGTCAATTAGTCCGACAGATTCCGGTCGTTAGAATGAATTCCCGTTTCAAAAATCGAGGATTCCTCGCGATAACAATCAGAACACGTCGGTACACGAAAGATGTTAGATTCCTCGACAGCGATATCCGACGTTCCACCGAAATTACCTCTTTCATTCGACAGAAGCGGCGGCTTTTTCGAGACAAGATCGATTAAACGTTGCCGGTTGTTTGAAAGATAGCCTTAAACGCGGAAGAAAATCCGAAGATGCGAGAGTGAAGATGCTCGCGCGGATTCTGCGATCGATTCACGGTTTTGAAGAGAAAGCGACGACGCGGCGCGGCGGCCTTCGGGCGACTTCGATGCCAGGCTAGTCGAAACTGCACAGGCGTCGTCGGACGATAAAAATGCCGGTTCTCACGGGGTTTAATGACTTTTGGATATCCCGGATTGCTAATCGCATGGATAGGAGAAAGTCCCGTGCAAGCATCGTGTCGCCGTGCCGCGCCGCGCCGATACCAGAGACCGCTCATGGTCGCGGACGCCTCGGGCCTCGTGGCACGCAGGAATCCTGCGAATCATGCGAATCACGATGCGTGCTATGTTGTGAAGAGCCTGGCGAATCTTCGTTCGAACACCCAGTAGATCCCAGGCGAAAGTACAGGCTCGGAGGCGTCGAATAGACTCCGATAGGTTCGCGGAGATTTGGACGGGCCGGGCTGTAAATTATCGATGAACCGTGAAACCCAGAGAGAATCGAAAGAGATGATAGAGACGGAGAGAGAGAGAGAAAGGAGAGGCGTGCATAAATCATTCAAGATAGGAAAGAATACCGGGGGCCCGTAATTGCAGGCCACGGTATTTTACGAGGAAGTCCCAACGCCCGTCCCGCGATGAGTAAACACCGTCGGACGATCCGAGCAACGTAATTCAACGGCACGCTAATCGACCGGTTAATTCCTGCCGCCTGGTTGTCGCGCGTTTTTCGTCTTGGCTCTCGCGTTTCGGCGGGAGACAGCTTTTTCCACGATACTTCGCGCAACCATGCTGCATACCTCCGATGAAAGAATAAGCAAATAGAAACCTCGCCAGACGAGCTGTCAGGCAGCACAGTGCAGTACACGGGCGCGGAAGAGCTTCGGATTTTGAAGTACGAATAAATTTTAACGATCCCCGGAAGTCCATTGGATTTTAGCAATGTTTTAAATGGTTTTCACCGTTTCGTTCGAACTCCGATTTCTGCTCTTCGACGGAATTGCAGGACAATTGTACACAGAGGCTGTTAACAGGTGAAAAGAGATGATCGGCTAAGCGACGCACGAATTGCAAATTGGGAAACATCGGGATCCTCGGACCCTCGAATGGCGAGTGACGCAAAATGGCCGTACGAAACGGCTCCACCCACATCCCGATCTTCGCATGCGTGTTCCAAGCTCGCTGTATATCGATCCTTCGGTTCCCTTCGCGGAGGAATAAAGAGAGAAAGAGAAGGAGAGCCGACCGAGCATCGCTAGGCGTATCTCTTGTCAGGCGTCGAGCTCACCGCGGCTAATGGAGAATTTTCCCGATTTCCTGCCGCGACCATAAACTCTCTTCGCGCCCCGTTGTTCCGCCACTACGCGCGAAGCCATGCAATCCCATGGAATTCGCCTCCCAACGAAATTAACGATCGGAGGTGTAATTAACGCTGTCGTAACTTCCGCGAGAGGATATTGTTTGCAACAGAGCCGTCCGATCGATTCCGATGGATCCCCGAAAGCGGGGATCGTCGGGAGGATTCGCGGGGATTTTTTTCTTTTTTTTTCTCTTGAGTTTTTAAGCCGCGTCAACATCTTGGTTATTAGCTATATGTACTATTATACTGTTTGTCTTAGCAGTTTTCTATCCTTCAGGAACTTGACAGAATTTTTATTGTATTAGTATTTTCAATTGCGAACCCATAACGCTGTAGTAAAATTGAAAAGTTGATACGAGAAATTTTGACGAGCCGATATAAAACGCAATTTACATGCAACCTGTATGTTTCTAGCCGACTGTTACTATTTTACGATCTCGATGAAATCGAAGCGAAACAACTGTAATCCGAATCATTTTACGGGCACGCGAAGATTTATGCGAATCGAAATTACGAATCTACACGGACAAATTAATTATGACTATTCACCACGCTGACTGATGTGCGGATTGAGGAAACGAGTGCAATAGAACAAGCAAACAGCCAATTAAAAGAAGAACCTATAAATTCGACACTGGCATTTATCCTCGCATGCTACCCAGAAGTAATTGCATAAAGGTAGTACCAAGATAAATTCATTTACGCTTTCCCTTTCGGTCGACAAATTGTGGCCCGTTTACCAATGAAATATTTTTATGAACAGCTTCCTAGAACAGAAATTGAAACGTACCAGAAGTTGACCAGTGAAGAGAAATCTTCCACGCGAACAATAGTAATCAGTCGCTCTGTTATTAAATAGCGATAGTCGATTCTGGAAAACATTCTTTAAGTCTTTTAGTAACAAGACCACTTAAAAAAAAAAGTAAAGTTATATAAATTTAAAAAACATTGATCATTCTTTGAACTTCTGTTCGTTAGTACTTATACGAGAAGGAGGATTAAAGAAATAATGTTGGGAATGATATTAGCATCGTTTAGTTTCACCAATTACCAGCACAAATAATGAAATTTCGTGACAACTTCAATTCGGAAACAGAGCGAACGTTGCGAGTTATTCAGCCGTTCATTGTTAATATGCATATACCTCGGTTCAAGTGTAATTGCTTTAAAATTTTAAATTGAGGTTCAGTATTTTTTACGTTTTTCTAAAAACTGGTACCTGTACCTTGGGTAGGCGAGAGATCCTTAAATCGATACCGTTAACACTAAACCAACCATTGCCGATGAAATGACCGGTTTTACATTTTTCATTTTACAATCATTGAGATAATGAAGTTATTTATATGGAAATTGATTCGCCAAAATTTTTCGTCCATATCGAAACAAAAATTGCACAAATAAATGGAGTCTCGTCGTGTCTATAAGCCAAACATAACGATCATTTGTAGCGCTCGGCAGTGTCAACAATTTTAAAAAAGATGTACTTTCTCGTGATACGGGCAGGTCGAAAGCATGCTCAATTGGACTTGGGCAGAGACACGCGGGCAGCGAGCCGCGTTTCTTTCATCGGTATCGAGCTGGTCAGCTCCTTTCTCCGGTCTGCGGCGCATGCAACATTCTCATTAGGAATTAACGTTCGCGGAACCGGACGGGATCGATCGAATTAACGCTAAATTGTTTCGGTAGAGCGCACCTCTGCGTGGTCGGCAAGCCTCTTTAGGCGGGCAAATGGACCAGTTTTTCATCGGGGAGCCGAGCACGTAGACCGGTATACATATGTATACGCATTGGCGTGACTCGCGGGTCTGGATACGCGGTAGTCGGACACGTGCCGATAGAGAAATAATTTATTAATATTCGCCGGTGTGGCTCCAGATGAAAGGGGGGACCTGCGCGATCGGTGGACGTTCGCGGGGCCCGTTCCTAGGCCCCGAAACTAGTTTCGAAGCACTACTCCGGCCTGTCCACGATCGCAATTAAGACCGGTCGAACCTGCCCGAGCGGACGCGCCAAACGCGGCCTCTTGCATAACTGTCCACCGCGGAGTTTTGCAGGATGCGAGATCGGTGCACGAAACACGCGCGAGGATCATCTCGTAACACACGACCCTCCTCTCTCTTTCTCCCGACTCGATCTTCTCCACTCTCTCTCTGTCTCTTTCCCGTCGCGTTCGTCGCCTCTCCTCGTCCGATCAAGCGGAAAGTGATCCGACCGCTTCGCGCGGGGATTTCTTCGTCTGGCATTATGCTTTTTTTCTCTTTGTTTTTTTAAATACATACTTCATAGCGCAGCCCGCGTCATCCAGCGGCCGCATCGTGGCCGATCGCGAACGCGTGAAAATGCCCGAGGATTTTCCTATCCCCTGCGGTCCCTTCGAACGTTGGCTCTCCTCGATTACTTTCTGGCAGTTTCAATTTCTTCGCGCGCGCGTCGACACTTGCTACACATTTGCGATAGTTCTGTAGTTATGGCAATGGTTTTTTTTTTTAATTTTTAAGTCGCATCAACATCTTGGTTACAGATTGTTGTTGCGTTAGCTTTCTATGCTTCGTGTGTTGTTTTGAGTTCGTACACAGGTTTTCTTAGAGATTGGAGCCGCGATGACAAATGTTTTTTTTTTTGCATTTGATTTTGATTTACTAATAGGATTGTTGTGTTGTTTGTCATTCTTCGTAAACACGTTCGTAACAGTGTTTACCCTTTTCACTTGACGCAGTTGATCGCGCTGAACACGCGTTTTTAATTAGCCCTGTCCTTATGCTTTATTTAATTACCGGTCACTTATGCGCTCTATAAAGTAAATAAACAGACACTGAATTTACCTAACAGGCGACTGTGCCTGGAAAAATCCGTCCTTGAAGCGATCGACCTTTCGATGACGATCTATATCGACCCAGTTGTACATTGTCATTGTTCGATGCGATCCGTGTAAGCAATCGCTCGCGCTGTGTCCGCGTACGAGCGGTTTTATCCGAATGGCAGAAAAAAAAAACACGGTGATACATACTCTTGTTTTGCCGGTGTTGTCGATGATATGCACTTATTGTTTACTTTGCGTATTATTATTTTTATTGTCGCGCTGTTCCAGCCTAGTCATCCAGTCGTCGTGATGCGCTAGACGGAAAGAGTCGACGTTCGTTTTTTTTTTCTTTTCGGTGAAAAGATTTTGCAGCCGTGACGCGACCCGCGATTGCGACACGCGTGCGATATGCACCGATTCTTGAGAAACCGGCATAAAACGGATTACAATTTACGATTGCCACATTAACCAGGCTGTTTCCACACATTAAACGTATCGTTCGATGCGGCAGATGCTGGACGAGACGTTTTCGAGACGGAGCGGCTCGGCTCGGCGCGGCGCGGCTGCTTCTCGAACGTTGCCGGACTCAAGGACGACCACGGTTCTTCGCTCGTTTTCGATTAAACGGGGTGTCCACGTGCGTACGCACGCGATTTCGTCTCCCGACAGCCTTCTCCGGCGGGATGTGCATGTACGTACGTTCCACGTGATTTGCATAACGAATAAAAGAAAATGTAATAGCTTGTCCGCGGTTCGTCGAATACAATTATAAATTATAAGCGCCTACCGCGGATGCAACACTGTTTCGCGATGAATAATTAAGTAACAGCTCGACGAAATAAATGGGTCCTTTAAGTGTCAAGCGAAATGTGTTCCCCTTCGGCGTAAAATATAGCCTCGCCGGTTAAACCGATGTTTCAGCTGATAATGGTACATCATCGAGTCCTTCGGGGCGGATCGTTGCGTTGCATCGAAGACTGTACTTGGAGGATTTAACGAAAATATAAAAAATGGCACATCATCGGCGAAGGCTCGATGAAACTCACCGAAAATGATACATCGTCTTTGCCCATCAGGGGACAAACCATTAACGATTAATGGAGGACTTTTTAATAATAAAGTGTGCACATTATTTCGTCCTGCGGAACGAAACATCGCGTCCGCGATTATTGAGAAATGTAGCTTGTCCTTCGGGACAACGATTTTACGATTAAAAATTTCATAGATTGCGCTTCTCGACCCGAATTTCGTCGTTCTCCGCACTCGATCTGACCGTGCGCGTGTGCTTTCGTGAGATCGTGTCTCCTTTCCCCGTTGTACGGTACCGGTTGCTCGTCTCCTCTCACTCTCGTCGCGAGGATACCGGCGATGATGTACGCACAGAGGGGACTATAGGAACGACTTTCATCGAAATCAACGAACGAATTTCAATCGAGCGAAGAAATAGAGAGAGAGAGAGAGAGAGAGAGAGACCGGTGCAGGATCCTGCGAGCGTGGGTTTCTAATCGTCGTCGTCTCGGCAAGCCACGAAGGAAGCTCGTCGCTCGGTGCCAATTAATGTTTACGAGGCGGTCGCGTCGAATTGACCCTTCAGCTTCAGCCGAGACGCGAGAAATATTTATGGAGTACAGGCTCCGGGAGACTTTTACGCTATCTCCGAGCCCAATCAGACCCGATCTTCTTCTTCTCCGGATCCGTGTGCCAGGCTGCGCTTATTTAAAGGAGGACGGAGAGGGATCGAGGCTCGTTATCCGCGGCCTTTTCGGATCCGCGGGCTCAAAAATGTATCTATCACTGTAAAACAAGCTGGCGTGCGTCACTGCTTCGAAAAATCTTCGTCCGACCATCGTGATCCGGTAAATTGATCCTACCGATCCATAGGGAGAAGCCTCGCGCGTTACTCGGCAGAAAATTCGATCGTTTTCCTTGTTTAGTCATGGGTCGATCGTGAAGTTTTTTAACTGGGTTTCATGTACTTGGTACAAATTTTTCGGTATTTTAAAAGTGTCGCGGTACAAGGATTTCTATCACGCGTTTAACAGTTTTTTTTTTAGAAACGACATGCAACTGTTTCTTTTTAGAAGTATGCGTCAAAAATGAGTGAAACATCGCGCAGGATTTTTTGTACGGCTATTTTTACGGATCGCGAGAGCGCTAAAAATCGCGACAACGCCGAACTCGGAGATCGGGAGACGCGAAGCTTCGAGTCACGCTTTCTCGGACGTATGCAATTGATCCTGTCCCGCTTTAAGTATTGTCCGAAGCCTAGAATCATTCGCGGGGGATGTAATTAGTTGGCCGGTACGCTAAATAAAACATCGGAACTTTGAGAACGTCGGGACGAGCAAGAAATAGAATTCTGTTACGCTCGTCACGGCACCACGACGCGGCGTTTCGTTTTGTTTACTATAACAGCGTTCGGCGAATCTGCTTACGACAGAGGCTCGGTAAAGTAGCTTAGACGTCGCTCTTTAATATGCGTTTTGTTCCACGTCAATATGCCAATTCGCTCCGGGGATATTACGCCTCGAAGTGGAAGCTGCCACTAATAAGAAGCTAATACTATGCTGTGTTGCGGAGCTGAATGAAGATCATAGTACGCACAGTAGTATTACGAACCAGGAAGCAGACACGTGCCGTCAATGGGTCATTGTCGTATACATCGAATGTTCGACGAACGAGCATAACACGACGAGTTTTGCCGAAATAATTACTCGACGCCTGAACAACCGTCATCGTCGTTCTTCTCTTCTGGCTATCGATCAATTTGTTTTTTTTTCGAGAACCTTTAATCGAGCCCGCTTTTACCAACGTATTACAAACTTTCCCCGTTACACTCTATTATTTAATTCTTCGCCGCTCGTTCACTAGCCAATTAATCGCGCGGTTTCTCCACAGTGATCATTCCAACTGCAAGCTTTTAATTTCATGGGCCCACTCGGCTTTCAATCACCGAATGCCATTATTTTATTCTTCGCTATTATTACACGCGGACTGTGAAGCAACACAATGTAGAATTTATTAATTTATTCAAATAATTCAGAGAACACATTTTTATACGACTTCCGTTCCCTGAAATCGCCACAGATCATTTTTACTTTGCATAACGATCCGCAGATTATGCGTATGTTCTTAATAGCCCTGGCTCCGTAATTTTCTCCTCTTCCAGATACAAGTATTTGTTTGTCCACTCTGAACCAGACTGACGACGTTGTTATTAACTCTTCCAACGCTTTTCCTTAACCGTTCACCTACCGACGACAAAAATTTCAGCTAGAACCATAATCGTTAACGAAGTCTTTTTATCTTCCTTTCAAAGGGGCATTCGAGTTGCTGCGCAGATTTGCGATTTTTCAGAGAATGGTCCAGTGCGATCGGAATGCCGAACGGAACAGTTTTATTAACATTGAACCTACCGAGCACTGAAGAGCCATTAACATCTTTTAGCTTATAGAAACGACAAGGCTCTATATCTTTCGATTTTGTTCAATTTTTATTAAAAAAATGTATCGAATCAATTCCCATGTAAGTAACTTCACAATAATTATTGTGAAATGTAAAACCGGCAGTGGTTCGGCGTTAATTGAACCTCCACCGACGAGCGTTGCAGAATAATACAACGATTATAAGACGAGAAAAGAGCAGCGCGTCGCCGAAAATTCGAGGTCTCCGCGGGAAGTCGAAAGATCGCTGACTGCGGCTGTTTCGAACGCAGAGTTATCAGGATCGCGGATTTACGTAAGTGTCGTGGAAGCGGCACCGGTAATTTATGCAACGTCTCCGCGTAAACAATAGCAGAAAAACGAGTCGGTTTACGCGCCGCTGCCGGCACGCGCGACGATTTATCGCATCGCGGCGATCGGCAAAAGTTCCGGAGCGCGAGTCTCGCCATCAATTACCCGAACCTGTAGGTTCGCGGCGAGTAAACTGTACGACGACGATGTCTCGTCTTGTCTCGGGCACATACGCGCGCGCACACACATAGCCACATCGGCAACAGATCGTCATCAAGGGGACAGGACGGATCCGCGGGACTCCGGAGACGAGTCGTCGTCTGCTTGAAAAAACCACACGGCTAGATCCCTATCGGCTCGATCAACGCCGTGAAAGGCCGTAATCGCGGATCATCGGCTCGCGTCTCCTTCGCCGAACGATTCTCCAACTTCCAAGCTTTTTCCTATCGCCGTCCGACCGGCGTTTCTGCCATCGTAACTCGCGGAAATTAGTGATCCGAGTGATCCGCGATCGCTCGCCAGACAAGGGAACGCTGATAAATTCGTCGGGATTGGAAAACGATTTTCTAATGCGATTTTTTAACCGGGTTCTCGCCGTGCTTCCCGAGATATTTATCGTGTAACTGTCAACAATTTCTGGTACAGACGCGAGAGAGTGAAATTCACGGAATTAGAGGGATCACTCGGAGATGGACGAAACGTGTTAGCGAAACGGTTTTTGCGACTTTTCCTCGTATTTCTGATTCGGTCGGCGAACGTTCTGGGTTTTTCCCAGAGTTGATCGAATCATTCGCCGCGGACAACAATATCTGGCTCTATGCACAGTAACGTTCTTAAGTATTCTTTCATGCAACACCGATGTGATTCACTGCTACTTTGTTCTTTCGCGGTTACAGTAATGAAATATTCTTTCTCAGTCTCGTTCCCCCGAAAATAGTGATGGTACGCGTTTAATAATTCTTACTAAAAATCGCAGACGATGTCCCCGAATACCGAATTCACGAGGGAAATGAACCGGCGAAATACGAAACGTGACCCCGACAGAGAAAATAGATTTGCCTTCGGTTCGTCAAATTAATTGCCTAAGAACAATTTTTATTTTGCACAAAGATCCGCACTCCGTCGAATACCAGTCCACCGGTGAACCGTGTATTGCTTCTAAAAATACGAACAATCGTTACGCTATTCTCGCGCGTTTATGATCCGAATAAAACACTGGAAAAAATTCTTTGAAAATGATCCACATAGGGTTCGAAACGTTAGAAACATGATTAAATAATTGCACATTTGTTGTTATTTCTGTGAATGATCGAACCTGGCGCCGATATCATTTAATTTCTTGTAAAAAACACTGGAAAACGTGGGTTAAACGACGAAGAACCACGGCTATTTCCATTTGCACCTGCGCAGCGGTTCGCGGGACGACATGCTCCCGCGCGAGAAAGAATAAACACGTGTCTATCTCGGTTGGCAGCAAATTGCTCGCGAAATACGTGACTGTGCGCGGCGCGGCGCGGCGTTCGGTTGGAACGAGGCGCACGAACCTCATGGGACAGGTAAGGTGTTAACGACCGTCCGATTGCATCACGTAGAACCTCCTCCGAAAACGGCGGTCCGATGGCTCGCACAGGTGAGCGAGAGGAGAGGACGATTACCCGTGCAGAAGCAGGCAAGCAGGCGAAGCGAGCGACGTAACTTCTCGTTCTCGACCCTTAACGAAGAGGATCGTCCGCGGCACGGCACGACCGGCGAACCCTCAATCTTCGCGTCGTCGGCGTGTAAATCAGCGGACGGGAGGACACGCGCGAGTGTTACGCGCGCGCCAGCGAGTTGCAGGACGTGCTTGGCACCTATAGGCTTTTACTCGCGCGAGTCAGCTCGAGCGAGCGAGCCCGAGTCGGAGAGGTCTGCAACCGGTCGACACGTCGAAGAGAAAGGATTTACCGGGGTCGCCGCAGTCTACGCGGCCCGTCACGAGGAAGATAACCGCCGACTAATAGGGTCACTTAGGCTAAAGCGTGTGTGTTCAATCAAAAAGAAACTCTGTCGGACAGGTTTCTTCGCGGAGCTGCGCTGCGCCGCGCTGCGCGGCGTGTTCGCCACGGTGCGCAACACCGGGCCCGAGAGAGCCCCCGACCTGGACGAGAGGAGAACTTCGTGGGAAACGTTCGCGGATATCGCCGGCCGCGATCTTCTCCGCGCCGTGCCGCGGCTAACGTCGTAAATCCACCGGCGAGCCGATGCCTGACGAACGTTTAATCTCAAGCGTCTCTGTGCCGGACCGATTAAAAATATCGCTGTCGCTAATGATCGACGTCCAAGCGGCGAGCGATTAATTAATACCCGACGACAACCCGACTGCTACGGCGGCCCGATCCCTCGACGACACCTTTCTACCGGCGCGTCGGTGAAGCAACGCTCGAAAATTATGTCCGTCATCTTTACCCAAAGCCGAGCGGACGCGTTGATCGTTGCTAATTTGCGCGTCGCGCAATTTAACGCTTGTTTTCTTCAAAATTAATTTTGCCCGTAACAGAGTCTCGCGTCGCGCTTTTGTTCACGGATTCGTTCCGCCGGATGAACACGTGGCTGAACCGTATACTTCTCCGCGATGAGAGTACGTGTACAGATGACGATCCGAGTTGTTCACGTGCGAAGTCGAGTTACTTCTTCCGTGTAAACGGCGCTAATTGTCTGTGAGAAGAGTTTCTTGTTCTTTCTTCGAACGATTGATAATCGTATTTTAATCGAGAACGCGCTCGCCGGTAAAAACTTGCCCCGCCGATCTCCGATCGGTTTTGACATGACCGCGCGTTCGCCACCGTGCGGAACAGCCGCTGCACGTGGAATTGCTACCACGTTAACTGGACGGTCGACGTCCGATTCGGTAAACGGTTGAGCCGCGCTGAATTCCTCTCGGAACCATAGTGATTTCTGTCTATAAAAACAGGCTATCTAAATTACTGTGATTTATCGAACGTTTCTGTAACAATTTCGGTCAATTAACCGAAATTAATAGGGTTACGTACAGATTTTTTCGGTATTGTTAATATTTCTCGTCTAATATCCCGTTGTTCTATAAATTTTCAGACTGGGTCTGTTCATGCCCATCTCGAGCCTCCATTCGCTGTTCCACGTGATCGTTACGATTAAACTGTTCAACTTTCCTTCGCGGCACTACCAAGCAACAAGTGCATTAGCGAGCTACAATGTAATAAAAACCGTAATGCTATTAAAACCGTGTAGGTCGTCGATTAAAGGACTCCTGCGAATGTTATTAGCATCTATTTTCGAACAATTAACCGAAATTAATCCTGGCTGATATTTTTCGTTTGACATCTGGCTGTCTTGTAAATGTAATCCCGAGACTGGCACTGCTCGTGCGGACTGTTTCGCGCGATTGTTACAATCAAACTGTTCAACTTTCCTTCGCAGGACTACCAAGCAACAAGCGAATTAGCGAGCTACAATGTAATAAAAACCGTAATGTTATTAAAACCGTGTAGACCGTCGATTAAAGGACTGCGAATGTTATTAGCGTCTAAGTCTCGGCATCCTGCAATTATCGTATCAAGCGCGAGTCATGAAAAAGACAATTTGAATCTACCGTCTCGTCATTCCCGCCGCGCCACGCCGCTGAAAAAACAACTAATTACCCGATCGTTACACGCTTAACACCGGCCGCAGATGTAGTATTAATTGAACTACGCTGCACGAGAACTGTTCGATTCTCTCGGGTAGAGGCGAACGCGAACGGTTTCATGTTTTAGGGTAATCCGAGGGGAATACGATGAGAGGAGGCGACGAGGAGACGAGACGGTCGGTTGCCATTCGCGGTCATCTAACGAGGAAAAATAAGCGATCGCCAGGTATGGCGACGCGGCGGAATGGGATGGGATCGATCCTCGATCGGCAAAAAGTCTCGATCGAAGGAAGAGACCTCGTCGGCACCGTGCGGCGCGGCGCGGAGCGGAGCGGCGCGAGGCCTTTCTCGATCCGATCGGTTCGCGGGCACGTCTGTTTCTGCTTGTCGGATGTCGCAAGTCGGTAGCATCGGCTCGCTCGATTAAGCGATCAAAGATCGATTAAGGGATCCGGTTTTTCCGACGCTGTTTTCTAATGGCCGTCCCTCTGTCTCTGTCTGCCTCTCGCGTTCCCTCCCGTGGAAACCGAGACTGCCGGCCGCTACGGCACCGTAATTGAAATCGCTGACGCCTGTTTGCGCGACCGTGTAACGACAACGTGTCCGACTCGCGCCGCTCGCATGCCAGTTTAAGGAGAAATATGATAATAAGGCCGCGTAGAAAGCGGACAGACACGGAATCGGCCCGGACCGGCCCGTAGCCTTACACTCGTGCACGGTTCAACCGATTTTTCACGCACGAAATCTGCTTCCTTTTTCAACGATCGAATCTCACGCCCCGGAAATTTTTCACGGACGAACCAAACGTAACATCTACGTGAAACTGTACCGACTTGTTTTCCACACGTCTGAAATGCGTTCGTGAATTTTTTCGAGACGCGACTAGCAAAGCTATAGCGACTATTCACCGAAGAATCGGACTACCAGTGGCGGAAGTACGAATTTTTGGGCCCTCCCCCCCCCCTACTAAATATAATTTTTGCTTTCGATATTTTTATAGGATTTAATACTTTTTAAGCAGGAGAATTGGAAAAATTCAATGAACGTATGTTTTTTTTTGTGAGTGTACTTTTAATTTAATTCAAATTAGGGATAATTTTCCTCCCTTATTAACAATTATAAACAATTAAAAAAAAATATGCACAAAGCGAGTAGCACGTCCAAGAAAGACTGGGCGAAGAAGAGTTCGAAAGAAACGTTGATTCTCTGGATGAATCACATTAAAAAATTTGCTAGCTACGACGATATCGTTGCGAACGCGTTAATCATTCACGTGTTTAATCAGATCACCGGTAGTCGTAACTTCAGAATAGAAGGCGATCTGGTTAATGACGGCGATACGGCGCGCAGATAACTTCGTATTCGCAGCCGTCCGATGTTCTCGGATGACTTGATTAAGCGCAATATTATTAACAAGTTTATTGAATTATCGAAACGACGTTGCTTCGACGACGAGGACTGCAATACTAGTGCAGCAACGGGTCAGATCGCTGCAATGTATAATCTTTCGCAGGGGGGGGGGGGCATTCTTAAAATCTTAATTATTCTATCAAGCTCATCAATTATTAACCGGTACGAGAAAACGAAGGTACGAAGCCGTGACCCAGTTGCATTTCGTAGAATGTAGAACACAGGTGCATCGCTTGGCGTGCAATTCGGCAGTAGAATGAGGTAGTCACTGGTCAGACGGCCTACGTTCCAGTTCCGATTCTCTCGCAGCTGTTACATCACCCTCGTTATCGACAATTAATGCGTTAGATGCAATCCTTAGATATTCCGTTAGATAGTAATTGTCATACTGACGGCAGATGCCTGATAAACTGTTAGTATCGTACAGATCAATTCTGGCGATCTGAACTTTCGGCAAATTATGCCTTAACCTTCTCTCTCTCTCTCTCTCTCTCCCTCTCTCCCTCTCTCTCTGTCTGTACATTGCTATCCTAATGTTAACCTTGAACTTTTTAAAAGATAAATATATAATACTTGAAAATTTGGAAACGCATCACAGGTAGCACTTCTAGAAAATCTTTGGAAATTTCAACTTGTTATTTCCGTTTTTATGAGCATTTGCATCCCATACACACTGTTAATCAATAGACTGTGGATCTTTATGCAAAATAAAAATTGTCTGTTATTTCTTCCCTTAAGAGAAATTTCATCTACTCAATTTTGCTATAAATGCATAAAAATCCACTAATCGAATTGCCCGTCTCGGATCTTTTATTTTATAATTATCGTCGTAACAAAGCTGCCTCTATTGGAAATTAGATATTGCACTAACGATGATTTCGATCCAACAGATCCTCCTAACGGTGTTCGGTCATAAATCACCGAGAACTCACCGTGAAGCCGATTGAGTTGCTAATCGATTGTTAGAGAACCGATTTTCGACGAATCTTTTTGTCTCGGAACAGCTTTCACGACGCGATTGCCGTTTGTCTCGGTTTAGGCGAATTCGAGTGCGGAAGTCGACGACCAGGCAGACGTAATCCATCGAATATCGTAATAGGTACCCTAATCCCAGCTTTCTACGTCGCCCGGGGCGAGCGATCGCGCACGACACCGTTCAAGGGCCTATTTCCCATGGATTGCGTTTCCACTCGTTCGATTCCCCATCGATTACGTTAACGAACTTCGTCATTCGAGTTTCCCCATGCATATTGATTTAGATCCGCCGTGGATCTGCCAGCTCGGAGAGGCTCCGCCGGCTGGGAGAGGATCGACGATGATCCGCAGATGCGTCGATCGAAAGTTCCGCACTTTCTTCCTTGTGCGCGGCGCTTGGCAATTCGGTAATGGGGAATTTCCAATTTCTCTCCTGTCGATGGCCGATTCAACGGGGACTCGTGACGAATTCGACTGTCTTTCTAGACGCACGACGGACAGATGATTTACTATACGAGGGGCAGAGCCGATCTCGTCAACCTTTCTACGCGAAATTATTAATGGATGCGTTACAAACGAGGAAATTATTCAACGGGCCTCGCCGACTTTCCTTCCTCTGGGCGGTGATTAATTTTTTTAGTACCACGGTCAACTGTGTCCGACGATCCTCACTAGACAGCGGATGTTTATGCATTTATGGCAAAAATTAGTAGGTATAATTTACAAAAATATTATAAAAATTTTATACTGTTATATTATTTTCGACCTATTAAATATATTAAGAAAGGAAGTAAATTTCTATTTCACTACAATTTATTGTAATTGACATAAAAAAATTTTATTTTGCATAAAGATCCGCTGTCCAATCGTCACCGATTTCCATGATCGTTCGAGTCCCTATCGAATTTCATCTGAAAATTTGGACTCCGAGATTTTTTTAGAAATTCTTTATTTTATTTTTTTTTTTAGAACGTCCACGTTTCCGAGAATTAATTATTTATGATTCGGCGCCTCTGCATCGAAACTTTCGTTTCTAATTCCAACCGACTGAGAGAGATTTACATTCCCGTTGTGTAGTATATTATAAATATAGAGACATAATTTTCCTTATTGCAGACAACAGTGGATATTATGCAAATTCGTCTTCCGAAAAAACGGGGTATTAGATAGAAGAGAATCTCGGCCAGCCGAACGAACAATTCCACGAAATGAAGGATATTAAATCTGTGTTGGGCTTTATTAAATTTTTTATGTAACCCGACTTTATCCCGTAGCATTTGCACGGGAGAATCCCAGTCTAGTTATTACGATAATTAAATCTCCACGAAGCTGTGGGCAACACCTTCATCCTCTCAATTCTATTAACCGGGTTAAAGAGGAGAAAATAGTGTTCACCTGCACGGGGGAAGTCATCGTAATCAGCGATGGCTAGACAGAAAAGAGCATAACGAACGTGAGGCTCTAAGAATACTTGTATAAACAAAGTCCCTTCACCACGTAAATCCGAATCTACAAGAAAATTTAATGCACGCTTCCCTTATTCGAAATCGTCCAAGACGTTGTTCTGACAGAAAATCGGCAACTTAATTAAGACCCAGTATTTCATCGCCTGTTCATTGCCCGGCGATTCAACGAAAAGTTAGGCGAGCGGCGTGCAATAGCGGCAGAAAAATGGCGGAAAAGCTGTGTAGCGCGCGTTTCGAGAAACCCGATGCTCGCTGTCGCAACGCCACCATCGCGAATAGAGCTCTCCCTAGCATGTTCGGAACAATGGCGTAGAAAGTTTGCCGGCAATTTGGTCGGCCGTTTAGCCGATATTAAAAATAAAAGCTCACCCTCGACCGCGGGCGAGGTAACGGGACGGCGAAGCGTTCGCAGCCTCTCGAGCGTGTTTGCTCACGTAACTCGCGCTAATGATACGTTAAATCGCCACGAGGGAGTAATTGCAGGGACGTTGATCGCGTACAAGCCAAGTAAGTGGCCGACACGTACACGCCGCGCCGCGCCGGTCGCTACGTGATACGTTTTAGCCGGCGTCGAGCGTGTGATCGCGGAGACAACGCGAACCGATCGGCCGATTCGAAGACAATCGGCCGCGAGGACCGCGGACGGTTCCCATCGGCATCGTTTAAACACGTACTAACGAGAACATTATACGTCCCGGTACTAATTAATAACGATCCCCGGTCGACGCGTGACCGTAAACCCCTTGCCCTACAATATCGTGTCAGACTCGTGACGATGATTTTGAACAGAGTCTAATAAAAATGTATGTTATCAATTTCCTTTAAACCGAAATAAAATTCTACTTTCGTTTTGTTGATGTACAGCTACTGGGAAATATAATGTATATAGGCACAGATATAAATTTTCTCCTTTTTTACGAAATTACGAACAGCAAAAAAGTTGTAATTACTGAAACCGTACAATAAATCGTAGGGCAAGGGGTTAACGTCGTAGAACAGATCGAAGTGTTCGTGAACAGGCTTCCTTTCGAATCAATATTGGCGATGTGAAATGCAATCTCCTGTAAATATCATTTGTTATTCGCGCAACAAGAATAATGCACCGGGCATCCTAAAATATCCGCTGTCCCATCTCGACGCTCCATTACTCAAAGCTCCGCGGTTGATTGTCATTTAACGCGTGGACAACGCGACACACATCTACGTCGGGTACAGTCCCCGGTAAAAGTTTCGCCCAAAGATCCGGCTTTCGAGATCGCAGGTTTAACGCGAATCCCCGATTTAGAACGACGTTCTGTCGTTCGATCGCGCGGTGCTTCGGTTCTCGATGTATTTTCACGGTGACGCTGGTGAACACCGAAAACTGAGCTCGAGGGACTCGCTGAGACGGAACCTGGGTTAGTGATTAATTTCAATCGATCATTCGGATTCCCGGCTACTCGTCTTTTATAATTATATCGTTCCTTTCGATAAACAAAATTGCCGGCCCTAAATAAAACGGGCGGCCCTGAGCGACGGCGATCGTGAGCATCGGGTTTCTCTAAACGCGCGCTATGCAGCTTTTGCGTAAAAAATTTCGCCATTTTCCTGCTGTTATTGCACGCCATTCGCATAAATTTTCACCACCGGGAAATGAACAGCCGATACCTTTGAAATACTGGGTTTAAACGGTTAATTGAGTTGCCGATTTTCAGAACAACGTCTTGTGTCTTGGACGATTTCGAATAAGGAAAGCGTGCGTTTCTCATAGACATTGTTAATGCATTTGTATGTCGACTCTCTTAGATCCGGATCGATTCAACAACGTTCGCTGGGAACCAATTTTTCACCGTAATAAAATTGTTAGCCCGATAAATGTTTCCAATAAAAATCACCGTCCTCGGAGCGGTTATTTCTCGACGAATCGTGGTCAGGATGCGAAAGGTTGCGCCTCCTGTCGCGTAAATCGCGGCGTGAAATAGTCGTCGGCCACTCGAGCGGCCCGCGAATCTCGATAAGGATCGATCGGCACAATGCAGACAGTCTCTGAAAGCGTTTGAACCCATCTGACACGATCGTAACGCGATGAACGCGGACCGATAGAGCGGCGAGCATCGCCCCGGCAAATTATAGTCGCCATTTTATTACGAAATCCCAGCAACACACGCGGCGCGGGCCGTGAGAGACTCGAACTTTTCATCCCGAGACTTCCCTGCCTCTCCCCAAGCCCATTCCTATTATCGAATTTCTTGGATAGCGAAACGGTCGTGCAAGCGGATCGGGCGTGACCGGCTTATTACACCGCAGCCAATTAATACATCAACGCGTTACCTATTATTAGATTTCGTAGATACATACGTATATGTATATATTACATATAACCGCGACCCTTTCGCGCCGCCAACAGGCTGCTTATTATCGCTTATCGTCCCGCATCTACATTTAATATCATAATCACCATCCCCGACTGGCAGTGTTCTCTCTGCCTGACCCGCGATCCTTATTACACGACGCGTTATCGCAGCTTTTAATAACTGTGCCGCGCCGCGCCGAGACGTAAACGATCATCGCCGGCGAAACGAGTCCTTTGTGCTCGTTGCATTCAGCTCGTGATACTCGGGAATATTCGGATCTGCGTTGCATAGATAGTGAAAACTAGGATCGGCTCGTTCGCAGGATTCTTTAACACGAAACCTACCGAGCACTAAAAGCGATTAGAATGTTTCAGCAAATAAAAATTATATGGCTCTACCCAGGTAGCACGCGACGTCTTAGAGACGTCCATTTTACGTTCATCTTAAGTCTGAATGTCTTACGCCCTGTTTCGGGACGCCTTAATTTCTACAGTGACAATCTCTAGATTTTTACAGTACCGATATGTTGTTACAAGTAGACTGCGGATCTTTATGCAAAATTGAAATATTTTGCATCGATAGTGAAATCAATAAAAATTTATTTCGTCCCTTAATAATTTTTATATATTGAAAACAATCTAACAACATTCTTAGATTTTTGTAATCATTTACTATTTTATATTTTACCTAGTTTATTTATAAGTATCGTTTATGAATCTTTGTCAGATTTTTAAATCCGTGGCGTTGTAGTTAGAAAAAATAAAAACCGTTTCTTTTTACGTTTTCTGTGGGGAAAAGTAAACCAATCTTGAAATTGTTACTTTTTATTTATTCTATGAGTCAATTAGCAACTAATAAACCTTAAATATTTCACAGGAAAAATTAATAAATGAAATCAACTCGAGTAGCATTTCTACAGTGTCAGCGCATTACATCGGAAAGTATTAACCACGTTTCCATCAGCCCGGTTGGGTCAGCGCGAAATTATCGAAATTATAAAGTTACTTACATGGAAATTGATTCGATAAATTTCTTTATCCATGCGCATATTGAAATAAAATTTTTTGATTCGGTAAATTTTTTTGTCCACGCACATATTGAAATAAAAATTGTGCAAAAATAAATAGACCCTTATTTTCTAAAACTAATTATTGAAATGATAAAGTTATTTGTGGAAATCGATTCGATAAATTTCTTGATCCATGCGCATATTGAAATAAAATTTTTTGGTCCACGCACATATTGAAATAAAAATTGTGCAAAAATAAATAGAGCCTTCTCATTTTCTAAAACTAATTATTGAAATGATAAAGTTATTTGTGGAAATCGATTCGATAAATTTCTTGATCCATGCGCATATTGAAATAAAATTTTCGCAAAATCTAAATAAAAAGAGTCTTGTCATTCTTTATAAGCTGAAACATTGTAATCGCTTTTCAGTGCACGGTAAGTTTAGTGTTAAAGCCCGCAAGACAGTATGGACTCTACACTAAGGGAATTATTTTTCTATGCCTCCTGAACATAGCACGCATCCACGGGTGAAGATTACTTCGGCAGCTTCAAAGCAACAACGAGACGAGGAGCATGAATGCAAGAAAAATGCGATGCACCGTAGATTGCATTGTGAACCGTGTAAGAATAATAACGGGCTAACGACTGATAAGAGGGTGCGCGATCCATAGGAAACGCCACGGATGATCTAGAGCGATCCTCGCGATGGAAATCGGTAAACGGGGTCTAATAACGATAACGAGATTCCGCGAGGCAGTCAATGGAGTGCAATAAGCAAAGTCGGGACCGGTTGCGATCCGTGTAATTGCCACGAGTAAATTTAGACGGAGGCGATGCGATGGAACGAACGTGCAACTTCGCTCTTGGTGTCTGTCCACTTTTAAAAGCGATCGAGCAACCGCTGCGATCGGACGTGGACGCGCAGGCGAGGAATCGCCTATAAGCTCGGCATAGGCAAATTTATCGCCGGAATAAAAACAGTTTCGAACGATGAATAAAAGATCCAGCGTTTCCCTTTTTTGCGCGCGATCCACAAGATACAGACCGAGAATCTTAGTGGCAAGACGGTGTAATATTTCATTTTCGAATGGAACAAATCGACGTGCGATGGTCTCCGCGCCGCGGCATAGTTCTTGCACAAACGTTTTTACTTTCCGTGTATTATTTCGATAAGCGGAACACGTCCGCGACGAAAAACCAGCTGGAATCTTCTTATTATACTGACATGAATATTCAACAGCGGATACTTATACCGAACTTCCTTCGAGATTGTTTTGTTACATCGATATATTGTTCCGACTACGATCGCGATGCTGTAATAACAGTACGTCATACCTTTTTCTCGTATACCGAAGAAAAAGTGACAATTTGATTGTGCTAGCGTGAATTTTTGTGTAAATAATTTGTGCGAACGGAGTAAAAGTTTTTCAGATATCTATAAAAATTCTGAAACACCTATTCAAGTCTCTCTGCTAATATACAGTAAAAAAATATATGCAGAACATAAATATTGAAAAGAAAACGATTGAAGAGTCGCTACGTAGATAAAAGACCCAGGTTGCGGACAGAATTTCCGTGAAATCGAAATAAAATTATGGTCGACGTATGATCATCACAACCCTCCCGCGGAATAACGAGAGACAAATGAGTTCCCATCACCCTAACCGTAAAAGAAATCGCAGGGGGTTAACCCTTTGCATTCGGAGGTATTTTAGCTTGAAAATTAAGCATGTCTTCCAACCTATAACAATTGAAATAACAAATTGAAATAACACCTCATAAAATATTAAATGTTTAGTAATTGATCAGACACCAACTTATCTAATAATGTAAACACCTTGGTATATTAATCTATGTTTAGTTGGTACTTTTTAATAATGTAAACAATATTTTGAATAATGGTACAGCAATTTTTAGCGGCGGCTCCGAATCGTCACTGGAGGGTAAGGGTTAATAGGCTTCCGGTAGAGAAAAGTGTTAAAAACGTGGCAACTGCGTTCGCGAGTGCGTCGTCTAGCCGAGCGAAAATCCGTGCAGAATTCGACGAGAAAAAAAAAAGGTGAAACTGCAGGAGTGGATGGTTCGAATGCCCTTGGAGAAGGTTGTACGAGAGCCAGCGACGAAAATCGATGGTGAAGCTGGTGGTGGGTCGCGGCGAGATACGCGAGTATAGTGAAACGGTTGAAGGTGAAGGACGAGCGTTGCAACCGGGTGATACAAGTATTCGGTAATCGTCTTCAGTGATCGTCCTTGCGGATTGTCGGGAAAAATCGATTGGCCAAGTCGGTCGGGCCGGTTCCTTTCGAAGGTAAAAATGTTGCGCAAGACGATACAGAAGCTCGTGGACTATCTCTAAAACGCTTTTCTGCATCCTCTAATTAACGCGCGCGCGCGCTCTACTCGACACATTTATTACATCGCGCGGAACGTTCGGCGCGTTACCGCTTTTAAACACTTCTCGCGCTATTAGTGCTATAAAAACCTGTTCGCCGCGGCCATCAGCCGAGACTTCAAGCGTCCGGTATTCAATAATGTTGCGGTAATTGAGGAAATATTTATTAGATGTTTGCCGAGGTGCTAACGAACGGGGTATTTAATTAGAGACAGAGAACTTCCTTACCGGCGGTTAGAAGAAGTCTTTTTGATAGTTTCAGTTTAACTCTTCGTCGACAACGACGGCTGATCATGTATCAGTGATTTAGACTGTTTTATATTTTAAAAATTTAGCAAGTAAATAATTAAAATGCGGATTGTATACGTTTACGACAAAATTGAGCAACTTCACGGTATGTAAATATTGAAAGAATTAAAAACGTATTAGTTTCGACCTGGTAAAATGATTAAAGGTGTTTCAGGATGATCGAGCGGTTTGACGCGCTGTTTTCCGTCCCTGATTTCACGAACTGAATCTGTGCCTCGTTGTCAAATTAATAGTGGCGAGAGATCGATAAAATAACGATGATTGTTAACGTTTACATCTTAAGGTTTTGATCGCGTGTGTTTCGCTTTGAAAAAATAAAAATCCCCTACCAATAACAGAAGAGTATTTAAAACAGTGTGGAATTGACACGAGGGACGGATGAGGGTTAATCAACGTTTGAAGGCATTAACGA
Organism: Lasioglossum leucozonium; assembly: GCA_028454225.1. NCBI lineage: Eukaryota > Metazoa > Arthropoda > Insecta > Hymenoptera > Halictidae > Lasioglossum > Lasioglossum leucozonium. Next base: position 7,385,424 of record CM052222.1, read on the forward strand.
AAGTCTTAGCACCTTACGAGCGGTTGCGAGTCGCTTTCGCTCGAGACACGGCAGAGATCTAGCGCCGATCGATCAATCGCGACTTGGATCGTGACTGTCAATGGCCGTCACGGTTCGTCCGCCGGGCAAATATAATATTTAACAGGATTATGTACTGCTTGGGAGCGGGAACCGAAGATGAGACGATTTCTTAATATGCACGGTGTGCGCAAACACTGCCGCGCTTCGCCGGATGATTTATAGGGCTCATTAATCAGCGGGATCAATGGGAATTAAGGTACGCGCGCGGTGTGCCACCTGTCAAACAATTTCGCGAGGCGTTTCGTTTCACCGTTCACCGTCGATCCGCGCGAGTTATTAGCCTCATTAATCAGCCGCGGCCTGGCATTAACGTTAACGAACAAACCCAACGCGCCCCGGGTACCTGTTGCTGTCCCTTCGACGAGTTAATATTGCAATCCATCGGACTGTGTCCACACACCGCGCCCTGCTCGACGATTTCTAACCCTTTCTGACCCTGCGTCGAATCTGCGTACACGTCGCGACATGCAAAAGTTGGGCAAAATACGATTTTTTAAAATCTTGTGTAAGATGAACAATTTTCGTTGTCCCAGCTATTGGAATATATGAACAACAGTGTCATAGTTTTATTTTTATTTATTTATGTACTCGTGTAGTGTAGTTATGCGTTCAAAGTAAAGACTTTTGTCGTACTCGTTTCTCTCTTCGCCCGTTTTGTGAAATATCGCTCGGCTATTAGGATCGTGTATATGTGACGAAGATGTTGTATTAATTTTTTGTTCACAGACACTTTTTAGACAGGTGTACATTATAGTTCTCAGCAATTTTCAATTCCTTGTTGTTTGCCTGTTCAAAATTATTCAAGTTTGAAGATGATCAATTACTTTACTGCGATTTTCGCATTTGCAGAATTTTCAAGAAAAACATTTTTATGCTTCCAAGCGAGTCCCGATGTTTTTTCTTGTGCCACTGGGAACTGTAAAGGTTTCTGTTGACAATGCAGAAATAATTGGCTGCGAAGATGCGCCAATACGGCTTTTACGTTACTTTCTGCACTGCGATGTATGGACAAACGCAGTTTAATAAAAATTTTTTGAACAAAAGTTAATCGATATTCAGTCCCAATACAACAAATTATGAAACGTCTTTCTTTAATAAAAAATTATGATCAACTTAATTTTTGAAATGCCATTATGTGTATTTATATTGTTGCAGCTGTCGTCAAGACAAACCTAACGACTCGCTACACTATCCATGCAAGTCTTAAAATAATGTTAAAATGGTTTTATTAGATAAAATAAAATAGTTTAAAATACTCCACTGTGCGTCGTCGTTGCGTTTAAGTTTAGTATACGTTTATGCATGTTGGGCACATATTTCTATTGTTTTTTGATAGTTCAGACCGTCCAGAAAGAAATGTTACTTTGGCTGCTATTGCTTTTTCTCGTTCTGAATAGCTCTTTTGCCATTTTGAATAGGCGAGATACAAAACCGCCAAGTCAAATTTAAGAATCGATTTCCGACTTATGAAAATGAATTTTGTTGTCTACAATTTACTCGGAAAGTTTTTATTTAACATAAAGGTGCACAGTCTATTGATAACTAAAGTAAGCTGAACTGAGTTCGCGAATAACAGCCCTCCCGTTTTAGTGCACAGCGATTTCAATCGAGATAGTACCAATGAAAAGGAATATCGCCGCTTGATACATAAAACATAAGTTTTCAGTGGCATTAGTTAAAAAAAAAATTGCGAAACAGTGCGCAAAAAGAGAGCAGAGGTGTTTTAAATGCGAGACATGTAAAAGAAAGCTCGCGGCGCCGCGAGTCGCAAAATGTTCTGAACGATATCGTACCGTGACGAAAAATTGCAATCATCAGATCGCAGTTCCTTCGAAACGACATACAAAATATATCCGCGTCAATTATCCTGAAATTAATCGGATGCTTTTACCGTTCAAACAGCCGTCTACTTTTCTCATAATCGCATAAAATCTGTGGTCCAGAAATCACCAGGAAAACCGTTCGAGCTGTTGACACGGGGTGAGACGGTGTTACGTGTGTATGCGGCAGTCCGAAACTGGTCGAACGAGCGCGGAAACGCGATAAGTTGCGAGGATCTCGAATGATCAACGCTGGCGCATCGTTTCACACGGGGTGTTCCGTTTCCAATTACGCCTGTTTACACCTGTCGGTCAGTGTAATGGCTCGATGGAAGTCGACACGAGATTCGCGGGATGATAGACTGCGGCTATTATCGTTGTTGCACAAAGCGAGACACAATAAACGCTTCGATAAAAGCACGCCGGTTCGCCGGTAATCAAATAAACGTTTACGAGTAGATAAATTTCTGTCGTTTCGACCTGCGGGACCATTAAACGGCGATCATCGCCGCTCGACGCCCCGGGAACGGGCATAAATTAACCGGTAAAGGTCCCCCGGACATTTTTCACTTTCCCTCGTAAAACAGCTCGGCGCTGAGAGGCGAGGCGAGGCGAGACGCGGATCGAATCGGACCCCCGTTGGATCCGATGGATCTAGCGGCGGTGATCAGAGTTAGATCGTCCACGGAAATCCGTTATCGGAGAGCCGCTTTCGGGCTCGATCCCGTATCGATTTCGATTTCTCCTTGAAATTTCTCTGCCGAGAGTGCCGATACCCCGGACACCAGCCGGCTAAGAGAACCGCTGCCTTTTGCCGCCGAGAGATAGAGAGAGGGCCAGAGAGAAAAAAGGATCGAGGAGGAAAAGAAACGTGTAGCGTGCGCACGTGTGCGTGCGTGTCGCCGCGACAACGCGCCAGATAGGATCTCTCTGGTTGGTATGCGCCAGAGCGGGCAATACGCGACACCCATACCGTGGTCGGAAACGAGCTGCAGGTTCCGTGACCCCGAAACCGGGGATACGATCTCCAGGTGATAGAGCCGCCGATTCGATTCTGAAAGCAGGGGCGGACCTGGCGGAGCCGTCGGGATCGCTCGAGTACCCCTGTTGAATTGATCTCCGGCTTTAGGGCTCTTCGCCGGGCTGGCGGAATTGCAACCACTCGGGCGAGGAGTGTCACGTGGGAAACGAATAATATTTCTCGATGCTTTCTAGATGAGCCTGGCTCCGCGGAGAAAGATTCACGTGCCGTCGAGGAAAGCCGAGATAATGGAGGAGGACACTTTTGATTTTGCCGCCGGAATCTTCTCCGTCAAAGCCTGTGGCAATACCTCGCGCCAAGCAGTGCTAGAATCTTTAACACCGAATCTACCGAGCGCTAAAAATGGCTGACACGCCAAACGTCATAGGATTTCTATAGATTTTCCGTGATTTTTATCGTAACATGTGCTTGGATAAACAAAGTGTGTAGAATCATTTCCAGTGAAAGTGTTATTATAATTTTAACAATTGTATAATAACAAACCGGTCATCTGACCGGCGCGGCGGTGGTTTAGCGTTGTGCTTCGAACGAACAAATCAATTTTGCCATCTGGATATTGGGATCTTCAAGCTTTTCTAAACGTTAAAGCTCTCGATACATGCGTTTACATCTTGCATTTGACGTATTACCGATAATCCTTGCATTCTGGCAGATGCATCGAAGGTCTAGCCAATCGAACCGAACAAAAACATTGGGCGACAAGTCTGCATAGTTTGTTGTCTAAGCGTGAAGCAAGCGATGCATGATTCAAGAGACTTAATGGACTCGTTCGTTACGCTTTTTAGCGTCCGATTAAGAAGATACAGCGTGTCAAGTGAACGTGCATCTATGGCCGGCGAAATAGAAGGCAGATCCAGGTGCATTATTAGCGTATGCAGCTTCGAATTGCGAAACTCGAAATTACTGTTTTCGCGGAGAGTTACCAATCAGGTCTCTCTCCCTCCCTCTCGCTCTCCACCGCGTCCGCGTTCTAAAGAGAAGCGAAAGCGACACGCACGATTTTCAATTAACGTACCCAGCCGCGGAATATTCGCCTAGCAAGAGAGCAGACCGCTCACTATTTTCGATATCGGCGCAAATTAATTATGCTTACACGTTCCGCTCATTATGACGTCCTTTATGACTCCGTTAAACTGCCGTAAACTAATTAGTCCCCGCGTCCGGAGAGCGTGCACCGGCCGGCTCAATGTCCACGATCAAAAACTCGATGTTTGCACGGGCGGAGGCTACAGATCAATCGCCTAACTGCAGCAGAAAATTTCAGACGAGACGTCAGTTTTTTCGCGCAGAATTCCTGCGAATGTTGTGAGGCTCGAAACTGTTCGAAATTAACGAATCGCGGAGAATAATGAAGAACGGTTCCTATTATTGCTACAAATGAGTGTAGAATTTGATGCAGAATAAGTGATCCGTTCCGTTGGCGTCTCGGTAGCGATGAAGATCGTTCGTCGCGCCTAATTGTCCCAGCAGAATCGTTAATCACGGAAGCCGTAAGTTTCAGGTGAGCGTTAATCGCTTCGCCCTCGCTTCGACAGCTCGATAATGTCGTCGCGAGTGCGTCCGCGGTCAGCATAATTCGAGGTAAACACGTACACGATCAATAGGATCGAGACGATCGCATAAATCATCGGGTGAAAACGCGACAATCTTCAGATCGGGATTGTTCGCGAGGAATCGCGAGTCCAGATCTATCGTGAACACCTTTTAGCGGGACGACGCGACGCGACGGGCTACCGATGAGCATAAATAAAACCGGACGCTAGGTGACGGATCGACTGATATTAATTTTACCGCTGACGCGATATTGTCGCGGCTAGTCGGATGGACAGATTAATCGCGCGGTTCGATCCCTGAATAATCCTGGTCGCGGGACGATGTCGCGTTAGCGTCGAACTCCAGACAAAAATCGAACGCTTTTCCGTCCGATTTTCGGCTCCTTCCACGAAGTATGACCAAGTCTCGCGACATCGCCAACAACAATTTTCAGAGATCGTGGGTCGGACTGACAATAAGCTCGAGGAGGAACAATGAACAGGGTATCCGGGGATCGGGAACGCAGGAATCATGCGAAAGGGGTCCAGCAATCACCGATGCGGCGGATCCAGGAGTCCTCTCGCCGGAGGTCGAGGATTCGTTCGTACACGAGCGGCGTATCGTGCAACGAGCAAACGAACGGGTGATTTAGTCGCTTAGATCGAGGTCCGCATACCGAACGACTGTGACCGACTCAGGACGGATCGAGACCTCGTTGAGCCTCGAGGCCTCAAGGCCGGCGAGCTCGTAAAGCGAATTCGTGCCTCTCCCTCGCTCTCGGCCGAAGCGGATTTTCATCGCGCGGGACGAAGACGAGAGGTGTTTCTCCGGCATTGGTGCGCGGCGTATCCGTTGCAACCTGTCGCGGGTAACCCGGCTGCCACCTTCGGGAATATTCGTCGTTAACGTTAATGTTTGCAAATTGTTGCGTTTCGCCGGCGAGTGCCGGGAAATTGCAGGCTAAGAGCGCGCCTCGCTCGCAATCGTTTGTCCCCACCAGTAATTTTCGGCGAGCAATTTCACTCGCGCATCACCGCCGATCGTCGTTCGATGCTTCGACAGATTTCTTCCACTTTCGATAAACCCTCTTCGTGTACGAAAATCGGCGATCTCTGTTTATCTTGTGCTACGCCTTTGTTCCACGTAAACAAAAAACCAGTCTTGTATCGTACATAGAAGCATCGCGAAAAATTTTTACACCAACACGTGAAAAATATTTCTACATTGCTAAATGCCTTTGTGAATGATGAATTGGTGAAAGTTTCAATTCTGAATGTACATTCGCAGTTATTACCGCCGATGATGTTCGAATCCATTCACACCACCAGCCACAGGCAATTCTGTCGCCAACAGCAATTCTCTGAACGCCGCATAACCGCTTGAACAAACTCAACAACTACCATAAATCCTAAAAGCGATCTAACAAGCCCAGAAACACATGTAACCCCAGATTTATCTATCGACACCAAAGTCTCTTATTCTAAGAGACACATGCGAGCTTTCTTGGCTTTTGACACCGCCCGGAGTGATCTACATTGCGGCGTTTCCCAGCGAATAATCGATCTCGAATGCAAAAGAAGCGTGTCTCCCGTCTAACCCGCCGAGTTACCGCCAAGCGAGAAATAAATTATTTTAAACGTTTACTGCGATCGCTCGGTTAAATATATGTTTACAAGAATTTACCGGCACTTGCAGCGATACTTCGGCTCCCGAGAATTTTTCTTCGTTAAAGTCTCGGAACGAACGCTAATTTACCGTTGTCGGACAAGCGTTCTTGGTCCGCGGAAAGTCGCTGGCGCAGATTCACGAGGCAGATACGCGCAAAGGCAAAGGCACAAACGAAACCGTAGAAAAGCAGAAAATGCGCGCCCGCCCGTGCGCTCGCGCGCCACGGTAAATTGGGACACGTAGCACGATTCCACGAAATTTATCTGATCGAAGTCGCTCGGGCAAATCAAGCCCGGGCAGCACACGCTCGACGGCGGATCACGACCGGGAAAACAGAACGACAACACATCTGATAACGCCGCATCGACACACCGGCGGCCGAGTTTCTGCTCGATCCGTTGTGAAACAATCGAACGGGCCCTTCTCGGACTGGACGCGTGGTTGATCGAGCTGGAATGCTCGATACTCGCTCCTGGAACTACCCCCCCACAACCGATATTCTAAACGACCGAGTCGGAAAAGTCAAGAAATTTACAAAAAAAAAAACACACACATACAAGCTCGAATCGATTTCGAGGGGCTTGAAAATGCCCAGATTCCCAACAATATTTATAAATCAGCCGCCTGTCCGCGAAACGAGGACACCTTTAAGAGAGTCATCGTCTTTCACCTGGTTTCAATCCCTTATCCTCGGAGACGCTGTTTTCCCCAGCCACCCGCGATAAAATCACCGAATTCCCAACGAAAAGCCCCGCACAATCCTCGCACATCCTTCCGCGAGGATCGAAAAACGCGAGAAACGCGAGGATGAGAGGGATGAGATCATCCCTTGAGTTTCCACCTGTTAAAATTCGACGCTCGATAACGCATCGGGCTATCCGCTTTAACCGGCGGCCTTGCTCGCCCCCGTTAAACAGACTCAGGTGCACACGTACACGTGCGATCACACCGCCACCCCTCGTGTGTGGGTCGTCAACACACCCTCGGAGGCACGACCCCCTTCTCTTTTCCACCCCCTTGCACAGCTGCTTTCCACCCGTTTCCATCCCTTGTTCCCACCAGCTCCACCGCGCCGCCCAACCCCTCCCTCCGGCGCCTCGTAACGTCATACTGCGACGTCGTCGATGACGTCATTGTTGTACCGCAGTTCCGTTCATCGATCGAGCATCCCCCAACCCCTTGGAAACAGTGCAGGGGCGGAAGCCCGGCGCCCCCGCGTTTTCCCCGGCTTCTTTTCCCGCGACTTCAAAGAGCCCGGAACACGTCCGACTTGTTTTGACGAGAGACCGATCGTCGAACGCGTCTTCGACGATGTGTCTGAAGATATTTCGAGTGCGCCTCGAGATCCAAAAGAAGCCGCGAACCCTAGACAGAGGCATCTTCCGTGTTGATCCATCGTGATCGACGGCCGAGACATAACAGAGGCGAGTTCGCCTTGAATTCGCACGAAATTTCCGCTCTTCCGGAATCCGAGAAACGACGTCCAGTTACATATAGTACAAGGTTGACACGAAGACGCTTCTCGTCTTTAATGTTGGCATTTGGCTGCAGAGATTTATTTAATAACAATCCGGTTTTCGTGCGGGTTGGGCCAGGGTGTCGGGTAGCAGTCCGAAGCTTCGATCAAGAGCTATTTTCGAACTCCTTCGGGACCAACGAAGATCTATGCTAAGCCGACGAGGTTGAAACGAAAGGATTCCACTATGATGTAACTTTCGCGCTGTGTTATGGCATTCTGCTCTTCCTGGTCGCTTTAGTGGATTATAAGGGGCTTTCCGCTGGCCGCCTCGACGTTGCCCGGCGCGGCGAAAGTATCGCCGGAAAAATGATCCCGATCGGTATCGGTGGAACGGTGACGTTGTCCTTGACTCCTTCCGCGGAACTGGCTCGCTCCGTTACCTCCGTAACATCATGCTCCTCGATTCCATTGCCCCGTCACGTGTTTGAATAAGATTAGCGACACGATTATTATGCATCGGTGGGGACGCTAATGAGTCGACTTTCAGCCGATCGCAAGCGGCGACGCGATGCTGCGCGCATGGCCCGCGCGGATCGACGCCGTCCATAAATCACCCGATCGACCACTGGGCGAGATGGAACAGCATGGAAATTTATTAGTGGTATCGGCGCTGGTTAATCGACAACTTTTCAAATAACTGTCCCGAGCATTCCGCGGCGAGGTCACGGCAAGAGGACGACAGCTTTCTTGCATGAAAATTAAATGACGTGTCGCGTGTATACGCCGCGGCTGGCTCTCGCGCTGCGGTAGGATTCAGCTATTCCTTTCTACCGTGATCGAACAAGCGAGCCTCCTTCACCTTACGCGAGCATTGAAATTATCATCGCGACGGTAAACCCTCTAATTGGGTCGCGACTTGCTCCGCGTTGAGAGAATTCAAGCTGCAGGGGAATGGCCCTGGCCCTGGCCAGACGGGGACGTCTGACTACCGTCGGCGAAACACGCCTTTTCTGCAAGAAGATCTGTCTCGAGAAAACACTTCCCCTCCCTCCCCTCCCTCTCCCTAGATCGACAACGCGAGACGTACCCCGCGCGACGTCGCTAGTTTCAATTCAACGGGGATCCAACGCGCAAAAATTGCACCGCGGCGCACCGTGCGCGACCGGTCTCGCAGCAGCACAACTTCTTCTCCGTCCCCTATATGATGGCATTTCTACTCGATGACATCACACGGAATCACTTTCAGACGGTTAAAAGTGCCGTTATATTTACGACGGTAAAACGCGCGATGAAGAGTTTAACCTTCGATCGATCAACGCCTGCGAAGTGCATTCTCAGAAAATTGATCTTCTTCCATTCATTGCTCACCTCTCCGCAAAGAAAATTTTTCCTGAATACATTCGCGAACGACGATTCATCCTCGCGATCCTCCGTCATCCACGATCCACGCCACTCTGCGCACCGTCCATCCTAATCTTAATCTGCGAATTCCATTACGCGAATTAGCTATTCCACTCTCGGACCGACGACCGTTCAGCAGCTCTTCGAGGATCGACGATTAGCAACGACAAATGCCTTCTAAGCAATAAATTCTGGTCCCCCGATTCTAAATTCAACGATCGCCGCGTGAAAAGTGCATCGGCTGCGAGGCGCAGACTGCGCTTAGGGCACAGAATCTTTTCCGACGGCCGGTCATTCACCAAAGACTGGCACCGCAACGGTATTTACGTTTCGCGACGCCGCAAAAAGCTCGCGTCAAAAGCACGCGCGCGATGCGTCGTCACAAGTCAGCTTTGGCACCGGTTACGACATCCCTCTTCCCTCCCGTGCCGTTTCTGCTCGTAGTAACGTCACGCGGAAACCAGTCGCGACAAGCTAATCCTGAGCTTCGCCGTTAAATTTAACCACCGCCACGCCGACGGTTACGCGAGCAGCGAGCGAGGATCTCGCGTGGCGATTCGAACCTGCCCGCCTCGCTCTCTCCCTCTCTCTCCCTCTCTTTCTCTTTCTCTCGTTCCCTCTCGTTTTCGTCATTTCGACGCGATTTCCCGGAAACGATTGCGCTCGTGCGCCCGTCACACCACCGCAAAACTTACGCCGCGTGACGCTTTCCAAGGTCGCGCCGAATACGCCGATCCTCCTGAATGGAGCTTTCGACGGTTTTCCACGAAATTCGGCACCTGAGAGATTTTCGCGTTCGAAGCTTTAAAGCTTTTGGCCTAGAATCGCTTAAACAAATTCGGAAAGCTCGACTGTGTTTATAATAGAAAGGGTTTCGCGAACGTGGCTGGACAGCTTGCGGTACTCGTGTCGACAACTACGTACCCAGTGACCCAGTTTTGATTTGGTTTTGAAATTTTTGTCGGTCGATAAACAGCGAAATTGCCATCGATTTCTATCGGTGAATATCTTTTGGTTGTAATATGTATGTTTAGTATTTTTAAATGTCTCTAATATGCGTTTACTGTTTCAATTACACCTACTCATATTTATCGTGAGCGCGCATAAAATCCGCCGTCTAATAATCAGACAACATACGGGTAAAATCCATCGAAAAATTTGCTCAACTCAGCAACAGCTCGACGACGTTATAAGTGGAAACTAGTTTCGGAGCATTTACAGAACAAGAAGAGAGTTTAAAACGTTCTTTATACTACCGCGATCGGACAGTTTCTAACTAAGGAGTAAGGCTATCATTGCAAGCAACGCCGCCAACTCTTAACCGGCGTAACACTCGTTTAACTTGTCAACAGCTTTACTTTAAGAGCCGGGGGTAGTTCCGGCGAGAAGAGATCATCCACTTTACACGGCAGGTGTTCCACAATCTCCATAATATTTCGAACAGAGAACACGCTTTATACGACGACACCGGCACACTAGAAAACATCGTCCCCTGCTAACAACGTGAAAGCAGAGTCTCTTTAAATTAATCGGCCCCAACGACAGAGGGATAGGTGGACAACAGAGCGTGCCAGCGATGGTTCGACTGTCCCGAAGAATCAATAACCACGCTGACAATGCGCGAAACTTTTAACTCTGTTTCTATCGTTTCGTAACGTTCGCATTCCGGAATCGCCCAACGTCGCGAAGACACAGAACGCAAGAGGGAACCGTCGTAAGGCGACTCGATGTTCGCGAGATCGATAAGAAAAACCCGGGCGATATACGTACAGCGAATCGATACGCTCCGAGACTCTCGGCGTTACCTCATTTCGCATGAACAGGACATCCGGGATCAAGCAGCACGTGTCCTTCGTGAAAAACGTCGCAGAAACCGTCCGTGATCTTCATGATCGGAAAATGGCGAAACTTCGGGCACGATCGCTCGAGAGTAGTCGAAACGTCTTGGACGACGACGTTGTTGTCGAGCCTTCACTGCGTCATCGTTGTACAGCGTTCCGAGAATCGGCTAGCTAGACATAACTCTTGTACTCTTCCACTTTCCATCGAATTGAAAAACAAAATCGATAAGACCGTTTAATGCTGGCGGCTATTGCTTGGAACAGCAACGCAAGCAGAATTACAGTAACGAAGTTTATTATGATTTCATAACGCGAGCGACTAAGAGAACAGAAGACTCGCGGAAGTTTTAAGTCTTTTCGTACCCCAAAACAAGCTCCGACCAACGAGAATCGAGCGAATAGAACCGCCAGCACGTATCTCCTCGTGACTCGGTTCAGTCTAGTCCTGCACCGAGCTTTACAGAGACTCTCTGCACAAATAGTTCCCGATTCTACCGATTCACAAGGAACAGTACTTCACAATCGTTCTGGATAGATCAAACAATCATACGGGTACATGATCGAATCGTTTTTGATTCTGAAACGAGCAGCGGACGGGTGGAGGGGGAGCACTTCGTGTTCTCGTAGGGGGGTTGTATTATGTCCAGGCAGGTGCACTCGGAGACACTGTGCCGCCTGGATGCCACCGGATGCACTTGGACCGCGTGGCGGCTGACGGACGCGCGTCGTCGTTGTCAGACGGTGACGCGGTCCGCGGAATCTCCGTTTGGTGACTGAGAACGAGGGACGGAGAATCGTCGGGCGACAATATCGACGGACGGGGCTCACGACGTCGTCGACGAGCACGTCGAAAGGAGGTGGCGAAGACGGCGACGAGGACGGCAATGCATAACGCCCGAAATAGCGTCGTCCTTGGCGGTACGTGTGACGTCGTCGTGCCGTCGGTCGGTCGATGACGGACGGGGGCGTCGCGGTGACGTCAGAGTTAATGCCGGGGATACAGGAGAGAGACGGAGGGTGGGAGAGAGAGAGAGATAGGGGACGACGGTGGCGTCGCGACGCCGGAGTTTGCGCGCGAAACCGCCGCGTTCGTGCGTCAGGTTTGAATGAAACGACCGTCGAGGGAATACACGCGCACTTCCCCCGGCAACGTCGTTATGTATTCTTTCACGGTGGGAGAGGCACGAGGGGCAGGGAGCCGCTTCGAAAAATCGATCGGACAGACACACGCTCCGCTATGCAAATTGCACTTAGGATTGCGTCTCTCTTTCCCGGTACGGTACGATACGGTTCGGCTCGGTTCGGTTCGCTTCTCCGTGACGTAGCTCTCGGCTAGTTCCTGGTATAGACGCGTCGTCGTCGTCGCCGCGACGGGAATTTCGAACCGCGGTTTACGTAGGCGGAACCACCGAACGAACCAGCCGCGCTTCTGACGCGCGGAAGCACGCCGGAAACAAATCCGATTGCTATTCTCGGCCGATAGAAACATTCGGTGTATCCTAGAATCGCGTCGATTCGACGCACCGCGAATAGATGCACTATGACGCAGCCGCCAGCTTCGACCGAACCCAATCAATTCACCCTTATCGTTTCTCGCTCTCCGCGATCACGGGTGAGCATTTTTTGTCGTTGCGCTTCTTATTCTACATTCTGGAAGTCTGTCAACTGCCTCGGGGATAATCTTCTCTGATGTCATATTTTTATGCCAGGCGAATTAGGTCCCTCGAACGTTGTCCACGCGCCGGCGGCGTGCCGGCGAGAATTCGGCGATCTTTCGGAATTTTTTCTGAACAGACTGTGCGAGCAGTTCTTTTGAAATTTTCGAGCTACTTTGTTGGTCTGTGACTATACGAATTTTTTTAGGTGCACAATTATGGTTCTTGTTGAGAGGTAAAATTCATTTCGTTGCATCCAAGCCAACTATTAGCTGGCCAACAGGTTCGTTGATACTTGCGCGTTCCTATACAAATCTTTTCTTACGACAAGGTTACCATCTAACCGCGTACCCCGATTAAACGCAAGTTTTCTGTTCGTACAAACAACAAACCCCGTTCTATCGAGCTCCCGCAACTCGCAATCGATGATTATTTGAGCGAATCATCACCCGGTGGTCCAGTGATTTGGTTAACGGTCCCAGCATCGAGCGTGGCTCGCGTAAGCGTTGTTGCCCGAACGGCAGCGCACCCGGCGCGGCGCGGCGAGCCGTGGCGGAGAAATTACGGGCTCCGTTGCACCGTGTCAAAACTCGCGCGCGGAATACGTTTCCGCGGTGAAATCTATTTCAGGTGAAACAAGGCCACGCGTCGGCTGGTTGGTCGCGTTACACATTTTTACCCGGTTCGGCCGAATTACCATAAACCTCTCGAGCATGCGGCCGCGGTCGTCGAGGCGACGCGACACGTTGCATGCACGTCTCGCGCCCCACCGTCTCTTTTCCTTTTCTTTCACCGTTCCCCCTTTCTTTCCACGTCTCCCCTCCCCCTCCGTTCCGCCGTGTCCCCACCGATCCGATCGATCGGATAACCAAACCTGCGATCCCTATCGATCCCGCGGCGTCGATCAACCGCGCTGAAAACACAACGAATTAAGTCCTCCTCGGTATTTATAGCGCCACCGTCTGACTACTGACCCTTTCACCGCTGGCACGCGCGTTCATATGCATCAACGTCACTTATCGATTCGAGAGTCATTATGCGCGAGTCACAATCTCATTACGCGGCTCCAGTAATCTTTCTTTTCCTCTCCGCGACGACGTACAGGCGGCGTTCCCTCACGTCCGCCGTTCGACCCGAGTCGAAATCCACAGAAGCAAGCGACCACGCAACACAGAGGTCTTCCCTCCCTATCGTCGCGCCACCTGTAACTACCGGAGCCGCTACAGAGAACGGTGCACGCGAATGTGCGCCCGCTGATTGGCCGGACCCTCCCACTCTTCTCTTTCTAGAAGGAAAGGAACGCCTACGCTGACTTTGTACAGCGGTGGGAACCACGCTGCGACGATAAAGACGTTTAGCTAGAAGTACACAGTCCTGCAGACATCAAACTGCATAAATTGTACAAAACGAAATTTTTCATTAATGATCCAATTGATATCTTCGAATTTTTTAAAAATCTGTTAATTTTATAAATTGCACTTACTCGTTTTCGTCACAAATGCATCAAATGCGTAATTTAAAGCATTAAACAAATTAGAAGAATCGAACTATACCGTTGTATTATTTTCAACATATTAAGAGAAAAAATAAATGTCTACCTCGCTCCAGGTTGTGGCAATTAGGCTGGAAAATGTTTATTTTGCATAATGGCCAACTGTCCCGAAAGATATGGAAAGGTTGTCGGCGCGATGCATCTTCGATCATCTTTTGGTGGAGAACATGCTTCCGACACGGGTCCCTCGCGTTTTCAACGCTTCGTCAGCCGGCGGCACCGGCAGGCCTGTCTCGGGTAGGCGAGCAATTTCGTGGTTGCGCAACGACGAAATTGCAATCGATCGGCGTTTATCGAGCAGGCATCGCGTTCGATTAATTATAATTATCGCGACTCGGAATCCGCGCGCGGGTCTTGTCTTCCCGGTCGGTGATACGTGTGCACGATGCTCGAGCATAGGTGGCCGCCGTTGTTGCGTTCACCGAACGAAAGTTTCGCCGGTATCGAATCACGGCCGGTGCATAATTGACGAAGCGGTATAGCATTTATGCAATATGAATCGACGGGGCCGCCCACCACAGTGTATTCCGTAGCCCGGGGCCCAGGGGCGGGATCCGATTGTTTCCTGATCGCGTGTCTCCCGCCGGAAACAAGGGGCCATTCCCGCCCACGCGAGACCGCAGCCTCATGAAAAACGCACCGCCGCAATCGAGCAACAACCTGTCATCGACTGCCTCCGATCCGACGACGCCTTGATGTCGATGCATCATTACTTCCCTCAACTTCCCTATTATATCATCGCGTGAACAATAACGATCCCCAAACGATCATGTTCCTAGAGGTACACGTTGATAGTCAGACTGAGATCGAACCGAGGGATGGAGATCAATATATAGACAGCCTAAAATATAAAGAACTCGATAAAAAGGCAGACGGTAATTGTTGAATTGAATTAACGCTATCCATCACCTCCTGCAAAAATAGCTGCATTTATAAGAAGAACATTACTCGATTTAAGACGACATTCATACGAACTAACTCGATGATGTCTAGTCGGAAGAATTGATAAATCCAAATGCAATTTATCACATTTGTCAGGATCGAGTAATAAAAGCGAGCGACATATGTCTCCTTATAATATTAGGAATATGATATTAGGTGTGCAAATTAATTCGAGAAAGTTGAAAGGTATTTAAAAATGTCGATAAAATGATTAAAGGAACAGACAAATTTTTGTTTCGTTCCAGTCCCTTGTAATCCTTGTAAAGGTCCTGTGATCCTTGTAAAGATCAGCTGTCTATGATAAACTTTGTCTCTTCTGTCCCTGTATTATCAAGGAGCTCTGATCTTTCGTGTTTCCTTTGCGTGGCATCCAAGATGTTAAGAAAGTTTGCAAGAAGCGTCTTCCGTGATTTTAGATTAAAAAACGTGTGACCCGAGCGTAGTAGATCTAGCATTAACTGGCCGTTAGATTCGCATTCCGGCGGAATGAGTGTCGAACGAAGCCGGGGATGAATCGGCGGTCGTTCATCGTTCTAGCACGACAGAAACGTGAAAAGTGTAACGGCACGTGATGCCGGTCGTGTTGGTCGTCTCTTTGCTCGCCTTTGTGTCCCAGCCAAGCAGCCGCGGATCGCCCGCCTCGCACGTATATTTAGTTCGGCCAGTAAAACAATGCAATTGGCCTCTAGGAAGCGCTGCCCGCCCCACGGGCGCTTGCCGTCAAAATACTATCCAATTTTATGATTCTGCGAACGATTTCGACTATTCTGTCCTCGGCCGCGCACCGTCACCGTCGCAGGCGACCATGCCGGTGGTTAAACTCGCGCTCTAGAAGCTCCTCGTTACATAACCGTGTCAATTATCGTCTAGGAAAAAATTCGTGCCTATGAATAGTGTCTTTACAGCTTGAAGAAGGTCGGCCGCGGATATTTTTATCCGATAATATTTTCCTGGAAGAACTAGGACTCCGACGCGAATTGAACATTGAACCACTGACTGTCGGCTCCATAATCGTATCAATAGACTCGCATAATTACCGAACGCGAAATAAGAAAACTAATTAAAACCTACAGATTAACGGTAAACACGTTTCCTGAATTTCAATGCGCGAACGTGTTATACATATACGCGCTTGCAACTTTCATCGCGATCTTTTACGACCGCGCGACAGAAGAACTCGCCGCAAAACGAGTAAATTGGCGGCCAACGACAATTACTGATAAAGTTTAACTAGTTTTCTTCTTCTTTTTTATGTGAAATTTCGTTGGAAATGGAAAAAAATATATTGAGTCGAAACCAGTATTCCCATAAATCGTCGATCCGCTGGCCGTGGCGGCGAGCTTCTATTAACATAAACGCCCGTTTGGTTCGATCGCGTCTAATCGATTTATAATATTTTGCACGCGCGAATCACCGGGAGAATGCCCGAACGATAATCCAGAGATGGCGAATACAATGTTATTACCATAACCGATCACGCGGCGACCCACATTCCGCGTTCCGCGTCTCGCCGATCCGATAATTATTCATAATAAAATAAATTACGCTTCGTTATTTCGCGGAATAACGACGGAAGATTTTATCGTCGATTGCGTATGCACGCGTGGATCGCGCACCGAGGAACACTGGGCCTCTGGCGAACGGTGCACCGAGCGTTTAAAAAGAATTAAGTAGTTACCGACGTGCCAGCTCAGACGGCCGGCCACGATGCACGTCCCGCTAATGTCCGAGTCTGATTGCACCTAACTACTTGCGAGGCGAAACCGTCCGCCGCGCCATGCAGCGCCGCGCGATTACACCGAGGCCTATTAACATACACTCTCGCGAACGGGACGTGTCACTCTAACACGTGAGCGCAAAATATAAGAGCCATACAGTACAGCTCGAAAGTTTCGAACCACTTGTTCCACCCGCGAACCCAGCCCCGAGCGATCCTCGGGTGCTAAACTTTCTCTCACCCCCCGAAACTCGTCACCGTAACTTCTTTCCAGTAAAATTAGTTAAGAAAGCGTATTATCGTCCTTTGTTCCGTCAATTTGTAAGTCGCAGGAGTCGACTGACACGAATTTTCGAACTGTATTATCTCGAAAACAGAGGCTCGTATAAAAAAATTTTATTAGCCATCTCTGATTCATTTGTTCACGTGGAACCAACACCACCCCTCCCGCCGGATTTTACCATGATTGCATACCCAGTATGTAAATTATACCAGAATTATAACACGTCGAGCGTAACAAGGCTGATCGACTGTTCACTTCCCGACTACCTAATAAAATACAGTGTGTGTCCGCACTTAAATGTAAATGAACCACTGTCCTCTAATATACTGCAGGTATCAGAAGAATGATCGTACGGAAATTACACGGTGCCGCGAAACTTTAGCGGTGGCGAATCTTCTTCGAGTCGTTGCTCGCAACTGTACTTAGTGGCTTAAAGCTGCCAAACTTTATACTCTACGAATTTGTTTCTTGATTAGAATCGCAGAGTATATTGGCTAAATTTGGCACCCGAAACCTGCGACAGACTGAACGCTTAACCCCTTTGCGTACAAAACTATCAAGCAGGATGCACGAAATATTACCAAGCATTCGCGCGAACGTAGACGTAAAATAAATTACACCTCTCTCTTCCAGAAAATGAGCTTGTAATCGTTGCGGCTGTGTCGAAGAATGATATAATATAAGAGCGAAGAGATGGCCATTCCGGAAAGGAACTGACCGAGCAAATTTCGGACAGAAAATGGTGAACGGTGCTCCGTAGTATCGTTCGGATCCGTTGATGACGGGCCCGTTCCGAGATCCCTGGGTCGATAGGTTTATCGGCCGACGAGTATTGGTGCGTTCCCGATTTTTCCCGATGTCCGAAACTAGCGTATATCGCAATCACGTGCCCACGTAACGGTCAGACTGACAGCCGATCGACTATCGATAGCGAAACGGGCTGGCTAACGGGCCTGGGATCGCGAGGAGCGACACGCGGAGAGCATAACCGGGCGGGCGTTCGACGCGCGGAAGTCATAAGCGCTGATTTACCATTGTCACGGCCGTTAGTCTCGCGAACCTGGCAATCGGTTTTCGCAACTCGAGCAACGAGAGAGGCCCGTTGGGGGGGGATGGGGGGCAGAACACGAGAACCGGTGACCGCACCTGCACCACACGCACCGACTCGCGCGAGTTATATTTGTTCTCGCCGCGGTCTCTTCTTTCCTGCGACAGGTCTCGTGCGGGCCAACTATGCACGCGGAAAAGAAACGCCTGCCTTCCTGCCAGCCAGCCAGCCTGCCTGACTAGCTGCCTGATCACCGGCCAGCCTGACTGCCGTGCACTCGGCCCACTGCCAGACTATATTTACCTTAACGTGCCGATTACACCTGTAAAACCGTCCTATCGCGCTGCCACCCGAAAATAAGAGAACCGCTGTTTATCTTTTACACGTTTTTCCAACGTGACGAACAACAAGATCGATTCTGAATCATACTGGGCTACCTATAGGCGGCTGATGTCTATGCACGTAGTCCCCGTATCGCGCAGCCGATGCAAACAATTTTTATTCCGCACACTACTAATGTATAAATAGGTTAACTCTAATTTTTAGCTTTATAACCCCCTATGGGGAGTTCCATCTAAGCTTTCAATAATAAAAAAAAATAAAATTCCGCTGTCCAGTTAATACTTGCGGCGCGACAGATGTTCCGCGAAGAATTGAATGATTTCGGGAGTGCCAAGCTAACCGAATAATTGAATAGAGCGTGTCTATTCCCGAAGTTCGATTCGATTTTGAGATTATTTTGGCGGCCCGGCACGCCATATTCTTGGCTGGCTCGTGTCGTTTTAAGAAACGGTACCGGAGGGTACCCACCCCTTGCCGACGTAATCCTCCTCGAATAACGGATCTGTTGCCGGGGCCGAAGATACAGGCGCGGCTGAATAATTTAGGGGACGAGCTCCGAAGCCTCGATCAACCAGTCTGTTGCCACTGTGTGCTCGATCAATTAATTTTGTCGCGATAACATCTCGAGAGGCGATGGTGGTGAGCGCGGGGTCGAAACGAAACCGTTTATTGTTTTTTCTATTTTTTTTTTTTTTGCTAAAAAAAGAATTATACACGGCTCGCGTCAAAGCACGAATTCGCGAGCCAATCCCCGAGCCGCAACCTTTAGATCGTATTCGCAGCTGGGATCGATTGGTCGAGGAGAATCGAGAGGAGTGGGGCTGAAATCGTCCCTTCGCTCTATCGTTCGCACCTCATCTCCTTTTCGCTCGCTCTTTCCTCTTTAATGCCATGCCCATTAACCTTTTTCGTTTTCCAGCGAGAACGCACGCGACTTCGTTGCGCGCACCATTGTCTTCGCCGTTTCGCTTCGGCCCGATTAAAAGGTCTTCGCGATTATCTACGCGATCGGACGGCGATCGACAAATTAAGCCGACGTCGATTCCGTCAAACGAAATCGTATGCAACACCGATCATCCGCTAAATCTCCGAGAGCAGAAATATAAAGACAAATACTGATCCACCTCGGCCTAACTTTATTTTACCATCCGAACTTAAATACGGAAAATTAGCTGCACCAATTGCAAGAAACTAAAACCAGTTCATTCTAACTGTAATAATTTTAACAAGCTTGGAATAATTAATTGGCATTCTCAAGTCATTCTAGCCTATTCGGTTAAATTACACCTACTGATTTTTTCCCACACAAACGCATAAAACCCGCAGTCTACCGATCAGTGTATCCACGTACCGTCGATCAAAAGAGATTCCAAAAATCTGCCTCGCAGCTTGAGAAATCCGATCGATCGTTACGCTGATAATTAGAAATCGCGCGGAACAAGTTATAGATCTCGCGCGTGCGCACGTGAGAGAGAGAGAAACGCTCTACCGAAGCATCGCGACATTTTGCATAAAGATGATCAGGCTCGACGACCCCGAAAAGGCAGATCGATCCATCTCCATCATCGTTAACACCGTCAATCCGACCGTCACCGTCACCACCACCGTCACCACCACCTCCACCACCGTTCGCAACCACAACCTGCCAGGCATCGAGCAGCAGCGAGCGTATACGTATGTATAATATGCGCTTTTTTGCGATCATCCTTCGTGCACCGACGGGCGAAACTATAACAGGACGGTCTCGAGGTCTTTGATGAGGTGTTTTGTCCTCGCTGCGTTTCGTTCAGACTTTTTTTGTTTTTGTGTTCGTTTAAATTCGTCAACTTACACTTGTTCCAATGATCGTGGCGTTGCGCCGCGTGATGCTCGAGGTTCCGATGATGGTCATGGTTGTTGTTGGTGTCCGCCGCGATGGTGACCTGATGGTACGGTGTACCGGATGATGGCAGATGGATCGTCGCCGATCGATCTCGCTGATCGTGATCGAGCTCGTGATTCTGATCGACGAGCAGATGCCTGCCGGTGGTAGCACGCTGGTGGGTGGTCGCGGCGTCAGCCGCCGCTGCTTCCGTGGCTGTCTCCTCCACGGTACGCATCGCACGTACGATCAGCACTCTCGCGCCTCGTTTTTGCTCGTCTCATTCACCGACCAGTCGCGAACCAACAAGCGCTAACGGGGCCTGATCCCTCTTTCTCTCTCTCTCTCCCTCCCTCTCTCTCTCTCTCTCTCTCGGATCCAACGTCCCCGCCGCACTCTCTCAAATGTCCCAGCGCGGACGATCGATGTCCGTGGCGATCGCGACCATCCTATAAAACGGATCTCGCACTTTTTCCTCTTCCACAGCTTCCGTTATTTCCTTCCGAGGTCCCGCGGGAAACGCGCAGACGCGCACGTACGCGCGCGCGATTTCGAAGTGCCGCACGTGCCGCGGACAACAGCTAAATCCTACGCGCACCCTTACTCGAATCACGGGAACAAAGTCCTCCGATGACAGTCGCGATCCGAATCTTCGGATTCGCCGGAAGATAGTCCCCCGAACAGAACGGTTCCGAGTTCGATAGGTTGCAGGTGTCGAGCAACCCCTAATCCCACGCGCACCCTTAGTCGAATCACGGCGACAGTCCACCGACGATGATCGCGAATTTTCGGAATGTATAGTTCGTGAATAGAACACGGCGGTGGAAAAGCTGCACGTGCCGAGCAACCCCTAATCTCCCGCGCGCACCCTCGATCGCGGAGTTATCGGACGATGATCGCGAATCCTCGGTAGATAGTTAGTGAAAAGAACGGGTTTCGAGGGAATCTATCGCGTCGTAGCGGCGCGCAGAAACGGGTGAAAGTGAAAGGGGATGAAACGGGAGGGGGGGATCGGCGCCGACGAAAGCTCGCAGTCGATAATTCTCACGGCTCGTGGACGCCGCCGGTTCTGCCAGTGAGGACATGGGATTTCTCGAGGTGTGTGATCATCGAGGCGAACACGAACGACCGAACGGGAAAAAACGAGACCCGGCGTCGGGTCTCTTGATAACCACCCCCGCGACACGCGGCGGCGATACACACACAACTCACCCACAACACACGGGAAACATATAGAACAGCGATGAAGATGTATTATGACGATGATAGTGGCGCGATGAATGGTGTGGTGATCGATGATGATGATGATGTAGGACACACGTGGATCACCGACCTGTGTGTGTCGTCGTAGGGCTCGACGAAGCCTTCCGGACGTCTTCGGAGGTCAGCGCCCCATCAAGGAGCCCAAACACCTCTGCCCTAGGCACTCGCATGCAGGCTTCTCTGATCAGTCCTTCGCGCGAACTTCTTAATTATCGTTCCTCCTTCAACGACATCATTTTCTCACTGTGTTCTACTTGGTCTGAACTGTGTCCGATATGTTCACGGGATCGTTGAACAACGACGACAACGATGTTATCCTGTTCAGCATCCGCTGGTACAGACTTCTGTGTGTCTATTCAGCACGAGGCACGCGGAACCACGCGAGCTGCGTCGTCCGACTACCTCCTCTTCTGGTCACGCGAAACTCAAACACAAACGTCCTTGGCTGCACCACGTCTTCTTCTACTTCTTCTTCTTATTCTTGTTCGCGCGTAATCCCAGGTCCTCTCACTGTCCGCGCGATCTACCGTCGATAATAACCGGCGCCGAACCAGGAAGAACACCGGGGGCAAACCGATCGGACGGCCGATGAGGAAATGAAAAACACGAAGAAAGACGGAGACCGCGAACGGGTTAGAAGCCTAGCGGTAGACTGACTGGCGCAAAGAACGAGAGAGAGAGGATAAACAGAACGGACGATTTGCAAGTAAGCGACACGCTCTCGCACGGGTGGCCGGCCGCCGCGTAACTGAGTCCGGATCGCGCGCGTTCCTCCGCTATATTAAAACCGTAGCGTGTGTAGCGACGGCGGCGGCGGCGGTGGCAGCGGCGAACGGCGAACGGCGCTAACGATGACGTCACTCCGCGGACGTCATAACCCAGGACACACGACAGCAGCCGACGGATCGATGGACCTGGCTCGAGAGAGCGTCCCGATTGGCCCACGCGGCGATGATGCCGCTACAATGACGTCAGCACACCACCCACCGGTCACCTGGACCCCCTACCACCGCGAACAACCACCCCACGCAACCAAACCCGATACAACCCGACCCGACCCAACAGCGGCACGCAGACCACCGTTCATGATTCTTCTTCTTCTTCTTCTTCTTCTTCTTCTGCTGCTGCTTCTTCTTTAATGTACTCCGGCACGTCGTCTTTCTTACTCCATTAGACTAACTCCACCGGAACCAACGCGTTCGTCTTTCTGTTTCGCGGACATGCAAATACTCTACGGATCTCTTTCCTCCTAGAAGGTTATTTTTAGCGGCGACACGCGGACTGCTGATCAGGATTAGGTCTCTTCTACGGCGTCTTCTGATTTTTCTGGATTACGCTTCTGTTGACGCTGACACGTGGGTATTGTATAATATTCCACGTTGGTCCATTGAACCACTGCACAGTCGACCGGAAACACGTATTTTGTGCCCAAATCTCAAGGTTTAAGGTTACCATGTAGTGCAGCAGAATTCGTCTCGACACGAGCTAGAATGTTATGAAGTCAAAAATATATAGTAAATATAGTATCGAAAGTTTTGTTGAAAAATCGTGGTAACAGCGCTAAGTATAAACTTTTCGTCAATAAGGTAACTAACATGAATAAGATAAAAGATATTCAAAACAATAACTGAAAATATAGAATACATATTCATGTAAAATGGGTAATATTTTGGATTTCGAAGCTTTGAAGGATTATCGAACGATGTGTAAAAGATTTTTTTGTAAAGAACTTCAAAAATTCAATTTTGACCAGGAAAAACGCGTTTCCAGCCCGCTGTGCACTGTACGGATGATCCACTTTGTTGCTAACGAGGGTTATTTTCATCGACGCCACGCAGACTGCCATGTGCCGTTCAGAATTATTTTTCTTCTTCGTCGTCTTTCGCTTCCTCTTTGTTCCTCTTCTTTTGTCCCTGATGCACATATACATAATGCGTCTACCATTTTGGTCCATCTCACTCTTGTGCAGATCGTCCTCTTCGTTCCTCTGAAGGATTATTTTAATCGAGGCACGCGAACCGTTCATGTTCCTCCTTTCTTCCCCTTCTTCAGTCCCTGAAGATACTGCGCATACATAGTGCATCGTCTACTTTGGCCCATCTTGCTCGCGCGCAGATCTACATCCTCTTCGTTCCTCCCGAAGATTATTTTCATCTTCCGTCGCTGTCTTCTCTATTCGTCGCGGTTTTGGCCGGTTTTCACGGAATTCGTACGCGTGAAGAATGTTCTCGGGCTGTCTGGCTGCCAGAAAAACGGACGATGATTAACCGTCTGCACCCGACTATTGTACTACTCTACTCTAGATATTAACTAGAACGTCCCTTTCGAGAGGACATAAAAGGATCGATTACAATTGAGTGATTTGCGTCACTATTTGTTTCATAAATGAGTTCGAGTTGTTGCTAGGCGGGCTAAGAAATTTGCCGACAGTTAATTATTGATGATCCGGAAGTGTGTGGGCGTCTCCTTTACCTGGATCACTGCGAGCGTGGTCCTCTGGAATACACCGGCGCACGTTATTGATCTGGTCTGCTAATTTTTAGAGAATTTTGTCGGTTATATGTGAACAGATGTTCCAGTTATGATGTTACAGCTTCGATTAATTCTTCCGAGAGTGTTGAGGGATAGAGATTTCGAGGACAGCGTTGACGCCCCTTGCCTTATGATCTCCGAGTACATTTTCACATTTTCTAATTCCGGTCTAACGATCTACGCATATAGTGTAGTAGAAAGAGCCCTCGTCGAAGAATACGATGACATTTAATACGGAATTTACAGCTCGAGATGTTGGGAAACTAAAACAGAAGGTATCCACCCCCGTTTCATGATGTCCTGGTCTGACGCGTTTGTCCCAGCGATAGATACTAACGCAACATCACGGAACAGTGACGTAGACAGCACAATTCGAAACAAAGAAACGTCTGACATGAAACTTTTTTTCCAAAGATAAATATGTAATAATTGAATGAAACGTGCAGCCTGTCGGTAGAGCCGGAACGTGTACCGGGTATTGTAATGCGAAATTACATAATTTGGAGGATTTATGTGCCGAGACAATTGCTCGATTAAGCCTGACAAGTTGAGAGACAGTATAGTTTCGTCAGAGCGCGCTCGCGGGTATCGAGCTTTCGTTACAGGTGTGTTTCCCAGTCACCCGTGGGCGGTACTCTAGAAACATTCCAGGGATGTAGCCTTTCTTCATTCCAGTTATGATACCGTCTCAGGTTTAATGACAGATTCGCTGTCTCGTAAATCAATTTCTATTATTAGTATTGCACAATAGAATCTCTCGTCGGATAAACGCACAGAGAGGAATCGATACCTGAAGGGCCACGGTTAATTCATGATCGAACGGAACGCATAACGCCTCGCCAACAACGAGCAGAGAGCTCGTCCGCGTCGTCGTTAATAGGCCGTGCAACTATCGACTTGCGAGACAGGGATTATGAGCCATTAAGGGTTACGATGCCCGTAGTCGCAGACGTCTCGCAATTCAATATTACCCACGCTCTCGTATTACCAATCCCGGCACACGACCCGTTTAATCGAAACCGGCCAGGCAAGACGCCGCGCCGCAAATTGTCCTATCTCCTTTACACGAGCCGATATCATCCTCTATCAATTAACTAAGCCTTCTGTTTATTTTCAAACCGTCACTCCACTATGAGAAACTAATTTACCACGGCCGATAGCCCTTCCCCGGTTACGTTGGGTCTATCAGACCCACAGCTGAACCATGCACGGTCTATTTACAGAGGGTTGCAACACCTGGCTGCCGAGAAGGACGTCACACAAATCTTAACAATCGTTACATAGCTTACTGTCGAAGAGAACTCTTAAGAATCCTACTTAATTATCGATTGACAAATTTCGGTAACCATTGTATGCGTCTAGAATCATTGCATGAACTCCCATCTCTGGTGGATGATCAAACGCGTGCACGCCAGAATTATCAGTTCCGCAGAGAAGTGTTTTTCGATTCGAAGCACCTTGGATTCGAGTGCACCTAGATTCGGAACTGCCAGTTTCACTGACAATCTCACGAAACTCGTACCGGGACCGCTGTTGATCATTGCATCCTGCAGATTTAATTACATCCTGCGGTCGTCGATTCGCGAAGATTCTCTCTCCGATTGATTGAAGTTTTCCAACGATGGGTACCGCGAAGCTGGTAAACAACTGCGCAGAGATCGTTCGGATGAAGTCACGGGGGTGTATGACAGCATCGTTACAGGTCAGAATGCGATCCGCTGACGTAACTCTAATTACAGTCGGTCGCTCGACTGTGCATTCGTTCGGGGCCGTCAATGGACGCGTCGGATTGACGCAAAGTCGCGTGACTGATCATCGGTCGCGGGCCTGGGCTCTGTTCCTCGGGGGTCAGGGGTCCGGAAGTGATGCCAATTAACCGCATCTTCTGGAACCTGCTACCGTGGAACGTACGTCACGGTTCACCCTACCGTGGTGCTGGCTGCACCATCGGTACACCGATTGGTTCTTTGTGTACGCGCGCGTGGAACACCAACGGGAAGTGACGACTGCGTGGGAACGGGCTGGGCGAGACGGGGGATGGGGTGCGCGGGGGATGAAAAGAGTGGGAGGCCGGGTGGTTGACGGGATGGGTAGCAAACGGGAACGAACGTGCCAGAGAGAGAGAGAAAGGAGGGAGGAGGAGAGAAGACGGAGAGTGAAAGAGAGAGACGAAACTACGATTCACCGTTGCCGAGGGGTGTCGACGTCGCTCTCTCCTCCGCTCACCTCCAGTCCCCGACCTCCACCACCTCTGCAGCCTTCATTCATGCATCACCCGAGAGCTACCCCGCGGCTCCCTCCGTCAGCCAACAGCCGCCGCATCCTCCAGCTACCACAGGGCCCTGGACTGGTGACTAGTCCACGCGTGGTAGAGCGGAGGCGTAAGCCCGTGCCGACGTCGCCCCAGTTAATCACCCGTGAGACCTGATCACTTCGACACGTGACGAAACGGTTGGCTCGTGTCGCGTACCTTCTTCTCGCCGCGCCACACCCCTCCGCAACGTCGAGTGTCGGCCACCTGTGAAACGGCCACTGATCTGGAAGAGCCGAGAAGGATAAGGTCGTTCGATCGCCGCGCGACGCTCTCCACGTCCCTTTAACTCGCAGGACTCGCCGGAGGACCGCCACTCCAACTTCAAACCTCCGCGCTGCAGGACAATTTCGCCTCAGAATTTGGAGCTCCGTCGACAAACGGGTATCTTGAAAGAGCAGACAAGGATAAGGTCGTGCCATGGCTGCAGAACTTGTTCGATGCCCCGTCAACTGGCAGGATTCACCGGTTAAGGACCACCACTCTGCCGTTTCCATTGTAACCCTCTACGCTTGCGGATATTTTCACTTCAGACAGGAACGTTCTTAATCCTTTTCACTCGACGATCCCTTTCAAATGTGCCTTATCTCTGCACCTGTCCAATCATCAGCCTTCCTGAAAACAGACAGATTAAAGATAAGAAATATCTACTAGCTAGGTCTGAACTGAGGTACTAAAATACCAGATCTGAAAGGAATCAGTGGACGATGAGCTACTCTTGGACTAAGCCTAGCCACATTTAAGAAACGATTTACATCAGTCTTATACAAGATTCTTAAATCATTTACACCATTGTTTCATGTACACCAAGTCTTAGAAGCAAACCTCCGTTTCAGAGAATTGATCTCCGTATCGTGAACTGTTGAGTGAAAAAAAATTTACTTCCAGTCAGACTTGGAGTATACAGATTGAGAGGATGGTATAGAAGAGATTTTCAGATCGAAAGATTTTTGCCAGACTTATGTTAAGAATAGCAGAATACTAATGAACCACCGAATACCGATCGAGTCCTATTTGGGCTGTCCAGGTTCGCAGCCTCTTCCGAAGGTCTCGCAGAAGTGTATTAATTCGCGAATTTGCGACGTATCGCAGTAAAAAAAAAAACCTGCTCGCCTCCGGTGACACATCGACGAGCCGAACGATGGACCAGAATAGTGTCGTAGACGAACGAAAGCGTCGTCGTTCATGAATATGCAACGAAAGCCGCGCAACGCGCCGCGTCCTCGTGGTCGTCGACGATGTTTCGCTAGCCTGTGCTAAATATTCCTCGTGTCCCAGGATAGCAATATACATTCCGGGATAATGAGACACTTTTTATACCGCGGAGGGGCACCGTTTCTGGCAGCTTGTTTGCACGATCGGCCCCGATCAACTAAAACTTATTTACTCGTTTTCTTTAATAAGCTCTCCGGCCGCTTTGTGCCAGTGCTTGAAGATCATTGTACCGTATAAACGTTCGCTCGGGGAGGCAACACGGCGCGTAATTTTTTATTAAGTTGTGGGATGACCTTTCTCCCGTGTAATGCGCCCTCCGATGGAAAAGCAGGGATGCCAGTGAACCTCTCTCGCGTCGCATCCCTCCTCTTAGGTATCGCTCTTCAACGCCGAACATCTAGTTACGCCGTAACCGAAGCTACACCCCAGAGGATCGATTAGCATTCTCCTCTCGCCCTGCATCGATTCGACTCCGTGTGCTCCGTCGACTCCGGCACACGCCGACAATGATCCTCCGAACGGAAACCTTGAATCCTATTAGTTTTCTCGTTCTTTAAACCATGCGCGAGATCATCCTGTTTCCCGAAATCGTTCAAGGCAATCCTCTGCGGAAGGTCTGGCCATCCTTGTTTTAACACAATTGCTCAATCTCTCGTGCAGCGCCGGGGAACATCTGCGCCCGGCTATGGAGAAAATCTTCGAGCTCGGATCGGAGGAATTTCGCGGGACCATTTTGCGGAAATTGGACACCGAGATTATTTGCCCTATTGATTTGGCCGGACTTTCAAGTTGAATTTTATAACGGCAACAAAATTTACTTCGTTCGGCGAGTCCTATGGTTTCTGTTTAACCCGTATCCACTTTCGATTTCTCTTCAAAACTTCTTTAACACTTTTGTCGATAAATATCGTAATTAATTTTGAATCATTATAAAGTAACCTACACTTAACAAATAAAAATAATATGCATTGAAACAATTGTGACGCTTGACCGGAGATATGTGTCGGAACAGAGGGCCTATTTCAGAACAAAGGGCTTACTCAAAAATTGCAATGCATCACTTCCATGAATCCGTATCTAATCAGGAGTAGCTCGTGGCCCACCAACATAGTTTAGGCCGATTTCGATCCTGTATAAGGGACATTCAAGGCAGTATTACTTGTATCGCAACGTTTCAAGATCGGGTAGCTAAATTCCCAGCCGAGCAGTTTCTAGTATTCGGTTCATTAAACCAGAGTAGATCGCCCCCGCATCTCTCGGTGCGTTAGAACTGAGAACCAGTTTCATACGATCCGCGACAAGCTACACTAAACACTTGTAAATCCCGGATTTAATAATAGAATATATTATTACTCTATATTAAGATATCAGAGTGCTTGTTCTTCTCGCATCCGTTTGTTTTGCCGCTGTATCAAGTTCATTTTCATACGAGTCGAGACAAAGGTACCACGATGCTCGGCTCGCAACACTATAAAGCAGAACATCATCAAATATCGTTATCGACATAGAAAAGCGCAAAATACAACAAGCTTGTCCACAAATTCTGAAGCGTCCCGTTTACCTAGCGATTTATTCAGGGCGTGAGAAGTTCGATCTGAGAACCAAAAGTCTAGAGCACGGTTCGCGGGAACAGGTTCATTAAGGGAAAGGTGAGCCGACCTGACAACAGCAGATCACATTGGCCGGTTATCAGCGTCTGTTATCGGTCGTAACCGATCGGAATGGGGAAACCGGCGGTGGCCGAAACCGAGTTCCTTTCGCGTGAACAGGTCCATCGCGGAAAGAAGGATGCAGAAGTCGGCGGAAAGTGGCCGAAAAAAAAAGAGGAAGAAGGAGAAGGAGGAACCGGTTGCCGGGATCGGTGGCAGTCAGGAAGAACCGGCGAGGGTGAGAGGTTTTGCTGGCGTTTATTACGCAACGGTGCTGGTCCCGGTGCACCGTCGGGTTACACGACGAAAGGAGAGTGTCGCTGCGGATATTCGTGCAGCGTGAGTTTACGCACCGTTCGCGTGCCTATTTATAGACGTGAACGTTCACCTTTCGTGCGCGAAAATAAAAGAATAAATAAATAAAGCGATCTGCGCGAAAGAGAGGACGCGTCTCTCCCGACGGGAGAATCGCGGGGAGAGATCGGTCCGTCCGAGCGAGGAACATTTTTCATCGCGGCAGCCCGCGATACGCTGTAATTATTATTTATGTCGCACGGTGGATCATCCGATTCGAAGAAATCGTTCCGGCGGACAGGAACGAGCGATTACGATCCACCATGCGGGAAACTCGATCGCTGGATCCTCTCGATCAACGCAACTTCGCTCCCGATCGCGTGAACTTTCTAATTGAATGTTCCGCCGTTTCGGTAACGATCCCAATGTCGATCCACGAATGATCCACGCAGCTGGACCGGTTGGCCGATCGAACAAGAGGGATCGTCACGATCGGCACCTCCCCCTTATTACCTTAATCATAATACGCACGGACCGTGTATGTAAATATAATTACACCGGCGCGGCGCCGTTGCGCAACCGTAATCGCTCCAATTGGTCGTTTAAGATGATGCCGATATTTTGTTTACGATTGCACGGGTATTACGTCCGACGAACGCCTAATGCAGGTCACTTTTAATTGCACACCCGGTCAAGTTACATACACGAGGAGAGCCGTAACCGATCGCATCGCGTGCAATCGAAGAATTCCTGACGGTCTTTCAGGGATCCATCGGTTACGGCAGACGTGCTTTGCGAATTATTAAAACGATTTACCAGAAGAACAACGCGGTGTTAAATTAATTGTCTTAACTATCTTCAAGTGAACTGCACGCTTGTGGACGTCGCGTATCTGTGACGTTGGTAACGAACAATTTCGCTGGATTCGGTTGTTAACACTGAACCTGCCGAGCACTAAGAGCGATGAAAATGTTTTAGCTTATAAAAATGCTCTATTTATTTTTGCGCAATTTTTATTTCAATATGTGCTTGGATAAAAAATCTTATCCAATCAATTTTTCATGTAAGTAACTTTATAATTTCAATAACTAATTTTATCTTATAAGAATGACAAGGCTCTATTTATTTTTGTGCAATTTTTATTTCAATATGTGCTTGGATAAGAAAACTTATCGAATCAATTTTTCACGTAAGTAATTTTATAATTTCAATAATAAGTTTTAGCTTATAAAAATGACAATGCTCTATTTATTTTTGCGCAAGTTTTATTCCAATATATGCTTGGATGAAAGATCTTACCGAATCAATTTCCATGTAAGTAACTTTACAATTTCAATAATTGCAAAATGAAAACTATAAGTAGGTTCAGCGTTAAAAAATCGAGAAACTCGAGCTCGAAAATCGATAAACTCTTTCTGAATGAAACGACATTTCATTGAAAATATCGGTCGGTTGTAGCAGCAAAGGGGTACGTAAAAGAATGACAATTAAACGTCACCGAATGCGTCCGCCGCGGTGCGTTCCGAGGTGTGTAAGTAAAAATCGAAGCATCAAACGGGAACACCGAATGTCCAAGCGGAAGTGTACGCTGTAACGCATGAAATCCGCGGGTATAATAATCGCGGTGGTGCGCGAGTCCGGCGTAAAGTCGCACTAAACCTAGCCTCGGTCTACGGAACGTTGTTAATGCAATTTTCTTCTACTCAGCTGGCTCCCATCGTCATAACCGGCCGGTGTTCAATTGGATCTTTCTTTGGCCATGAATGAAAATGTTAATAAAGCAACGTATCGACCGAGTATCGCCGACCAATAATGCGTTAACGCGGCGCACTTTCATTTTCACCGCGACACACCGACATTTCCCTCGGCGGCGCGGCGCGGCGCGACGCACGGCGCGTAGCGTCGTTGCTGTTGCAGTTGCAGTTGCAGGCCTGCGACAGACCGCGTGGGCGGCGGGTCTTTAACGGAACCGCACGTGGAACATTGTATAATATGTATGTATACGCAAACCGAACGCTGCGCTCGCTGGGAGAGCTGTCAAGGAAACGCAAGACGGAAACGGTGGCTGGCGGATAGCTCCGCGTGTATGCACAGTCTCTGTGTACACTGTCGCGCAAAACTACAGACCACTGACACACATTGCAAAAATAACAATCACGATAATGGCACTTATTACACCGGCGAACAAAGTATTTTTAAACGAGCTTAGTATACACGGCGCGGCGGCGACGAGGGAAACGCCGTTAAACGTTAAGGGAGGCTTCTCGTGTATTACGAGTGATTGTTAGAATATTTTTTAGACGACGGAGGATCGACGAGCAGTGATTTCAGAGAGGATTCGTCACAGATCGACACGACTTGATCGAATACAATTCTAGACAAAATATTGAAAAGAATCTTTCAAAAAACAATTGTGAAGAGACTGTGAGTTGTAGGATATTAAAAATAGAATTATGTACAGGTGAGTCTTTGCCTGCATCTGTTTGAGAAATATTGCAAGAAAAGGAAAATGTTACATGGGCGAGCACTGATTTTAAAGAAAGTCGAGGATCGATACCATTCGATCAAACACGAAGAGAACATATCGAAACGAGTCTTTCAGGAGAAGTGCGGAAAGGGTCCGAGGATACTATGTGTTCTTGTCTGGCAGAATAAATTCTGCGAATGGCGAATTGACAAAGGAGCGATTCACGCGTGATTAAACCGCTGTCACTCGAGGATCGCGCCGGTATTAAGATATTTGAAGATAGTAAATTAGTTAAATTCAGTATGCGAAGCGTCTAATTATAACTGACAGGGGCAAAAATTTCATGCCCTATATCGAAATGTAATTTGTTAAGTTCGAATAAAAAAATTTCATCCCGATCGCGATGCACCACGGGTAGAAGATCACTTCCATTTTAGATCTCATGAAGAATGCATCGGTGGAAATCGAATTATCTGCTAATAATGCTAATTTACGTCTCGAAAATTTCATTTACATTCGATCTTCGCAACCGGGTCAGCGAAATAAAATCAATAATCGGTTTCACCGAAAGACGTGTCTACTTCCTTCTGACAGGGAGTCTTCGAAAATGGAGGAAAAAGAATTGGCCGGGTATTTCGCAATCGAAAGCATCCACACGGCAGTGAGGTAGAGAGAGCAAGAGAGAGAGAGGATCATTGACTTGTTTCGTGGACCCCCATTCATGCTGACAGTTTGAATTAATTTGCCTCGTTGACGTCAGGCGTCATCCCGCAGGCTTATCTACCTTTTCGATCCCAGATTGGAAATCGTGCCCATATGTTCCTCGGGGAACGTCGATCGCAGAGCGAGCTCGTCGCGTTTCCGTCGCCGCGGAATTTCGTCATCTACCGTCTTGTACTGCCCGCTGAAAAAGAAAAATCGCACTGGCTTTGCATTCTAGATAAACCGATACAGACGAAAATAGCTTGACCCGTTCGACGCCCAGAGCATTAAAAATACTGCTCGGAAATATTTCAGTCGCTAGAGAAATAACACCAACTTAATTAGCTGGCCGCAACAGCTGAAATTGGGCGCTCTAAATGTAGTTGTCCGCCAACAGAAATCTAAATGAAGCAATTCGGAAGAGAAGACTCGCTGGGAGATTCAGCCGTCGTTTAGGTGGCAGAATAAATGTCTGAAGTTTGACGGTACAAGTCTTCGACGCGTTGTCTAAAGCTTGATGTTCGCGCAAGCTTCGACGGAGTAGTCGGAACGACGCGCATTGAATTATAAGAACTGCCGAATTGAAGTGGGCAGCTCAAAATACTGGCTCAAAACTGTAACACCGTTAAAGCAAAGGAAAGTAAAATGCCTGCCAACACTCTCGAGCAACTGTGTACGCTCGATGCTCCATGCAAAATATTAATCCCATCGATCAGCGCTTCCACTATTAAACGAGGGAACTCGATGGTCCTCGAACCACCTGCACGCGATCGTGTATCAAGAGAGCGACATGCATAAGGCGTCCGGACATGTTCGCGTCCCATCGATAAAAAAGCAAGATCGCCATCGCTGGGATCGAAATTTCGAGGTACAAGCGGTGAGCAAGCTTTAACTTTTAATGCTGATTTAACGCCTCAACGTCAAGCCTCCGCGAACGAATGCCACGGCGAAGCGAAGCAATCGTTATCAATAAATAATGTCAAAGTTTCCATGACACGTTTCTTCTATCGTTCAATTCTTGTTTTTAGCTGCTCCTCGTCTAGCTGGAATCCGTCGCTTCCTTCTGATCAATTGTGTTAATATGTCGTAAAAGAGATAGGTATATTAAAATCTTCTGCCAGCAGGTTCGTTAGAAAGCGATAGCAACGAGTTGAAAGAGAGCGAAACGAGCGGGAAGTTTGCAGATTCCTAGAGGCCCGTGGACGTCGCAATTATGATTTCCCCCGCCCACGCCGTCTAGTCGAGGGGCAGCTCGTCGAAGAAAGTCCGATCTGCGCAGACGGTTTTCGGCTGGCCGTAGCTTCTTCTCGCCTGGCTGGACCAGGAGGATCTTGTTCTCCGTCTACCTGTTTTTCTCCTCTTCCTCTATGTCTCTTGCTCTTCCTGTCTGTCTGTCGCTGTCCCGCCAATCCGCTCGCGCCACGTTTCTCTCCCTCTGGCTCACAAATCCCTCCCTCTCGCTTACTCCGCCCCCCACCAAATAGATCAGAGAACGATAGGCGATTAGCGCCGCGTGTGAAAGGGAAAGCGAGCGGTCGGCTTCACGGAGGAGGACGATCGACCCGGCACACGATTCGAAACGACTCTCTCCTCCGTACGTAATGTATTCGTCGTCTCTCCCGCGCCCACTCCTTTCTCTCCGCGGTGCCGTCTCTCTCTCACACTCGCGTTTTTCTCTCGCCTCCTCGAACCCCTCCCTGACACGCTGGACCATCTTTTTCGAGGATGATTTAATTGCCACGGGTCCCCTCCCGATCCGAGGATCCAGCGGATCTAGGTCAGAATTAGAGGAAAGCCGATCCGCGATGGTTCGCGCGAAGAAAGTCCTACGAGCTTCGCGCGGAATCCCCTCTTATTGTTAGACGTACGCAAATTGGCACAAGATTTTGAGACACTCCGGCCACCGATTTTTCGTTCCAAGTTCGTCGTTTTGCGGATCGCTTTTTTCGCGAACCGAAATATCAACCGTTCGCGAGTCGTTCGGGGACAGTTTGCTCCGTCACCGTTGGTCAAACAGAAGTTTAATTTTCCTCTTGACCGGGGGGTTTCTATTTTCGAAACTTCGTCCGAAGAAAGTTCGTCGTCTGCGATCTCCTCGGAGCGAGACCGCGTCCTGTTGAAAGGAACGTCGTGTGTCGCGGATCCGCGAGGAATCGCGCTTTGCTCGCAGCATGCGTCGCAACCGTCGGGAGAATCTGAAGAGCGTCCGACATGCCCGAGACACGCGGGGACAGCTGTACGTTCGCGTCCGTTTCCACGGTTTAGCGATTGCCGATCATCGATCCGATCCAGCGGGAACACGCACACGGAATCCTCGTGGCAAAAGCGGAGACGAGCACGCGGGTGCCGTGCGTGCGTTTCCGCGTTGCTATGCTAATGAGAGAGCGTCGGAGACCATCCTTGGACCGAACTTCGGATCGAACTTTAGATCCCCGGATTCGGAACGCACGGATGAACTTTAAGAACCGATACATTATTAACGTTTTAGGCATTTTTAATTGGTCGTAGATCGCCAGCAGATATTTCCTACAATGTGGCTGGAATTATTAATCACCATCGGTTGCAACCTGTGCTGGTTACCGCACAGGTGTTGGTTAGGATACAGTCATTACGTGTCACTTTGTCTCTCAATCAGACTTCGTTCATCAACGACGGATGGTTTATTTGCAGAGACGTTTTGACACCGCGACGCTGTTTATCGACGCCTATGAATAGTTTAATCAAAGCTTCTAATGGCCGAGCAGACGATCTTCTTTTTACGATTTCCTGTATTAATTATCTAATTCGCTATAGATAGTCGCTCGATCCTTGCCGGTGGAAAAACGGGCAAACTGAAACTCGACGGTGTTGTGTATGTTCAGAGAGGAGTGGGTTAATGCATTTTCAAGTATTATACATGAAGAGGTATCTACACTTTCAAATTTCTGTTACTTCGACCAGCTGTTACCATCGTTCCCGAGAATAATCACTAATATTCACGAGAACTCGACCCGGCCGGTGCTCCAACATCTAATTACTTGCAGACGAGTTAATAATTAATAAGCGTGAAAAAGAAATTGTAACACATCATGCTCCAAAGATTAAAATAGCTGTCTGTATAGACTTTGTTTGATTTCGACAATATCTCTGAAACGGATTTTAGGGCGCAATGAGATTTGAGAATTATTCGAATAAAGTGTTCGAGTAATCGATGAAATTTTCTTCGTTCTTCGACTACAGTTTCTCGATTGTTATTCGTTCATATTATTCGTTATTCCTTCATTCGTTACGACCTACATAGCACACGACGACTCAAAGACGTCTATTTCGAGGCGTCTCGAAGACGTCTTTTTTAGGACATTTTAATCGCGTCTTAACACTTTGACTGCCAAACTAGAAACCTAAAAAATTCCAACAAATCTATGTAGGTTATTTAATGAAATAAAAATTGAAAAAAATTATATGTATGACATGGAGTAGTCCTCCAACTTTCTGGCATTTTACAGATCCTAATAAAATTTGGTACGATTAATATATTAGCGTAAAAATTCATTTTAAAACTTGGACAAATACTTCCGTCACCCACATATGGGTGACACGGCAGTCAACGTGTTAAAGACGTATAATTTTGTAAGATAAGCCGTTCGGAAGACGTTCGTAGGACATGCAGGACGTCTTTGTGGTATCTGGGAATGCACTGTATCGATTGTCGACACCGGTCTCGAGCCGAGGTGATAAATGGGTTTATCCGTTACTCGAAATAACTTTTGCCCAACTCTGGGCCAAATGCCCCATAGCGCGCCGGAGAGTAGCTTCCCGGTCGGCAGAGCGGCGCGGCGCGGTCACGATTATAACGCCATATAGAGAATCGACGTGGAGTCGTGGGGTCACACGCGGGGTCGTCGACGGGTTGTACCACCGTTCGATCCCCGCCCCCACCGTTGGTTGATCCACGAAGAGTGGAAGATGGAAAAGGAATGGGCCCTGTGGGAGAGTCGATATACGAGCCGGAGCCCGAGCACCGTTTCGCGACCCGATCTGCACAAAGTCGTTAACGAGTCGTCTCGTTATCTTTCGCCGTGGATACAACCGCTGCTTTGGTCCTCTCGATGTAGAAGCTGCAAGTAGGTGTGTGTACGAACGTCTTATAAGTGTGTCTCTCCGTGTGGCTGTGTGTCCGTGGGTGTGCGCGTTTGTGTTTGTACGTCTTCAGGTGCGCACACTCTGGCGAAGCACACAGCTGCCTAGGCGAGCAATTGTTGGGTGAGGGCAATGAAAAAGAGAGGGCGAGGAGAGGAAGAGAAAGGAAGGATTCGCGAGATGGAGAACTGGAAGGGGACGAAGGAAAGAGAAAGACGCGATGGACACGACGATGGAGAACTGCGGGAAGGTCGTCCCCCTTCAGCCTTCGAAGACACACAGGTACTTTCTCCCATAGTTTTTCGGTGTCGTCTTTTGCATGCTCTCTGCACCGAGAGCGCCGGGCTCCGCAACGCCTCCGCTCGTTCTACACACACACACGGATACAGAGACAGAAACGGGACCCCGACTGACTCTTGCAGGATGGTCTTCTTCCTGTGTGTACTTGTTGTACCCGGGATTGTTTATGCCTGCCTGGACAGTGGTTACGTCGTCGGGACTATGCAATTCAAGACGAGCCCGAGCCCGTTTGCTGCCGAGAGACTCCATGTTTAGGTGGGTCAATGGTCCGTGGCACACGGAGAAACTTATCCGCGATAGCCTCGAGAAGAATCGCATCGCTAGCTTGTACGTATGTATATCTAGCGTGTGTATGGCTGTGTGTGTGTGTGTGTGCGTGGCACAGAGGGTGTATTTATTGTTGGCTCGTGGATACCGCTATCGCCGATCCGATTTCGCGATCCTGGAAGTTGAATGGGACGGAAGCAATCGCCGAGGCCCCTCGCCGCGAATGTTCTTTCTTCTCTGTTTCTCTTTCTTCTCTCTGAACTGACACCACGTGTTATATCAGATACCACAGGCACCGTGTACGGTGCACGAACATGCCAAAGGAACGGTAAACTGTTGACAAGCGTCACTCTCAAAGGCGCTTTTACACACAGAGAGGCTGCCGAGATGGTTCTACAAGGGATATCTCTCGACCACGGAGAGGTATATCCATTATAGTGTGAACCTGTGCTCCCCAACTTCGATGCACGTTAAGAGGATCGGATAGAACCTTGCGTTTCTGGGTCAGGCTCTCTTCGACGTCTTCTCTCGTCCGTGTTTCTCGCTCTCTTCCTATGTTATAAACACCCGGAGAAATTTATGGTGGTCCGACCATTATACCACGCTCTCGCGGATTTAAGTACCCAATTGTACCGGCACCATCAAACCACCCGTTCCACGATAATTCTTAACAATTATTATTAATATACAGCGGAGGCAGAGATACTGTTACAAGAACGTTGAAACACTAGCCATCCTATGTTACGCATCTCATTTTTCGCCGGGTGATGGATATTGGAATAACACGTGTCCGGAGGTCAGTCTTCCTCCTCTGGCTCTGGTGACATTACGAAGAGTCTAAGAAGAACAGCAATTCTTCGTAGATGCTGACAGAAGTACTAACAATCTCTTTTTCTTCTCGAAACAGTTAGCTACGATCTGTGTTATACGTTTTTTCCACAGTGACGGGAATCCATTTGTACATTAACTACCAGTATATCTTTTTTCTAAGGCTGCTAACACAACGCGAGGAAAAGCGCTTTCACAAGTAATACCGAAGCAGCCTTTTTCTTCTCGATGGTAATGGTACAAAACGCCGGAACCATTGGTGCACCATAGATTCTATCGTAGAAAGTTTATGGAAATGACAACGATACTGCATCTAGCCATCCAAACATGGCTAAATTCCTCGGCAAGCTTTACCGTCGCACACTAAATACCACCACAGAGGAGGAATCCCCGTTGGAAAGACAAAGGAAAAATATCGAACGCAAGAGAGGAGGATCTATAGATATTATTTTTACCGAGCTCGCGCGCGGTTGCCCATCTTCGTGCGCGAGCCCCGGTGACGGCCGTTTAACTTCACAAAGCGGGAAGCACGAACCCTGAAGCCTATCGTATCCTAACAACGTCTATAACACACGCTTTTCATAAGTGAAAACCTCCCGTATGATTATGAACGTATATCGTTAATAATCGTGTTTATCGATGTAATTATTTTCAATAAATACACGGGATCATTCCGGCGAAGCATTTAACGAGCACACGGGTGGTATTCGGCGTCATTTCCACACGTACACGGGCTACCACAGCCCCTTAATTAACCGCGATCAGCGAGGCAGGGAACGGTTAAAAATCGCCGGCTAACAGACACCGCGGGTTTCTAAACCGTCTCCTCGTAAATACTCGAGAAAAGGATTCCAACGTCGAAGAAATCCGGAGTCGCGTGACTGAATCGCAAGAACGGTCCGGGTTAGCCTACGGTCTCTCTGTCTCTCTGTTGTAAGTGTGCGAGTTTTGTGTCCAAAGGAGGGTCTTAAGTTTCCGTTACGCCACTGTGTAATTTCGCTGATTTACGATCCACTCGAGAGACTATCGCCCCTGCGTTCGATCATCCAGCGGAGAACAAAAGGTTCTGCGCGACCGGTCGCTACCACTAGACAACGAACGGGGTGGGGGAGGAGAGGAGAGGAGAGATCGCACGAAGAAAATGCCTGTTACCGGCTGCGTGAAATCGCAGATATATAGGTTTAGAAGCAAAGTGCCGGTGTCCCGCGAGGGGACAAACGACAAACGTACGATCCCCGAGATGATCCAGAGGAGGATCTCGGTGGTGACTTCGCGGGATCCACGTAACACGGGTTTCATCGTGTTTGACGGATGACTAATGCTGAACCGCGGCGCAACAGGCAAACGGCTCGAGCCGAGCCTACCGCGCTCGCCGACAGCTTCGCTTGGCCTTGGTCAGGAATAGTTAACGGGCATGAGGGATTTTTTCAGATTCCGTATCTACTTCCTGCTGTCCACGTTCCGACTGAGCCGCGCGCCGCGGTTTGTCATTGTCCTCGATCGTTTATCCGCCATCGATCCCCAATTATCCGCACTCGTTTCCATCGGAGCGTCTGGCATACTCCCGCCGACGCGTTCGATGCCGTATCGGTATCGAATTCTGGGAATTAGATCGCGTATCGAAGCCTTTAACGCTGGAGAAAGGAGACGAATACCTTTCGTTACGCGAATACACGAGTGTCTGCGTTTTTAGAATTTACGATTTCTTAGTCGTGATTTTTTTAATTGCTAGACAGTACGTCAATTGCAACAAACTGGAGTCTAATGGAAATTTATTTTCCTTCTTAATATGTTTAATTGGTTGAAAATATTTTTACTGTTTTATGTTACACCTATTAATTTTTCCCATAAATGCATAATATTCGCTATCTATTAATCGCTTACTGGAGAACTGCTAATCCTTCGGTACATTTCAAAAAGGATCAGCTCAATATAAATGTTACCCGTTTCCTTTACATCTAAATTAAATGCCGTTCCTGTTCCATCAAAATTTAATCCAGCAACATAATTAATTACCTCGTAATTCATGCGACATTCCAATTAAACAAAAAAGGATGGATTTCTCTGCGGTAGGATTGAGGACAGTGGTTCTGGATATTGATAAACCGACAATCTGCATCTTGTCAACGACACTCTAACAGGACGAACACAACCTTCGTTCTAATCGTTCGGAGAAGCTTCACGTAGCTTCGCGGAACTCTCCAATTAACACTTAATTTACGACAAATGTACAATATACAGAAGATGAACAATTTCTGTATGACAGGGAGGATCAATTATCATTCCCCGTCCCCACCAATTACGCAGATCCAAGTCGCGTACAGGAAAGAAAGTTAACGAGTTCGGTAGCCACCGTCAATTATTAATTACGGCCGATTCGATCGTTCGGATTGCACGATCGGATCGCGCTTATTCCTCGGTCCGTCGAACGCAGACGTAAACAGTGATTTAACAATAATCCCGGGAGGATGGGGGCCGGGCGTCGGGCTCGCACGACAGATTAACAATCGATGATTCGATCGTCTATGAATTTCCTGGCGGTGCGCTGTTAGATTCTAATCCAGCCGGGGTAAAGATAATCTTCCGCTGTAATTAGAGAGGCGAAAGTGGCAGGTACGCGCGCGTCCTCGTAAACGCATAATTACCGCTTGTCCCTGCGTCGTCGGCACGATCAGAAGTCGCGGAGCGCGCGCGGACGGAATCTCTTACGATTACTTAATGTAAAGTAATTGGCATTGGAGCAGCAAGTTAATATTACTTAACGGGGCTGGCAGCGGCGAACGAGCGAGCGAACAAGCGGGGCCCGAGGGTCCGCCGCTGCGAGCGGGCCTGCCTTTGAACTATTTGCGACATGAACATTTGAAACGCTATGTTATATACGTTAAATCGATAAACGTTGACACGCTCGTTGCGAAACCGTCGCGACGTGTGCTCTCGCACCGGGTATCCAGCGGCGGGCACTGGAATATTGCGTACCCTGCGCGCGCCGAGAAGCCCGCGTCCGTGCCATTTGATCGTATGTTCTAACAGGGGGTTCCAGTCGCCGCTAGAGGAAATTTAGAAAGATCGCAACGCGTCCAATTAACAGAAAACTTACCGAGCGCATCTGGAACCGCGGGGTTCTCCGATACAAAACCGGCCAGACGTTCCACGTTTCACGGTACGTATCGAACCCACCGAGCGAACGCTCGAATAGAAATTTCATTCTGCCACGACTACAACGAATGAAGACCGGCCAAACGATATCCTACAAAATACCTGAAGTACGGTCCTACGATGACAATCTTTACCAGAAGATTTTCGTCCCCTTTCTTGTGATCGACGCAGACTTTGCAAGGCTGTCGATGATGGAAAAAAAGGGGTCGAAGAAAGTCAGCGTTAAGATTGAATGGTTGCGGAGCCCATGGCCAGACACCTTCTCTTATCAGCAACACCCTAACGGGTGTATATGGCTCTAATTAATACGGCGTCGCAACGAGCCGAAACAGCCGGGTTATCTAACCAGACATCTTGTACGATATCCGGAACAAGAAAAGAAAAATGATCGACACAACACGACACGACACCGAATCGGAGGTCGCATTTCACCCTGATTCATACGCGACATTTTCTAAGGTAGTGCACGCTGTCAGATAGACTCGATAGGGTACCCGAAGCGGCACTATATCACGATTTTAACACTTTTCCATATCGGAGAGCGACTGGAAACGCATAAACCCCGCGCAACGATCGATAAATTATATTCCTCGGATCGCGAGCGTGTCGTTAACGCAAAACGACAGATTTTTCCGTCGACTTCGGCGCCTTACGCTCGCTACAGTGTATGAAAACCCGGCAAAAGTTGTTGTCTCTCGTTGTTGCAGACGGCGGCGGCGGCATGATGCAGAGAAGCCTGGCAAACGGTTTCTCCTACGCTTCTGAAACATTCTCATCGCCGAGTCCCCGATCGGTTCTCTCCTTTTCTCCGGAATTAGGTATCCTCGGCGAATGGTGCACGACCTCGCTGTCCTGCATGTATAGGTCGTTTCACCTGTCACCTGCACAGAAACGAAAGAGAGAGGACGATCGCCCCGGGCGGCGAACGAAAGGACGCGCAGACACCAGGATCGACCGGAATCGGGGATGTCGCGGCTGCCTCCGCGATGACCTCTTCTTCCTCGGAGAACAGCCGAGCGTGACGGTCTCGGATAAAGATTTTCCTGTGCAGAATCGATGCGGGTAACTTTTTCGAATGTCAAAGTATACGTCCTACACAGTTCCCAAGCATTATCATTTTTTTACCAGATAATTTTGTCGAGAAATCTCGAACTCGTTCCGGCTATACCTCAAGAGATTCTGATAGGATTAGTCGGAATCCTCTGCAATCGGCAAAGATCGATCGATCTAACGAGCATAATTAAGCTGTCCGAAGGTGCAATGATTTCCGAGAATAGAGAAACCAGCAGATTTTCCCTGTTTCTGTCACGGTGACGCAATCGAGGGTAATTTCCATTCGAGGAACATTTTCCATCCTGGCGTCGAACCCGAACGGAACACAAGCTCGCGTTTCACGGTAAGTTCGGTGCCGGGGTAAGACCTATTCTCCGGTATTTCGATATCGTGTTCGCG
Source organism: Lasioglossum leucozonium (assembly GCA_028454225.1). NCBI lineage: Eukaryota > Metazoa > Arthropoda > Insecta > Hymenoptera > Halictidae > Lasioglossum > Lasioglossum leucozonium. The sequence goes on from CM052222.1 coordinate 7,428,224, forward strand.
AGGCTGGCTTGCGTGGGACTGGGTGGAAGATCGCGGTGATTAATGGCGATTAAACGGAGAAAGAGAGAGCGACAGTGCACACGGGGACGACGGGGGCAAAGCCGTGGTTGCTGAAACGGCTCTAGGAGCAACAAACAACGTCGAGCGTCGCACCCTTGCGTGGCCCGCGAAATCACTCTACGCGGTATGCGTATTGTATGGTAATACCGCCCGTGTACCTACTCCAATATTTATTCCCCGCAGTTATAACGCGCTTTTACTCCAACCGACGCCATCTATCTTATCCGGCCGTTGCTGGGCTCCTCTCCTTGATCTATAGATCCGAGCATCCGTCTATGAGAACGTCCACGGATTCGCGGGAATACAGGCCCCATTTTCATTCTCACCGCAATTCAATGCAATTTTCGGTTCAATGTCGATTCACCTGATCGATGGAAGTCGATCAGTTTATTCGTCGTTTATTATCCCGACTGCCTTCGACTTTTTAAAGCGCGTTTCTTCCAAACCTGGATTCCTCATCTTGAGATTCTGTGAAAAAAGGTTGCATACTATGCGAAAGTCATGGAAACAAATTCGAAAGACTTAAAGAAAATAATGTAATTTCACCGATGTCCTGTACAAAGTGATCGAAACTTTAACACTAACCTACCACTGCCGGTCAAATGACCGGTTTTTATTTTTCATTTTATAATTATTAAAAAGATAAAGTGATACATTTTTCTCTAGAATCCCACATATTGGAGTAAAAATTGCACAAAATCTAAATAGATAGAGCCTTGTCGTTTTGATAAGCTAACACATTTTGATTGCCTTTAGCGCTCGGTAGGTTTAGTGTCAATGGCGGAGACGTCACTCGAACATTTGCCAATTTCTACAGTCTCGAACGGGATGGAAAAAAGGATTGCAACCTCCACGAGTTCTGGGTGTTGGAGATTGACAATTTTTTCCTTTCTCGCAGAGGTTCTCGTGATCTCCTAGGAGGCGCAAGAATGCGTTATTATCCATACACGGTGTTCATCGTGGAGCACGTGTACCCGGGCGCATCCTCGAGAATCCCGTAACGATATGCACCCGTCTCGAGCGGTCGTGTAAGCTCTTGGAATGCGAGAGACGCACTTACGCGTCTGCGAGCACAGCCTCCGTACACCGTTGCGCCGCGCAGCTGCGCGACTAGTCACCTAGAAAAATCCTGGCAATCCTTATAATAGGTGTACACCGACTATCCGGTATTTCCTTAACAATCTATCGACACACGTTCTACTGATCCTTCAAACAGCCGACAGTCCCCACGGACCGAGTCCGATAAAATGACTGTATCTTTGGCGTGATCGACTCCATTAACACGTTGTCTTAAGTTTGACTTCTGCAAAAATCCTCTCACACTAGCATACAAGTAACTGGGGATCTTTGTATGCTAAATAATGGTGTATGCGTCAATCGCAAAGCACAGGAGTCACTTTGGAATTGTTTTCTTCCTTCAACAATTTGAAAAGATCGAACATTTCAAATAGATACATTACTAGATTATATTAAAGTTAAATAAAATCCGCAGTCTAGTTATCAATATTCATTACTAGACGTAATTAGAAATACTAAAAAGATTGAAAGAATTGAAGACTCTTGGAAAATTCCTAGAGATAGCAAGAAATTCTTAAGTGGCTTCTGTTTCTTGCAATCGATGCGGACAATTTATATTTCACATAAAAATCCACGGTCTATTCGTTACAGAGCACCAGGGTGTACAGCAGACAGCGTTCGTCCGCTTAGGGAATAACGAACAGCGAAGAGGCTTCGATCATTGCAACCGTAAAATAAATCTCCAGTGCAAGGGGTCAACAGAGCGACGAATTCCGCGATTCCGGTGTATGCATTGCGCACGAGACAGATGCGTCAGCAGCCAACCCGATGACTCGAATCGTGTCATAGGCGACCCGATCGCGCATCTGTCCGCGCTGCTAGATCCTGTTGGCCCGTCTTTTACAGGAACGAACGGTTGCATCTCGGTAGAAAAAGAGAAAGACAGAAAGCGAAGAGCCTACAGAAGAAAGGTAAAAAATCGCAGCGACAGAGCGCGGCTCGTCGAGATAGAGAAAGAGAGTAGATAGACTCGAGGAGGTGGAGAAGAGTGAAAAGACAACGAGAGATCATGGAGCAGTAAGAGCAGCGAGAGGTGAGAGGCGAGAGGATGGAGGACATGAGGTGAAGGGCCAGGAGGGGAGTGGGTGAGCCGACCTCTGACCTCGCGAGGGGCGGCGGGGACCTTGCGGCAACCATGCTGGCATAGCTCAGGCATAGCTCAGGCATAGGCATAGACATAGGCTCGGGCGAGCGCTAGCATAAGCGCTAGCGTACTCGCCAACCGACTCGCCCGCCTTTCACTTCGAAGACGAAGGCGAACGTATATACATAGACACAGGACCCGCCGCCGTGGGGAGTGCCTCGTGCTATTATCATATTATGGCCAATTCAACGATGCCGTGGCGACGACGCCGGCGTCGTTGTCGATCCGACTCAAAATCCGTACACCGGCTACACCCCCTCCCTTGGAACACCTCGTTTAGCGGACCGATTACGTTGCAGGGTTATACCGACGGATTACGAGAAGAAATCCGTGTAGGAGCCGAAGGACTTCATGAACGGTAAGCTACCCAGGGTTTCTCACACTTTTCAGTCTTCGGCTGCTAGAGCGTTCGCGCCGCCGCCGTGGGAAAACGGGGACTGCGGTACTGATTCGCTACTTGTACCACGAACCTCTCCGCGCCACGCGATGGAGATGATCAATTAGGTAAATTGTGTACCGATACATTGATCTGGTAGAGCTTCGTCTACACATTGTTCGTATCAGCAAGTTTCCGCTTACAGTCGTAGGATCTCTTTGAATTGAACCTCCGTTATCCGAGGTATGTCTCATTTTCAGTGTACATTCATTTATACGAGCTACAGGTAGACGAACAGCTGAATTTGCGTTAGAGTCACTGAGCGGGGGCGTTCGGGTGCAAGTCCTGTCCCTGTGTAGCCTAGTCCTCCAGCTTTATCAGAGATCGGAACACCCATCGATCCCCTCCTATGATTCTGTTCCATGTGAAATATTCGAACTGCTTGTTTCTATCACTCTCCCCAAAAAAATCCCATAGCCCTCGAACTACCCGCAACTTGAAACAACACAAAAATGGTCGATCTCTCCTCGAGGATAAGTACCTCTGGCCGAAGGTTCCGCACCTGCAGATTCACTAAGCTCGTATCCACCGCGATTCCCGGGTTAATCGTATCTGGCGATCGGCCGAAGCTCATCAGCATTAAAGACAACTCCTACGCGGGGTCACGGGGATCCTGTTAATCGAAATCAGCCCCGCTTCGACGATCCTCGTCGTCCATTCATCGAATGACCGGACCGCCGCTCCGCACCGCGCTGGATGATGACTTTTTCCGCCCGGCAACCGTACCTTCACCCCCGTTATCCGAGAAGGCCCCACTCTAATCGTTCACGCAGTAATCGTTTGTGTCCCACTTAACTTGGATAGCGTGGGATAGGCCCTTGGGAGATGATAATTACACGTCGCGTTGCGGGTCGACCTACGGGCATGCCGGCACGACCGTATCGTACCGTACGTTACGGCCGTGCACTCTCACCGGTACTCTCTGTCCTCGCCTCCTCTCGCCTCCTAGCTTCTCTTTCTCTCTCTCTCTCTCTCTCTCTCTTTCTCTCTTACTCTCGAAGCAAGCCAAGCAAACGGTTCCTTCTCTCGTTCCTTCGAGAGCCTAGGACAGGCGAAGGCGTTCGACACCGTGCGGTACTCCCCTCCCTCTCACACTCTCTCTCTCTCTCTCTCTCTCTCTCTCTCTCTCTCTCTCTCTCTTTTTCTGTGCGGTGCCATCATCGTGGAGGACCGGGTCCGTGTCCTCGCCGCGAGTAGTACCGGTAAGTACCGGGGTCGAACGCGCGGCTACGACCTCCGTATCGCGGTGTCGTCGTCGGGTCCTCGCGCGAGTAACGCCGCGATTAGCGCCGCATAATTCACCACCGAGGCCCAGACGCTTCTTCACGGAAACGTTTACCATTGGCCATCGGGAAACTTGCTCCTCCGCGAGAGCCTCGACCGTTCGAACCTATCCGCTCGCCTCTCCAGGGACGAATTTTCCAGAAACCAGTCGGACGTACGATTTTTACTTCCGCTGTGAAGTTACACTTTCAGGTGCGAAGCTTATCAGCTGCTCGCTTCCGCGGAGGAAGACGGTAGAATGATTTTTTCGAATAATGGCTCTCGCCGAGCGAGAATCGGTATAATTCCACGGCCGCTCGCGGCTCAACGACGCGACGTGTCCATTCCAACTGGATGGCCATCCTGTTAAAAGCTTAATTAACCGAATAGCTGCGAGGATAAACCGGTGGACCCGGTCGCGATGGGAATCCACGGTTCCAGGCGAGTTACGCGAACACCCGGAAACGACGCGCGAAACGCTCGAACGAGAAGACGAAATTCAACGTTCGATTGCGAAACCGACTCTCCGCTGCGTTCTCTACGAAAAGCTCTTTGCGAGAGCGTATCCGCCGCGCTGATGCAACCCGCCGCTATTTATTTACCACCGGTGTAAAAGTAACACGCGAGCGAAACCGAACACAATAAGATCGTTTAAAGAATATCGGCCGCAACAACGGAGGGCGGATCGAACCGCGGATCGAACAATGTGTATGAGCGTTCGCCACTTAACGGTTCTCAGAATAGCGTCGTCGATGGGACTTTCGAAGCCTCTAGCCCTTTTGAATTTACGTAACATCGAAGATGATAGGCGTAGCTCGATTCGACATCGATCACCGACACCGAAAGACGATCGGGATGACACACCTGTGCGCGGGAACACGGCGACATTAGTCATTTCTCGACTCGTGTCGTTGACACGGCACCGAACCCGAAAATTGCTCTACCGATCCCCGGAAAACTCTATCGAAAAATTTATCTTTTCCGATAAAATAGTGGTGCGGAGACTTCTGATCCGCCTCGCCGGTGAACGCATATTTTAACAATTGATTAAATTTTAATACGACAGACACAACTGTTTATTTTCAACGGTGGACAGTAAACGGTATCAATTATATCGCAAGTTTACGACGCGTCTTCTCTTTTTCAGAGCTCGAATCGTTAATTTCCTTCTTGTCAGCAGCCAGGGGATGGCAACTTTATTAATGTCGCGACTTCGCATCGTCGTAACAATATCTATAAATCTATATAATTTATCTATAAAATTCTATAAAATTTTATCAAAGACTTCGATATTATAGTTGTAATACAACGCGTAGATTACTGTCCCTTATAAAAACCCATTGTCTTGCGAACATAAATCTCCCTTAGTTGGAAACATATTTGAATTATTGATCAAGCGCTATTCAATTGACGGAATTTCTCGCGACGGGAAGATAGATAAGAGTTTGAATGATACGTTTCTTCGTTTAGATTCCACATACGTACAGAGCGAAATTTAATTGGTTATGTGGAAAACGATCGTGGATGTTCGATCAGAGCGCAGATGACCGGTGCCAGATTGCAAAACACCGCACGCTCGACGCTCTGCCTTTCGTGAAAGTCTTTCGAGCTCGCGTTTGACACGAATATCGTGTCTAATTACAAGCACGGTGGTTCGGGACGATTGTTAAAGAACTGTGATACGTTTAGAGCCGACGATCGCGCGGCAACGGTAGGTGGGAACCATCGGGCAGAGTCGTGCACAACGTTGGTGGCCGCCACCCGGTGCAACAGAGAGAACAGTCGCTAGATTTCCTTGCGGATCGTACCTTTGCAATCCATCCTTCTCCACAAACGAACCGGCAAATTATCAAAAACGACTGTGACGAGCTCCCCAATGTTTTTATCAAAACAGGAAATATTACTTTAATTCTCAACCCCGCCATCCGTTCGACGCGTCAATTCGACACATATTCGTTTCACCATTCGTGAGCGACGAATAATCTTATGTCACTTCTCTTATTTCACCTAGATGCTTCGTTTCCAAAGAGAGAATTTACAAAGTTAGTTATCTGTCTATCGTAGCGATTTTTTACAATTGCGTTAAGTTGACGCCGAGCGTCGAGATGACACCCAGGCTTGTATCTTTTGTAAGATACCAGACGTTTTTAATGCGGGCGCGTTCAGTGTCGGAGCGTAGAATCTTTCACTCCGTTCTAATGAGCAATTTTAGCAGAACTAGTTGCAACAATAACCGCGAAGACGTCTACTCTACCCAAAAAACACTTCTCAAATTAAGAGATTTCGCCGGGGAACGTAATTGGAACGGCTCACCGTGACGACTGTCCAGTTAACCAACTGGGCCGATTGTTTTATTCATCGAAAAAGTACCGGGACCGGAATAGCAGAGAACGAGAACTTGAAATATGCAGCTGGTTTTCCCAGTTTCGGCTGATGTAATCGTGTTATCTTGATCCATCTAACCACAAAGAAAGGTATACATGTATACCTGTTCCGGCTACACCTGTCGACTTTCGTCGGTCGGCAACGTCAGTCTTTCGCATGCACAATTATCATTCTTAATAATTTGCAAACTCGACTCAGATACACATACACGCTCTCATCTACACGATTATCCGCGCGAGAAGAGACACTGTTATTCGTGGTATGCATAAACGATTTGCAACCATCGATTGCCGATTTCTCGAGCCGAAACGATATATAAAAGTTTCGAAGTATACTTCCTACGATCGACGCATAATCGTTTCATCCTGACTTGCTTGGAGGACGTCGATCTTGTCGGCAGGCGATTACAAAAACCGATTCCATCGTGTTCGCGTGTCAGTATGCTAATCGACCGACGCTGCGCAATCATCTAGCTCTGGTTCTGCGTAGCGAAGACGCGCCTTGCTTTCGTTGTGTGCTTAGGGGGAAACGTGTAACTATGGTGGAACACGAATCACCTAAATCTGTTCAGGAACGGGACCTGGTGACTGGAACACGGTGCGTAAGGGTCGATCATCTCCTGTCAGCCGTAGGACACTAGGCAGGACATCGATAATCGAGATATCTGTGCGAAACAAATCTGGTTACACGTGATCTAGGATAGCTGCGGAATAGATGGATGGCAACCTTAATTCAACTTAAAACGAACGGGAAGAGAGAAGAAAGCATCGATCGTGTTTCGGGAGCACCATACCCTTCCTTCGTGGCAGGCCAGCCACGATTTCGTTACGGGCAACGAAAAGTCCAATGATCGGGATGATGATTCGCCCGGAGAAGAGTACGAAAAGCATCGCGGGCATCGATCGTATGGTTCCACTTTCGATTCGCGTGGAACGCATCCTTGTTGTTCGTCCCTGTTTCTCTCCGTCACTCAAGGAAATGGAATATCGGAGCATCCCAGGGCGAGAAGGGGTCGACGATACACGCGGTGTGCGCCGCGCGATACACCGTAGGCAACTCGCGTCCTTTTTCCCGCAGCGCACGAAAGTTAGAGACAATAGGTACGTGGGCGCAGCATCGCGAACCCTAACCTTAGGTGATCCCATATTCCGTTCTCTGCCTTCTCTCCCGTTCAACGGTTGTGCCCCTCTGTTCCCCCGTGTCCGTCTTGCCCAGGCCAGATTCTCCGGGCATCTCGCTCGCTCTTCTTCCCCGCTGAGACTCGTTTCCAGCCTAGGTCTACCGACGAAGACTATCCTCCTCCTCCGCTCCCCCTCGCCCGCCTCGTTCAGCCTTACCTCACCTGCACCTTCTCAGGTATTTCTCTTTATCTCCGGAGTGGCGAGAGTGCCGCTTGCGAAATCCCAGAAGTCTGCGGCCGCCTCGTGGCGTGCCACCAGATGCAACCCAAGGGAGGGAGCTATCAGAGCCGACGATCGCTAACCCTCGGAAAAGCCGAGATTCGAACCGGATCCAACACCATTTCCACCGTCGCGTCGCACAGTGGGCCAGAATCCCGAAGAGCTGGACAAAATTTGTGTCGCCGTTAATTAAAAACTTGACGCCCTCTTGACCGGCTCCTACGGTACTGGACCTCGGACCGATTAATCCGAATCGTATACATCTAAAACAATATTTGAACATAACATTTGCAATTCTCGAAAAATTATCGATATATAAATCGTGATGATTTCGTAGAAACAATTAGTGCAACCATAAGTCTGGACTCGCTTGAAAGCTTGGCCAGCAAACAGCCCTAAAGGAGTTTTAGAGTCGTTCAAAGAAACGCAAGGATGTTAGTGGAAACAGGACCTACATAGTACCTTCAGGACACAGGACAAAACAGCTCCTGCAACAGGAAGTAAATATGCTGATGTAAATCCTTCGACAAGGATCCAGCATTTCTGAAACTGATACCGATGGTAATACTGCAATGTTTCCAACCGTGTTTCGACTATTGATTTACGCGAAGAGATGGCAATTTTTCAGGTTCGCCGTTTGAGGAAACATCGGAGGATCTCAATGAAAACAGGACTATAAAGTATGTACCTCCAGGGCAAAGGACAAGGTAGCAACAGGAACTGTGTTCGAACGTCGTGCTTCACACTTCAGCAAAGTTCTCTGGGGATCGATGATGCCGAAGATGCTGATGTAAATCCGGGCCTAGCATATCTAAAGCTGACGCTCGACCGTTTCTAGCCTCAGTTCGGAGTTCCGTCTTTGGAAAGCGCGCATAGTTTCTGGGGGCCGGGGGATGTTGCAGTTCGCCAGGTACCGAGGATTCCACTTTCCTCGAGTGAGTCACGACCCGACATTGTTGCAAACGCGACCGGGGGTTATCGTGTCAATCGGGGTGCCGTGTGGAACCTTATATCCCGGCGTATTTGTCACGGAACCCGCGTCACGGCCAATCCCTCCACGACGATCATCAATTGTTAAACGCGGGGTCTAAATTCGCTCCGGTGTGTTGCGAGTTCGGGCTGATACTCAGTTTCCCCCTTCGGCCTTATTATGCAACCGGAGACACGAGGTCTGTGTATACCTAACCGCGGCTCGAAAACAAGTGCCTTATTTAGAATATTTCGCAGCCACGGTAATTCGATTATCGTTGATCGACCGTAATCGCGCCGGTCGCCGTTACAATGAAGGGTAGACCCGGCTACGAATGCGGGCCACGGGAAAGCATTGTTGCGTATTAGATTTCAGCGTTGGGAATACTTCGATCGGACATTCTCAGACAAAGAAACCGCGACCGGCTGCGAAAGTTAAACCCCCGTACACTCCGAAACCGAACCACCGTTTGTCTAATTTCGAGTTGGTACGCGCCTCGAAATCCGAGGGTAGAGCGTTCATCGTAGCTGCAATTAGACAACAGCTCTTTATAGATCTTTTAAAATTATCAATTTGAATTTTATATCAAAATCGAAATTACCGGAGAAGAAGCACTACTAATCCTTGGTTATTTGACACGTTTGCTATTATTGCGAGCGGAGAAGGTTTCGCTCGGAAGGAATGCGGGTGTAAGTGGTCGGACTGGAAGGGACACGCCCCGAGTCACACGTATTTTCGGCTCTAGCGAAACAGTGGCTGAAGCGGTCACACTTACTACGTAGCATGTGCCATCAAAGCCTAAACATTGGGACTGCGGTAGCATCAATGGTGGGGATAGGCGTGCCGAGCGAGAAACCACATTTCCCCTGTGCAAGTGAAATCTTTTCAGCTCGCAATACTACCAGTGTTTGTTTTGGCAGCCGCCTCTACAGTCAGTATCTTTACACGAATCATGAAGTTAAATATTGCTGGTAGATAACGTGCAAAAAATACGTAGACCAAAATGGCTCAACGCGTGGCGCCACGGCTTCGCGATCAAGGGAACCCCGATTCCGAATCCCGGATCATCCCTGTTCCAAGTACTGTCCGCGCCAAAGGGAGTCGTTGCTCGCACTCAATGGCTAGGCTTTGACGTCACACACTTTAGCCAACAATTCGCTTAGAACCGAAAGTGCGTGTAGAATGAACCAATCGGACGGCTTACAGCCGCATTCCTGTCGCATTCCTGCCAGGGGACTTCTTGCGTGGCACGGAGAGAGTACAAGAAAGACTTCTTAACAATTTCTACAATCTTTCACCTAGAAGGACTATTTCACGGACCATTTTGTAGTAATTTAGTGAGCATTCTAGAGACAATGCGCACACTTAAATGACGCCTGTTGGGGGTCGACCAAAATTTCGGTTCTCACGAGAGGCTCGATCAAATGCCACTACCGAACGATTTGCGGGGGTGTCTGGATCGAGACGAATCGATGATCCCCCCTCCCCCCTGGCCGATCGCCGTTACGTTCCGCAAGATGCAATTGTGCAAAGGTAACGATCGGTTTTCTTTCCGCGTGGAATGCCGCGGAGAAGGTGCATTCTGAGCGCACCCACCTAAGCGCAGAGCGCGCGCAACAGAACACAGACACGACACGACGTTTACGGGACGGGACGGGACGCGTCGCGCGACGCAACAAGGACAATGATACAGGACAACGATATAGAAATCGCGGCGCGAGTAGACGAATGATTGTGCGGTTCGGTGGTGAGATCGCGGGCCGTTTGCCGTCGCAAGAAGAAGGAGCGAGGATGATCGCGATAAAGAAACAATCGAACCGCGTCCCGCCCACGGGTCCGCCAACATTCAATTGTGCCTTTTCCCTCTCTTTTCCTAGCCGTGGTTCTCTCCATCGTCTCGGACCCGCGCAAACACGTCGTGATTCTCTTAACGGTACAACCCCCGCAGAGACCGGACCGGCGAGCTCGCATTGTTCCAGTCTATTCGAACGGTTTTTAATTCGATAACAGCTAATCCTGCTTTTTAACCGTGCCACTGCCGCATGCCGGCTGCGGGAAGAACGTAGTCGAGAAAGAACGGAAAGAGAACGATAGAGGATCTAACCAGCAAACAGATCCAAGATCCTCCAAACCGATTTTTACGAAACTTGTGGGAGCAACAGTTCATAGAAAAATATCTGATACACGTCTTCTTCCGTCGGTCATTGTTCGTATTGAAGAGGCGGGAACAGGAGGTTAAAAAATTTCAAATTTTTAATATATTGTACGAACACATTGGTTCTTTTTTTTAATTTTCTTGTACTACTGATTTTCTCGTTCGAAAACGAACAGATTAAAGAAAAATTGACTGTCTTGCACCCTGTAGTTTCGATGGTACCTCGAAAAATGTTTTAAACCCTTTTCATGATGATCTCTTGACGGGGATGATCACCAATATAAAAAGATGTCGAATATTTTTTTTGTAAGAGATGCTCAGGAATTTTTATCAATGTTAACAGTTATTCGGCGAGCGTCACGTGTGCGTGACTTTACCGCGCTATAATTCTTAGCCAAAATAGACGGACTGCCCAAGAATACGGCAGATCCACAAGATTACGATCTCTAATGATCGTTGATCTGGGTGGATCACCGTGTTGCGCAACCCCAGATGACTCGGCACGGCGAAACACTATCATCTCGACATGCAGCTTGTTCAAACGCGTCTATTAAATAGCATCGCAAAATAGGACAAGCGTGAAATGGCCGATTCGGCGCTAAAGCCATGTCGATTCCTTTTTATAGTATCTCCTGACTAATTTACAAGTCTCAATTATTATCGTCACAGTCTCAGACCGCGTTCGGTCCCCGCTAATGACAATTCAAAATGCCCGTTTCCCGACTATTCATCGGTGCTAAAATGATAACAAGACATCTGTCCGTCACCTGTTCCTTTTACAATCGCGCTTTCGGTGAAAAACACATTAAACATTCGCGAGTATCGGTGACGCGTGACTCCCCCCTACCATATTATCCTCTCGTTTCCCAACTGGAAAAGGACGAGAGGAATGGATTGAGGAATGATTCTCGCGACTTCGCATCCCTTGTTTCCGTCGAAGGGCCTCGTACATGCGACGACGCCTCGGTCTTACACGGTTGAACGAAGGGGAACGTGTTCCTCTCGGCCTTCCAGTTGTTCTTCATCATTATCATCATCCACCTCGTCCCCGGCGTCTCGTCCCGACGCGTCTTCCGCCGCGGAGAGGAGAGACTTTCGAAATCGACCAGCCGCGTTCGATTCGTGCCACTCGCTCGCTCCTCGCGGAGCATCGGCGTTTTCCGCGACGTGCAAAGGTCACCGCAACAGAGAGCTAACGCTCTCGGGAAAGAAGACGCGAGTCACCGACGCGTACTCTTACGAGGGGAGGTCAGCTAAGGTAACTGGTAACCCGGCTCTCTTTCCTCTTGCCTCTCACCTTCGCGTTTTATGTTGTAAACTAGTACTCGTCTTTAGTAATACCCGATGGTACCCTATGCCTCTCTAGATCCTACTGAAAACGCGTTTACAGCCTCGATTTCCATCTCCATGAAAGCCGGCTGGATTAATCTTCCCAGGAATGCGGCTTCCAACCTGCCGAATTTCAACACTCAATCATAGCTAGGTGTCAGTGATTGAACGATGCCCACCAGTCTTCGACATCGTACCGAACATCCTGTTTGGAGTCGATCGAAGAACCAGAAGATTCCATCAATGCTGATTTTTCAATTCTTTGATTAGCCTTCCCGCTCTAGGACTGGTTAGCCAGGCTCTGGGATTGAAGAAAACTTTGTTGGTGTCTTCAACATCCTCAAACACAGACTAACTTTAATCTACAGAAAAATGATTAAAAATATGTGTAGAAGAAAATTAATGCGTAAATGTTCGAATGGATATAGGCCACAACTTCCATATAAATACTGAGGGACATTCCTCCTTCAAGGATTCATATTTCAAACATAGAATTAACTAGCCTCAGTGGTTCGATAAAGCTCCCGAGTGTCCTCGTAATCCTCAAACACCGTGATTCCAAATAATCGTAACAAGTAGAGGGATCAAGTAGCCACTAGTTGCAAGTCAATTCCGCCGAGATGAACCTGGACGGCACCTGCTAACGAGGTACCCCTGTTGAAGTATTCAACAGGGAATACCGAAGGTCCTGAACGATTCGTGATGATACTCTTCAGGCCGGTTCACCCTTCCTCGACGATCGTGCTTTCCGCCTATTGGGGCAACGGCGGGTCGAGGAAGGAGCGAAAGAGAGAGAGAAAGAGAAGATACGAAAAAAAGGATCGAGAAGAAGAAACGGCGTGATATCGCGATGCAATCATCGCTCGTTGGAACGACGATGAATCTGCATTATTCAAAGGCACGTTGAACAGAGAGTACAACGAGCCTCTAGCACGTACCCGCGGAGAGCCGGGCACCGTCATCCTTAGATCCTAGGCTACATTCTACCCACTTTGCAACCCCCCGCTGACCGAACGCCTTTTTCGATACCGATTATTGCGCCGATCGCACGTTCCTGATATAAGGCAGCCAGGATAGGCACTCTCTGATGTGGCACGAACGCGTGGGAACGCCTTCCAGTTACGTCCGAGGCTTTTCTTTTCATTCATTCCCACGTTTCCGCGACGGTGCATTGACGAATGTTCCGGTATCCGATAATCGCCGATCGGCCACGAGCCGCACCACGGAAGCAAATACTCCGCGGCGTTTATTTTCGACGAGTTCACGCCATTTCCATCTATCTGAAGGCGCGAATAAACTAGCAACTAACTTGTGACATTTCTTTGCGAGAGCGACTCTCGTGACACGTGTAAACGCATCTGACATAGCGGCCAGCAAGCTCGACTTGCCATAGTATTTGATATCGAGTGCTAGGTCAAATTGAAAAACGTAAAGGCTCACCTCCCTCCCTCTCTCTTCGACATCTCCGCGAAAAATCGGAGACTGGGGTAAGCTTGAGCAAAATGAAAAATGGCGAAGATCGACGGGCACGGTGCCGGGGATTTACGCGGAAATCGCGATCGCGGTATTATACACGTAAAATATGAAACGCGGGTAGCGTGTAGGATTGGTGGTACCGGTGCAACAACTTTCTAGAGTGTAGTGGAGCCAAAAAAGAGCAACCGACACACCAATGACGGTGGGTGCACACCAGCTACCTGCCTTCTCGACCGGTGGAAACGATTTCTTTGAGAATATCTAGGCGTTACACAATCGGGGCCGCGATTGTGCATATTCAGCGTTTACAATGCGGGACGGTCAGAATCGATTTCATAGAGAATTACTCGGCAGGCATGTCGGGGGCCAACACCAACCGCCTCGCCGCGCTGCGCCGCGCCGCGCCGGGTGAAACACACCAGGCATACCTGGCTGTCCGCGATTTTTCTGACCCGCGAGGATTCGATTTGCGTGACGCAATGCTTCAAGGCAGAATCTCCTCGCGCTGATTTTTCAGACCCGCTATCCGACCGATGCGATACCGACACCCGGTTGCTTTCACGCGCAATCGAAGGCGCTCGTTTCGAGATCACCCGTTCCCCTTTGCTACTTTGTCAGTCCCGGAGCCGACCATTGCGCAATCGGATCGCTAATTTCGGAGATTATGTGCCTTCGAACGCGGTATGAGTCGTTGCTCTTGGAAGGTGATCGTTGGGAACCGATGTGTGAGTAATAATAGGAGAATGGGGATCTGTTTGTTGATCAGAGTGGAGGGTGAATGGTACCGGCCTAGGAAATACAGGGAATCGACAATTCCGCAATAGAATCACTAATTTCAATTCCGTGGGGCTTCTGAGTTGTTGCTTTCTGATGGTGATCGTTCGGATCCAATAAGTGAATGGTAATAGAAAAATGTAATAGCTGCAGGTCTGTTTGCTAACCAGAGTTAAGGTACGCTGGGTGAATGGTCTCGGTTTGTGTTGGAAATCGGTCCCGGAACTAACGATTGTTAATTCCGAAAATTAATGTAAACAGTAACAGGGAAATGGTGGCTGGGTGAACGGAGTCGTGGTTGCTGGTGAACGGTGACGGTGGAAATCGTTCGATGACAAAGGCAAAGAAAGATAACTGTCGTTTGTGTTAGGACGGTAGCCATCGCGTCCATAATTATTATTTTTGTACAATAGAATAATTCGTTCCAGCGGGTGAATGCTGTGTGAGATGAACACCGATGAATCAAATACACGTCGTTAGAATCTCGTAACTCTCTCGATGATGGATTTTCCTCCCGTGGAAGGTGTCCCTTCTAAAAAATGCCAGTCCGCCTTCTCTCGCACGCAGCGGTCGATTATTGATTAATCGAGTTGTTGACTCCGCGCTTGCTTCATCGAATGATTCTTCCGATCGAACGGGCAGAACGCGTAGGTAGACCGAGGTATACTTAGGGTAGGGACACAGGTGCTTCCTTTGAGGCACACTTCCTCCTTTATATAATACGATTACGAGGTAAAACTAAGTTTAAAGTACTGTCGATCGAGTCTTCGTGATGGGTGCTTCGTCATAGGCGGTCCCCGCGGGCCTCCTCTGGGCGCTCGTTCAGTTCTCCAAGAAGGATACGAATTGCGTGAGCTTGCGCAGCTGGTCTTCGGTAAGGTCCTCGTCGTCGAGGATGCACTCTTCAGTCTCAATCTTACGCGGCTGCACCATCGACCCGTCGATGGTCCAGCCTTTCTCGACGGCGGCCTGACGCGCTTCCTCTTCTGGCAATCCAGTCATTGTCGCGAACACGTTCAAACCCAACGACGAGTATGCCTTCGACACTAAATTGATCGCCCTCTCTCGAACGTTATCTGAAAAAGGAAACCATGCACACATGATCGGAAACACGAAACAACGCGATTGAACCATCAGAGACACGTGCTAGGTTTATCTAGACCCTATCATTACCAACATTGTCGGACTCTACAGCTAATTAGAGCTATCTTTAATACTTTAACGAGAACAGCTAAGTTATTTATTGCTACTGATGTATTCAAGATTGTCTACTTAGCTAACTTAACTTGTTTACTTAGTAAACTTGGCTATGCGATGCATACTATGCGTTTGGGTCTATACTTCTTCGTGAACAGAGATGGCTCCGCGAGATTGGAACCACGGAAGAAATGCTAAATTATCTATAATGATATTTTGGGATATTCATACACGCCGATGATCAAAACAGTCGGCTCTTCTTTATCTTTATTTTCATCGTTCACTTGGGTACGAAGTCCACGTCGTGTCTACCGTTGAGAACGCAGTGGAGACCATCATAATATGTCCAATGATCATTTCTCGCTCTTCCGTCCTTGACTCTTTTTAATGACTAACTTTAGAGATCAAACCTATAATTTGATCGGCTATTTTTCGCTATTATACTACCGGTTCTTATCACATAAATTAAGGGACCAAATCGCAAGACTTACAGATTATGAGCCGCCTTACTCATTCTATGGGTATACCTTTCAAAGCATTCATAATGTTCGAAACGTCTGTGCTCCATTCGGCGTTTAGTGCAGCGTGAACAGCGGCCCAGTCCCGTTGCCACATGCATTGTCCCACAAGCCAGATCTGCTTCAGTTCCGTGTTTTCGGTCTTCACGTCCGCTGGTATCCGCTTCCATAGGTACTTAGCGTTGCATCTGCCAATTAGCGGTGCATTTTTCGATCAGACAAACTGTTCTCTGTTCTAAGAATCTCGTGACAAAGGATTCGAGCGAACGATCCATGGGAAATGACGAGATCGATCGATTCTAGGACGTAAATCATCCCGAGACGGACCAATAAAACCAAAAGAAACAGCGAGACGTGTAAGGAACGTTTTCGTTTCGTCAACCCATAAAGCTGGATGCATAGCGACGCCGTTAATTAACAATAAATAGAGTTACGGCGAACCGTACCCCGCGCAATAAATATAATGGCGTGACCGGCGCAGCTTGCAATAAATCACTTGGCGTACACGTTATACGTAAACGTGATAAAAAGCGGCATGCAACTAAACTGTAAATCATCGGGCTGACGTAACAGATAGACGATCTAAAAGAGAAAAATCACATCGACCGCCAGAAACCTGCAGAACGCACAATCTAATCCATTAAATCGATAATTAAAGGTGTACGAGAGAACGCACGTCGCAGCAGACGATTCAAATTTCGCGCCATTTGTTCGCCACTTGAAAAACGGTCTACCGAATCCGTTTTACGTTTAATCGAGTAAACCAATGTATATTGGGATTACGTAACGGCTAATGAGAACGATTAATGCCCAACTATCTATCGCTAACGAGTAATATTAATGAATTTCTGGAACATCGGTTTCGGAGTTACAGATGGCGCCGGCAGGGTATACACAAATGGTTATGCCCTTGCGAAAATAGCATAAAGAAATTCTTGTTGTGTTTTTGCGATAGTTTTGTAATTAGTCTTTTATTATTTCCT
Organism: Lasioglossum leucozonium; assembly: GCA_028454225.1. Lineage (NCBI taxonomy): Eukaryota > Metazoa > Arthropoda > Insecta > Hymenoptera > Halictidae > Lasioglossum > Lasioglossum leucozonium. The sequence goes on from CM052222.1 coordinate 7,445,391, forward strand.
TCTTTTTTTAATTTGTATTGCGATGTACGATTAGAAAAAAATATGGCGATTTAAACGTGCGGGACTTACAAATCGTTCTGGTAAAGATATACAGCTAACAATTGAGCGTAAGTCCTCGCGGTGGTAACTCCGCTGGGAGCCTGTAGAGGAAATATATTAGAGATCGTGTTTCCAGTTATCTATTAAGTATACTTAAAAAAAGAAAAAAGTAATTGCAGAAGTCGGCATAACCTATACCAGGCGACTGCTCGAACGGCATACCTCCAATTCAGCTTTCTCTAGCTCGCGACAGAATGTATCCACGTCGTTCAATACCATGACGGGATTTCGTTATTTCTTCGGCGAAAAAAACGACTCGGAAATGGCTCTGTTAACAATACGCACCAACATTGAAATAACGAACGTCAAACGAGAAATCTAAACAGCTGAAGACTAAGCGCAGCACAAACATCGCACGGGGACTCGGAGTGGTGCGGACCTCGTAGGTGGCGCCACCTAGTGAGCCATTTCAAATTCGTGTTGCACTTGAAGATTCCGAATCGTTAATTTCTCCTCGGAATAATGCAATATTAATTCCTTGTATCGTCCAAAATTTTGTTAAATATTCAAAAGTCCATTACATTCACGAGAAACTCAAAGAATCCGAATTGAGCTTGAAAAAATTAAAATGTTCGTAAAGTTTAATAAATCGAAACTCCCATAAAGGATTATGGGAAAAATATTGTTAAAGATCTTCGGCATCTGGATCCGGCGGGGTCCAGTCGGCTGAACGCGGAGGTATGTTGCATTTATTGCATTTTACTTGATTAAATATTGCACCTGAGAGTAAAGAGGTGCCTTAGTTTAACGATGTGAAATGGTGTTCTATGGTAATAGCATTTTATGAGCCGTTACTGGTGTAATATTTCTATTTTCACGACTGTCATCGCGCCCGTATCAATGACCAATGTGATGGTGTGCAAAATCACTAACCGTGATTTATCACAGTGATCTCAGAATCACGATCATGATCGTGATTTTAATTTCATTCACGCCATGATCGTGATTTTTTAATCTAAAGTAAATTTTCTTACTGTCATCCTAATTCTTCGTCCATATAGATTGAATTAGTTATTTTTTCAAATATATCAATTAGCTTGCATAAAAATATCTGCATGTAACATAAATTTAAAACTATGTTACGCTTTCTGTGCATAACGTAAATTTACTTCATTTAATGATAAAAATAAAAAATATTCAATTTTCTTTCCCGTACCTTGCGTCAGTATTTAAAAAAATAAAATATTAATTCTTCCTTTCGATTTTGAAATCGTAATAAAATGGCAATTTATTTTGTGATTATGTATGTATTATATATGCTTTGTATAAAGTTTTACGAAATACGCAAATGATAGTTCGAGAAACGTCTTACAAATTTACGCTTACTATTCATAATTATTAATTGATTCGCAACTCGCACTTTTGTTTTGATGCCGTTAACATAACACATACAGGTTACAATTGTAATATAAAACGTACGAAGAACAATTGTGCTCTCCGCCAATCAGAAGCGATCACGAAAATCACGAATCACTGTGAAAAATCACCGTGATTGGGAAAGAATGTGATCGAATTACGATCACGAGTTATCCGAAAGTAGCAGTTCACGCCATCCCTGGTAACCATGTAAAATCAAATATATGGGATGGTTGTGCGTCGTAGAAAATGCATACAGGCACGATAAATTGTTGTTACTGCTGTTGCTTCCGTATGTCTATAGAACCGGCGAAGTGATATAAGCCAATCATGGCTACTATTAAAGTAACCGAGCAGAAAGTCATTCTGTGCGGGGAATACGGAGTCGGGAAGACTTCTATATTTAGGCGATTCGCGAACAATACTTTCGTAACAAGCAGCGATCGAAAATCCACCCTTGGTCTTGACAATATTGACAAAGAGTACGTCGTCGAAGATAGACGAATACGGGTAACGTATCGATGCATACATATATATGTTTGCAGTCCTTGAAGTTGTATTTATGGCTGCAATTTTCTATACGTATATAAATCGAGCGTGGGTGGGAGACATACAGTCAGAACGTTGTGCGTTTTCTTAGCATTAATCGTTTAATATTTCAGTTGCAATTATGGGATACAGGTGGTATGGAAAGGGTTGCATCCGTAACGTCTAGCTACTACAAATTCGCAGAGGCTGCTATCTTGGTGTTCGCGTTAGATAACTCCACATCTTTCCACCTTTTATCTCAGCATCTATTGGACATTGTAACGTACGCTGAGAATGCAAAGATATTTCTGTGCGGGAATAAAAGTGATCTGGAAAGTGTGGCGCCCCAAGTTACGGATGCAGAGATGGAGCAATTCTGGTAAATTTAGCAGATATTGTTAACACGCGATGCTAGTTACGCGGCAACTGGTAACGCACTGTTTGTTATAGCGAGCAATGTCATAACTTGATATCAGGTATATATAAGACATCATGTGCAACCGGGGAAGGGATACACGAAATGTTCGATGACATAGCTCAACACTTGGTTGAGGCTAACAGATCACGCATGGAATTGCATGAAATGGATAAAGACAGATTTAAGATCTCCTACATAGATGAAGCTGCCGATCCATCTTGCTTATGTTAAGCAACAAGGATCGAAAGAGGTCTGACAACGACGGTTTTATAACATGACAAACTCAATACACACACACATACATAAACAGTAATAAAGTGTGGTGGAGTAAGGGTATCTTTTTTGTATGGAACAATTTTTAAGAGCGACTTTTCTATGAGGGAAAGTATCATAGCGGTGAGTAAAGAACGGAAATATCAATACACAAATTTATATACAATTACACGAGAAACTCTAGACTTTCCAGAGGTAACGGATTTTAAATAAAAATTTATTACACATCGAGAAGTATTTTACGCGATCTATTTCTTGTGACTTATGGTCGGTATCATTGTACACTTAATATCCACGCTATCTACATAATCAGATAGTCCAGGAACGAAAATTGTCGCTAGTGCTGAGTCCACTGGATCGTTTTCAGATCGATTCCTTCCTCAACCATTTCCCACAATGGACTGCAAGGAAAGCATTATCGTTTAAGTACAGCGCATGATATTTATCGTTAATACTCAATAACGAATCATCAAAAACGTCCGATATTAAATCTGTTCCCTCCGTTTACTATAATCGTGCATTTACCAATCGCGGCCAAATATACATAAATGAACTACGATAATCCTGCTTTGAATAAATATTTATATTGTAACTTAGCCAGCCATACCTCATTTCCCGAAGTCTTTTAACATGCTGGATCGTATTCTTTGCGGTGAAGTCGATCTCCTCTATCGTCGTGAAACGACCAATACCAAATCTGCATCAACGAAGAAAATTAGCTATAGAAAACTACAGTATTTCCTCCCTAACATCCTTTCGCTAGTGTAAGGAGGAAGTATTGGATGCTACTTTGGGAAACGCAGAAGTGTGATGTTACGGAGGAAAAGCTGCAAATATTAATGAATACAAGACTACAGATGTAACTTGCCGAATACTGGAATGTGCCAGATCTTCCGATGCTCCGATTGCCCTAAGTACGTAACTGGGCTCCAAACTAGCGCTGGTGCAAGCAGAACCACTGCTCAAGGCCACATCTTTAAGAGCCATTAGCAAGGATTCGCCCTCCACATAGGCAAAGGATAAATTAACACAGCCAGGATACCAAGCGACTTCGTCCCCGTTGCGTATAACGTGTGGCAAATTTGTCATTATTTTTTTAATCAAGCGGTCGGAAAGCATTGTGATATATTTGTGATCATACTGGAAAATATAGAAAATGTCGAATCCAGCGAACAATATGATGTCTGATTCAATTTACCTTCATCTCCGTCTTCGCTAACTCGCAAGCTGCACCCAGACCTACTGCTAAGGGTGCAGGAACAGTACCGCTCCTCATACCCCTTTCTTGACCACCTCCGCTTTGGAGAGCCTCGACACGCACCCGTGGCCTTCTTCTCACGTATAGGGCTCCAATTCCTTCGTATCCCAAATATCAGGATAGTAAAGATACCAACAAAGTAGAATTCAAATTATTGAGGATAAATATTACCTTTAGGCCCATATATCTTGTGTCCGCTAATCGACATTAGGTCAATATTCATAGTATTAACATCGATCGGAACTTTTCCAATCGCTTGAGCCGCGTCTGTATGAAAAAATACTTTTTTCTTCCTGTAAAATCAAATCACTGTATATAAAACTTAGATATAGTGATTTGGGGGTTGATCATGTTTCATCCTTACCTACAAATAGCACCAATCTCTGCAACAGGTTGTCTCACACCTATTTCATTATTTACCATCATTATAGAAACTAGAGAGGTTGCAGGTGTGATTGCTGCTTCCAATTCATTAAGATCAATAAGACCGGTAGTTTTCACTGGTAGATAAGTCACTTTGAACCCCTCTGCCTGCAAAGCTCTACAAGAATCTAGTACGCATTTGTGCTCCTGTATGAATAAAATGATTTTCTGATTATATAGAAACACAAATTTGAATTATTATTTAAATTTAAGTAATATACCGTCTGTGTTGTCACAATATGATTTTTTTTCGCTTTGTAGAACTTTGCTACCCCTTTAACAGCTATATTATTACATTCTGTTGCTCCCGATGTGAATATTATTTCTTTTTTGTCCGCACCTATTATATCTGCTACTTGCTGTTAGAAAGAACAGAAAATTAGTGTATCTTACAATATAGAAGAATTGTGCAACAAAGTCGCGAGACTAACGCTGCGTGCAAGCTCCACCGCTGCTTCTGTTTCCCAGCCATACATATGTGTCCTGGAATGGGGATTTCCATAATAATTTGTCATGTAAGGCATCATTTTATCCAATACACGTGGATCCTACGAATAAATTATAAAGAGGGTTAGGTAATTGTAATTGTAGAACCAAATTAGACAGTTTGTTATGATGTATATACCAATGGGGTGGTTGCTTGAGCATCCAAATATAGGGATCTGCCTTCAGCGGGTCCTCTTTTATATTCATCTGTGATAACGGCTGCAATTCGAAACAATGCACGTATAAGAATCAACGGAATATCAACTAAATACAACACACAACACCACTATTTGCAATACTTACATTCATATTCTATTTCCGCTAAACTTGGTAAACTAGTATGCAATGTGCGACATTCTTTGACGCGATTTAATGTCACTAAGAGGCTTCTCGCCGGCCGGAACATGTTAATTCTTGGGAAAATACAGACACATTCAAATCATTCATAAAATTCGGATGTCGGCATGTTCTGAGCTCAGCTAACCTAACTATTAGAATGGCCGATTTCGTTTTCAACATCCATTTAGGCCTTCAAAAATTACCTACATAAACTATGGAAAACAATTCGTTTCTTTTCTCCGCCAACGAAGAATATAATTGATGTAAAATCTCGGGGAAACAACTAGCTTATGACTACGGACTCGGATACTAAATAATAAGAAGCGGAACTTATACTGTGCAATGCTGTGCAACTATGAGACAAAGTGATGCAACTCTGTCATAACACGGACATGTTACTATAGCTGTACTTAAAGATACAAGTTCTTTGTTCAGAAGATTGTGTTATCTGCAAATCTGTATTTTGGCAAACAATCGAAGACGAGTGGGGTTAATTAAAAAATGTTTATTTATTAAGTACGGTATATGCGTTAAATTGATCGGTTTTGAATTCGTTCAAAGTTACAAAAAATAACTTAATCAAAGTAGAAACGTTGCACGAGTCATAAACGTAAGTGCGCCAGTCGATTACGTTTATACGTACAGTCGGTTAATTTCAGACGTACAATATAACATATAAACATACAGAAATAATCACAATTGCAAAATACTGATTAGAGCGACAAATTTATTGGCGGTCCTTGCAGAGATTCAGCGAGTCGCCTATGTCGCTGGACTGTTGCTTCTTGTGCAATGTCGTCATGTCGAGCATCCCTCCGAAATCGGACTTGACGCTGGAAATCGACAGATCCTCGGTTCCTTGATACTCGTTGGATCTGTTTAGCTTAGAATTATCATTCTGCAAGTCCATTTTCTTCCGATCGGTCGAGTAGTCTTCAGGAAAGTTTCTGCAGGACTCAGAAGAACCGGAAGTAGTCTTAAATGGCGATTGAATGGGGTCTACCATGGTGAAGTCGTTCGGTTTGCGCTCGTTGCCCTCGATGTCCCTTGCAGGAGAGATTTTACCGAGTGGACCAAATAAATTAGCAATATTTCGCATGTACGTAGACGGCGAAGGGGATGATGTCCTTGTGAAATCCGCGATAGAAAATCCTGATAGCTTCGCTAGATCCGCAGTCGAAAAATTAGCTAGCTTCGACAAGTCCGAGAACTTCGATATTTGCTGTGTTATATCGGCCAGGGGAAAATCCGGTGTCGCGGACAAACGTGATTTATTCACACCGTTATCCGCCCCGAGTGGATTCGATAATTTCGAGAAATCGGAAGGCGGATAATCGTAGTCGCATTTCGTATTTTTAACCGAGACCGTTAGTTCCCCGGACTGAAAGCTGGGCATCACTTCTGTGGGCGATATGTGTTGCTTGGATGCCGTCGCGTTACCATCCTTTATCTGCGTGATCGATGCAGAATCTGTAGCTAGAATATTGTCTTTTTTAATACTATCTCTAGAAGTGGATGGCTGCATTACAAAAGGCTTTGACGTGGGAGTGATTATGGCACTATCGGGTTTAAAGTTCACAGGAGTAAGGAAGACAGCTGCGTTGTTGGGGGTGAGCCCAACCCCCGGCGGAACTGAAGGAACTAGCGGTTCTGAAACTGGTACTAACGGGAATTTCACGGCAAGAAATTCTGGCGACGTTCCGTCTTCAGAACCGGGACAAATCATTTCCCTAATTACGTCCCAGTAGGAACCATTCGAGCGGTTTCGTCCGGGTAACTTGGACGCGAGTGAACACTGTCAACAAAAATCACAGTTTAGACCTATTTTAAGTTCTGTATGCTATTATTACTAGTAGACTGCGGATTTTATGGATGATATAAATGGGTAGATCAAATGCAAAACAGTAAAGACATTTAAAGAATATAAAAATAACTCCTTCAAATTATTAAAAAGAGGACTAAATGTCTATGTGGATTCTATACTTTGTAATGAATTCAAACAATTTTTATTTTGCATGAAAGTCCGCAGTCTAATTATCAGTCTACAGGTCTTTATCCATTAACACGATGCTCTGAAGTGTGCATGCAGATCCGTAATTTAGTCATTGTAGATCGTTTACTGTATACTTACTCTTAGACGTTCGAGATAAGTAGTATTGTTGTTAAAATTGGCAGTAAAATCGATACCCCCTTCGCTTCTATAGTACTCTATACATCTCCTCTGCAATGAATAATTTTAAATAAGTGAAGGTTTCTAAATAAGATTAAATAAATGAGAAGATTTTTAAATGAGTAGCATTATAGATTGAAAGGAATTATGCTTACAATTTCTTCTAATGTATCTTGAGAAAGAAAATGTTCTTGAGACAAGGTATAACTTAAGAGCATTGGTCTCGGGTACTCATGAGGCCGATTTTCAGGGGGTGGTAGTGACCAGAATACATTGAAGTTAGACTCGTAGCAACTGCCATCAGTATTATAGGGAGCTAAAAATAAAACGTCATTTTCAAGCCTGTTCAACTTTTTAGAATATCGTTTGTATACTTACAGCATATTAATCCCACACATGGAGTATATCCGTTGTCGCTGGGTCCCTTCATTTTAATCTGATAGTCCAACTGAGAGTCAACGTCTCTTAATGAGGGCGATGCATGGGATCTGGGGTGAGAATGGTACCATCCAACCAGAGTAACTCTTTTCCATTCCATGGCTCTTGCAATCTCAGACTCTACTGCGGCTGCAGCTGATTTGTCTTTGCCAGAGTACCGGCATGGAAAGGCAGTTGTTATCGATAAATCTGTAAAGGATTATTATTTTAGCTTACTGCAAGTAGATATTGCTTACTCAATGTTTTAGACATAGTTACTATGTGAATTGATGTCCCAGTGACCACCTAGATAGCCACAGACCTCTTTGTCTGTTAAATGACAATGTAAATCTACTAGCAGAGCTGCGGTAGTTGTTATGGTGACTAAAAAGGGCTGTATTTTGCCTAGTGTACTGAAGGAAGTGAGCTCCACCATGGTACTCATATCCCTGAAACACAGATTATTCTTAATATAGTTTAAAATTTCTATTTTCTTGTTATTTCTTGCTTACATGGCATGACTTCGTATTCCAAGATTCGCATGCTTCACTGGTACTCTTACTACTTGCACCGGGGGGCTGGTTTGTACCTTCTCAGGGTTGTCTTCCATCGGTTCTGAGGTTGTTGTTTCCATTTTATTCTTTTTTTCTTTTTATTTAGCGGTACAGAAGTCAATGGACACAACGGAGAACTAGTTTGTTAACATCACACCATAATTATTGACTAAAGAATACACTACATTGCACAATAATAATATATAACATTAAACTAAGCAGAGGGAAAAGGGTGTAAATACTGTATAATAGTCATGATTCTGTGTACTGTTGTTGAAAACCTAACACAACCTTATGTGTACTGTTATTATTGATGGAAGGTCTAACGCAACTTGGGTTAGGTGCTAGTGATTTCCCCCAGAGATCCTAACCTGGCGAGACCTGACGAGATCTAACAGTTCTAGACGGTCTAGGGATAACAGTATTTTTTCCCCATGAGCAGATGGAGTTAGTGGTCACTTTAAATGACGTTTACATCAATACTGTACAATGGCGTTCACCTTGTGGACTCTTTTTGAGGCAACTTTGCTTTGTTTGAACGCCGTTTGCGTTCTGAATGAGGAGAGGTTTTTGGCCAAAGGTGCATCTCTTTGAAAAGCTTACATTAAGATTTCTTGTCAATTTATTTAAAAAGTTTTGTGATGATGTTGGAATGACAATAGTTATAGGTTATATTATTTTGTTGTGTTGGCTTCATGCAAACGTATCATTGCAATACCCATTGTTTTCTTTATGCTACAACAATTTACTTCTGCTATAATAGACCTGTACATTCTGTATTTCATTTTTTAGTTGGCTGGGCATCATGGCAGAATGTTCAAGGATTTGGGGAGAGACCCACAATGAAAGTACAACTGTTGAACCTTGTTAGATCCATAAGGACAGTAGCAAGGGGTATGTTCAACTATTTTCTATTTTAATTATAACATTCACTACTGTGTTCATTACTCTGCTTTCTTTTAATTTCAGTTCCACTGATATTCCTGAATATTATAATAATGGTTATGAAAATGTTGCTAGGGTGATTCTGGATGTAAATAAAAGGACAGAGTGCTGTGAAAATCCAAAACCAGGGGTTTTGAACATGTACATAAATGGCAATTAAATTCCATTATTTTTATCTTTTCAAGAAAATGGAAGTACTCAATTCATAATCAAACAGGAATCATTCCTCATTGATATCCTCTGGTATCCACCGCACCATGCACCTGTCCCGTGATACATTTCTTTGAAATCATCGCTCTCCTTGCTCTTTCAAGTTTCTCTACGTGCTTATCGAACTTTCGCATTACGAGTCACTTCCGTAATTAATCAATTTGGAAAGTCTTTTGTATTTTTAAAATGTGCCGTGTCGTTTACCGGTGTTTTCTATTAGAAACAATTTCCTCAGTTTCTTGATAAACATTCGATTCTTGCTTCGTTGCTACTTAAATCATAAATCGAACGACCGGCCGTGTTGTAAATTATGCTCGGCCGCGTGGCAAGGTGTAGCTCGTAACTTGTCTTCCTCTTTGTGTGTTTACGGACGATGTAATCGCGCTCGGACAGGAAACCAATGATTTTCCTGTAACTTTCTCCCCTTCCTCGCTTTCTCAGGGTAGAAACATCTCTGTGTATTCGATGTCCGCGCCAAACCGCGATGCATCTGCATTCTGCACAGCATTTTCTCCCAGAATCAAGTTCTTTTTTCAAATAAGTTTCGCGACGCCTTCCACGTTCTGTGATAAAAATCTACCGACGATCGGTAGACCTGTTCCTTCTCGCATTCTTATTTAAAACACGAGAATGAATTGTTTCCTTAATTTCTGACAGTCCCAATCAAATTGTTCCCCTTCGTAACTATTATCTTTGATTGCCCATTAACGTCTATTGCTTCACATCGAAGGTACTTTCATTTTTGTATTTTATTACTCCCGATTCCGCTGCCCAAAGCGGCCTATACGAGGTCGACTTTCTCTTGAAAAATGATACAATGCTTCCGATGCATGCGAGTGCATCTGCAACTAAGAGATCGCAGCAGTATTTTAAGGAGTCTGTCTCGTGTAAACGGGTCAGAAAATTGATGCTTCTTTTTATTGCATCTTTTAGAAGTGTACAACCTTAAAAATACTTTCACAACAATTTTATGCTTGAGCTCATTGAAATAACAAATTTATGACCATTTCAGGAGAACGATGCTTCGGAATAGCTGTATCAGTACAAAACTTTAAACTCGTTTTTCTCGAAGTGTAAATGCTTTCTCTTACGACGCTTCGAGCAGCGATGAGGCAATTTTCCATGGTTAAATCAAACAACAACGGGTATAGTTAATGCTCGCGATTAATCCTCGGCACGTTTGCAGGAAATTAATTAGTTACCATCATCGGTGGTCCCGATCGGAAAAGGGAGTATCATACCGTTGTACGGTCATTCTCGCCGTTACGATTTCCTTCACCGCAATAACGATCGAGACAGGTAGATCCCTGGGTTGTGCAACCGGCTCGTCCGATTTACACAATTTCTGGCCACACGTACGGACCCCTGAAAATTACACGGCCTCTTTTTTTTTTTTTTTTGCTCCTTTTACACAGCTGCAACTGCGACCTGCATTCCCCGAACTGTTCCACGCAACTTTTATCGCGTTACATAAGTTATCCTCTCGTCTCTCTCATCTTTCTTGCCTCGATTTTCGTCCCCCACAATTAATTCCGAGAAATTCCTGTTTCTTATGGGGCTACGCGTTGCGCAAGCCGCCGAACCTCACGCACGAACGAGATCGAACCGTTCCGAAGCTGGTATAACTATGTTTTGGCCGAGAAACTAAAGTGGAATAGAATTTTAAAAAGCACTACTTTTATATTACGATAGAAGACGTGTTTAGCAAAAATTAACTGCGTTATTGATTTACCATAGAACGTTCTGGCGAGACATTCCCTTCACCAGACTTCTGTAAAATGAAATAGAAATTGTCTGCATTAATCGCACGGCACAGAAAAGCTAAACAGACATTTATTACTTCTTTTGATAATTTCAACGAGATCGAGATAATACGACGGTGCTTTTAAATTTGCGTTTTGTTCATTAATTTTGTCATAAAATCCGCAGATTAGTGACAGCGCAAGTAGAAATAGTTCAACCGGTGTTTTCAAGTGTCCCTGTGGCTGAAAAGGTGCTGCAGCGGTGTTCAGCGATAGCGGGACCCCGACGCACTTTGCAGCGAAGATCGTTAGAGGCACTGTAGATATAATTAGAGAAAGAGAGAGAGAGAGAGAGAAGGAGGAGAAAGAGGACATCCGCAGAACTTTCTTCGGCGGTCGGTAGGCTCCTTGTTTCCTTTTCCTTTCCGAAAACCGTGAAAGGATGACACGTAACCACGTGGGCCGTCGTAGTCCTTACGCCCGGGTATCTCATGATTAGAGCTCGCGGAAGACGCCGATCTAATTGACGCCCGGGTAATTGCTGGCCGGTCCCATAATTATGGTAGAAGACAGGCCGAAGCTCGCGCGCCTCTCCGGCCTAAGCTAGTTTGTTAAAAACACATCCGTCCACGTTAACGAAGGGAATACATGTTAGGCAACCAGCGTTATTCCGGTCAGAAGCTTGCGGCCGCGGAAACGGGATTAGCGAAAGTATGGTAGGAGCCACACGGGGGCCATTGTTGAACCGAGCAGGTTTTACGAGCCAGCCGGTGTGTGTGCCTCGCTCGACAAATCCTCTTCCCATAATTGGCCGAGCGGATCGCATTGTGCGTCACTGTGCCCGCGTTTTTCTCTCCTTTCACACGACAACGACTTCTCCGCTGTGCTGATGCCTCTTCCGATTGCGTGCACCGCGTGGAAAAAGTCGGTTATACATTTTTTAACCCTCGGATGGCCACCGTTGCTCTTTTGTCTTCGCCTTATCGACCGCGAGTAATTACGATCAATTCCGCCCGCGGATTTCTGAATCTGATCTAATCGGTTCTTGCCAGGCTTGCTGCAACTTTCTTACGTGCGCAGACGTGTGAGCACCCTAAGATGCTCATCAAAATTCTACGCTAATCTTTCTAGTACACATATACTCGTTAGGTAACAGCGGAAAATTTTGTGTTTTGTCAACAAGCATGCATACTTTCAAAATGAAATAGAACTTGAAAACTTTGTTAATCCAGCTGATGGGTGTTGATACTGTTATTTGTTTAGAAACGTACTAAATTGGAGCATTCAATCCTACAAATTGTTTTTATAAATCACCCATTCTGCAAGAATTAAATTTGATCTCTGGCGAAAATCTTTGGACTAGGTTCTGAGCGTTGATCCAAGAATCTTAAATCTTAAAGACGTACCGTTTAGTCACAGAAGACATTCAGGAGACGTTCGGAAGCTGTTCGGAAGCCGTTCGAGACGTCTCCAAGACGTCTCAGTGCTATCTGGGAAGAGTTGCCAGCGGGATAGAAAGCAGATGCAAATGAGATAGTTTCGGGGCGGAGGTTGAGGCGATAAACTCGTATAGATAATCTGTATTAGGTGTACCTTCGATAGATTTCATTCGGTGGAATTGGAGCACGGAGCCCCATTGCGTGCGTGCGCGCCCGTTCTTCTCCTTTCGCACGGCTTCTGGCTGGCTGGCAGGCGCGTTTATGGATTATGCACAGCTCTTACAAAATTCCACGGAGAGTCTCACAGTTCCTCTTCTTCTCTCCTTTCCCCTTTCTCGACCCCGCCATCCCTGCTGGCGAGGAGTCGCGGCACTTTCCCCGCTGGACGTCGTACATACGTAAGTATTTTAGAATGGGCGAATCGTTGATAGACCGATTTCCTTGTTGTTCCGAGAAACAACACTTTCCTGAATTCAATTATTCGATTCTCGGTCGGGGGAACCCTGTATTAGGGACGAGCCGTGTTTTTGCGGGTCGTTACGCTTCCTCGGGCCGCGGACGTTGATCCTGGAAAATTGTTGCTAAGTTGTCCCAAAAAGAAGGTTTTGAATCGAGCAAATTATAATTGAGCAGCCACGAGGTTCCTTTCAGAGTAATATTTAATAACGCTGTCGAATCTAGTTTCGTGAAATTGAAATTACAGAAGGCGCGACGCTAATTTGTTGCAGGAGCCAGAGGATAATTAAATCGCCAAGTCATCTGAGAACATCGCTTTGCTACAGTCAATTTTAATGAGGCACCGGGCTGCTTTGACGACACAATTGCGAACTATGTTGACAAGCGCTGCGTCCCACATCCTAAATTCTCCAGAGCGGTTCCCTTGCTCAATCAAACGAAATTGTAAAACGCGCTGGAACACCATAATGATTTAATTTAACCGAGGCGTAGGTGCCAGCTCAATCTACAGCACGATTGCACCAGCCTCGCATTGTGTGGCCAGGTTACCTAATTCCGGGACTCATTACTCATTTTCTAATTGCTTCTTCAAATCTCCGGCCATAATCGAATTTCACGTTTACAATCATCCCTGCCCGTGTAAATCGTTTTCACCTCGGAACGATTGAATATCCACCTGGATCATCAACTCCAACGAATCTCACGAAGACAATAGCAATCAACCGGTGGGCTAATCAACGTATCTCCGGCGATAGGTATCCCTAATAAAGGAAATTCCCTGGCGGGGCTCTCAATGAACCCGTTACGTGCGCCGGTGTTCGTTGCGTCACCAACGAAATCTAAACACGCGTAAGCGACTTAACGCCCCGTAACATAATTCATTAACCGGCCTGCTAAACGTTCTCCGCCGTCTGATAAAACCGGATGACCGAGAAAACGATCAACACGGCAGATCTTGCGCAACGAGGCGGCGCGGCACGATCGATGCTTGCTTTCACGGGAAAAATTACCCGTGGATCCGAGATGGGATACGCACGAATCCTGGGGATCGAGATGATCGACGATCGGAATCTCTCGCCCCTTCTCTAGAAGGAAGAATGTCTGGCCTCTGGCCGGCCACTTTCGAATCTCTGACCAGTGGTCTCCTTTTGCAAAACCTTCTTGCTGAAACGCTGCTGCTCGGCGAGGCTTTTACGTCACGCCGGAGATGATCGTGGCCCCCGAGGGCATGCTCCCGGTTCGATCGGTGCAGTGAAAGGAGAAAGGTGTCCGTTCACCGAAAAAAGAATCGACGAAGAAAAAAATGTTCAGGCTCTTCCCGGAGAAGGAAGCGCGGAAAAAGTGTCCGAGGGATGGCTCGGGTCACGCGGTCGGAACCTCGGGACATAAATCAGGAAGCAGGAGGAGGATCGTCGAAAAGAGAAATTAGGGAAGTGAGCAGACTCCGCAAGAGACTTGTAGTAACATCGCGTTGAAAGTTTTTGCGTTGTTACGCCGCTGGTAGACGGTAAAATTGGCCACGCAGGAAGGTTCGAATGGTTGAAGGTTCGCGATGCGTTTGCTTCCTGAATAGAATAATGCGGTGGTTTCAACGGTGGCGACGTTTTTTTTTTATTTTTTTCTACAAAAAAGCCTTTATACAAGTATAAAAAAGATGCGTGGTTAAGAAGTAGCGTTCAGAACATATAAAAAAATAGTGTGTATCTCTGTACGTGTGTGTACGTGTGTATATTCCCGCGCCAGCGGCCGCCTGCACGCTTCGAGGTGTTACGCTTCCCGTTTCCCCATGGTGTTCGCTCCTCCGGTTTTCGATGTCGGCCAGGTCCGGCGAAGACTAGTCAATGTCCTCCTCGAAACGGGACCGAAGAACGCGCGGCGGACGCCGTGGAAAGCGTGTGTAGGTATCAATTGTATTTACAAGGCGCGCGATCCGCGCCGATCACGACTTCGGCTTCGACTTCGGCTCCGGCTCAACGGTTTTGTCTTTTCGCGAGTCTTATAAATCTACCGGCGAGGATCCTTCTTCCGAGGATCCTTTCGATCGAAGCTTGTTTTATTTATCACTGTGAAGGGGTTTCTCGATCCCTCGCGGTCACGACCGCGACGACGACAGACATTTGTTACGACGACGGACATTTGTGCGACACCTCGTCGACACCTCGGATCGTTAAGCTGGCTGCCGTCCCGACGTTCAAGTTCACCCCGCAGCCCTGACCCATTGGAGCGACGACCCTTGGTCTCCAACGAGCTAGCAGCTCAAGGGCCAAGTTAGCATCAGCACGCACCTCCGCAGATTCCAAAGAGGCTCGTGGCCCGTTGAAGCGACGACGATTTGATTTCAACGAGACAGGAGCCTGGGAATCCTCTCCCGATCTCGTTCTGTACGTGCACCTTGAGACTTCCTAGTCTTCTTTGTCCCTCTATGAACTTTGATACGTCGGAACGGCGACCTTCGATCAGCAGGACTCTTTTCCTAGCGACGATTAGCTTCCCCGACGATCTCAACGATCTGTCCTTGGTGCGACGATCTTCCGAGCGGCTTTTCCGGGAACGTTTCACTTGGAAGAGCTTCCCTCACGGCAAGTACGAAGCATCCTCTTGTCTACAGGTAGATCCTTTTCACCCGCCATTGAACACCCGTGGCATGGGTTCGGCTCGAAAGATGGTCGCGGTGGTCGACCGGTGTCTTCGCTCGTTTCCATTCTCTCCCTCTCTCTCGCTCTCCCGACGTCCAACCTCTGCTCTCTTTCTTGCTTTCCTTACGATGACCGCTTAGAACGGCGCACCATAGCTACCGCTGGGCCTGCTCGGTGCCCCGTAGCTAGAGCTGGGACCGCTAGGGTAGCCTCCGGGTCCGTGGCTGATTTGGTTGAACTGGGCGACTTGGATGGCCTGTCTGATTCCTTCGAGATCGATGCCTACCACGCGGGTCTGGTAGCTGGGCACTCCGTACGAGGAGCTCGGTGCTCCATATTGGGAAGATGGGGCACCATAGCTGGAGCTAGGCGCGTAACCACCGCCACCGAATCCTCCGGACTGCTGGGCCTGGAGTTCCTCCTTCAGCAGGATCTGACGGATCTGCTCGAGGAGGGCTCCGTCGACGGATGCACCTTCGTTGGTTTGATATCCGGTGGACACGGAGGTGTACCCGCCGCCACCACCTCCTCCTCCTAGAGAATACCCGCCACCACCTCCGCCGCCCAGAGAGTAACCACCGCCGCCACCACCGCCGCTTGGTCTACTGTAGCTGTAGCCTGAGGAGACTGGTGGCTCGGCCAGGGCGAACCCTGCCAGACCGATTAACATACACTGGAACAAAGAGAATTTATATTATGATTTTGTCGTGGACTTCTCTAGACAGTATGCGCATTTGCTTTAGGATTTTATTGGGAACTTTTGTGGGTTGAAGGCACGATTTATTTTGCAGGGGTAGTATACTAATTTTGCTCTTAGAACGCGATTCGTTTTTTAGAGTAAAGCATCGGTATTGGATATAATGATCGCGAATATTTTAAATAGCCCAAATATGTCTGTTTCTGTTGTAGAAAAATTAACCATGACCGAAAATATCACTATAATTCTCTAGAAGAAAAAGAAAATTGGGCGCTTCAAAGAAGTAGAATTTTGTTTCAAATTTAGTGAAAATCAAAAATGAATAACTAACATATTTAGTAGGTGTTCTTCAAAATCTCGATCACGAGGATATTACGTAGCGAAGGGTTAATTAGCTATTTGATTGCCGGAAGAAAGTCGCGATTCTCGTCCAGTTTCACTCTTTCACGTCGGTTCAAGAGGAAACAGGAAAATGTTGCCACACTGTTCATCGAGGCGTGGTCGAAGTTAAATAAAAGCCGAGAGGGAAAGTGGCCAGTTGCCGGAAACCCGAAAAACAAAGAAAAGATGTCGGTGTAGGGCTTCCGCTTAGAAAATCGACTGGGGACACTCTCGATCAACTTGTTTAGACTATACACTGAGGACACTGTATACCGGTGGTCAGTCACTTCGTTAATCTACACTTGTTCGCACATCGCACACACATTCTCTCTCTCTCTCTCTCTCTCTCTCTCTCTCTCTCTCTCTCTATACGGTTTTAGGACAATTCTTAGGTGAATTTCAGCGTGCTTACCGCGATCAGAGGATTCATGTCGGCTTCTGCGATGCCGCTCGGTTCTGTGACTCTGTGGAAGGTAGACCAGGATCCTTTATACCCCCGAAGAGAAGCAGGGGGATACTTGGGGCCCCCACGAAGAAGAGACGGGGGCCTCTCGAGTGAGAGTAATTCAGCTTGTGAGACGATTCTCTCCTCCTCCTGCGCGTCCTCCCTCCCTCGTCGACACTCTCAGCTATCCTTTCGATTGTGCCGCGTGTCTCTGTTGCACGGCTGGTCTTGGTAGAGGTTTATCCTACTTGCCGGCGATACCCCTACGGGGAACAACCGAATTTGGTGACCGGTTGCGAAACGCAGGCTTCTCGGACGCTCACGATCGGCCTGCGGGTCTCATCTTGCGTCCTAGACCTCGACTCCTTTGCGCCCTCGATCCTCCGGATCCTCAACGATTTCGTCAGATCCTCTCTGACCCGCAGCGATCGCTACCAACTTCGATCTTGGCCCCGGAATCGTGCCACATGGCGCAACTGCCACACGAAATTATGATAGATGCCTCTTTTCTATTTGATGATCGATCGCGTTGGGATTCCCTGGCGAGATCTTGAAATTCCCTTTCTACATTGTTTAATCCTCGGACGGCGGGACCCTGGCTCATTCTGACCCAGTATTTTAAAGGTATCGTCTAGCTATTCAGCTCCCGGTGATGATGAGTTTCGATCGAGAGTTGTGCAATTCGGTGCGATGAAAAGGACTAGTGGATCTAGATAAAATACCATTGCAAATATGTTAAGAAAACCTGGTGAACAACTATCTTGGAATCACGGACCGTGTCAAGTGTTAAAATCGGTTGCTCAGCGTCGTACAGTGTTTATTTAGAACTTGGTTAAGCACAAATGACAATGTCCGCGCGAAATTATGACAGACGCTTCTCTCTGGTTGATCGATTGGGGATACCCAGGCAGGACAGAAAATGTCGGATTTCATTCTCTGGGCCTCGGTTATGTACGAATTTCGGATATTAAGATTCTGTACACGCGTTCATGGAACGCGCGTGGGACCATCTCTACTTTACAAGTAGACCGTCGCGTTGGTTACGCTATTTTAGGTGTATTCGAACGTTCAACCTACTTCGTTGCAATTTGCTTGGCGTCGAGAGCTAAAAGCGAGATAAACCAACGACGGTTTTTATCGGCAATGCTTCTATCTCGCCTCTGTGGGAAAAGTTCTGTCAATAGTGCAGGTAGACGGCCAATTAATGCTCCTGTGTTTTTACAACTCTGTCTTGTTGCGTGATAAGATAGAGAGAAGTGATCGTAATGGGACAAAGACGAGAGGACACTTGGCGCACTCCATTTTGTACCTTCTTCCTAGCTTTGTTTTATATTGTTTAAACAATTTTTACGTTGGACATTGTTTACAATTCATTAGGTTATTTATTATATTATTGTAGTTTGAACTGTTCGAAGGAAGTTTCGCGTAAAGAAAGTTAAACGCGGCTTTGCAAAACAGAATCATGGTCGATTTTATCCTACGACGTCTTATCATCGTTCATTTCATCTATTTATTCTTGCGTATAACAAGATAATTATACTGGGAAGAGAAATAGCAAGACTTCGCGCGATCGATCCAACACAGCTCGACCCCAGGAACTTTGAAAATTGCATGTAACAACTTCTAAACGAATGATCATGAACATGTTCGTATCTCTTGAAAAGTACTTGCTTCGCACCGTGTTAGCTAAAATTATTAATTTTCAAATCAATCGTTGTTCGCCAGAACATAAATCTTTTACGACGACTCGCTTCGCTTGCTCGGACACGATGCCCGAAGTAATTAATTTAAGAGAGAAAGACAGCTCCTGGCGACGTTAGATTTCTACCAACACCAGCGACGAAAATTTACGCCCATTTCCCCGGGAGCTTTGCAAAATTCGTTAACCGGAACATACTAATTCAGAGCAATCTTCCTCGCTCGTTAACACCGGCAGCGTCGAAGATTTCACACATTTCTTCGCGCCCATTTTACGTAACCCCGTTGCGCAACTAGGCGAGACGAAAAAATATGTCGCATCTAGGATGACTCCACAGATCTACGTAGCGTTTCTAGATCGTCACCCGGTAGATCGGTTGATCCTTGCTCTCCAGGGGGAGAGTATCAGGAAGAAAAGTACGCGGTCGGTGTGTTGTATCATCCTCGCCGTAGAGCTTCCTCTCGTTTCGAGAGTAATCATCGTCGTCTACGCCAGCCACGCTCCTTTTCCTCCTCGCTCTCGGATGATCCGTAGATCGCGTACGCGCTTTTGTGTAAGTACACATGCGCTGGAGATCACGCGGCGAAATATCGGAAGATGCCGGACACTGGCCAGGTTCTGGTCCGCGCGAGCGCGCGGCGATCGTGCCACGAAACGAGAGGGAAAACGCTTTCTTCGATGTGGAATTTAATTATCCGGCTCATGAACTCTCGACCCACTTCCCGGGACACTGCCGAGCAATGTTGCTGTCATCCCTCGCCTCTTTCCTTTCCTCTGCCGAGGACTGTTTGCCCCATTTCCGGGAGGATTCGCGCGGTGACCTCGTCGCAAGGTGGTCCCCGCGATTTACCTCTGCGAAATCCACGGAACTAACTCTGTCGTGCAGCAGCATCGAGTTCGCCCCTTAAAAGCAGAGTGGATTTTGTAGAAAATAATTGTCCTCGCTGCACCCAGTGTTTAAAGCTTCGGAAATACACTCGAGCATCTTTTTATACGGTGTAAAATGTGTTGAAGCCGCGTAGTTCGGTCGTCTTTCTCTTTTCATTTGATGCTCCACTGTTTCTAGATTTCCAGAGTGTACCACAGCTAGAAATGTGGAAAGTAATAGCTCGCCATCGGCGACGAAGATATAATCGTTCGATTGTAATTAGAGGAACAAGGAAACACGACTTTAATGATTTTCTGTGTTGCGCTCGGTTCGATAACAGGAATATTGAAGCGCGTAAACATCTCAGTGTTACGAAACAGCCGTTGCTTCTACTCTGGAAAAACCGACGATCGTGTTTCTCTTCAGAAGATAAATGGCTCCCGGAGATTTTTGTTCGGCGCTTAACCCTCCCCTGGAAAGTTCTGTCGTTTGCTTGCTCGATCAGCAAACTAGATTTTTCTCGATACCGTGATGTACGCTGTGAAAACTTCTTAATCTAATACTTCCAATTTCTGCGCTATCGAGGACTACGTTGATAAGGACACTGGGCAATTTTTCTTAGATCAAATAGCGTCTAAAGATATCTTAATACCACACGGTATTGCATACAAAAGCATAGAAATATAACCATTTAAGTTCATTCACCCTAGGCCTCTGCAACTTCTCTATTTTTGCTAAATTCTTCCCTTCTTTTTTCCCGAGGAAAATAAATTCAATTATACTCGTATTTCGAATTTTTATATTTTATATTCGTTTCTACAAACGCTTACTGGTAAACAATATAGTCGTTCGGTAATATTAGATTGTCCTAAAAGTTTCTTTCACTATGTGTACATTCCATATCGTTAGATAACACCAGCAAACACGAACAACACAATATTCTGTTCGTTAATGTTTTATTATACCATTAGCTTCCCCTTTCTTAATGCCATTGGTTTTCTTAAAAACTGCTCTGAACTTGCATCGAGCGCATTGATCGATAGCGAAACTTTTGGGACAACCTAATAAAATATCGTCTTACAGAATGTAGCACAAGGTCAGGAGTTCATTTAAAAAAGAAATGTTTAAAATAGCTTTCGCAAGGCCTGTTACAAAAGAAGACCTTCCAACTACGCATCATTTTCTTTCGCGTTGCGCAAGCTTAAGCGAATCGTGAAGAAATTTTTCGTCTATCCAAAAATTCCCTTGCGACATCCGTCCATTTCTCGAAACGACTCGCTTAGAATATTCAACGAAGAAGAGAATAGAAGTATTTACGACGCGGTGGGTGTCAAACGACTGGAATCCATAATGGTAACGAGATAATGCCGTCGCGCGACGCGCGATAATTTATCACGCGCGACAATAAATAAATTCGTGTCCACCGGGAGAAAGCCGAAGAGGCTGCGGAGGTAGACGGGCGTGACACCTTGCTCTTCATCATGAAATTACCCGTTGTATCGAGGCAAGGTGCACCCGCACACATCGTCACCCGTGTGTATCCCATCTTATTTTGCAACGATTTCGAGCCGTCGCCATATATAGGGAGCCGCGATCGTTTCGCGACGTGCAGAAATTCCTTAAATCCACCGGATTGCAGGTACCTACATAGCAAATCGTGCGTGCCGTTCAAATGTCATCGTTTCACCATGGATCGGCGTTCTTTCTTCCGTGTTCGGTTTTTGCAAAAATCCGCGGAAACGACGATCTAGTTGGTCGTGCGAGAACTCGTCGGACACAAGATATCCAGGCGGAAATTAACGGGGGATTAGCAGCGTCGGGAGCCAGTCGCAAAAATCTCGATTTCCTCGATCGCGTATTCGATCCATCGAGACCCGTCGATCCGGATGACTCGTAATATTCCACGGGGCCCTCGAGTCACGTCTTGCCGTGTACTGCATCCGAGTTTCTCGGATATTAATGTTGCAGGGTCGCGAGAAAGAAGGGGAATCCGTGGGCCTGGGGCTTGACTTTCGCTCGGCCATTAGCTTCGGCTTCTCTCGGACCATCGCGTAGCGTCCTCCTCTTCGACGTTGTCGTTCGACTTCTTTCTGCTCGTAGAACGCGATGAAACGCTTCGATTGCGAACGCGATGATCTATCGTGGTCACGGAAATTCGAAGAACCGACCAACTATCGCTCAATCCACGGACATCGTGCTTCGGGACATTTAGCAGCACTCGTTACCCAAAATTCCACATCGTTACTTTTTCTCCGTTTTGCAATTTCAACATAGTTAACACTGAACCTACCGTTGTCGGTCAAATGACCGGTTTTATATTTTTCATTCTGCAATTATTGAAAATATGAAGTCGTTCACATGGAAATTGATTTTCTAATTTTCTTCGTCCAAGCAGGTATTGTGTGAAAAATTTGCAGAAAATTTAAATAAATAGAGCCTTGTCATTTTTGCAAGCTGAAACATTGCTATAGCTTTTAGTGTTCGGTAGGTTTAGTGTTAATGGTCTCGAGCAGTGCATGTAGATTGCGATAACAGCGAGTAAAAATATTCACAATGTAAGGAAAAGCCGTAAGGAAAAAACGGGTTTATTGGTAAAATTGAGCACACGGTTAACGACGACGTGTTCGTCGCTGGCGCTCGTTTCGATCTGATCCTCTTTTTCCAATTTGCTGGCGATCGTAATTTTGCAATTCAAGTGTTATTCCTGATTTTATATTTTTAAAAATTTACCTATAACAATAAACAGGCTTGTACCTGTTAACACACACATGCATACAACATTCGTACTTCAACTCTTTACTTCGGTATTAGAACTCTATAATAAGCCGCACAAACGAAGGGAATAATTGTTATAAATAATGTTCGCCAGGGGAAGCCTGTTTTAAATTAATTCATCGCCAGACTGTGAATTTTTCTACAATGCGGACATTGTCTGCGTTAATTACAAGCCAGAGGATCTACATAGATATTCATTCTATGTACAGATCAAGATAACATGATATAAATATGTCCCCAAGTCATCTAAACGAAGACAATAAGTGTCACAAGCAAAATTAACCTGGGAAAGCCTGTTTGAACTTAATGATACCGCACAGTGTAGACTGCTTAAAAGAAAGCATTGTTCATCACTTGATTGTCAATTTTTATGGAATAAAAAAATTGTCTCACTGGAACTACATCATTTCTTTTTATTTAGTAATTCTAATAGGCTGAAAATAACGCAACAAGCTTTTTGCACTCTAACTAAACGTCTTCGCTGTTTTCAATCTACTTAATACAGACCTTACGAAACGTCCATGCTAACAACAATCTCGTTTAACACGCAAACAAATTGAGCATTGTCTGAAACTCTCTCGAAGTTTGGTTCAATGAAAATTCAAGAACCCGAAACGAAAAATCAAAATTGAAAGATCGAATTTCCATACAGCAAACCTACGCTACAAGGTTCACAGCGCCTTCAGCATTGTCTCGGCAGAAGTTAGAGTGCTCTGTACCAGCGGAAGTGCTTTTGAGAAGCCGCTTCTGCTTCGTTAAGCAGCGCATCACTCATTCCAACTTTCCTCGCAGATACAAGATAAAAGCGTCGCCCGTGTAATTAAGAATTTTACACAACGGCTTGATCACTCGTTTGCCTAAGCAATTAAGGGAAATAGCGAGAGAGGAAGCTGGCTCGCGGGTGCTAGAGGTCGCTGGATTTCACGGAGTTATTCCTTTTTCGGAAAGGCATTTGCATTTAGCTTGTCCTCGAAAAAAAAGAAAAAAAAAAGAAAGTGCTAATTCTCCTCATCCTGGATTCCAGGATCGGACATTTTCGATTGCGCAAGGATACTTGATGTTCGATGGCTGATTTCTCGCCTGTAGCAAATTCGAGCCTCCCACAATCTGATTGCACACTGCTGTGGCGTGGAGAACGTTCGCGTAGGCGCTGATACTTCGTTCAATTTTTATTTTCTTGGGATACTATATTTCTACTATGGAGTGGCAGAATTACTAGCGATTTTACTACCAAGTTATACAATACTACAAGTACCTGACTATATTCCGGTATTAATTGTAATATTAATAAACAGGTCGTAGACTTTTTAGCAAATTTTAATCTTCATAAGCTATTAAGCGAAGACGGTTTCTTCCGGCAATTTCAAAAGCAAGCCACCGTTATTGTACTCTATGCGCATGTTATAAATGCATAAAATTGCGTATGCAATTAATAAATTATCATACGCTAGCCTGTTTCAGATTCTACGTCGAATACGCGATCAAGGTTGACCGTACCTCCGTTTATTACCAAGCGGGAGAGGAAGCTAATAAAAACAGTCGTCATGCGTCTAACGTGGGAGGATGACAGAAAGGGGGAGAAGATCATCGGAAGAGGTCAATGGGATGCAGACAAAAAGATGTTCGAATCGCGAAACGAAATCCTATGTTACGGTGCGAGGTGAAAGGCTGCGAATTCGAAGTGAAAGGTGAAAGGAAAAATAATTTTGTGCGACCGTTTAGAAGTTTAGATGATTCGGAAGCATCCGCCGCGCCGGTTGTCTATAGTCTATGCTTATTACGGAATCATTAGTAACGTGACCATTACACCGAGCGCGCTCGTACGTCCGCATGGTAGAAGGTCCATAAACTGTGCAAACAATACGGTCAACGTCGATGGGACGCTTGACATATTACCATGCTAATGAGAATGTGTGATCGGGGTAAATGTTTACGCTGCTGAATAATAAGTGCCTTTGTGGGGCCCGGGTTAGGCGATTCAGGGGAGGGGGGCGAAAATTTATGGCGATAGCTGATAAAATTCATGAATATACACGACCTCAGGCGACGCTCTAAGGAAGATTTACGCGAAATCGCGCACGGGAATTGTCCTTTGACGCGTTCTTATTGAGATGTATGGTTTACGGGGCCGGATCCAACGGGGATCGAGGATCCAAACGAAGTTTATGGACCCTTTTCGATACTGGCTGGCGTTCAGGGCGTGAAAACTCGATTCTCTTATGGGACAAAGTCATACAATTCAGATTAGGCTAATACTCTGACTCTGATTAACCCCTTGATACGCTACATGGAGCTGCGCTCTTGACGGAGACTTCAAAGAACGGCTACAAACACTTTACTTACACTTGATGAGCTTCAAACGTTACGATCCACAGCAACCAAAGAGGATTTCTGGGAAAATAATTTCACAGCAATGGCAATTTTTGGGAGCCGTACCCGAAAGTTAGCAATTCTTTAAGCAATGCTCAGGTGAAAATCAGAAACGTTTAAAGTCTGTTAAGTAGTCGGAGCAACGTGTTAAGTATGAAAGTTACTTCTTTTTTTCTTGTGAGAACAAAACGCTGTACCTTTTGCCGACAATATTTAAAGTAAACGTAGACGTGTATAATAACGGGTATCACGGTGCGTATAATAAAGGCTGTTTCACCTCTAGCGTTAGCGGCAAGGCAAGCGCTAATGTTAAGGGTTAATAGAATCCTCAATGGTGCATCGAATTCCTCATCGTGGGAGCAGCACGCACTGAAAACCAGTTTGCGATACCCGATTCTTGGAGGTGTTATTAAAACATCGAACTGGTTCGCGGCGGAGGCTCGATAAATCAAGGCGCGTTTCAGTAACGATCCCCGAAGGATGTAGCTCGCTGTTGATACAATGTCTAGGTTCTCGGGTGTGCTGATTCAGTGATGAGTTCCACCGAGTAAGTGCGAAACGAAGATTTGCGGTAAGTGAGCAGAGAGCGCTCATTAGCGTTGTACAGGTAGATTGCGCAAAATTGCTTACGAGAAGCGGAGCAGCGCTGCGTTTAGCTGGACTGTTGCGTAAGAGAGGATGCCTCCCTTCTCAGTCGAACAGCACATAATTTAAGTATAGTAGCATCGAGAACCATTAGAGAGCGTGAAATCTGTCGATTATTATTTCAATTGCGACCAGTTGTTCTTGTCAGCTGATTAATCTCCCGAGGTGCTGTGTGGTCCTTGGATCCTCGTCGCTTCGCGAGCCTGCTTACAGGACCTTAGCCTTGCAGCAGGACTAATGGTCTCGTAGATCAAGGCTCGTGATGTCATCCTCTTCTACGAAGTGTCAGAGATTCGGGCCAATCTTGGCAGCTTGTAAGCTCGATTTTTGCTGATTTCTTCTTTCGTACGCGGTATCGAAGTCTCGGAATCTAGGTTAGATTTTATCGGATACAAATAAAATGTGGGAACGACAGGATATCGATTTTCCTTGGGTCTAGAATGCTTGAGAGACTTTAAGGGTTCATTCCATCCCCTTAACCCTTGAGTGGCACAGTGGTTACTCAGACTACGATGCATCGTGCTGCGGTCTTCCGCCTATTTTATATAAATTCTCTCCCCAGTGCACCGGTTAAGGGTTGAGATAATCTTGCGTAGAGGGAGAACGCGTTCCTTGCGTGTTTTATGCGCGTTGCTTGCGAGTACTGGTTTTTAGAGCAACGTTATACAGGGTGGGGAGCCGAAGAACAGAGCAGCTTCTGCAGGAACCACAGAAATCGATGATGAAAGCGGCAGATAGCCGACGAATCGGATTCGTCGTAGAGCAATCAGCGGCGGCGGTGCTTTCATGGTATAAAATGATCTCATCGCTGAGAAATTGGTACAAGCAGGTAGTATCACTGTGAGAGCAGAGCGCCGTCGAGCTCGCAACAGTCCTAATGAGAGCTGTTGTTGACGTATCTCGGCTATTACATCGTGCGATGCTTATCGAAATAATAAGAACGGAACCTTTCTTGTCCCTGTTGCAGTACCAGCGCCACGGAAGGCCAACGCACGGCACACATTTCAACAATAAAACCACAATTTTTCCGTTGACTTTTATGCTCGACCCCTCCCTCCCCTCCCTCTGACTACCCTAACGTCGGGGTAGAAACAACAAAACTCGCGAGTGAACTCTTCCATTCGCATGAAAACTACAAAGTAACGGGAAGAATTTCTTTAGGATTTATCCTGATCAGAAACGCTCATCGATAAACTGCGGATTTTACGCGTTTATAAGAAAAATGGCGGACTGATAATTAACGTTTCTAAACAAATTGTCCGCTGCGTACGAATTGACACGTAGAATTTTTACGAATTTATATTCATACGTAGACTGTATATCGAAATGTTTTTTTCGTCGTATCTGTCAATCGTTGAGCATAGACGATAAGAGATACTGATTGAAAGTGACACTCTTCGATAAACGTATCTCTGAATATTTTCCAAGAAATGGAAAGTGGAAACCTGTTCGAAGGTTGTCCAATCAGCAATTATGACTTTCGATTTTGAGCCCTGCTGCGGTCCCGGTTCAGAGGGGCGCATTAAAAGGAATTAAGAAGTTCCCGAGGAATTTCTATTAATACATCTTGACGACCACTTTCACTGTTCGACCACCGGCGAGTATGGTTCGTGAAGGATGTCGTACGAGATTCTAAGCGGTTCTTGTGAACCGTGGATGTCGTGCGCGTTCACCGGCCAAGAAAAACAAAACGTAGTAACGGTGGACGACGACAACGACGACGACGACGCACGCTTGTTGTACGAAGTAGCAGAGACCGGTATTATAGCCAGACGTCCTAGAACTGCGTCATGAACATCTTCCCATGTACGTAATTATCACTGTGGTATGTGAAAACTGGAGAAACGCTTCCGGTTGGTTTATACCGGACGAGACGGCGCGCTGGAAGACGAGCTATTTATTTTTCGAACACCCCTCTGGCCACGACTGGTAAGTTTACAGCCTCGGGCTATACTCGCAGAATTTCGTTTGACATTTTTATGCATATTGTTTGGACTGCCTTTCTACCGTTTCATCGCAAAACCATCGACCGTCTCCATAGATCGCTCGTTCCAGAGAAATTCGATCAAACGCGATTTCTTCAATTTTTAAGCTTCATGGAATCCGATTTTGCCCTCGGGACTCGAAATGGTCCCTACAATAACTGTTCAAAATTTTTATCCAAAGGTCATCATCGATATGCTCAGGGAGAATATTTTGATCTTTAACCAAAATCGGAATTTTTTTCGATTATACCTAAAATTACAGAATTCGATGAAACTAGTTAAAAGATATTTCCATGTAGATTTATCCTAGCTACGTTTTATGCTGTCCGCAGTTATTGTAACGGGTTTCAAGTCCGGATTGCACTTGGATCGTTTTAATGTTCGATCCGATCGATGAACAAAGCTACAGTTACTTCAGCCACGACTTCACTTTCTTCGCGCCTCTTCCTCGACGAATCTTTCTCGCCTAATCGAGCGATCCATGCTCGAAGCTACTCCGTCACGTAACCGTGCAATTACCTCGACATCGGTAGAATCAAAGTCGAAGACACGGAGAGAGAATTTAGAAAACGTCAATGAAAGTGTTTAGACTGCGACCGGGGAGATGAGTTAGAATCGTTAGACGCTTGTTTGCTTAACAATTGACCAACTTACTGTGCAAGGTGACAACGATCGGCAGCCATTCGTGACCTGAAATAATCTTTGGCACGCGCCGAGGTTCGTTTTTAAACTGGACTACGAATCAAGGAACGGAAGCCACTTTGGAATTTCTTTAATGATTTCATGGATCATCTCTTTGAATTTTTCTACTGTTTCAAGTCGTGGTTACTCGGATTTACTGGGAATTCATAAAATTTTCGATAATCACTTGTCGATAGAAAAATTCGTATTAGCATTTCGTCGACTTTGATTTCTGCGATTGTGGTTGTTGATTTTTATCAGAGAAATGTGATAATTTTATTCGAGAGTTTCTGTTCCGAGGAATTTGTCGCACCGAAATGCTTGCCATTTTTCAAGGAACCATCCCCGGTTTGCTATAAAGCGGCGCTAAATATTCACGGTGCCAGTAGGTTCGCGAGAGCTCGTTGTTTCGCTCCTTTCGCTTCTTTCTAATCAGCTTGGCACCGTTTTAATCTCTCCGCTTTCCTTTCCGGCTCAAAACGGTTATTTGGCACCGCGTAACGTCCATTAAAATCCTCTCTTGTCGTTGTCTTTTTTTTTCACAGTGCCGCTCTACTTTTCGATCATTCCCCGTCTTCTGTTATTTTTTTACGTAAACCTCGCTTGCGCAACGATGATTACCAAACAGCTAATTAATCATTAATTAGCCGCGTCTTCGGATGCACCGGTCATTTGTTGGCAGAATTTCCCCTAACCGTTTAACCGAGCATGCGAACAGTATGCCGAACATCATTTCGTACTTTCAATTTTGATTGTATTCAACGGTACCAAGCCTGATTAAATGAAATTGTGTCAGTTGGATTGATATTCTGATTTGATCGTATTTTTCAAAGTCGACTCGGAGGCGAATAAGCTTGGGATCATGGCGAGGAATTTTTCAGCGTGATCCACTGTTGCGGATCGATGCTAATTGGAGATATTCCCATGATTGTCCGAATGGAATGGGTTGGCGTTAGGCGACTCGAAGGTGCTGGGTAAACGTAATTATTCGTTTAGCCCACTGTTGCTACTTATCGGATCACTTTCTTCGAGGTTGGCTTAGAGTAGCGACCTTTGGAGAGGTCGGCCAGACCACGCTCGAGTTTCACCGGCACGCTCATCTTGTCCGCTGTTAGGTTCACCGTTACCTGCACAACTGTACTGTACACCTACCGTCTTCGTTCACTCCAAGATCGATACGCGCGCACTTCCTTCTTCCTGCGAGCCGTGCACCCTGAGAACTAACGCTTCCGACCTTACCTATACACGAGATCTCCTTGACGATCCATCGAAAATCATCCCGGTTCACGGAAACACGAGACCCGCTGGTTAATCAGAACTCCCCAGGGGTAATTGGGGATGTCTAGGACAAAGTAATTGGCCATTTGTACCCGAGGCTTCGAACACCGTTTCACGGGTAACATCCTTTCTAGTCGACGATGAAATTGTTTCGAACCTGATGCTTCATGCTTCAATTTACTCGGTCGATCCTTTACACTGATTCAGAAATGATCTTCAGTTATACCGATACATTTCACCTTTCTATTCCTATGGAAAAGTACGACGCCTTTCAGTTGAATTCAAATGTTTAACTTATGAATACAAATGATTAAAATAATAATTTATGAATACAGTTATTAAATATGTTTCTCTCTTTCTCTCTATTATAGGTTAAGTTAGTTTATAAGTTAAAGATAAGGTTGTTTGTAAGAGCGGCGATTTAAGAATAGTTGTAAGAGCAAAGGATTTGTAACCCTAAGGGGAACCAAATAAAGATATATACAGTTATTAAATACAAACTATTTTGTAATATAGATTGTAATTTTTGAGACAAGTATAAAGAGCGTTTTATTCCGAATAACTTAACGTTAACGGAAATGTTATCCAACCAACACAAAACGCACAGTAAAAACGGCGTTACCGTTATTAACGCACGATTAGACGAAATTTCACGTTTTTGCTCGTGCTCCCTCTCGTGTAGTTAATTTACCCGGCCAAGTTATTTAACCCGCGCAATAAAGCGAGCAGTAATAATAATCGATCGACGATGGAGATTTCGATTTTCTTTTTCGACGCGCTCGCCTCATTGAGGAGCGAATCAGGTGCGTGTCGACGAGCAAAAACCGTCGTTAATATTTATTGAAGCCGGCACCGTTATTCAACGCTAATTCAACGTGAGATGTGACATGTGCGGTTGGTTTATTGCGTCTATGGCAACGCTCTCGTACAAACGCGCTGCATGATTTACCGCCTCACGATCATTCCCGCTTCTTCTCACGGTTACCCACAGCGGATTCTCGACTCTCCTTCCTGAGAGTCGACGGATCGAATCGTACATAATTATCAGCATTTCCATTTCTAATCATCGACACCTTCCGCACCGTGATCATTCGATTACATAACCGACGAGAGATCCGTCGCGCGAATCTTCGTGCGAATTTCGTCGTGAAAAACATTGGCACTGATTCTCACTCAATTTTTATTTTTCATTAAGATCCTCAGTCGACACATAACATTGGGTTGTAAATAAGTTTGTAGGGTTTTTCTATTAATCATTTTCATTGAATAGTACAACAATTATAACAATAGATTAATCAATCTACGACGTCCTCTCCATGCACGGCGCAGATATTTCTAGCTGCTTCGGTGGCGTTCTGCCTTGATGAAAAGCGAAAAACAATAGATGTCGAGAATGGTGATTTTTGCCGACCGGAAATCCCATTTTCGGTTATACAGCGCTTGTACAGCGGAGAAAGCACTTTAAAATGGTGCACACAATCATTAAAAAATGTGGGTAATTCAGCACAAAAGTGAAAATAAAATTCTGTTATGAAATTTGACAAACCGATGCAGAAGAGTGCTGAGTAGAGATCAGCAGAGCCATATCATTTTGTCTGATAACTACGCGAAGAAATTTTTTTTGATCGCACAGGTGACAACGTTTAGGAGACTTCCTCGAAGCTCGGGCGACAGGCTATGATCGTGGACAAGCGCAATCAAAGCCCCGATAATTACGGACGATTACGCGGCTGGATCGTCCGTGATCGATCGGCCAGATTGCCCTCGGATAGTGCATCCAACCGTCTATGAAAGAACCCACGATGACCCGGGTCGCTCTCACGCGTTTGTCTCAGTTGTTCACTTCCGCTAGTGAAAGGTGCATGCACACTCACCTCCGCGGTAAAACCGCGCTTACGTGCACCTACGTGCATCCCCGTGCGCGCATTGCATCGCATCGCGTCGCATCGTATCGCATCGCGTTGCACCGGCCCGGCCAATGCACGCCTCCTCCGATGTGTCTGGAAAGGCAGGCTTGGCATCGACGCATCACTCTGATTGAAATTCTAACGGGTGTCCCCCGATCAGAGAAACCTTTCTTCTCTGCGGATTTCTCCGCGGAACGAACGACCGGTCGGGTTCGATCGGAGAATCGATATGTTTAGTCGATCCCACTACAACGATCCTCCGCATCCGGTTTTATTAACTACGGGTTTAATGACACACCACGCTCGTCGCCGACTGACGTTTATGCGACGGATCGCGATGTTGCGCTTTTTATCCCCTTTTCTGACAGTATCTTATTTCACCGAGATCTCTTCTTTTGCTCCCGGGTACCGTGACGGTGAACCAGGTAATCATTATGCTTTGCTAGTTTATTGGCAGTTACGTGTCTGCTTGGTCGTCTAACGCGACGTTGATGAGGGATTTTGTCGTTTGGAGGAGCCGTGATCGAGATTTGTGGCCGATAATTCGATGAAAATTGGGGTCGCAGGAAATCGGAGCTTGAGAAATTGAATGGTGAACCAGGATTCTGGACTATAGGACCTTGTAGATTTAGTATCCAGCGTAATTAGGACCTAGAAAATTTGTAGCCGCTCTCTAATTAGCACAATATCGAAGTGGGAAATTAAAAATTAATTCTCTACCCGATTTCTAGAAAATTAGGACGGCGAAAGATTGGATCTTGACAGATTAGAAGTCTGGTGAACCAGGATTCTGGAATACAGGACAGTGTAGATTTAGTATCCAGCGTAATTAGGACCTAGCAAATTTTCAGCCGCTCTCTAATTAGCACAATATCGAAGTGGGAAATTTAAAATTAATTCTCTGTCTCGATTTCTATCAAATTAGGACGGTGAAAGATTGGATCTTGATAGATTAGAAGTCTGGTGAACCAGGATTCTGGAATACAGGACAGTGTAGATTTAGTATCCAGCGTAATTAGGACCTAGCAAATTTTCAGCCTCTGTCTAATTAGCACAATATCGAAGTGGGAAATTTAAAATTAATTCTCTGTCTCGATTTCTAGAAAATTAGGACGGCGAAAGATTGGATCTTGTCAGATTAGAACTCTGGTGAACCAGGATTCTGGAATACAGGACAGTGTAGATTTAGTACCCAGCGTAATTAGGACCTAGAAAATTTGTAGCCGCTCTCTAATTAGCACGATATCGAAGTGGGGAATTTAAAACTAATTCGCTACCCGATTTCTAGAAAATTAGGACGGCAAAAGATTGGATCTTGACAGATTAGAACTCTGGTGAACCAGGATTCTGGAATACAGGACATTGTAGATTTAGTATCCAGCGTAATTAGGACCTAGGAAATTTGTAGCCGCTCTCTAATTAGCACGATATCGAAGTGGGAAATTTAAAATTAATTCTCTGCCTCGATTTCTAGAAAATTAGGACGGCGAAAGATTGGATCTTGACAGATTAGAACTCTGGTGAACCAGGATTCTGGAATACAGGACAGTGTAGATTTAGTACCCAGCGTAATTAGGACCTAGCAAATTTTCAGCCTCTGTCTAATTAGCACGATATCGAAGTGGGAAATTTAAAATTAATTCTCTGCCTCGATTTCTAGAAAATTAGGACGGCGAAAGTTTGAATTTTGACAGATTAGAACTTTGGTGGACTAGAATCCTAGAATTAGGACCTCGTAGAGTTAGTGTCCTGAAAAATTGGACCATTGAATAATTATCACGATATTGGAGCTCCTGATGGAATTCCAAATTCGATTTATTTTCAACGAACGCAATAATGTTTGCGCGCAAGCAAATACCATGGCGAGCGATTAAATGGGACGCGCGTGTGCCGTTGAAATTTAATGTCAAAGCATACACAGAATTCGATTAAAATTATTTGCTCGTTGTCGATTTCAAACAGATAAAGCTGAGCACACAATTTATTATTGCCGATTCGAACTGTTTATATCAGAGTACGCATCTCCGCAGTATGTACTACGTGTTTCCACGCAGGCATAGACATATAGAGAAGTTTCTTGTTTAGACGTTCGCGAGTCAAATCGCCGTTTAGATATCTACTAGGAAAAACACTTCGCGGAAATTTTGGTATGCAGTAGATAACGGGAAGCCGCGATTTTTCGATCACTGCAGGCTAGACGAACTGTTGTTATGCAATCGTTTACATAGCAGTCTTCTCTCGCTCCTAAGCGTATCATGTAAACGCTCGAACACCGGGTAACGATCGATTTTAAGGAAAAAGAGAAACGCGGAAAGACGAGCGGGTCGAGCGATCGTCCAAGAGAGCGTTGTTTCGCGACGCTTCTTATCGCGTGAGAACACGTCGACTGGACTCGACCATTCACCATCGACGACACTGCCAGACACAACATTAAATGGCTCTTCCGAAAGATTTTCTCAGACCCTGCTTCTTGAAGTGCAAACTCAAAAATTAATCCTTTCTGCCCCTATAGCGAACCAGACTGATTTTCGATAGCTATCTTTACACTGCGGATCTTTATGCAAAATGAAAATTGTCTACATCAATTTCAACAATAATGCTACAGTGTGCAAGAGAAATTGATAATTCAGAAATATTTCTGAACCTTTTTAATGGGTTACTGAAGCTACATATGAACTGTTCACAGGTCAAATCGATTAACTCCACTTTTTGAAATATTTTAAAAAATATCAAAGCACTTGCTTCAGTCATAACTTTTTTATTTATAAATAAACAACAAAATTTTTTTGGCGGCCGAATAATAAATAATTTATTTCAGAAGCCATTCTGATTAACTCCGTCCGCCGCGAAGAAGAAGGATCCGCGAGCTCCGACCCTTATTTTAAAGGGAATTTTGAAAAACAATAAATAACAATATAACAATAAGTCATATGGGAATACGAATGAATTATTTTATAAAATTGATACGAGGCAGAGAGAATAGAATTAAATTCGACATTGTAAGATTTGATCTTTCCATTATCTGAGATTGTACCAGCTCTTCGTTTCCATGAATGCAGAAGTCCACCGATTATTTTCCTGGAACACCGTATTCAACAGTACTTACGCAATCACAAATGATACCTGCAGAACTGTCTCGTATTTCTAACTTCCACGGTCAAACGTGGTGGCAAGGCCGCTCGTCGGCAACGTCTTCGTAAATTTCTCTTAAAATGCGTAAAACAGACCTTGCTGGTGATTTTTAAGCGTACCCAAAAACGGCGACGCTCTTGGCCGCATTTCGCGAAGCTTGTCGAACGAGCGAAGAGAAAGATCGAGTTGTTTTTAATCGGTGGATCTTGAAATGATAATGATTTTTTCACGTCCCAGAAAAATCGGACCGCGAAGCTGCCGCACCGAGTGTCGATTCTATTCTTAACCTGCTATCTCGATAACACCGTGTACTTGACATTTTGTCGCGCAATTTGCGCAACGATTACTTTTTTACGCCCGGTGGCCTCGATAACGGCGACGTCAACGAACACGAAATAAAAATTTAATTACACGGCATTCCTCTAGCGGAAGCGCCGCTCGATTGTCTACGCAAACGCGAGCTCGTTCTCCCATCACGGTCGAATCTTCTTCGAGAACCGTGGTTGTTGCGGAGAAACGAAATCGGAACAGAGTTCATACAGTCCGGTCACGCGTACTTTTGTAATTCTAATAGTCGGAATTTCTAAACCGTTTCGTTCCGACCGATTTTACTTGCCAAGTCGGACGACGCGACTCTGATCTCGAATCGCGATTCGCATCTGGCCTGAATCGAGTCGAAACGCAATACGATGTAAGAGGAACTCAAGAGATGCTCAAACATCTAAAAAATACAATCGCTTGTAGAAATGCTTTAGATAAAAACTGTACGTTAAGAGAGTTATCGCGATCTTATGCAACGCTTTATCTACCGGCGATAGTTTAAGAGCTTTCTGAAAATCAATCAGTAATCTAGATTAGTATTCTCTCATAAACAAATTTCATCCACTTATGTGTCTTAAAATTAACTCGAACAATTTTTCATAATTTACGAAAAATGTATTCTCGCAGTATAAAATTCATTTGACTCCATTTTCATGAACTACAAAGCCGTGATCGTCACGCATATACACTACCGGCCAAAAGTTTGGAATCACTGCGTGTGTTCAGAGAAACAGAATATTTGTAAGAAAAATTGAACGTCTTTATATAGAGCAACCAAGGAAGATTTATTTGTCAAAAAAGGAACGCATATTTTCCTTCAAATTACCTTTTCATTAAAAACCCGTCTTTATTATAAATCAACCAGCGATTGATTCCAAACTTGGGTACATATCTAAGACAGTGTTAACGAACGTGTTAATTAATATTTCAACAACTGGTTCGTAAATAAAATTTCGTTGGTAAACAATCCACAAAAATTTGAGCAACACGGTTTAATCGCCTCCTTGGGGGTTGCTAGTTAACCCTTATGCCGATAACTGGGCACTCGGGTATCCACTAGCAATTTTTTTAACATTTTTGTTGATAAATGTGGAAATTATTGTAGATTTTGTGTTCTTGAATCATTATTAGATTAACCCACATTATAAAGTAGAAGCAGTGGCGGCTCGTAGCTAATATTAGTTGGGGGGGTGGTGCTCCAGAAAATGTTTAACCTTTTTTTTAAAATTGTGTAAAAGGGTGCCGACATTAAGCTTAAGGATTATACGGTACAATTATATAGAAAGAATTAAAGAAATAATACCAAGTGGAAGTAGTAGGTGCTGCAGTTCCACAATGCCTATACACGACCCGTTACGCAGAACATCGTTAAATATCTTAGAAATTTCATTATTGACACAAGAGTTAAAGGAAAATATTAAACTTTGTTTTAACGTGGCACATGTATTTTTGGTAGTTGGGGTTAAGAAACATCCCCTTGTGCAGCGTTTCCCCGACGACAGAAGAAGCGGAATTATCGTCCCCATTGATATGCGAAAATTATAATCGGCGAATATGCATGCGAACTTATCGCACGGAACGGTGGACATTGTGCTGTCCGTTAAAATTCCGGACGTAGAGACCGGCCACTCGGTTCCCCGTCGTTGTTTCTATTGTTTTGAAACCGTGCTCTCCCCGCAAGTGTTTCAACCGCGGACAGCTTCATTGCATAATCCGAATTGATACGGTCGACACCGAGTCGGATAGCGACACAACTTTATCCGATATCACTGCGGTTTAAAAAAACCAGCTGACGAAGTAATAAAGGCCATGATTCCTTTCTGCGATCCGTGAACGACCGCTTGAAGAGCTACTCGAAAGACAATCTGGCTTCGAAACGATCACGGATGTCGAAACGAAGTTTTCTCCCAATCTGTTAACAGTGCAACGCAATTATTCCGTAATTGTTAAAACCTATGATTCACAGCTGAATATTTCCCAAGAAATTCTTGATGAGCAGCAACCGTTTCAATCAAGTTGGCCCGAGGAACGCGATCTAATCATTGTTGATTATGTTGATATGTCGACCAGCCACGGTTGTTGTACATTTCCAACATTTCCAAGTTGCTTTTTAATACGATTATTTTGAATCTTATTAACCTCAACACTCCGGCGCTCTCCAAAGCCACAAGCTACGTTCGCGTAACAATTAGCTAAAATAATTAAATTACCGCCGCGATGAAAGTAAGAACCGCATTATTAGAAGCATGTTGTTATTGTCGTTCAACATCGGAACGTTTACGGATGTTTAAGACTCGATTATTTAACAAAAGCGTTAATACGTGTACGAATGTTTGTAGTCCTCCGCAGTTAAAGGGTTAGTGGGCTTCCGGTAGGCGAAAGCGTAAAACGAACATACAGGTAACAAATTCGTGCGGACATATTTATTGTTGCTATCGTCGCGAGCTCGAGCCTTGAACTCGCAGACACTTTATCGCATCAGTCATTTCCCGAGTCATGCTTCCTCGAAGACCTCACGTGCATTGAGCGCCCATTAGCAAACTAAATCGGCAGGCATAATTAATCACCAGCGACGAGTCACACCTAAATATTTTTAACAATTTCTTCAAAACACGTTCGCGACCAGCGTCACAGACGAGACGTCCACTATCTACTTGGAGACAGTCAAATTAATTGTATACACTTCGTTGTTTAAAAGCATGGTACACAATATTCAGAGAATCCACGCAAGGGAAGTTGCATTTAGTAGAACATTGCAACAAGGAAGATAGACAGCGAATGTGTTAACCATATGAGGAGGGCCGTTGGTCACACGGGCGACATCAAGTCCATTGCGAACAAATAATTGAATCGTGGTAGTAACAAAAGATCAGTATGTATTTCAATTTTCTCACAGAATTGACGGCTATGATATAATAATTAGCTTGTTGAGGATAGTCCTCTTCGGGGTTTTTATATCACAACGATCCTCATCGCCTGCATTTGGAGATGTTGGGCAGTGGCTTATTCTTGCAATTCTTCAGCCAGCCGTTCCAGGCCTTGAACCCCTCCCTCTCCATGATGGTTTTCGCGCAGACTATATCATCCTGGATGTCATCGTCGGCGAAGCTCTCGCAGCGTTTGTTGCATATGCCTCCCGCGTGTCCTCTGGAGCACCATTTCGCGCTGTTTATTTGAAAGATGCCGAAGCTGAAGCTGGAAGCCGTCTTCGGGCCAGTGACCAGACGAGTGTTCATGCCGCTCTCGCTCTGCATCAGGCAGACCCAGGTGCTGACGAAGGTCCTGGAGATGCCAGCTCGTTGGAGCTCGTGCGTCGCCTCGCAATCCGTCAGAATCCTACCATCCACCTGTCCCAGCAACGACAGTGCTGCCGCTACAGTCGCGAGCAGCCAAAACGTCTTCATTTCCTCTCGGACACGGTTTTTCGCTGTCTATCGACACGGCGAGGCTTCGCGCCTAACTGTTGCGGCACACAATCGCGACGCGTGTTCGCGATTAAATGTGACGTTTTTCTTTGCCTCCTGGCGTCGTCGCACTGCACGCTACGCGATAACCTCGAGTGGCTAATTATCGTTCAGCTTGGAGGAGGCACTACCACCTCGATATGATCTTTTGTTTTCGACCGTAGATTTCTAAGATCTTTCGAAGGTCGACGTTGTTGCCGGACACCGTTTTTCCCGGATATCTGAAGAGCCGTATCTCTCGGTATATGATAATGACGAGCTGATGAACGCCGCGCCGGGGCGATACTGCATGTTGCGTGTGGCACGGGGCAGCCGCGGATGTTGCAATTTCGGAGGAATTCGAATGGGAACCGAAAAGTAGGCTCTTGGAAGGAATGTGGGAGAGGCACTCTAGTGAAATATTGGCGGAATTTCTGAATTCGATTTGAGTGATTTAAGATAGTTAAACTTACCTTCTGAGCATTGGCGTAGGAGGGTGAGGACTGAGCGTCCTTGAATGAAATGCGTCGACGATGATGGAGGCGTAGCTTGCCTAGAAAACGTCCTGCCAGATAGAATCAGATAAAATGCAGATTCTAATTTCCCCAGGAGTCAGCTTAAACTATAAGATCGTATGTATGTAATGATATTTGGTCCCCTCAGGGTTTCAAATCCATTCCACCACCTCTCCCTTTACCAATCCTCAACTATCGCCTAATTTCCAATTTCAGCGGGACCTACTTTTTATTAATTTTGCCAAAAACGCGTGAAACGCACCCAGAGGCCCACTTCCCGGCTTTTTACCAAGCGGTCACCCATCCTAGTGCGTCCCCTGCCCTACGCCGTTTAACTTCGGTGATCGAACGAGAACCCGTATTTTCAGCGAGGCAATGGTCGTTAACTGAACTATAAGATCGTACGAAAATTTAAAAAATAGAGAAGCACCCTTCGCGTTTCGATAGAGAATTTAATGGAGCTTGATAAAATTTCGAGAATAATTCTGGTAAAAACGGGATATATTTTATGTAAAAACATACGAAAATAGAAACTTGTACATGTCATTGCCATGGCTACGGGAATCGTTTGCACTGAGATTCACAGAAATCGAGTATAAACACCATAATCGCCGTGATCGTCATCATCAACCGTGCTGAAG
The DNA here is from genome assembly GCA_028454225.1 of Lasioglossum leucozonium. Taxonomy (NCBI): domain Eukaryota; kingdom Metazoa; phylum Arthropoda; class Insecta; order Hymenoptera; family Halictidae; genus Lasioglossum; species Lasioglossum leucozonium. The sequence continues at coordinate 7,484,923 of CM052222.1, forward strand.
ATCGCGTTCCTATCCGAAACAGTTGGAAATGTTAGGCAGGGGTTTGTTCTTGCATTTCTTCAGCCATCCGTTCCACGCTTTGAATCCCTCTCGATCGTAGATGATCTTTGCGCAGGCGATATCATCTTGGATATCGTCGTTCGCAAAATCCTCGCAGCGTTTGTTGCAGATGCCTCCGGCGCGTCCCCTGGAGCACCATTTAGCACTGTTGATCTGGAAGACTCCGTAACTGTAGCTGGAGGCCGTGTTCGGCCCGGTAACAAGCTGAGTGTTCAATCCGCTCTCGTTCTCCATCAGACAGACCCAGTTGCTGATCAGACTCCTCGAAATTCCGGCTCTTTGCAGTTCCCTAACGGCGTCGCACTCCTCCAGGATCTTTCCCTCGATCCGAGCTGTTGTTAGGAGGGCCGTCAGCCCCAGCAGGACCAATAGAGATCTCATTTTGATCCGGATCGATCGCACGATCGTTCCTCCGCTGGATCTGCCAGGCCAAAAAATGGGAGACGCGATCGATTGTCGAATAGAACGCGTTCCGCGTCGAATCGTTGCGAAATACGAGTTGCGACTTGCTTGGTCGGAGTCCGGCACGATTGTGGGGAACGATATGCACCGACCTTGAGCTTGAGCGATAAATTATGACTTCCTACGAGACGTAGTTGGTCACGGGCCTGGCCATTCACGCCTCTCGCGTTCCTAGGTTTGTTTCAATCGGAGCTTCGATCGCGCTGCGACGCGTGAACAAATGGAGACCGCGAAGAAAAGCGCGAAGCACGGATTCTGTAATGCGGAGCCTGCTCTCTTCGTGTCGGGGATTTTCCGATAAGGAAAGAAAGAGGATCGACGTTGAGGAAAGCATTCGCGGGAATATCGGTTAATTGCGATCATCGATTAATTGGCGCGTTTCGACACGATCCTTAACGGGACCTTCGGCCAGGACCTTATAAGCTGAAGACACTTTCTACCGCGAGAGATATGGCGCACGCTTGCCCGTAAGCGTGACCCTTTTTAATACACGCCGATAGAACGCGCGGATGCGTTCTACCCGTTGGAAACGATCCACCGGGACTGTTTTCGGCGAAAGAACGCCGAGGAAGATGGCGACTCGAATCGGTTGACGAGCGTTAGTGGACGCGTTTGTTCGGAGACGCAGCAATTGACGCAACGCGATTATTCAATAGAGAAATTTTATTTGGAATTCGATGAAATGTCGAAGCATCTCGGCGAACGAGAATTGCATAAACGATTATGCAAGTGGATGATGCTCGCACGCCGGATTTTCACAACTGGTCGCGTGTAGGTACAAATAGGTACGATAAAATAGGCAGTACATAAAATTCACAAATAAAAGTCTATACAAGGCACGATAATATCACATGTACTTACACAACTGATTCAGCGGAACGTTCTTAGGAGTATTGGCATCTCGAATCGTCTCGTTCGCGGTTCTCTCGCGCAGAAATTCTTCTACCATTTCGTTTTCTTTTTTTCTTGGCGAAACCCGAAATGCCGCGAGAGAGATGAACACGCGACTATAGTAATCGATAAAAATTAATAATGCACTTTCGTCGCTGAAAATACATACATGGAAAGCGGTGTGTTGTCGCGTTCCTAGTGCGAATAATGCCAAAATCATTGGCACACAGAATATCAACGAAATCCTGTACGCGAACAGTCGCAGATTCGTACCTTACAATTTTACAGTAACATAATCGTTTTGTAATTAAATTAAATCGATTCTTTTCAACTCGATTGTTCGCGGTCTGTTTTACCGGTACAGCAGGCTTCCATTACGAGCGTGATCGCGTTCTTAAACTTCTACAGCAATGGCTTTGGTGAATTCGTGTCACTCTTAAATATCCGGTACCACTCGAGGTACCACAATCACACCGTGTATGTACAAAATGTTCTAACTCCTCAAAAACGTTCATGCATTTGGAAATAGGAATCCCTTCCTTATCAACGGGGGCAATGGCAGCCAGTGTCGGTCGTCTCATCAACCGGCAGAATTCGTCACGTTCGCTCTTTTCGCTTTGGCGAATCGCAGGATGTCGGGATTCTGGTAGATCATTTTCGCTAGAGTCTCCATCCCCGCATAAGTGTCGGCCTTGGTGCCCAAGCACATGGACAGTTGCACGTCCGAAAGGTCCTTGCTGCATTCCACGTCGTGATACACGTGAACAAGTCCCCTATCGGCAGCCCTGAAGATCTTGATGCTGGACTTCACGGCCTTCTCGAAGAAGTCCACGTCCTCCTTGCCCCAACCTTGAATAGACAGATCGAAGCCACCAACAGTTCGATAGTCCTGTTTGTGCAGCGAGACTATACCGAAACCGAACTGCCTCCAGTAACCGGAAGTCTCGCCGATAGCGAACGCGTCCCCCCGTCCCTTTCCACCTACGATTTTCGGATCGTACTGACTAAACACCACGGGGAAATAGATCTGTTTGCCTAAGAGAGTGTTCGCTTTAATCCTATACAGCGCGGGCTCGGTGAAAACGATGTCCACATCAACGAAGAACATCAGATCGTCGTTATTCAACCTCGAGGCTGCCAGATCTAGTGCTCTCGCCCTGGAAAACGATCCTGACGCGGGCAGAATATCGATCCTGGCGCTCCTATACTTGTACTTCAGTTGCTCGATCAGATCTATCGTTTGATTGAAGGAGTTCTCGGTTTTGTGGTGATAGAGGACGACCAGCAGAGCTGTCCTCTGGTCGCTGGTCAAGCAGATCTCTTCGTAATTCTGCAGAAACCTTTGGAAAACCTCGTGCCTGCCGGCCAACGGAAGAACGAAGTGGATCGGCTTGCTCCTGACCGGATCCTCCTCCTCGGAGTTGAAATTCAGGTTCAGGAAACCACCGCGGAATATGCTCTGCAGCGGCTTGTCGTTTTCTAGACGCCTTTTAGTCTCGTCCACCTCCTCCCCGTTCACTGTTTCCCGTATTTCCAGTCCTGGAAGCGGAAAAAGAGAAATTAGAGTGTGTTGTCGGTAGGTGTCCGGCTGGTTGCTCCTTTCATAGTGATTCGGGAAGGATTTCTGCGATGCAAGTTGGTAGGTAATGTTTTCGGATGTTCGCAGATTAATTTAGATTAGTGGCATCAATCGTTGAAGCTGTCAAGTGCAATATCAACGAATATCGTAGAAAAATTAAAAAAAAAAAATATCGTAGAAAAGAGGAAGTGTCCTGTACCGGTGAAGTGCTGGTGGAGGTAGACGTGTCTCCTGACTGGCAGCGTGACCTTTCGGCCCCGGTACTTCCGGTACACCAGCAGAAGATCCAGTATCGTGTCGGCGCCATAAGAATCCACCCGTCTGTACCCGTATAGGGCCGACCTTTCCTCGACGACGCGGCCACGCTGCCGCGAGCACGCGTTTATGGAGGCCATTACTTCGCGCGTGATGTCCTCCAGACCCTCCTTTATGTCGCTGTGGATCCTCCTACGGGGATTCGAGTCCGCTAAACTGTATTCCGACCGGGAGAGAAAATCCCAGGGAATTACGTCGCGGCTGGCCGACGGCTTGAACGATTGCAGTCCTGTCGGAACACCTGCGGCAATTCATGCTAATTATTTCCAGTCTCGATTTCGACTTTAATACGCCACGTCACACTGGCCATACATATGCTAAACCCTTGCACGCGGCGCCGCGTCGGTGGATCGTGCGGACAAAACAGAGAAACGTCAACTGGGTCGCTAGCGTCTCGAATTTTTGCCACTCGGAACGAATGGTTTAGGTTTTATTGAAATTATAAGGATGCTTTCGAGGTAAACGATTAAATAACTATATTTAGCAGAGCAGATATTATAATATGAACCGCGCAAAGTTCGAATAAATTCGATCTTGTTGGTCTCATAAGGAAAAATCTACCGGCCACTTGTAAAGCTCGGTGGGGTTAATCGAGATGCGCTTCATTGAATTAGAAAATTAATCCATCGGACTAGGTAAACAATTTTTCCTTTATCGAATAAAAGTGTTAATTCTCGATGATTTTCCTGACGGGTGTCGGATTTAATTAGTAGATATAGAGAACCGTCAAAGGATAATATTCGATCGTTCCGCGACGGATACAACGCGGCGAACCACTTTATCCACTGATCGCGCTATTACATGTCGAGAGCGATCACGGTGCTAACTGCAGAAAATGGAAATGAGTCGAATCACGATCGAAATTCCGATCGTAACCGTTTGATGGGCTGAAACGAATCGTCTCGTGTGTGCACGTCGTTTCAGCGCCGCTTAGTCGGTCCAGCTCGATCAATTCGCACGAGTTAATCATTTTAAGTGGCTCTATTAATAACGCACATCCACGGAAACGCGATTGTTCTTGAAACCGACGACGATGTCCCAGTGACATCCCACCGCAGACGTCTGCGTTATTCGAGAGCGATTCGCGAGGACTAACCTTCTTTCTATCGATTCTGCTAATTCTGTTTTTCCCGCTGGATAAACGAGTGTATTAATTGCCAGCTACGCGGACAATTTTATGCAATTGGCTCACTCAATCTACAGAATTTGCTCAATCTACTGGCTCCAACCAGCAGAACCGTTTCATTCTTTTTTTTCGGTTGGACAATTTGTTTTTATCTCTAGCACATTTGTGCGAATTAAACATTCTCTGTACTAATTAAATGATACCGCAGAGCTATGCAGACATTTGTAACTTATCTCAATAATTTCAACCAGTTAAAAACAATCCAACAACTCTTTCGCATTTTATCTACTCATCTCTACCATAAATGCATATTGTTCATAGTCTAATATAATTACCAGACTGCAGATCTTAATGTAATTTTTCATGTATGAGAGAAGCACTCAATTCATAATAAACATAAAATTAATTAAAAATGTTATCGATGTTTGATAATACGAATGCTCGTTGGTGTCTCATTTTGTCGTAAACGCATAAAATCCACAGTGAATGTAATTCCTATGAATCATGTCCGGCAAGTGAATGTCGAAAGGATAATTGTCAGGTGTAAAAACTGAAGTTGATCATTAAAGAACGATGATTCTGCAAAATCAATTGACAATTACCCAATATTTCCGTGTCCCCGGGGTACTCCATCGAATGAGGATCAACCGGAAACAGCGGCACGCCGTCAGCTATTTGAAAGCTCTTCAAGTTCTCGACAGCCATGCCCAGCTGCTTCGCCATGGTGTAAATGTCTCTGTGGAGATTCAGCCTTTCCTGCTGCAAGTCCTGTATACGAAGAGCCTGCAATGGAAATAGCACCTATTGCGCCACACCGATAGGAGTTGATTGCAGGTAATATTACGCGAAGTGGTTACCTACCCTCATGTAATTGTGCAGCCGGTACATATGCGGCGGGCTTTTGACAGGATGCAAAGTAATAGCACGGTGTACTTCTTTTTTCTTCAGGTTTCCGGTGAACGCCTGTGCCCCGCTGCTGTTGTGATAGAGAATGGACTGCATCTGCAACAGTGAAAGCATCCGATGCATGCTCGTATCGCCGGCGTGCAATTAAGACTAAGAAGACGGACATTAATGGCCATTAGATTGCGACATCCTCGTCGAATTCGTTCTCCCCCCGTACGTATTTAATTAAAATGCACTCTCCGATTCATATTCTTTATTAGCCTGCCAATTGCAGAAACGTTTACCACTGGTCGAATTAATTCGTTACGAACGAGTACAGCGAAATATTTATAGTTCTACTAAAAGCTTCACCTCTCTACCTATTAACTCACGTGATTTCTGCATTTTAATTCTTTCTTAATGGCTTCTTGGTTATCGCGTTGCTTATAATCAGTTTGCGAATTTTATGGATTTACGGCAAAAACGAGCTGGTGCAATCTAAGACGGTAGAGAAATTGAAATAGTCTAAGGACGACGATATGTAATTTTCAATTTATTAAGATTATTCAAGAAATTGTGATCTGTCTCGTTTTTGTCTACTCAGAATTTCTCTACTTCGATCTGTCAAAATTGCATAAAATCGACAATCCACGTAATACCAACGTAATGCAATGCCGATGTAACACTGGCATCCTATTGGTATCCACGAAATTCGCCTTAAAGTACCTGACGGTACAGAGGAACGTCGCGTGGAACTATGGAAATTTCGCGAGCGGTACACCCAGGCGAGCCTTGACAGACGGCAATTGGCGCAAACAGAACCGGAGTTAAGGTTAAAGTATGAACTTCCTGCCCGCTTGCGGCCGATAATTATTGCTATCAGGAACGCGTAGACGCATCTTGGTGAAACGTCGGCCCCGGCAGAACGGGTGTTAATCAAGCCGTGAGACCAAGTGGGTGTGGTGTTCTCCAGTTACACACAATCGTTCCAGCAGCGTTGCGTCTCGCTTGCTCGTATCCCATGCGACCATTTCCGTCGGCGGTTTCTTTTTGCGATTTACGCGTCTGTAATCGAAAACGTGCGGTGCTCGTCCGTGTGTGTTCCCGGATCGTCTTGATCGTGCGAACGTCGTGCGGTTAGATCACGGTAGAACGCATTCGCGACGTCGCGTCGTGTCGCGAGCCGATAAGGGAATCGTAAAAGCTGATACCTTGATCGATCATACGTTCAACGCGAAATATGCGGAAACATTGACGGGCAAACATTGCGCATACAAAATGTTTCGTTCTACGTTGCGCGTCGTGCCGTTAGCTATTAAGTGTTTCGACCTTACGTCGAGTGTCAAGACGGGAATGAATGGAGTGGCAGTAGGTTAGCAGGGTACGATTTGTTCGTATCTAACGAGTGACATCCTCCACCGTGCGTTTTACCTTTCAAACGAGAGCAGTTTCAATAGGACGTACACGGTGCAAGACACTTCGGTGCAACCGAAGTGCAACCACATTCCCTTTTGGCGTTCGACGAACACGGCTCCCTTCTTCTCGTTATCTACGAAATCCTTGGCATCGATCTCGCCCATTCCGTGGATCAACTGTTTTTTTCTCGGGGTTTCCTCGTTTTTTTTTTTTATTTTCCTTCTGGCCCGGTTTTATTAGGATTTCCTCAATCCACAACAATCCTTTTGATTGGATCGTGTTTCGGGCTACGCCGACGTCGCATCGCGTCGCCGGCAATGTGACATAATAGCGAACGGGCACCGTCGCGCAACATTGAGCGCACACCGGCGCGGCGTGCAGTTCGATTAAATTATTCCAAGGAGGTCTACACGTAGATTCATGCACTTCGTGCTGCAAATTGCTGCTGCTGCTGCCTAACCGCTCCACCGCGGAACGCCGAGTGTCAAGATGGAGGAGAATCACTCGATCTGGTCATTGGGTTAGCAGGGTACTATTCGCTTGTACTTAACGACTAACATCCTCATCTGTGCATTGTACCTTCCGGGTTAACTCGATGATAACGTACCCCGTATACCATGCAGATGTGTAGCCCGCGTATTTAAATCTGTCGCATCACACCGACCTGCGTTTCGAACTGACGCGATCCTCGACGGAACGATTTTCCGGTCGTTTTCCGTTCCAGTGGCTCGAACACGCCCCATATATTATTAGAATTGATAGTTCCACGAACCTTGCACGAGTTAGAATACATATTATACTGCGAAAGTCATCGCTGGACGCCGTGTTACACACTTACACCTGTGGATCTTTGTGAAAAACGAACATTTTCTGTGTACACCCTGAGAAGCAGAGAATAAACGGAAATGCATTTCCACCCTTGGTGCATGGACAATGATAACTGAACTGCAGATCTCTATAGAAAATAAAAATGTTCAACGTTTATCTTCTCTCTGTGTGTCGGGTGCAAATACACCGAAGCTGATAAAAACGGAAACAAAAAGTTGACGAACGGAAAATTGCTAAAGATTTTCTACGAATGCTATCTGTGATACAAATTTTCTAAGTATTGTATACTTATATCTTAAAAATCAATACATTTTTCACAAATATACGGGGTCCAATCACACTCCTCCACATTGATGATATTAGAATAACAGTATACTGAGAGAAGGTTAATTTGCCTTATATAGGAGCTACCTAGACATTTATTTCTTCTTTTTATAATTCGAATGGGCTGAAAGTAATAAAATAGAGTTTTTAAATCCTTTAAACGTTTCCGCTATTTTGCATTCGATCTGCACATTTTCCTCAAGAATGCATAAAATCCGCAGTCTAACGATAAGAGACACACACACGTGACACAATGAAGTGAAAGAGCCGTTCGTCGAACTAAGAGGAAAGTGAATAGTTTCTGGAAGGCGACAGCGTTCACTCGATTCTTCTCATCTAACTCGTCATCCTCTCTTAAAAAGGTTAAAGAAAGAATGAGCTTTCTAACTGGCACCTATTTCCTGCGATCGATGCAGAGAATATTTATCTAGCACAAAATAATTACCAAGAGATGCTTATTGGGTCCATTTGGACCCGAAGCATTCTTTGCACGCTTGTAACTTCCAAACGGAATGGCCGACGAGTCTGAAATTTCTGGGCGGAGAATAATTTATTAAAATCTTTCTTCCACTTAAAACAAAATATTTAAAATCCTTTTTGAAATACTTGTAATAGAAATTGTTACACATATGGCGTTAGGGGTCCATTTGGACCGAGCATAGAGCCTCACTTTGCATTGATTGTACAAGATACTCCGAATAAGTTAATTTAATTACGTATGTAATTTACGTTTACGAATGTAATTTTTAATTAGTATGTAATTTACGTTAACAACAACAGATAAATAAAAAATTTCAAAACATTTTATAGCTAAACATTAAATAAATAGATATGGGTCCAAACGGACCCAAAACAACTTATTAAGTGCCTTTTTTTTAAAGCGTAGCCGGGTTAATAGTGAAAATATGAAACAGCTCCAACAGAAAGTTCGGGACGAGCTTGAAAACCACAGGAGCGTGCGACGTGTTAATTATCCAAACGGTTTTCGACTGACAACGAGCGCGGAGTCTATTCATAGGCGAGGCGTTAAACTCGAAAGCATCCTCAGGAGAAAAATGAACGGAACGATCGTAAGGAACGAAGATTGTTTATTTGCACGCGATCTATAGTAGGATTCCTCGACGAGTCACCGTTACCCGGAACGGAGATTCCTCCGATGCATTACTCATCAGGTAATTCGTACGTGTGGAAAGCGGTAACGCGTACGTGTTGCGTTCTGTGGGATTGCCCGGCGTTCTAATGAACCGTGAGCTTGTGTCGATCAACAAATTACACGTGCCGTGTAACTTGCGCGACTGTGTGTGCACATGGACAGAGAAAGAGAGACAAAGAGAGAGAGAGAAGGAGAAAGAGAGAGAGAGAGAAGGAGAGAGCTAGAGAGAAACGGATGGGGAGAGAACGAGACAGTAAAGGAGGACGAGCGAAAATAGATTTAATGTTATGTGAACGGCAGCGGGACACGCGAAGCGGCTGGACAATGTAGAGACACGTCCGTGGAAAGAATAGATCTACGAAATAAGTTTGACGAGAGCGAATCCGACAGGATTCATGTACTCCGGTACTCGCCCAATTTTGCTCCCGCGTACTCTTATTACCCTCTCATTCGCTGTCGAAGAGTAAGAAACTGAGCCTCGTGCGCTTTAACAGTAAACCTAACGAGCACTGAAAATGGCTACTATCCGTTGTCATATAAATACGACACAATCGAATTTATTTGGATTTTTTGCGATTTTTATTATAATGTCTGCTTAAATATAGAACCGTGTATAATCATAGCAGCATCTTTATAAATTCAATAATCGTGAAATACAAAATCTGGAAACAGTCGTTTGACCGTTAATGGTAGGTTTAAAATAGGTCTCGGTTCTGATCTTTGTACACTGCAGAATGTTTTTAAAAAATTTTATGTAGATGTGTTAAATATTGATGGAATGATGGTTAAAACAAAGGTACCTATACTGTTCTGCGAAGAGAATGTACTGTACGTGAATGTTCGATTTAAAAGATCGATTTTTTTACCATTGATATTGAAAGCATCATTGTTCGTGAACATTTTTAAAGAAAATTTCATTAAAATACTCTAATGGTCATGGAAGTTACAGGACTGAATGTAACTGGGTGCACCGTTCAGCGAAGAATTCAAGATACCGGTACTATCACCACACCTAGATACATATGAATTCGGACCCATGAAAGGAGAAAGAAGAAAGAGACGACGAAGATCACATTGCAGTGAGAGTCCTGTACGAGCCAAGAATTGTGTCGAAGTCGTTCGCAGATGTCGTGCAAGCCTCACTTCAAAGTTGTTTATCTCGAAACTACACTTTCAAGCACAGCGTGCCATTGTGTTTAGCTACCTAAAAGCAACCATTGATTTCACGTATCCAAAGAATCCGTGAATAGTGTAAAATTCGTTTACAGATCCTTTGAGTCACATCCTAGAAAAATCGTGACTTTGAAGTCTGTGTGTCTCGGAGCCACGCTCTTAAGCACAACGTGCCATTGTGCGTTGCCAGTAACCATTGATCTCGGCCGCGCAGTGGGTCCCGCGCCTCTCGAACTCAGCGAAGCTAGCATGCACTAATTGGTAAGATGGTGTTACCTCGTAGCTCCAGGTGCAAGGTATGCCAGCATACTTCTGCACGCACCTCCCCAGCTCGACGTCCTCGTGCGTGGTGTACAGATGTCTGAGGCAGTACTTGATGTGCGGCACGATCCTCCTCAAAGTCTCCCTGGAGAGAACGACGCCAGGCCCGCCCATACAGAAGTTCTCATCGTACTCCAAGGACAGCAAGCCGAATTCCTCGGAGTTCCCTCTGCCAGCTTGACCAATGTACATGGCTCTCCTGGAGTTGACAGATCGCAGGAGTTTCTCCAGACGATCCGTCCTCACGTAGACGTCATCGTCGGCCCTGAGGAACCACTCGAAACGGTCGCCGAAATTGTTCCACATGTACTGGAGCATCATGAACGACTTCTTCTGGGGCGGATAGGTGTCGTCGACGCGCGGCAGCGCCACCAAAGGCAAATCGGGACAGTTCTCCGGGACCGTGGAGCTCTCCGACGAGAAAAAGGCGATTTTACCTGGAAGGTCCTTACCCCAGGTCTCGTACACGGCCTTGGCCCTCGTGTCGAGGTACTTGCTGGCGGTCATCACGCCCACGAATACCAGGCTCGACGATGAACTGTTTATCTGCTCGTCGTCCGTCAGCCTGGGAATGTTACCCGTCGACAATGGCCTCGCGATGACGCGTGGCCCGGCCATCGAAGACGCGTAAACGTTGACCCGTTGCTGATGGCTGAACGACAGGATCCGGAAACTTTGGATCAGGAAACCTAGGAGAAGGCCCACTATCAGGCCCAGAACGGCGCTGGCCAATCCACGTCGTTTACGCATCACTGGGTGATACGTCACCTCCCCCATTGGTACTCTTCCGGGGTCCCTGGACCACCGGCTGGGTTCATCCTCATCTTTCTAACGATCGCCGCCGTCGTCTTTAACGATTCGATTGTGCTAATTCGCGAAATTCCCGGGAATTCGACCGGGCCCATTGCTCCCTCTGGAAATGAGCGCGGGCTCTGATTAGACCTGCGGACCAAAAATGTCACATTTTAATTGTTTCTCACTGGACGAGAATGGGAAATTTTGTAACGGTGACAAAAATTTGGGAAATCATGGTTCGATAGAAGCAACCGTTGCCGTTTTTCGATAGGATTCAAGTTTCTAAAGCTTATTCGATTAGGTGTTCCGTCCAAAATGGTACTATAAACGGAACCATAAAAATCTTTGAACTTGTTCCTGGCTAATAAGTACATCCATTGTGCCGATTTCATAGTGTCTTCTATTGTATGTGGATCATAAAATATTCTCAATAAGCCATTGTGCTGGCAAGCATAAAGGCTCAGGAAAGGCGACTATTATTTTAAAGAGTTTCTTGGCTCGACAGAGAAGGTACACCGACTTGACCGAGTTAGATCCCCAAAGCGACTCCTCTCCAGCCTCCACTGGACCTTGATCCAAGGCTGTTTGCCGTTTAAAGTACAAACTTTGACTGTGTGTTTTTCGTCGTTTCTCGGCAAGACTACAAAGAGGATCGTTGTTTGTCCAGTCATTTGCTTTTACGAGAGAGAGACAGACAGAGAGAGAGAGAGAGAGCGAGGGAGAGAGGGAGAGAGAGAGAGAGAGTCAGAGTGAATCGGACGAGTCCCCGTTGCGTTTTATCAGCGGCGGATTATATTTGCTTATGACGTAAAACAGGAATATTGATCGTGGCTAGAACTTACATCGAATCCTACCATTAGTCCCGGCGACTGTATTTTGCGGAGTTTGCTGGGAAACTGTCCGCGAGTTTTCGAGCACCTGACGCGTCTGGAGTCCATGTTAATCTGAAAGGAACACAGATAGTGTAGTGAGCTTACGAGATAAGCTGATCGATGATTCGTCGACCAAAATTGATACGATCAATATCTGAGTGCCTTTCCTCGAAAGACTTGAGGTCGCACACGTGCTAAGAGACGAAAGTACGTCAGCGATTAATATTCGGAGAGGATATGTTCTTCGTTGTGCGGTTATTTCGCAATCGATAAATCGACGCATCACGGTTCGAATTCAACAGACGCGTACTCAATGATGCGTATTGTTCAATTATCGATCGCGACGATCGAAATGTTCGCCGTGTCACGCAATAAAACTGATTCAATTGGGGCTATCGAGCAGCGTATCCACGTGGTTGTCGCGCTTATTGACTCGACGTGCTTTTTATTTTCCATACGGTTGATAACTGGACTAGCAGGATCTTTTATGCGAAATAAAAGTTGCTGCACCGACTACAAAGAAATCAATTCTAAATACAGTTTCCTTAATCGGTTTTATAAGTTGACGTTAATATATTGGTAGTATTAAATTCCTTTTATCTCTTGTGTGCTTTACGAATACATCGAATCCGCAGCCTATTGATAACACGCACTAAGCGGCCCCAGAAACTCTCAGGTTCGAATTGCACAATGCAGTTTCTATGTATGTAGTATGTAGTATACAATAAGCAACAAGCCGACACGCCGTTATAAGACGTTCTCGGTGAATTAAGCGTGCGGTTACTGTTACCTTCGCGAATTAGACGGAGGAATGCGTATACTACACGTGCTGCTAACCAGGGGCATTACCCAATTGTTCCAAACTGTGTGCCGAGGCGCACAATGCAGAATATTCTGTACCTTTCCTTCGAGATGGATTTATGCATCGTTCACGCTAAATTATCGCTTTACACCTACGTGTTATTTTATAATTATTCAAATTCTAAAGACGCTCTCGTGGGAAACGATTGAATATTGTTGAAGCTCGTATTGCGATAAAAACCGTAGGAGATCTCCGTTGTCGGTTTTACGAGACGATAAACACGCCGCTGTGGAAAATGAATGAATACATCCGGTTATTGAAGCCAAGTATTGTTGCAAAAATTCTTCAAGATCTAAATTCACAAATACTTCTGTGGGGAATGAATGAATACGTTGAACGATTGAAGCAGACACTGCGATAAAAACAATATGAGATCAGAAATGAAAAATGGTGAAATAAAACACTACCTTATCTTGGATTTTATGAATCATGTTCACCCTCAGAGAACGAATACAGTCTGATTTTTGTGAAACAAAGTACTCTCTCGTCTTCGATGTTAAAAAACTATGCTCACCTTCGCGAAACAAGTACAGCCAGCTAGAACGCAGCTACTTATTGAATATTTTTCTGTGTACCCTGTTTCGAGGCGAGGTTTCATTGAGATTCCGCGCGTACTAATTTCCCGGCGACGTGACGCAATTAATTGAAGTGTACTCGCAAGCCCTCGAACGATACTTCGGATACTCGACGAACGTTATCTCGTCCATTAGAGCGGCTACTCAAATGTTTTCCTCGTTCAAAGTTATAAGCATACCGGCGAAACTCTCCTAGGAATTTTAGTGGAACTCTCGTCGATGGTATCTGGCCGGCAATAACGCGAGGAAAGGACTGTTCCCTTCAGAACTCCTTCTGTGGTCGGTCGGCCGAATATTTATTCCCTAAATCGGCGTAGACAAAGGGACAGAATTGTCCCTTGCCGAAACCGGTTCTCTGCCGGCTGATGTACATATCAGAATGCGGGCAGTCATCGAATCTCGGGGCTGTGGCGTAATTTATTCGATCGGATTCGAAGAATAAACTCGACGCACCGGTAAAAGTAAATTGCAAATAATTAGACGGTTAACGCTCTCGTTAACTGTAAATTAACGATCGCGGCCGAGTGTAAGGCCGCTGATGGTCATCCATGATTGTTTCTAGCCGCAACCCGTACGCGCGTTTCCGTTCTCACAATCGCGGCAGGATTACGCGGTACAGAATGAACCGGAGATTCCGTTAATACGATTTATCGTGGTCCCGAAGAAACGAAAGCACGACGAAAGGCAATCCGTATAATATAGCGTTTCTTCGTGTCCATAATCTTATCGGTGCCGTAAAAAAGATTAGCCAGAAATACATAGTATGTCGTGGCGAAGATAATTCACAGAAAAATACTAAATTTGGAACTCCTGGATGTTCGTGAATCTTCGATTTCGCTGAATCGCTGGCACCGCGCCGCGAAAATTGCAATACCACCTACATCATTCGCAAAATTTAGCTCTGATACCGTTAGAGACGCGTTCCGTGAATCGCTGTCGCTGTCGGTGACCGGTGTCGCTGTTGACAATCGCGATTACACGGCACGAATCCACGAAATCCCGGTTGTTCGTCCCGTTAAAGGATAGGATACGGAGTGACGCGCCGCGGACGAGAACGTGGATGAAAGACGGTAGAACCGGTTTCAGCCGAAAGTCAGTTCCAGATCGCTAGTTCCCGCATTCACCGTCTAGTTCATTACTGTGAAGAAGACGGGAACGAGCTGGCGACAATGAGCCGCGATCCGAGTTCGTCGACTCATTGAACTCTATCGAAAATTCTCTTCACGCTCTGAACAACCTCTACAAATGGCCCCACGCTTCCCACGGTGATCTGTAGAACCCTGAAGAGCATCACTTTGAAAGCAGCATGCAGCTAGTTCGACCCTTACAATTCCCATTTTGAAATTCCACCAAAGAAACTTAGCGTTCACGCAAAATTTCTATCCAAACGAATCACTGACGAACGACACGAGCCAGTGACAATGAGCTTGAGCCTATTTGAGTTCGTTGACTCGTTGAACCTCTTCCAAAAATTGTCTTCGAACCAACAACTCTGTTTAGTCTAACAAGCTGCGAAGAATTAATTTGTGACGAGAATAGAATTACTTCGACCCACAGACTATCCGTTTTGAAAATTTTACGTGGGATCTTACCACAAAATTGAAATACGTACTTACAGAAGCAAACAGACTAATGGCAATCAAATCCTCAAGCTGAAGTACTTTGACACTTCCCAGAACGTTTCTGAACAACCTAGCTTGCTGCAAAGACTATGAATTACTTCGGGGCGATGATAGAATGACTTCAACCCACAGACTGCTCATTTTAAAGATTGAACGAAAGTCCTAGCCGCAAAATTTAAACAAATGTGGCAAACAGACCAAGACGAGCTGTTCGAGCTTAAGAACTTTGACAGTTGACGGGACCTTTCGGAGTAAACCTTTATTAATTCGCAACGACGTGTGTCAATTGAAGATTCTCCGAAGGATCCGATCATAAAATCTGAATGTAGGAAACGATCCAGAGAAAAGGTTATCGACAGGCAAAAGCCGAGTCAGAACGGTCGCATTCTCGCCGGACTGACCTGACCGGCTGAGACCCGGCCATTAGGAGCTGTTACGAGGAACGAGGTCTCCGCTAATTGTTCCCACAGACAGATCTACGCAGGATCATCGTGGCAATGGCACGTTAACGGGGCAGATTTGTCGCGGTCGTGACTCGACTCGAAGACAAACCTTGTTGTTCAATCAACCGGTAGGAATCACGAGTCATCGACATTTCTGGCTTGAACACGGTCTTATAAGCGGCTGACGGTGTCTAGACAAGGATAACTAAGCAACCTCGTCATGCAGCGACTCAAACAATCGTCCTTCGCGTGTCCACTGTATTCCCAAATTTGAGCACTTACTTGGAACTTAACAAATTTCGGGATCCACTGGATCACGCGCTGTTCACTAGCTGGAAATCTCGCTGAATCCACCCACGAGATTCCGATCCGAAGATCACTGTTCGCACAAGAACTGTGTTCCACTAACGACTTCCGATACACCGGTTTAATTAGCGGACGGCCGAGGCAGATGCAGCGAGTTGCAGGCTCCGAATGCTTTTCGGGGTTCCACGTGGTCTATCCGGCGGCGAAAAAAGCCGCGGCTGGGCCCAGCCGAGTCCCCCGCGGCATCAGAGGCCCATCGGTTCGGATGATCACAGGCCCGATTTAGAGGATCGGACGAGAGAAACGTGCAGATGCTCCGGGCCGCAGAGTGGCACCGGCCGCGGACGTGTTGCGAGCAGGATGTCGGGACAGCGACTGAACGAGAAGAGACCGAGCCGGCAGTCAGGCTAGCTAGTAGTCAGGCAGCCGAGCAAGCAGTCGGGCAAGCAGTCAGCCAGGCAGCCTGTGATCGGCTCGCCTGATCGGTCTATACTAAACTCCCTCGACACGTCCGCGTCTCCATCGGCCACGGGCACACGAATCCTCTCGGTTTCGGATCCGAAGTTAACGGACACACGCATGTCCTACGTCCCTCTGCTCCTGACCTCGGCAACCTTCGACTCCCTTAGACCCTTCCCCTCCTCTCTGCTCCCCCCTGAGGCCAAGGATTGGCTTTGACCACGCGATGCTCGACGGATTCCTCGAGATTTCCAGATGCACGTGCGCACATCCATGAAGAAGAGGATAGCTTATGCAAGAACTTACGGTATCCCCTAACCGTGTTTCTTCGTGGTCTTTCAGCGCGTCCGGAATCTCGACAGATGGGTAACTTGCTTATGCCAGCACGCACGATTAGCAGTGCCCAGCGTAGCCTGAAATTATTAGGCTCGCCGCTGAAGAAGATCCTCGCGGACGCTTCGGTGCTCCCTGGCTGGGGAGATGCTCCGATTGTTTTTTATTTTTTTTTTTTGTTTTAATCGGTTCAGTATACATATACTTGGTTTGCGTTGGAAATGTTTGTTTCCGTTGTTTAGATTTCGTTGTTGATACGTTCTAGTTCCACGAAGCCGAGCTTCTATTTTTATTGCGCTATGGATTATCGATACAGACCCGATTACCTAAATTTTGGAGCGGGACCCGCGATCGAACGTGCGCGAGGTCTAAGTTTAGAACTCGTGACCCTCTAAAAATATTTTCTTATCTGTCGGAAGCGGCTTCGAGTGTCATGGACGGAATAAGCGACCGTCTCCTTTAAAATTCATTCATCGTGTACATATACATATATATATTCCTCTGGTACCGTATACTAGAAGAAGACGCACTCGCGCGGTCGTCTTTGTCAACAGCAGATCAACCGGGGAACAACAGCCTCGCCTTTGAACGAGTTCCCGGTATCCTCTCCGCAGGCAATTGCTTCCGATATCGTGTCCGTTCCGAATCGTTTTGCACGGATGGCGCACAGCTGATCTCGGCTGTTTCGTCTTCGTTCTCTCCGAGCTTTCTGTTTCTCGGTCGCGCGATATAGCGTCGTCGCACACGTGTTTACTCGAGCAAAAGCGAGAACGAAGCAATATGTGTGTACGCGGGCAAGATCTCTTGTTGGCGTGTTGTGTAACGCGTCGCGTGCAGTGAGCGTTCAAGAAACACCTACGGGAGATCGCGTGTGCTCTCCGCGAAATGTGCAACTGCATGCGCAAGGCGTAGGAGAGAACTCGCTCGTCGAACAAAACGGGCTGGTTGGTAAGAACAGCCGAAGCTGACACACTATAGCCCGGCGTCCGTAAAGCAGGAACTTCCGTCGAAACAGAAGTGAATTGAACTACCTTTACGCTTCGTGAATTTCATATTATCCCTCGTTCGACACGCTCGATTCTTGCCCGACCGGAACGATCGGATTAAGACGACCGGCGACGTAGGTGTGCTCGAAAACCATCGGTAAGATCTGGATCATTGACCGTGCGGATCGAGACTTTACGGATTGCTCGATAAACCGTCGAAGATCGCTGGAACCGGGCCAAAGATTCGTATATTCATTTTGCCTGTGGCTGGCGACTGAGATTTTTCGACGTACCGACCGAGCTGGCTGAAACCGACATTCTAGATTGAATTGTTTCTTGCGTTTTTCGTAATTATTACCGTAAAAGTGTCCTAGCTCTCAGCTTTTTGCCTGTTATTTCTAACCGTGCACGAATCGAGAGCGCTTCGAGAAAGTATATTGCAGTCTTGTGAAAAAAATGCAGTTATTGTTCTTCCGATTAATCTAACATTACATTCGTGACTAGAGCCTACGAAATTTCTATAAATCATCCGATACTGTGGGGAAATACGTGGATCATTGACCTCCAGCTGGAGATTTTTCGCATTCCCTGTCGTAGGATTGCGGGTCGGTCATACAGGAAGTCTTTTTTGGCCCGCTTACGCGTTGGTCCGACGAAATTGATTCATCTGGACGGCCGAATAACTCAAAGGGGGGAAACGCGCTCATCACAGGCCTGGTGAAATGATTTTATTTTTAGACCACGTGGAAATCCAGCGGCCGGAAAGCCGCACACGCACAAACCGATCCCTGGAATTCTACACATGCGATAGCTTAGGTTTTTGGGACATCCTTATGCACGATTCCACGCGAACGGCTACGCTCGACTCGGGTTTACAGCTTCCCGAGAACATGGCGATCCCTAACACATGGGGGAACAGACAGATAGAAGAGAATTGTCTGGTCGTATGGTGCAGCGATTAGGAACAGTCCCTCGCTGTTTGTGCGTCGTTGTGTTCGTCGTGTTTTTAGAATCTGGAATTTTGATTGTCGATTAATTTCGATGAATCATTGAAGACGAGGTTGCACGATTTCTGTAGAAGTTCGGCAAATTTTGTCGTGTCGGATGTTCATTGCAGTTAGATTTTAAAGTATGGAATTTGTTTGTTGTTGAATTTCGACGAATTTTGGAAAACGACGTAGCACGTGTTTTGCAGAAATTCTGAAATTCGACGTTGAAAATGTTCACACATGTGGTATCGCATTATCTCGGCTTTATCAGATAAGAGAGCCGACCCCTGCGTAGCTCGAATGCAAAGAAGCGAAAAACACGAAGCGAACGTTACGGCGTAAAAATGATCAGTTGTTTCTCTCGGTGCTCCGTCGCATTCCCTTTGTTATTGTTTAAAACGTTTAATAGCGCGAGCACGATACACGCGTAACGTTTCACGCGGTATTAGCGACGCCCCGGAACGTTCTTAATTAAATTTTTGCGACAAGAATGTATCAAATTACGCGGACTTAATGCTCGGATCGTTCTGCACGAGTGCCTTATGAAATTATTACCGGTAGAGAGACTAATGTATTGCACAATGCGGCGGTTCTTATGCATTATGCAACGACTGCGAGATTGCGTTTCGTTCGAGAAGAAAATCGTTCTACTCTTAATAAAAAGAAAGATTAGCGAGAGGCGTGACACGTTTCTCGCTTATGGTGAAATTATTTTTTGCGTTATCGAGAAAATAATAACCTAATTGATGGTATGAGATAATATGCGATTCAAACATTGCCGCCAATCCGAGATCAAAATGGCGGGAACCAGCTATGTGACGACAGATCGTTGAACCCATATGCACTACTGCATTCAACAAATATATTATTTCTATCGTGTTCCCTGTCGATCTCTCGATATTACGATTCAAAAATTATTATCAACCATCTCAATGATCGTTTATTTAATGTTTCAGATCAATGAAAATAGGTAATGCTATACTCAGGGCCGTCTCAACGCGAGGCTTATTAATGATGCATCAAAAATCGAATCGTGTGAATTATGCATCTCGCTAGCCAATGCGTCGCTGGCCAAAATAAAGTTATCAATTTTCCGGAAACTATACCATTCCGCGGTTCGTAGACGTTATTAAAAACAAAACCGAGTGATATTTAACGGAATTGAAATGATTATATATAATTTAATCGGTAAATTTTTAGCTAACATCGTACAAATCAATTGTGATTTGTTGCAACGAATTCTTTTGAAACCCAAGCACCAATGGATTTCGATTAAAAGCCAGGAATTGATCAATGATCGAACATCGACGATCAATATTAAGAGTCAATAATTAATTAAATCAATTGAGATTTCTTGCCATGTATTTCCTGGAATCCCAAGACTTGGTGAATTCCGATTAAAAGCTATCAATTTAGCGGTGAACGATGAATATTTTTATTTTCAAGTCAACTGTCAAAGAATAATAAATACAAACATCGATTGAATCAATCGCGATATCTTTCAATCAACGTACCAACGAATATATTTATGAACGAATCAAGAAAACAGAAGTATGAATCGTTGGGACGCCGGATTTCGATTAAAAACACTGAAACGACCATGAACTGATAGTTTCCGGCGGTTCGTAGAGGGCGCGTAGCTTCGGTAAGTTCGCACCTGAGGCGCAACGGTCGACGGTTGCTGATTTGACTCGGCTGTCTGGCGGAAGTGACGCGATTCGCTTCGTTACGTTTACATTCTGTTCTCGACGTCGCGTTCATTGTGGGGAGCCATTACCCTCGTCCGCGCTAAGCATCGTGCCATATTCCCGTTCGCGCCCTTATACTAACAACATTCTCGTAGTTTTAAGTGAAATATTATGAGAGTGAAGACCGAAATGGACGACGACGAAAAGGGGTGAGTAGAGAGACAACAAAAACGGCGGGTTTTACGCGCGAGACTGTTGGGATCGGGACGCGTACACGGCCCGACGGCTCTTATTGCGTGGGATCTCCATTTGCGTGTCGGGCTCCGTACGCGTCTCCTCTCGGCGAACGTTGATTCGCGATCGATCCCGTGCGAAATCGCGGCTGTTCGACGACCGGAGACGTCATCGGGCCCTCGCGTTCCTCCCGAGGCTGCCTCGAGGCCAACCTTTCTTCCCCCCGCTGTTCGACAGAACGGCTTCGAGGTAGTTTTTCTCGCGACGGGAGGAAGTATTATCAGCACCGCGAATATATCCTTCCAACGCTTTCAAAACCGAGCCTCCGCTTCGAACAACCAGAACCGCGTTCTTACCGAACTCTACCCGCTCGAGAACGCCTCGTAATTTCTATTCGTATACCTTATTATTTTAATAATAACAACTTCCCAACGGGCTCCCGAGAGTTTTGGTCCAACGGTTCTTGCAGTTCTACATCTCCAACTAGAGCCCTCCTTTGGAAACCCCTCAAAACTAACTCGCACTCCTAATTATTCACCGATGCCGGCTCCTCTCCTTTACCCGGCACGATTGCTTTTTCTCATCGGGGAAACCCTAGCACTTTCATCGTTCACCCTCTCTTTAAATGCTGTTTACGATTTTTTCCATCCTCCGATTAACTATCGGAGACTCTCTCTCTGAAACAAATTCTAATAGCAAAGCGAAGCTATCCTACTCCCGTTGCACTTTCATTTTACCTGCATCAACAATGCACCCTAGACCTTCTTAGACAATAAAAACTGTATACCTGTGTGTTCTAAGTACCCTTAACAACAAAATGGCATTTTATTTCGATTCGGAGGGGACCGATGAATTCCGTTCGAAATCACGAGACTGAATCAGCATTATAGCGCGAGGGGTTGTAAAATCTTTAGGGGCGACTATAGCCGCGTTTAGTGTAAAGCGTCCGGCCGATGTTGGCCGACTATAGTCGCCTTTAGGATGGAAAGAGTTGATCCAGCGTTATGTCGATGATTTCGCGACTTTTCAGTGTATCGCCGCTGCGCGAAAGTACACCGCCGCGTCGCGTTACATCCTTCGGTTCTAGATCCCCTATTTTTATGCTCTATATCCTGAACAGCGTTTTCGTGCTCTCTCGTCGTTGTGCTTTTTCTCGCACACGCTCGACTAACCGAGAATATTGTGCGGCCTGGGCTTTATTTCATAGTCATTTTAACTGTACTTGAATAATCGTAGATCGCTTCTATTAATCGGCGTTATTTTTTTTTTTAAGCATCGAAATTAAATTATAAAATTCTCGAAGTTTCACTTGGGTAGTAATTAAGATAAGTGGAATAAATATCTGTGATTATGAATCGGTGTAGAATTAATGTTTATATTTATGGCCAATTTGCGAATTTCATTTCTAAATTAATACTAATTATGCAATCTTGTTGTTTCTCCTCTGTTGCTGCAGAAAGTTGTTCGTGGGTGGTTTGTCTTGGGAGACAACACAGGAAAATCTACAACGCTACTTTGGCCGTTACGGCGAAGTAATCGACTGCGTTGTAATGAAAAATAGCGAGTCCGGTCGCAGTCGTGGCTTTGGATTTGTAACGTTCAGCGATCCGGCTAATGTCCCTTTGGTTCTCCAGAATGGTCCGCATCAACTTGACGGGCGCACTGTGAGTACAGCTCTTGGTATAAGGAAGTTTCGTGGTTTGTTTTGTTCGGGTTGTATCGATGCATTGATTTGGATGATTTTGTTTACAGATTGACCCAAAACCTTGTAACCCACGTACTCAACAGAAGCCAAAACGTAGCGGAGGTTTCCCAAAAGTTTTCCTTGGTGGTTTACCAAGTAACGTGACAGAGACGGATCTCAGATCTTTCTTTAATCGCTTTGGCAAGGTCATGGAAGTAGTGATAATGTATGACCAGGAGAAAAAGAAATCTAGAGGTGAGTACGCTGCACTAATTATCTCTATTTATATTATAGCATTGTTTTGCGTAGTTTCCACAAGAGGCTGATAAACAGGATGCTAACATTCTATTTTATTTTTTGACCCTTGTGGGAGTTATAAAAAACAATGAATCACAAAAATGGAAAGTAGTCTATTTTTATCATCTTGTTTATTGCGTGACCAAAATTATAGTCAGAATTCTTGAAATAAATTTTTTTGTACAGATAACGCTTATATCGGTAAAGAAATATGTATTTGAAAAGAAATTCTGTGTATAGAGTTAATGGTCGTATTTTTGACGATGACAAATAGAAATCAAAAATTCTGACTTGAATGCAGCACACCCATTTGAAGTACATTCTCAAAATTTTGTCCAGTTCTTAATCTAAAAATAATGCATACGTACTAGGACTAGCAAATAATTACTTAAAAGTTAATCACAGTTCTATGCTTAAGCCAGTCAATAATAAATGGTCATTGAACTTCCCCTGCTTGATTACCCTTCCTTTTTGTTTTTAAATGACCCTGCTCTTGCTTCCTTTGATAATTATAATTAATACATCCTGATTCATACTCTTCTTAATTAATATTGTTTATTTTCGATATGTATATATATATGTATACACGCATATATATATATATACACATATGTTTATGAAATACTTTAAGCTCCTATCCACAAACTGAAACTTATATGCATTATACTTATATAGTTATTTATGTAGTGTTTTTATCCTATTTTGCTACACTTAATAATTCGCCTTGTCTTACCTTAAAAAGAAGTTAAGATAATTATTTATGTTACATTAAATTACATTTAAATGTATTTACACATAATGTGATTTTGGCTAAGTTTTTATTAAGAATAGGTTATTAAGTACATAAGTTAAATGTACATAACATAAGTTGAAGTTAAGCTATTAGTAAGATACGTTGTACGTCCTATTTTTTATTAAATTATATCCACCTATATTTGTCTTGTTCCACTGGATAATAAGATCAATTACTTATATTTATCATTAACCGGCATAATGTTATATAAAGAATTAATCTTAAATATTAGTATACAATTTATAACTAAAATAAAATTAGGGTATCATTAATTTCTATGGCTTTTTAGTATAGAATAATTTTTGCCTTAACATTGGTGTCCTTGTGGTTAAACAATATAGTAAATACGAGATACACGTTTATATCTTTCTTTCTTCTTTAAATATTTACTCATTTTTGGTGGCTGCATTCAAGAAGTTAATGTGTTCTCATAGCTCAAGTGAATTTTCGTTTTTACGCATCTTATGATTTTTTTTTAACAGTGTGGATTGCTTTGTATATTAATCTTTCAATACCATAACTAGAAAAAAATATTCTCTTCAGAGGATAAAAACATCGTCGAGACGACACCACAATTCGACAATAATCTCTCGCCATTTTCGATTTACGTACGATCGATTCTTTCAGTTCTAATCACAAAAAAATATATATATATATATATTGCCAAAAAGAAAAGCTTCTTCAAAACAGCCATCATAAATTTTTTAGATTAAGTACATTAAGCTTTATGTGCACATATAAGATGGATAGTGATAATAAGTATCTTGAAACTTCTAGAGGATGCATGTTTTTAATCGATATTAAAATTGTAATATTAAATTATTTATACACTCAAAAATACTCCAAATTAAGTGTAGTCACACGTTATATCATTAACATAGAAGAAGTAATTAGATATAATGGACAGTTGAAAACCGAATTGTACGAACAAGCTGTAATCTTCACAAAAAGTTTCGAACGGGTTCATAAAAATGAGAACAAAAGAGTAAAAAAATAAAAGGTGTATTTGTTGTGTAAATATATGGGGCAATTTTTGATATACTATCACGTTTGGACGGCAGGATTTGGCTTTCTCAGCTTCGAGGATGAAGATGCAGTGGACCGGTGTGTCGCCGAGCATTTCGTCAACTTGAATGGAAAACAGGTATAGCATACCTACACACTAGCATATATTATATATATATAAATATAAATAACTTCTACAATATAATACATAATATCTCTAGAATAATGTAATGTAAAATAATAATAAGTACGATCGTTAGCATAATCTAATTTAATTACATACTCTTACATAGTCTTAACTATTAATCTTAGTTATAGTACTTATTTTATTTTACACTATTTTTTCGTACTATGTTAAACGCTAAACAACTGTACGCTTAGTTACTATGTAAGTATCAGTTAAAGAAAAAGATCCAGATAATCGAAAAACCAAAAAAAAAAAATTTACACGATGCGAAGAGAAACGATTCGAGAACTGAAAAATTTAGCATATACATATATCTAGTATATTTGTGTAAGACTTGGCGAGTTTTCTAAAAAAAAAAAAAGAGAAGCTTCGATCATTGTGAATGAAATTAAGGCAACAGGTGGGATAATTTTGATTCTATCTGTTGCATTATCTCGGAGACCTGTGTGGATTGGCGGGAAACTATCTTTATAATTCGGTTCGGGTTTTCTTCTGGTTGCAGGTTGAGATCAAGCGTGCGGAGCCGCGTGACTCTTCCAGTAAGATGAACGACAGTCATCAAGGACAATGGGGTCCGCCGCAACCTGGCGGACCTCCGATGGGAATGGCGGGGAATATGGGACCCATGGGCGGGCCCAATGGGCAAATGGGTGGACCGATGATGGGAGGCCCGATGGGACCACCGGGGAACATGATGCAACAGTACCAGAGCTGGGGAACAAGTCCTCAGACGGGTGGATATGCTGGATATACCACTCAATATAATTCTCAGGGCTGGGGTGCGCCTCCTGGACCTCCTCAGCAACAACAGATACCACCACCCCCTCATCATCAATGGGGTAGTAGTTACAACGTTCAGCCTGCAGCAGCTACTCAAGGTTACGGCAGCTATGGTGAGTTTCCCAAAGAATCTTCTCATTTAGCGAAGACATTTCAACTAAGTTCGACTCCATAGACGATTGAGACTGTTCGACAGAGTCGGAGGAATTAATTAATCACTTAATTCACGACGTAGAACATCAAAGATGTTGAATAGAAGTTTCTTGTACTGTCCGCGGCTGAGAAGAAGGCAATCGGAATGACACAGGGGCAATTGCCGATTTTATCAATTCACCTATTTCGAAATTTACTAGAACATCGTGTAATTCGATTACAAGTTTTTGCTTGTAGGTAGTTTTGCAAGACTGCGTAAAACAGCTGAGAAATTTTGGCATTATTTACGAATATAATGGGGATCGGTAAAATAATAAATTATTGCTGCAAAAGTTAGAGTCTGGCTCTAGGACTGCGGATCTTTATGCGAATTCTAAATTACATGGCTCACTTTACAAAAACCAGCACAAGGAACATGTTCAATTTATCAACTAGAAAGTTCCTTATAGTAAACGTAGAGGAAAGTTGTCACTAACGTTTGTTACTACGCATGTTTTCTTGTGTTTGAAAAATACGCGCATACTTTAAATGCATAAAGATCCTAATGACCAATCAGATCCAAGTTCCTTCCAGCTGCCTGCTTTACAGCTACGGACAGTACGTTTCCGTCGAGTTGCTCTCGAAAAGTTAGCGTTTCGCAACTCGTTGTTTCTGTTTTCGTTTGCTATTTAAGGACAACACACGATAAGGTCATAGTTATAAAGATTAACAATAACTTTGATCCTGTCCTCTCCCCCTCCATCCTCCTTGGAGATGTTAGGAGAAGAAAGAGAAAAATATGAACACGAGAAATGATTGGAAAAAAAAGAAAGAAAAGAGAAAACAAATACCTATAGAACGCGAGATTAATTATCTTTATTTCGATGCCCCCTGGAGGTTGCACACCATGGAAAGAGAATACATTAGGACAATCATATGAACGAATATCTTGGATTGATTGTGTCTGTTCAAACTCTCATTTAATTGCTTGCTGATACGTACACATACACGTGTATCTTTTCGCGTGTTCACCGTCGCGAATTGCGTTTCAACTTCGTACCGTAATCATCTCTCATCATTAGCGGGAAAGAACGAATTCGAGTCGACGCTTCCCGATACATTCGACCTCGTGATCATGCTCTTTTTTCCCACACACACACACGCACAGAGTTTGCGCTCGATCCTCCTTCTCAGAGTATCAAGCCCAAACAAATTCGTGAGACAAAAAAACATGTGAAATACGTGTAGGAACATTGCCATTAGCAAAATTAACCGAATTCAAGTGCCAAGACTGCAACGAACGAGCAAGCTTTAGTTGTTCCTTTAAATTTGCGCCTTCATCACCTTTTAGGAGAGAGAGAGAGCGAGAGAAACTGTTATCATTTCATTATTGTACCGATTTTCACATGTTTTCAGAAGAGAAGAATCTCAGAGGTAAGTTCTCACCATTAGCGATCGGAAAAAGAAAACGCTTTGGAGTCTGTTGCTTAAAGTTCGCATCTTTTTTACAGCAATTAATTACGGTCGCCGACAGATCGCGGCGATCCGCTGGTATTTTGAGCATTTTCTTTGAAGTCTCATGATTCCATTAAAACACCGCTTATCGGTGCATGCTTGGCACTGAAGTGGTTGACCAAGTAGGCTACGTTCATTCTGCTGCCGGCGCCTCTGATTCGATCAGAATTATTGGTCACGGTAAAATTGCATTTACTCGCGCCACGATGGCTAACTTTTATAGGGTTTTGCGGCTTGCCGGGGGTAGATTGTAGGTTTCGTTGAGGGGGAGCGCAGCAGAGTGAACGTAGCCTGAGAAAACTGCATAAGAAGACGTCGGTGGTCGGTGACACGTGTTTTGTGTGGTTGATGATCGCAGGTGGGCCGGCGGCGGCCGCTTCAGGGGGCTACGGGCCCACGGCGGGTACTGGCGGGGCTGCGGGGGGCGGGCCCGGGGGTTCCTGGAACTCCTGGAACATGCCACAGAATGGGCCACCTCCAGGGACCCAGCCACCACCTCAGCCCCCTCAGCCCAACTCCTCGCAGCCCAACTCCAACTCGAACCCCTCTGGCCCGCAGGGTGAGTCTTCAAGCTCAGTCAATCAACGTCTTTCCTCTTTCCACCCTTTCGCATCGTACAGCTCCAGTACCAACTATTTGACTATAGCTAAAGCCATCTACTGTTTCCTTCTCTATTTCTGTCTGTTTAGTTTAGTACGCTGACCCACCCTCAGGTTCTCCTCTTTTTCCTTCTCGAATGGAAAAGGACGACTGCCTCCCTCCCTCTCTTTTCGATGTCGATCTCGAAGAACTCGGTCTTTTCTTTCCTTTTTTTTGTGGTTGTTAACCCTTTAATCGTTTTACTTTAACCCTCTATGGCTCCGTGGAACTTTGGAGTCGCATACTGATACGTCAGTGTTTTCGATTGTTATGTTTAGCTTCGGTGTGTGATAAGAGTGTCTTGTTCTTTTTGTGTGTCTCCTTTTTTAACCATTGGATCAATGTTATGCATCGCTGTTGTCGATACTTGTTTTGTACACGTGTGAGTAAATTCAATTTTTCGTTGAACTTGTGTATTCGTTGTTAATTACTTTGTATATAGACGACGATATTCGCTGTTTTCATGTTGCAGAAAGATGTTTACGTTTATGACAAAAAATTCGGGCTATAGAGGGTTAATCTTGAAACCGCGCGCGCACCTGTGTGCTTGTTTTTAAACGTTGACGAGTTGACTCGACGAAGTACATTTACAGTGAAATTGAACGAAGTAACAAAATGACAAATTCTTCTGGTCGATGTTTTGAAGAGCTTGTATATTCATGGTCTAAAGATTAGCTATAATTATTGAAAAAAATTTCCTTTTGGTTAATTCGAGTTAAGATCGAAAGGGTTAATGTTACCTTTGCCAGTGTCAAGCCTCCCGGGTCGTGTCTAATTGTTTGTGTCTAATTGGGTTTGCGGAAACCCAAGAGCTTGTATGCATTGGGGTCGGAAGAACGCGAAAGCATTGTACTGTGATCAATGAGTAATTAATTATTTTTTAACGAATCAATTGTCCGATCCCGTCGACGACGATGTTATCCCGCGATCCCGGAAATTTCCCTTTGTTTTCTATTTGTTTTTGTGAATTTGTTGGTTCGCTTTTTGGGCCGAAGGCATGCGTGATCATGTACGTGCAGCGAATATACGTGCAAGCAAATATCGTACTGGAAATTAAAGTGAGACCGTTGATTAGAAAGACGATATGATTGCGATGACTCTATAGACTATGTTTTAGTGAAAACATCTCTTTTTTTTTTGTTTTTAGAGCTACGCTTGTCCATAGTATTTTTACGCTTTTCTGATTGTTAGCCGGCAACAGTAGTAATCGTCCAAATTATCGCACTTCCTCATTCATCATTTCACTGTTCGACTTTGATGTACTTGTTTGAACTCTTCCTTTTTTTTTGTTTTGTTTTGTTTTTGTACCATGTGAACCAATACAAGTATTTTCTTTCTACTTACGTTGGTTGTTTTTTCTTTGTACTCAAGTATAGTACCTCCTAGAATACAAATAGTTGATTAGTGATCGGCGCCTTATGTAATTAGACATAGAGCAGTAGGTATTTGGAGAAACTAGTTTCGTATGATTACAATTCCTTTGTTTTGCTCGAATCGGACGGTATATCTAAATTCCTCGTTTTTTTTGTTCTCAATTGATTAGCGATTCGCAAGTAAAGTATGATGGAACAATCCTACTCTCGCTCCTTTCATTTCCTGTATATTGCCTACCAAGCAGAGTTAGGCGACGTATTCATGTCTATTTTCTTTCGTAATAAACATTCTACCGTTCTGATTTATTCATAATTCAACAAAAAAAAAAAAAATCATTTTTCTAATAACAACAATAGACATCGATTCGTGCGCCGTAGAATCCTGAGATCAGTATATACATATGTCCGCGCTAGACTTTCTCCGGACGACTAGTTCTTTCTCTCGAGCTCCTTTACGAAATTACATTTACAAGAGTGGCGTCGGCTTTGCGAATGTCCATTTAATAAATACCACGTCAGAGAGCGAAAGCAGAACACGCTTGAACCGTTGTCTATACTGGTCTCAGGATTTTATACAAATACAACTACGCTATCTCCAAACAGACACTAACATATTCAACCGAACGATTGATGCCGGAGATACATTTTTAATTGCTACGTGATCCACACGATTGAACTCTCCTGTTCGTGCGACAGCAACGTTTTACTCTTCTATAATCATTCTGAATTAACAAACTCACTGTACTAAAATTCTTAATTTTCTATTAATTTTATTGATTAAAGCAAATGCGAACATAGCAATGGGAATAAGAGCTTTTAATGGCGGTTATTAATTATTCAGTGGCACATTTTATACTGTAAAAAAAATTTTACACTAAAACATGTTTATTAGATGACATATGTAACAGGATGAAGACAATAAATTGACACTTTTAAATGCTTTTTAATCTTTCAATCAAAGAAATTCATATAAAAATTATCAGACGAAAAATTGCTGTTTCGCGTACAGGGACTGTTGCTATTGTGTGTTGCCTACTCGCAAGAGGTGTATAAAACATCTCGGCGACGATTTATAAGTAGAAATAAATCAACTGAGTTTATAAAAAAATTGTGAGACGATAAATTGGTATGCCAATGTGTAGGGACTGTTGCTGTTGTTTGTCGCCGCCTCAGGCGCGTTGATGGGATAATTGTGAATGGGTAAATTGGTTAGTTGGCTCGCGGAAGACAATGAGAATGTATCTCCGATGGTCGCGTACAGTATTTCCCGCTTCTGAATAAATGAGGCGCGGTAAGTGGTGACGGTTCGATAACTCCACGTTGAAAAATCAATGTTCCAGGTGACATGTATTCGCGACAGACCACCGGATCAGGTGCACCTGGGTCCAGTAGCAGTTCCGCCAAGACACCGGATTACACTGGGTACTCCGCATACGGTAATTACGCTGACACCAGTTATCCACAGCGTTCATATCAGGGAGGAGAAAGCAACCAAGGTGGGTATGCCGCCAGCGCCCCTAAACCCCAGCAAGGCTTTGATTTCAAAGAGTGGCAAACCTCATGACCATTTTAATTGACCCGTGATGGAGAGATGCGCTGAATGGCTTGGCCTTGCTCGTGGGTTATTTCTTATTACATAAAAAAAATATATATATTCAGGGAAAACAGACAAAAAAAAAAAGAGAGAAACAAAAGAAAAGAATATATACGCAACGTCTACAAATTGATCGTGATTCTGCGGACTCGGGGTCTGGGACATTCTTTGTAAACCGTTTTCGCACGAAAAACAAACAAACAAAGAACGATAACTTATATAATAATAAATCGTTGGATAGACATTTGTTTGGTTCTCGAAAGTATTAACTAATCAATGTTTGCTGGCATCTCGAAAAAAAAAAATAAGCGTGTTTCCAGAGGGTGTTGTGTACTGCTGTTTTGTTTTAATATACACTTTGGTATTCGTTGCAGGATCACGTTGGAATTAAAAAGTATGTTCCATTGAATTTTGCCCTTCGGTCGCTGGGTGACACAATAGGTCGCATCGACAGGATCCGTTCTCACACGCAAAGAATGTCCCAGCCGAGACAGCATGTCGTTCGCGAGCGGTCGTATTCGCAGTTGATCCGACACGATTGTTTAACTAACATATCTTTTTTCTCGGGATGATTGAGCCGTTTGAGATTGAGGGTTGAGAGAGAAAGAGTGAGAGAGAGAAAGTGAGCGCGATAGAGAAAGATTGAGAGAGAGTGCCCGAAAAAAGAAGAAAAAAAGTAAGAGAAAACGGCACCTGCCCAAAAAAAAAAAAACAGTTTGTACAATCGGAAGAGTCACGGGAGAGGAGTGGGTGGTTAGGTTCACCTTCGGTTGTTGTCGACGCATTGATTTCATTGATCGCTCGCGAGAACGGCCCATGATCTTGTCGGGTTTCGAAACGAAATGGAAACACGCAGTTTGAGGCACACACATATTTACGGTTATCGTGCTCGTTCGAGGAAGAGGTAATTAATAATATCTATAAAGCTGACAAAAAAAAAATCGTATAACGGCAGACAAGAATCGACGATTAATGAGAAAATAATAACGAACACACCCATGGTGCAAGCGAACTCCATTTTTTCTTTTGTGTATGGCACTGGGATAGAGGGTAGGAAGCGAAAAACATAGAAGTATTTTAAGAGTAAACTAGAATCGAGAGAGAGAGAGAGAGAGAGAGCGAGCGAGAGAGAGAGCGAGAGAGAGAGAGAGTTGAAATTAAGCGAAATATTTAACCGATGATCGAGAAAATCGTAAAACTGATCAAGGATGCAGTAAGAAGCGAGTGTAAAGAACAAACACACACACACACAACCACACATACACACACTGAATGCTGGGAATCATTCATTACTTATACAGCATTTACTAATCGATAGGGGGGTGAACGTCGGTGTCGTGAAGAGTTTTTAAGAAGTCACTTTTTCATCCGAACACAACATTCACCTCTTTTTATTGATAATTAACAGTTAGTGAACACTCTTCGGTAAATTCGAGACTAAGAATAATAATATGTAACAAAAGAATGGAAGCTCTATTATTAATCAAATGGTCTTCGGTGGGAGATCGGCCAGCGAATTTGGCTGTTGAACATTTGAGACACACCCGTCCCTCCACGATCTCGTATTTATTAAAAAGCAAAATAGTTGTTATGCTTGGTAACCGACGAATGGACTTAAGGTGAATTTAAGAGAAAAAAAAATAGGAAGAGAGGAAAAATGTAATGGACGAAATAATGAGAAACCAAAACGAGAGAGACAATTAAAACAAAAAGCAAGAGGTGTTCACTGCTGAGAGAGAAAGAGAGATAGACACACAGATACCCAGGCTGACTTATATACATAAACTACATAGTGTAAAATAAAACAAGATAGATCTTTTTAATATGATGTATGTATAATCTGTATTGACTCTTTGACAGCAGGATGCAATTTCCTTAAGCATCTTCATTTACCATTTCTTAATATTTTTTTTCTTTGCACGTCATATCACCGTAGTAGTCTCGTCTTTAGACGTTTATTGTCTATATTCCCCTTCTCTTAATTTTTTTTTTCGTGTTTATACCTTGTGTCGCTTTTTCGACTTTATTTTGGTTTCGTCGTCTTGGTCCTTTTCCGCTTCCGACCGTCAAAATAAAATTTGAAAGGGAACAGGACGAGAACCAACACATATATATATACACACACACATTTACACACCACGTGTAACTATAATCATGATTTTTTTGTTCTTTCTTTTAATAAGAGGAAAAGAAAAAAGTACGTAAACGAATTGTATCATAAGAACTTCACGGCCGACAGACGGGTTTCTGCACCGGCTTGTATCGCATCAAATCATGTGAAAGCTAGTTTATTTTTTACCTCGGATTTATAATAGTTAATTATTAGGCATGTTTAAGGCTACAATTATTGTTACTATTATTAATTACTTCTACGATATAATTATTACTATTATACTATTACCATTATAAAATGAAATGGAAAAAGAAAAACTATTTACAGCTATTTACCACTATTTACTGTTGCGACTGCTCTCCTACTGCAACCACTATGATTGCACTAACTATTATTAAACGAATCATACACACACATGTACACGTACACGTACAAACAGATGATTACACACGTACACACCACACTATTATTACCGTCTACGATAATTACGAATATTGTACGATGATGCTTAATAAGTGTTTTTTAAATTTTAGATGATTAGAAAAATGAGATCACGGTATCTAAGGATGGAGGGAGGGGTAAATTATTTGTGTAAACAATTTGTGTGCGCTTTTCCTCGGCGGGGGGGCGCCGATCTGAAAAGTCTACCTGATTAAATATATGACTTAATTGTATTTACTCTGTAGGATTTACCATAGTTCTAAACAAGAAAATATTTCGGAACGAATGCTCTCAAATAGTAAATATGCTCACGTTTGAGCGGGTCGCGTTGTGTCTTACTTTTGTCAATAAGGAATCGCAAGTATTACGCTCTAATGTAATTTTTAAATTTTTTACAAGGTCACAAGGTAATTAGTAGGGTTAACAAATAATAAACGGAACCAGCAATTTGTGTAAGCTTCCTCGTTATGATCTCAATACGATTAGTGTGTCTCCTCGTAGCGACAATGTTTTTCTTCTACGTTGTCTTTCTTTTCTTTTCTGATTCTTCCCTTTAAATCGTATCGCTAATCATGTTCATTATTACAGTTTTGATTTTCCCATTATCCTATTCACCGTTTTCCTGTTTTCTTTTTTTTTTTGTTGTTGTACACCTTCTTGGAGAAATCGATATATAATACCAATGATACTTTCTGTCGGTTTTGCCAATGTCAGCAAAGAACGAGAGTTTCGCCATTTGATCATCGCTGTCCAATCA
Source organism: Lasioglossum leucozonium (assembly GCA_028454225.1). Classification (NCBI taxonomy): domain Eukaryota; kingdom Metazoa; phylum Arthropoda; class Insecta; order Hymenoptera; family Halictidae; genus Lasioglossum; species Lasioglossum leucozonium. The sequence goes on from CM052222.1 coordinate 7,518,930, forward strand.
ATTTCTACGCGCAACATTAACATTCACACATGAACACACGCGTACACTGTATTTACTCTGTATATACCACTCATCGAACATCTCGCGTTTCTCGATTCGGTAGAGGAATTTCTTGTTGACGTTTTTATTGTTGTCAGTTTAACACTCTAGACATACTTAAACGTGCTTGACACATATATACATCCAAACACACAGGTACACGAACACGGATAGTAATACGCGAAGAGAAAGCATTAACAAACGCGGCTCGTGGAAATTTCTGGGATCAACGCAATAAAACACACACACGCATACACGTTCACTCGACTAGATAAACCTAAAAGCCAAGGAGAGAGAGAGAGAGACGAGTTAGGGAGCTCAATCAAACGTTCGAAAACCATTTTTCTATGCTAATCGTTAACGGTAATTTACACGGGGCGCATGCGTGAACGATAAATACACACGTCTTCAGACTCACTCGATGATACATACGTATGTACACAACTATAAACACTTTTACACACCCATAAAACGACGAAGTAGAGACGATGAACAGCTGATTCTCACACGGGCCACAAGTTGGATCGTTCGGCCGATTAAATAGTGAATTTAATAAGATGCTAAATAGAGTTAACGAGAATTTACACGAGTATCGGTGACTTTGTGGTTGTTCTAAATGATACGTTATTTAAATACCTACTTGAAAGGCGATATGTAAAGATAGAAAGGGAGAGAAAGAGAGCAAGAGCGGGGGAGAGAAAAGTTTTATCTCTATGGCTGTTTTTCAGAACTTATTTTGTAAAGTAATATAATGAACGAACGTAAACAAGAACCACTAGTAATATCGATTATGATTATAATTATTACTAAATAACTAATTGTATTCCTTATCTACTATATTGTCGATTTTTAAATAAAGTTAAAGCGTACGGATAAATTTAAAACCGTTTTTAAGTGTATGGTTATATAAAGCGCTCGGGAGGAAGTGATGAATATCGAGTAACAATTTTTTCATTTATAGAATCGCGTTTAACGATATAATTAATACGTTTGTTGGAATCTGTAAAGTGAGGTAAATTAATTTTGTATTATAATTAACGAGTCTCAGAGGGATGATTAAATTTACTCTAAGCATGTCAAGAGAGAAACCGAGAGAGAGAGAGAGAGAGAAAGGATGAGAAAAGTCAAAGCGAGGGAAGGGATAAAAAGAAACGATACAAAGCTTTCAAAGATTATGGCTGCCTTGCCGCACTGTGTATATACATATATTTTAGGGTACGGTTCGGAAGTATAGTATCGAGGATAACAAGCGAGAGTGGTAGCAATGGGATTTGATATGAAACAAAAATAAAATGAAATAAGTAAACACATAAATACATAACAAGGACAACACGTAACGACAGTAAAGCGGGGGAAACTAGCGCGGGAATATTCGAGAAACAATTGACGATTAAACTAATTGTAACAGATAATATATTTATATTTAACGCAATATTATTAGTATTTTTCAATACAGAGGATAACTGATCTAATTAAAGGTAAATACGTAGGCAAATAGGGAAATGATACTTTTGATTCTAACCGTTGTTACTACCTGTCGTGTGATTCGCGGGGTTCTCCCGCGAACGATCGACTTGCTCTCAGGGTTGTTACTGTCTTTGTTTCCTCTTTTTGTCCACCTTTTTCTGTTTCCCCATTTATTTCCTATAGTCACACGCATATATACATATTTATATATGTAATTTCTCTTTTGTTTTTTCTTTTTTAAATCCCCGTTCTTATATTTCGTGATTCGTCCCGTCATTTTTAAGGTACTCCCCTTTATGTTCTCTTTTTTCGTTCGCATACTCTTTAACCGGTTCTCAAGGAGTCGCGAGCTTTTTTCTTCTTGTCGTGTATTTATTATACTTTTAGGTCGATTGTTGTTCGTTTCTCTTCTTTTCTTTTTTTCTTTGGAGAAAAAATACATAAACACACATACCCACACACACACACACACACACATACACACCGGTGGTTCGATGGTGATCAACGAGGACAACTCTTTACAACGTTCTCGCTGTCGCGTCGAGCCGGAATCCTTTAACGATAATTTAGTCTTGAATCGATATATAGGACTGACTCACTATAATTGTACATTTTAAGAATTTAAGTCTCGAAAACCGCAGACAGCTCGTAGATTTACTTTTTTCGTTATTTACTGTAAGACACTGCAACGGAGGGAGAGAGATAGTTAACCGGGGGAAAACAAAACAAACAAAATGAAACAAAACAGCAAAAGTATATCGTTAACTAATGAATCGACTGTACGAGGATAGCGATAACTTTTTACACTTTTTACATACGTTTAGCGATTACCCTTCTTTCTACACAGAGGCACATACACGAACATATACAGGACACAGCGGTAGGGTCGAGTTCAATGCGACACCGTAACCCCGATAATTTTTCATCGCGCATTTTTTCGTGACGTTCTTCTTCTGACGATCATTGTCATTGTAATAGCGTTTCCCTTTTGTTCGTCCGATTTTTCCTTTCGTCGTTTACATCGTCTTTTCTTATTATTCTTTTTGTACGCTGAATCGATTCCTTGACGACGATTAAATAATCCTACGTGTAATTAAACTAAGGTAGAGAGCATCATTGAGTAAATAACATTTTCGTTTCTGTTTCGTTTTAATCGTACGAGTTAAACGCGTTTACGATACGTTATAGGTTCGTGCGTCTAGGCGTTTTTCCAATATTTAAAAAACGACGGAAAACGATTAAATATGTAATTGTATAATAATTCCGGGGGCGTTGCACGTCTGTTTTCAACGTAGAAAAAACGCGCACGACCGCGTCGTCCCGCTCACTGAAGACTGGTCATAATAATTAAAGCTAATTATACTTAAAATACTTAACTGTTCATAATTGTAATCTACGACGAGAGATAGACCGTTCTTTTTTTGTTTGTTCGTTCGTTCGTTCGTTCTACTTTCTTAATATTATGTAATTTTCGTTGTTTTCTTTTATTTTTTTCTTTTTGTATCGACGTGTTTAAATACCATTAAAATATCATACTGTAATTAGTTTTGCGTGTAAATCAACAACGACGTTTTCACATCGGCCACCGCATTCTCTGTACAAGCAAGCTTTGTCTCGACATCGTTTCGATTGAATTTTGCATTAGTCCTTGAGTACAACATTCGAAATTTCTTCCCTTTTGTTTGTTGTAGAACCAAGGGGTGGAAGCTCCGTAAAAACTCGAAAACCGAACACAAATCGCGTGTGGGCATTTTACCGAGGTGTATGGAATAACGTTTGGCCATAGATTCCTGTCGGACGATAGTAGAAACAATATTTCATCAAAAATTTTGTGAGAAAGAGAAAGAGAGACGGGGGAGGGAGAAAGTCGAGAAAAAGTGGGGGAGAGAAAGTCAAAATTCTAGAGAGGGGGGTGGAGAGAGAGAGATATAGACGTTCATTGAAGCACAAAACTATTCCTTGATCGGCGACGAGTTATCACTGCCTCGATTCTTTTTCTTATTTTTACAATCGGTTTCGATTACCACCCACCCCCCAAAAAAAATCTCACGATTTATTCACGTGTTGTTTGCCAAAAAAAAAATTCGAAATGTTCTGTCGTTCAAAATTTTCCGGGAAAAATGAATTAGACAAGTGTGTGTCGTATATGTTCACGCATATAGGGACGTGCACGCGCGCATAAAAATATAAAACACAGTAAACAGAGATATCCACAGAACACAGAGACACGCATATACACGCACACAAACGACCCGAGGAATATTCTAAATTACGTTTACGTAGAAACAGTTAAGGAATTAAATTCTAATTGCAACGGGCAAAGTAATCGTGTTGTCTTAGATGGGGGAGATGAATAAACTGGGGGATCGTAATATATTAGCGCGAGTGGGAAAACTGTAGGGGTTTAAAACCGCGTATAAAACTGCATCGCTATTCGTTTTAAGATCGCGAACGGATAGTGGTGCGGTTCGATGCACGCGAGCTTTACGTAAGAAAGAAAAAATTCTAAATGTACGTTTACGAGAAGTGCCCTGCTATAGTTCCGCGTACAAAGGGGACTTGATACGGAATAGGGAAATGGCGTGTTGCGCGCTAAACAGACAGACGTTCCGAAATTTCATTCACACAGAGAAACTTCACACCGGAAACAGCTATTCGCGTCGCGTGAGTAAAAAGTTGGAAGCCGAAATGGGAGAAATAGGTTTTTCGGGGGATCGGATACGAAATGTGAGGATCGGAATGAAAAAACAACCGGAGCGATCGGTCCGAGGTGTTAAAATCCATAGTCTCTCTGTAGTCCGACTTCGCTGGAGAACGGCCATGGAAAATCGATGATACCAAAAGGGAGGGATCCGATAGGGAAACGGAATAATCTCGCGCGTTCACCGAATGGAATTCCTACAGTTTGGAATGCTTTGTCTCGCAAAAAAACAATCGGAAACGAAATCCACGAGGAAAGAGAGAAAGAGAGAGAGGGAGGGAGGAAGAATGGAAGATATATATATAGAGAGAGAGGGAATCCGATCGATCGATCTACTTTTTAATCAATATTTTTAGCGTCGAAGCATATAAGGTAAACATAAAGACGAGTAAAAACTAAAAAAACGTAACGGGAGGGAAGCTGGTGAAAAAGAAGGAGGTGTCGACGAATTGTGTAAACGATAATAAAACGAGAGAAAATTGTTAACTGTAATAACATGACCTGTATACTTGTAACGTTTAGCATTATATTGGTAAGATCGTGCCCCCCCATCCGACCGAGCCGAACGAGATTAGAGTTATATTGAATAGCGGGACGAATAGTTAAACGAGGAACAAAGATTAACAGAAACTTAAAACAAAACGGAGAACGTTGAATAACGATAGAAGTATAATTGCGTTAGTGAGATTCGGTCGCATCGGCCGTGGTTACATTTCTGCCCGATCTCGACGATAACGAAAGAGTCACGTGGAGAATATGATTGATTATAGAGATCGGTCAGGGCCGATATGCGACTTCGATGAAACCGAAAAAACGAAAAAACGTATCCATTGTTCATCGTGTTTTACCTCAGACATTAAGGGATACATTTAAGGAGTCTTTACGCTCGCACGCTTTCTGTCCGTCTTATTCCCAGTGCCCCGGTGATCATAGTAAACGAAAAACACACGCGCTCATACACACACACATATATTCACACAATAGAGAGACTCTCTGTATTGAGGGGGGGTGTCCGACTTTCCGACGACACAAACGGGAAAAGTCTAGGGACGCGAGCAGATACATCTCCGTCCCTGTTCGATTTCATGGGTCATAGATCACACACATGGATCTGATCGCGTGAGAAACGAACCGGTGGAAATAAACTATCTGAAGGCTTTGTAATCCGTAGTGAGGCGACGATTCGAAGGAACAGTTCGAGGTTCGGGCCGGACAAAGTCGTACACCCCGCTGTCAGCACAGTAGCAGTAAAACGTGTACCAGGCCAGAGCGCATTGTCTCTGCTCTCTTTAAGGTTTTAACCCCTTAAGGAACAAAAGAGTTGTGTGGAGAGATTGAGAGAAAGAGAGCGAAAGATAGAGTGTATCGTGGAGATGTATTGGTTTAGAATTAATAACGAAAAGAGGGAAAAAGAAACATTTTGGGAAAGGATATAACAAGTAGGAGTAATCAAGAGAAAGATATTCAGATATACACTATTTACAGAAAGAAAGGTAGAGAGAGAGAGAGAGAGAGGGAGAGAACGATAGAGAGTGAGAGAAAGCGCGCGAGAGAGAGAGAGAGCGTGAGCGAGAGAGGATTTTTTGTCACGATGAACACATTATAATATTATGCGCGTTAACTGATAGTAACGATTTAATGAACGATGATTATGATTATTATTATGATTAATATTATTATTATTATTATTATTACTATTATTATTATTATTATTATTATTATTACACACAGAGATAGGAGATGTTGAGAGAGAAACACATGTTTACATGCTACTCTATCATGTATCTATATTATTCATTGCAACATATATGTATGTACACGCACTCGTATGTCTGCTCGTGTAAATGTATACCTTTAACAAGAAAAAAAAATGAAATGAAACGCAGAAGGAGAAAATATATCGATATAGGGGCGTACGTTATTATTTTTCTTTTTTTTTTGTTCGTTCGTTCGTTCAATTAACTCGATACCGAAGAAAAGGAAAATGTACATTTCGCGTGCACACGCTGAATGGACGTGCACGCGTATAATATACGTCGACATATATACGTATATGTATACCACATATAGACACATTCTCCATACATACACCACCATTGTTTTCTTTTTTTTCTCTGTTGAGAGAGGGACGTGGGGAAGACTTGCACGAGGCTGGAAAAATTGGAATCGATACGGGGGTGTGTTTCGGGGGGGTTGGGCGCGACCCCTTGCCCCATGGCGTTCGACCTAAATTCGATAAACTGTTACACCGATTCCTCCGAATTTTACAGTTGAATGGAACAAATCTGGAATCGATTTCTCTTCTCTAGCAAATTACCGAGAATTGACAAATCGGGGGCGAGGGGTTGATGAAACGACGAATGGGCGTTAGGGGCGCGAAGGGGATGGGAACGGGCGCAGGGAAATAAAGAAAACGAATTTCGACCGCGGACGAGGGTGGCTGGATCAATTAGGCGTTCCGACGATTAGGGGAACGGTAGAACGCGAGAGATCCTATCATCCGAGACAGAGGAGGGGTGAACGATGTAATAACCATTGATCAATCGTATTTCGACTCTTAGCGATAGTCCTAGCCTTTAGTTGATTCGACACGTTGTTCCTTGGAGACTGAACCTAATCCTAAACACAGAATAGAAATTTCGATTGTTAACTATACGTGTACGTATACATGCGCGAGATGTTCAGTTCCGTTTTAAGAGTAAACTCATACGACTGCGGATTTTATAGAATATGAAACAGCGAAAAAACGTTTAAGGAATTTAGAGATCGAACTGTATGATTTTCAACTCGTTAGGATCGTTAAGATGTGAAATCAATGCCCAGTTCCTGCATTTTTTGCGATCGATTTGCAGAAGATTTTTATGTTGCATAAGAACTCCGCAGTCTCTTAGTAATCATTAACGATGTTTATAGTGCGTATGCAAAATTTTCACATTATCCGCGTACCATTTTCGATTTTCCAACCGCTTCGGACGTTTCTTGTTGTCATCTGCCGCTTGTTTGTTCTGCAGTTGGATACGCGCGCCCCACTTTATTACCATACTCGAGATTTATCGACGCAATTTATTATCACTTATCGCTGCCCTCTTCGAATTGTTGTTCATTACACCGCCGGGGCAGCTTCCAGTTTCTTGCTTCGCCGTGCGCCCGCATAAAACGTGTTACGACCGCGGCGTTGCACGTCGACGAGAGCACACACTCGGACATATATATGCACTCCCGTTCATAAATCATCGGACTCTTACGTCGGCAAATAGTGAAGTAACGTCGCATCGATCTTGCGAAATTCTGTTTTAACCGTGCACGCGAAATGCGAAAAACCTTTCCGTGCATCAGGGGCGTAATCTTTGACATCGTAATCCACAGTATTCATTTCATTCGGAACGCTGCTCGTACTTTATATTTACGATTTCTCTGGGTGACGCTTCCCAGATTCGCGACAAACATTTTTAACGAATTTATCTATCGCTGATATCAGTCGATAATCTTATATCAATCATAGAGAAAAAAAGCATTATCGATATCTGTGATTTTTATCCGTGAACCAACGAGTCGTTTAGTTAACTTCTTTCTCGGGGTTGCTGTTTAGGAGTTATATTGAATTCCTTTTTACGACGGGCGAAGTGTTAATTGCTTTACAATTAACGCGGGTCCATTGCGGAAAGTATCACACATTTTTCACTCGATCACAGTACGAATAAATTTGAACGGTGTTCGATGCATAGAGACCCTGATCGACGCAAAAGTAAGAGGACCTGTAGCCTATCTTTCAAGAGAAGAGGTCTGTAATACGCTATCATAATAAATATACTGTGGATTTTATGCACCAATAACAAAAATGAATGGGTATAATTTCAAAAAGAATAGAGAGATTGAAAGGATTTAAGAATCCTTTAACAACTCCACTAAAGAGAGAAATACATTTCTATTTGTGTCTTGCGAGTAATTAGATCATTTGATTTCTGTGTGATATGCAAGTAGTTACGGATTTCCAATATAACAGCTAAAAATTATTGAAAATTCAAAGGGTTAAAATTTAAAAGGTTGTACATCGAATAGTGTCTCTACACTCGCGATATAAAACTTCGAAAAATTGCTAATTCGATGGATAATGTGTATCAGACTGCTTCGTTTGGAGAACAGGCTAAGGGGCCGTTCGAAGATCGCGTCTCGACGCGAAAAATTGCATTTTTCTGGAAAAGCCGGGCGTCCGGTGGCTTGTGAATGACGTGCGTAAGGTTCACACAGTATACACGATGATTGTCGTCACATTTGCATTCGCATAATTCGCGCGATCGTCGCGTTCGTTCGAATCGGCGTCGTTTACGTTGCTTAACAAGCCTGCGCTAAGTTTCGATTGATAAGAGTAGTCTTATAAACCCGTGTCGACGAGTCCGAGTTGTTAGCAGAGTTTCTTGGAGAAAGCAATTAGGGGTTCTTTATCTATGAAATAAAAGGAGAAAGAGAGAAGTGGGAGAAAAATCGTGAGCAAGCTGCTAGCAATCTCTTCGGTCTGCGATCTGTTTTCGGTCACGATTTACCGGCACACGTAGGATACATTTAGGATTTTAACAGAAATGGAACGCGATATACAGATGTTAAAAAAGAAAAACTAAATCCGAAAAATCAGGAGAGACCGAAGAGCGGAACGTTCGCCAAGAAGCATTTCTCGAATAATATACCTCATCGCGATCGAAACGATTAATTGTAATCGAACACCGTGGCTATCGACAGCTGCTTCTCCTTTGTTCCTCGAGTTCCTAAACAAGAGACGTCGGGCCCTTTCGTGATAATAAGTCCTTTCGCATCGTTAGCTGATATATCGGATCATCCACGTCGTCCACACCGACGATAATTATACTTTTTCCCCCGTGGGATGGTGAATCTGTACTATAAACCGAGACGAGAGAAGAGAGCTAGAGAGAGAGAGAGAGAGGGAGAGAGAGACACGCGCGTTACGTTGTATTACATAACTAATTACGGTGTTATTCCTCTTAAAGATAAAGATTTAACCGGTAAGGGATAACGTTACGAGTTTTCACGCAATATAGTTAAGCACAGACGGGAGAACAGAGAGAAACGCGGACCTCCGCCATTTCGATTGAATCGTCCGGAAGGTTCGTGATCGGACTGCGAAACTGCGAATTCGCGTTTACTGTATACCGTAGACCAACTCACGGAAACAACAGCTAGACAATTTTATTTTATTCTTCTTTCGAGTGCTCGGAGAATAGCGTGGAATTGTCGAACCTTTACAATTTTTGTGCGATAGAAACGTGTGTAGATGCTCAATCTAAAATTTTAAAGATAAAACTTTGTGATTTCCATCTCCGACCCCATCAACAAGACAATTCACTGAACTGCATTGTCTCCGTCTATTTCATTCGTATAAACGATCGGAGTTATTCGTATTTGTTGAAGTTTGTACCTGACTATACAATTCAGTTCATCTCGAAACGAATTGTCATTCAGTGTCATTGTTTTTACGACAACCGGTTTTAACGTTCATCTTCGACCACAGTGGCAGTCAACGTATTAAAAATAGATCTGCCAGACAAATCAGCCACGTAGAATAAATCTCTATCCGGAAGATGAAATATTATTTTTAAGTTTTCGGAGACGCTGGTTGAACTTCGACGCGAACTTTCCGGGCGAGGCAAGTTTCTGCGAGTTACTCGACAAATCAAAAGGAGCATATATAGCCTAGCCGTTGATCGAACGTTTTTTCCGTCGGTCAGACTGTCGTTCGACACTTAACGTCCATTTTTCAGACCGACGCTTCCGTTTTTCCTTCCCCGTCGATTTTCACGAAAAAAAAACGCGGAGAAGCTTTCTGGGAGAGCGACGTTAGGGGTTGAGGGTCGCCGCGACGGACGTGTTTCTATTCAGACTGAGACTTTTAAACGATTAAGGAACAAGACAAAGCAAAACTTCCCTCTTGCCCCCCGCCCCTCCATCTCTGCCCCCCCGCGCACGTTTTTAGAGCATGATTTACAACGCTGTCGAGTAATCAAATGATTTAAGACGACCGCCCCCGCGCGGCGTGTGGATATCCTCTCTAGTTAAAGAACAGAAACGAAAAAAAAAAAGAACAGAAGCTGTCGAACAAGAAACACCGTATTCTTAGACCGTTCTCTCTTTAAGTAAGTCAGTCTACTAAGCAATTCGGGACCCGAAAGAAACGTTTTTCAATTAAGTAAACCTAGTTAATTGTAAATCGTAAAACACGTAGAGATATCTCGGGGATACGGGCGGTAAAAAGAGTACAAGGTGTGTGCGACGCATGTTTCGTAGGCCGTATTTTATGCGAATCATCGGGGTTGTTCGCGGGATTAATTAATGGGGAGGTGTGTCGGGCAGAATAATAATGGCGGACACGGGGGTTAGTAGGGTTTCGGGATAAGAAAGAACCATAAACGAGCCTTAAATCGATACTTTTACTCTTTGTATAGAATCTTAACTGGTTAAAATATATTAGACGGTACGTCCAGGATCCAAGAGAGAGAGAGAGAGAGAGGGAGAGAAAGATAACAGAGCGCGTGCACGAGAGAGAGAGAGAGAACGAGTGAGGGAGAGAGATAAACAAAACTTATTAGAGTCGTTATTAACGGATATTAATTAATTAAGGGATTTAAAGTAATGGTTAATTGCCGAATTAAAGACGAAGAGTCCGTTTTACGGGGCCGCGGCAGCGTAACTTTTCCATTGAGACTACAGAATATGTAATAAGTTTAAACCATCCCCCCTTGCATTTTTAAAAAAGCGACGACGAACGCGATGATCGCGCGATCTTCATATACTCCCATGGAACCCCCTCACCCCCCGTAGATCCCCATAATGGATCTATTCGCGATCGTTCCGATGATTCGACGCAAATGTGACGACCACGGTTTCCCTTTCGGTTTATTTCGGTTAATTTTAATAATCATAGACACTTAATAGGCCGCGAACGAAGGGAGAATAGAGTATTCGGGATTTGTACACAAGCCGTCGCTTGGAGAACTCAATTAGGAAACACTTTATTCTTATTAGAGACGTATATGAATATATATGTATAAAATACATTTAACTGTACACTGTTCGAATTAACTTTGGCGTACACGATTTTGGGGGACTCGAGGGCACGAGATACTGGGCTTCATCGTCGATGATCGCAGATTTCCGGGAACAACGTTTGCTTCACCACTGTTTCTAACATGTACGAAAACGATTTCTCACGCCTATCGGAATTTTTCTGAAACGCATTCTTTTTTTTACATTTTTACGATTATTCCGGAGAATAATCAATTTTTAAAATGATTTTACGTCTAAGAAATATTTTTCTGGACATCGTGTCTCCAAGCAGAGCCATTTATGTATTTCCTTTGTAGAGATGATTCGAATGGAACGTCTCTTCATTTTTACCGAACACGGTTCTACTAATATTTTTAGCGCTTTTGTGTCAGAAAATTCGATTCTCGAACGAAAGATAACACACCTGCGGGGATCGAGAAATAGGTCAATGTTTATTCGAGCTTTTCCATTGTACTTCGTTGCTGGGTTTTTCCCCCGAAATTGCAATCAATGACATTTGAAGACCCTGCACAGTGTGCCCGGTATGCGCATGCACCTAATATTTACTATAGATAACTGTTTGTACTTTAACGTGTAATATTTAATGTTTCGATGTGCATCTATCAATATACGTACCGTAGAAAAAGAAGAAGACACCGCGAGGAGAAGGATAGAGCTCGCGCGATATCGACGGGAAATCTATAAATATATCTATTATACATATTATAACAATATCAGGGTCGGCTGGTGGTTGGAACGAATTTTCAATGACCGTAGTCCGTGTTTAAGATTTCTTACTTTTTAATTTGCTAAGGCGTGTGTTGATTTAAATTAGTTCACGACGACGCGATTTGTCCCGAGCCACACGACTGAATTTCGAGGGAGAAAACGCGCGTAAGAGAATGAATTATAGTGATCGCGAAAAGAACAAAACAAATGAAAAGCTAAAAACGAAACGAAAGTCTGAGATCGAATTCACTTTGCTCATTCCATGATGCGTCGTGTCCCTTGAAACGGTCCTAATAAGACTGACCTTGTTCTCGGATGAAATAAGAGGAATATACAAGATAACAAATAACAAAAAAAAAAAAACTCACTAAAACGTAAAAAAAGCAGTAATAAGCAAAACCGACGAAATACAAATTTGTACAGTAATTATATTGTTTGTAAATCGAATCCTACAGTAAGCTCTAATTTCGTAATTTATAAACGGTACTCTTAGCTTACGTTAATTGTTGTGCGTACGTTCCGCGCGAGTAAAATACGTCCAACGACCACTGCCCTTCTAAGGAAAACTGATAAAGAAAATCGAAGAGAGAACGATGATCGAACGAGGTAGCGACTCCGGGACCCTTTCCCGCGCCGGATATCATACTACGGTTGGCCAGAAAGTCTTCTAGCATGTTTCAATATTCAGAGACAAGATCCTCTTTATTAAATCTGCTTCATTATTAACACTTTACCTACCGGAAGGCTTCTTAACGAGTGGGCTGCATGCGAAACAAGCTCTACAATTTTCTTTCAAAATCATATCAGAGAAGGTTGTCTTACATTAAAATTGACTGTGTTGCAAGACACTTGTTAATGTGAAATTTCTTTAATTTCATATTATTTTATATTTCTGTAATTTAATTTTGCAAAAAGAAAAAATTAAGTGGTTTTAAAAATTCTATTAGAAAATTGCCAGTGAGTAAAGTGTTAAAGGTGAGTGAAAGTACACTTGTCTATTTTATTCGAAAAACTTCTGCTTTTTTGACATAGCGTTTATTTCGTTTTAATACCGATGCAGAGGCTTTGTGGCCAGCCCGATGGATCGATCGGCGAACGATCGGTTAGGCGAGGGTCCGGGCAGATCGAAAACGGGATTAGAGAAAAGCAAGTTGAATCACTGTACCTTAGACCGCGTTTTTCGGAAACGCCTCTGCTTTTTCTCCTGCGAACAAGAGCACGTTGAGCTGGAGATATTGGCCGCGACACTTTAGGCTTAGGGTTATTAAAACTTGACAAAGTGAACAAATAAAACGTGGATGGATAGATGGTTAGACGACGTCGGTGGGTGTGGGAGGAGGAGTAGGACGAGGAGGAGGACGAAGAGGAAAACTATTAAAGATAAATGAAAAGTGTCAAAATACTGCTACGAGTTTATCGAAACTATTTACTACTATTTACGACTAGTACCACTTAAACGAGGAACTCTACTGTTGTTGTTACTATTATTTTCTATTCTAACTAATTAATTAATTAATTAACGGTCACGGATTGACGAGCAAACGGCTTTACATCTCGATGATAAATCACTATATCTACAGATATTTCTCGTGAGTATGGTAGAGAGGGAGAGAGAGAGAGAGAAACAGTGAAAAAGTGAGAATGATAGTAAGAGAGAGAGAGAAAGAGAGAGCGTTATCAGCGATAACTTAAGTTTATTAAGGAGAGACGCGTTAGCGTTTAATTAAATCACTTTGTGGAGATGAGTTGATAACGGAGAAGTTTGGGATGGTTGCGTGTGAAAGGGTCTGTGGGAGAGTGGGAAGAATGAAATGTTTGATTCGGTGTTCGAGAGAAAAAGGGATTGTTGATGGGAAAGAGAGAGAGAGCGAATGTTGAACGTTGACTCGTTATGGGAGAGAGTATGCGAGCGGATGCGGGTATAAAAGCAATACGGGGGCTGCAGCTAAACGTAAGCGATTAGGGGAACGGACGGGTAGATAGATTAAGAAGCGTAGTAAACAATTTAACCAGAGAATTATTACATTTAATGCGCCGTGGCTTTGACGGCCGCGTCACAGGAAACACTCCTCAACTAATTAGAAGCGAATCGACGCCGTTTATTAAGGTTATTATCGACTATCATGTTTATTAATTAATGGGGTAAAATAGTTAAAGGCTATCTAACGTTTAAAACGGTCTAGTTTTACTCGGTGAAAATAGGGGAAACCGCGGGATATAGGGAGGACAGAGAGATAAAGGGGAAAACGTTGTTACCTCCGCCTAAGGGTAGATCGTACGGGTCGATGGATCGTAGCCGGTTAAGAGCGACTCGATTAATGGGGGAAACAAAGTAAACGAAACAAAATAAGCTTAAGTACTATGATACATAGATTTCACGGGGCGGGCGGGGATAATATGATCAATAAATAATCGAAAGTACACCGAAAGTGCTACCGAGGGAGGAAAACACTAAATCGAATCGTTTTATTCGGTCGATAAGGAATCTCATAGTGCTGTTAAGGGAGCGAAGCATTTCGATTTCGCGCGGAAAATTTGTCGCAATTCTCGTTTCATCTTCGGAGTAATAATTTTTTAGTCGATTGTTAAGATTCTGTTTTTCCGTTTTTAAATCATTCGATGCTGCTTTCGAACGTTTCGACGAAACAGCTGGCTCTTTGACTGTGTCTTAATACCGCGCGATTAGTAAACGTAAATGGGGAAGAGAGACGCGTGATGGATGGAGAAAGTGAGAGTGAAAGAACGCGAGAAGAGTGTCGAGTGAGAGAGAGAGAGAGTGTGTGTGTGTGTGTTTGTGTGCGAGAGACGAATGAGAGAGGAGAAAAAGAACCCGAATGACGTTTGTAAGTAGGTAAATCGAGATACTTATTGATTAAGGGATAAGTTGTGTACAAATGTATTATAAATTAACGATTATCCTCAGAGTACCTTAAACGCTGAAAGACGATAGAGAGAACGCGAGTATGAGAGGATAAAGGAGAAAGAAAGGACACGAAAGAGAATGTATGCAAGAAAGAAAGAAAGAAAGAGAGAGAGAGAGATTTATGCAGAGATATTAAACGAAGATAACAAACTCACCTCAATATTATGTAGAATTTTCTCCAACCGCGATCGTACCAATGTTAAGGATCGTGGTGACCCGGTGCCGCGAGACACTCGTAGGATCAATAATTAAGGTATCGATTAATTATCGAATTAATTAATTAAAGCGTATAAAACTCGACGTTAAGAACCGTTACGTAGGGACGTATTAACAGATAGGGGATGCCGCGACGAGATGTTTTTTAAAAAAGCTAAACAAATAAACAAAATGCCAACCATTGTGTTCTCGTGAGAATCATAATTATTCCGTAACTCTTAAGTGACGTGACAAAAGTCGTATCTAAGTCGTTGATTAGTCGTTGTAATTTTAATTATTTCGTTAGGGAGAGACAGAACGTGCGAACGAAGGAGAAACAGAAAGAATGAGAGAGAGAGAGAGAGAATGCGTATGCTTGAGAGGATAAGAAAGAAAGAGAAGAAGATTGAAAGGGTGGAAATGCTGGTTACTCGTTGAACGAAGTACGTGTGGAAAATTAAGAACGGTGAGAGAGAGAGAGAGAGAGCGAGAGAGAGAGAAAGTGGTGTGCACAGTATGAGAGAGAGAAAAAGCAGAAATAAATTCTGGACGTGCAAACGACTGGGACACACGGTGACGTCGACGAACAAGGGAAAACACATGTAGTTAATAAACAAATGGAACATAGTTCGTACGCGGTGTAGAAGTCGGCGCGTTTACCGGCGCGCCGTAAACCAGGTTTAAGGATTGCCAAATCTCTTTAATAAGTATCGAGACAAATGTAAAACTTTATTAAGCCGCATTATACGTGTGTATAGTGGATAGGGAGTACTCGCAGTTAAACGAATCATAGCTAAACCGTTAGTGCTTAACGCGAAAAAAAAAAGTAAGATACAAGATGTGATGAACAAAGTGCCGGCGTAATATCTCCAGCTCGAATCCACACACGCACCCACACAAAACATCCCTATTCCCCTAATTAACCAACCGATCAGAAAGCTCCATAGAATTATTTCAATGTTCTCAAATTAATTTTCAACCGAGAAAATTACCACCCTCATCAACCCCCGGGCACTGTTCCGATCGATTTCCTTTTAAAGCAGATCTTCGATTTCAATTTTAATTCTCCTCGCAGGTATATACAAATGAATTTAACATCGTGCGAATAACGAAGATTAATTAGATCACAATTCAATCCCGAAAGTATATGTATAGACAAAAATTTCTGGAACAGTGTCAACTAGATTTCATTCAAAATTCGACATTAAATCTCAATTTAATCCTAAAAATGTCCACAATTTTCCTAACGGTTCCGAATAGGGGCTGATTGTCCCTCGCTGAACACTGATGCAAAATTGCAAACACGCAGCAAACTTACATACGCACACACAGATACACACACTTACACATAGAGAGATACATGCACACTGAACGATAAGGGAGAAAGGGACAGAAGCCCGAGTAGTTTAACTAGCGAGCTAACGATCGTTATCTAATTTTAGCGACATTAGTTTATCCGAGACGAGCGGGCCGGTGATCGGCGACGGAGAGGAGATCGATCGAGAAGGGGATCGAGAGCGATTATCGATTCGCGGGGCGGTTTCTTAAGCGAGTCACGGAAAGGGAGAGCCTTTGTAGATGTTAGTAGCTGCGAATTGTTTGGGGGGGAAGTGTTACGGTCGCCGAGATAAATCCGGCGTTCAACCAGGAGAACAAGGAACGAGAGAAAAAGAGAGAGGGAGAGAACGCGAGGGTGGGAGGATCGAGGAACAAAACGAGACAGCGTTCCAACTCGGAACGGGTTTCGTTGTTTTGTTCGATGAAATTCGGGAAGGAAAGTAGGGTGAAAATACAGAGAAACACGAGAACAGGGAGGCCGGGTAATGAGAGGGAGCGGTGAAATAGAATTCGCGTGCGCGAACAACTGTTTTTCGTTGATGGGAAATGGAAAGCGCGAGCTCTCTCGTCGGAGAGGCTTTCGTTTCGATAATTTTACACGATTCTGTGAGATCGAAACCCGGACAGGAAAACGGGTTTAACGGTGGGCGGGGGCTGTGTCGAGAGGAAAAACCCGGAGAAACGTCACTGAGATTAGGGAGGGGATTTTCTTGATCGTGAATCGTCAATGTTTTGGATCCTTTTTGTTCTTTGATTTTACTTTCTCACTGGAGAACACTCCGAACTACAACAGTATATAGAACCTTTGACTATCCTAACCCGCTCCCCTCACTCCCAAAATGACACGTGAAATACAGAAACAGTACTACTATTATTGCTACTGTACTATTACTACTACTGCTGCTACTATTATAATATTACTGCTACTATTATTAATTATTATTAATTAATTACGATTAATTATTGTCATTATTATTATTACTATTATTACTCATCAAGTACCACACGCATTCGACACATACACACGTACACACACGTATACACGCATATATATATAAAATATATATTAATATACTTAACGGTGTTTCTAGTGGATTAATTGATTAATTGATACTTAAGATATTATATTAATAATATTAATAATAACGATTATAAATGATGATGATGATGATATATAATTATATATATATATATATATAAATATATATAATTTTTCCTATTTCTTCATATTTTTCATATTCTTGTTAGAAACTATTAAGTGGAATAGCATAAGTCTCGTAGAAATATCTGTGTAATCATGGTAAGTAACCAGAGCATGAGACCAGATAGATAAGACAATGTTGTTACACGGTCAGGAAACTATGAAAGATTATAATCTAGTGGAAAATTAATAATATAATATACACATCAGGACCTGGTAGTTCAATTTTCGTTCACGTGTGGACGCTGCGTGTCGCTACAGTAGTGCATGGTTGAAGTTAATTCATAAACTCGAATTTTACACGAGTCATTCACTCTTCTACCGTCATTCATTACCTTGAGCTCGGCGAAGTCATCTCAGTGAACAAAGATACGATAATAAATCTAACGTAAAGAAAGGAGACAAACGAAAAATGTAAATTTAACCGTGCACTACTGTATTAACGAGCTAACCGTTGCCCTCACCATCCGGATCATCCCTTGATATTGACTTCGATCATATTTGACGACCGCTCGACCTTCTTCTATAACAGCAATTCATTTTTAGTTCTCAATCCCTCCTCGAAATCACGTTTTTAAATATTTCTTTTCGACTCCCACGAACCACGATTTTAAATTAAATTTTTTTGAACGCTTCCGCGTCGAACAACCTCCTTCAACCCCTACGAATCAATTGCAAATTATTCACCACTTAAATAATTATTAGATTGCGGATTTTATATGTTTATAATAAAAATAAGTGGGTAACATAAAACAGTAAAAAAATAGAAATAAATTAGAAATATTGATATATTACTATCAACTTAATAAAATGATTAAAGACAGAAATTTATAGTTGGCTTCCTGTACCCTATAATTAATGCAGAACATTTTTATGTTGCATAAAGATCCGCAGTATAATAATTATTATTACAATTGAAAATCTAGCCAATTCCCTCCCGTAGTCCATAAACTCGATCTGTTCGTAGTGCCCGATTTTTCATGGTTCATGGTTCTTCAACCGTCGTACTACGATTTTTTTTAAAGATATTTTTTTAAAGAGATTGGTTCTTTGGCACAGCAGTTGGAGAGTCCGGGGAGGTCCTCACCTAATTCTGCTCCTTTATTTCCCCCAGAAATGATCCCTATTCCAAAGTTCAAAACCGCTGAGGCCGATAGCCCAACGTTCATCCCTAACGGAGACGCAGCCCCAGGTCCCCAGCGATTCTCCCTGTCCCAGCACTTCAATTACCACCCTTACAGGCGTTAGTCCACGACCTGACCTACCAAAGTCACAGACTTAACACCCCAGATTCCCATTAATCACGAGAATAGAGAAGAGTATGATACATAGATGGGTCTATGTCGATGGATGGCAGAGAGAGAGACACGAAGCAAGGTGTTCGAAAAATCCATATTGACGCAAAAAAAAAAGAAAAATGAAAAAAAGAAAACCGAGGAAACAAATTGATTTTTTTGGAGGTGTCATTCGTCGATAGAACGATTATGATCCTCTATAGACCGTAAGACGATTTATCGATTAAGGATTTATATAAGTTACGTGCAAGTGACGGCGTGTACGAGCTGCGTCCTTTTAAAAATTAAGATTAATTAAGACCGCTAATTTAGTTGTACGGGAACGATATCTATAGATCATTAAATTTTATTCGAGCTTAGATGAACGTTATTTTGTAGCTGCTAAGCTAGATTTTTTCATCCTCATTTTTTTTTTTAAATCTATCTATGTGTAGAATCATAGTGGCCACGGAATCATGGCATATAGTGTAGTGTTTAGGATTGTTAGGTTGAGTAATAAGTCCGTTCGCATTTGTTCAGAGGAATGTTGCTATAACCTATTCCTGTTTATAAAAATTAGTCAATGATGTACGTGTCATCTTTCCCATTTATTTAATACCTTGATCAATTTCTGTCTTCTGGCTAAAGAGGCATTTTTCATCGATTAATTCCACGGTTTAATTGTAGCGACTCTGATTTCTGTGAATTATTCGCAATCTCTCCTGTTCCGTATCTTAGATTAAATTCCATTAAATATTCAATTTGATCAGTTTCCAACTATATTAGTCTGTCACTTGATTTTTCATCTACTACGTTGAAATTTCCACTGTTAAATCTTTCAATTCGCCCTTTTGTATTTTATGCATATTAACCCTTTGCACTCGGGCCTATTCTAACAGAAAAATTAAACATTTCCTCTGACCTAGAATAATTCCATTCTACATATGATTTTTTTTCATTTTATGGCTATGCAATTGATATACCTGATACAATAGTCAAATGTTTAGTGATTGATTAGATACCAACATATTTAATGATGTAAACAATATTTTGAATCATGGTACAGCAATTTTTAGTGGCGACTCCGAGTCTCCACTCGAGTTCTAAGGGTTAATAGTATCTTCATCGTCACAAATCTTCTTATTTACTTCTTCGTAATTTTTCGTCATCGGAAAATGAGTATTCTAGTCGCACATCTCTGAACGATTCAAACAACATTCAGAGAGAACCGATTGATGTTTAGACGAAGCATCTGTAGACTGTTCTTAATTTGATACGTTTATCCATCGCAGTCAAAACGAGCAATAGCTCCAGAGACAACACTGTAACGAACAGCAACTCCTTGCGAACCAACTTATTACTCAACCCATATGTTTAACGAGTAAGTGAACCGCGGAGATCCGGAATAATAAACCAAGGGCTCGGTCGTCGGAACACTCTCCTCTGACCCCGCGAGAACGTGTTTCTTCGCAGTCCGCTTGAATTTCATTAAAATCGAGATTCGTGTGCCGGGAAGCAGCTGGGACCGCACCGAGCAGTCCTGGTCCGCGAAACTTTCTCAGTTTAGCTTCGAATTTCGTAACAGTCGCGACACATAACACCAGCTACTACTTTTACCAATAATTATTAAGGTCCTGATGTAAGACAGACGCTTTTTGTATACCGAAGATTGTAACATGGGGAACGTGTGAGCGTGAGAGGACAAAAAGAAAGAGAGAGAAAGAGAGAAAGAGCGAGAGAGAGATATGATGGAGAGAAATATTTAAATAGTTTAAAAACAGTTGTCTTTATTTATATAAGTCGTCGGTCATCTTAACGATAAGCACATAAATTAAGGACGTAATGTAAGCCTCCCCCAACTTGCACGTCACGAGTATTCGGTTTTAGACAATTTTCTTCTATTGTTGCACGGTCTTTCGATGTCTCTATTTGTACGTCGATCACGGAGAAAAAGTAACTTCGAGTGACTCTGGTACATAGAACGGACTTAGATTACATCGCTTTCTTTTTCTAATTTGACAAAGAATATGTTATGCACTCTCGGAAAACTCTGTAAAATGGAACGATGTCGCTCCTGCGTTCCGGATCCTTGACATCCTCCCAGAAAAAGGACCTCCTGAAACTTTCTCCTTCGTCGCGGCGTTGTCTTTCTACCGCCAGAACAAATCGACCGTACGAAGCTACGACGAGTCGGTCATCGAAGAGGCGCACAGCCTAATTAATTTTCAGTTCTGCGAGATTTCCATAATTAAATTGGGACCAGTCAGAGGCCTTAGCATCAAGTAGTAGAATTTAACACCTTGGGGATGACGCATAAAAATTTTCATGCAATTGGAATAGGTTTGATTTGCAAACTAGGAATGCACTGGACAGGGCAGAAGTCTTGATGACATCGTATCTGATCGCATTTGTTAAATAAAAATAGCCAATAGCTCTCTCAAAACGATCAGTCAATCTCATTCAATTGTCGAGTGTTAATGCCGTATTCTGTTTCTTCACTTCCCAATTGACTGTTATCGCATGAACGGTAGTCGATACTCTCTTGAAACGATGATCAAGTTTCTTTTTTTTTTTGCCAACTACCATTTCCGTACAGCATAGACATTTTCACGTAATTAATGTTACGTTTTACGTTTAAAGTAATGAGATTACTATGTGGCTCGTCCTCTTCGATAACCGTCAGCAACGCGCAGTCCATGCTCTGTGGTCCGATTGCTCGCGCCGCTGCTCTCTTATGTCACTCTCTCCCTGACTGCGTCCACGTGGGGGCCGCGTGCTGGCACACAGTACTACGTTACTTTTATGCGATTCTAACAGGCACCGTATACGGATCGTCGAGACTAGAGAGCGTTCCTGCTGCCCCAGGAACCAACAGCAACTACAGCAGCGGTGGGCCCCAAAGGGGTTACACGGGACCCTCATCCAGCTCCAACAATTACCATCCCTACCGTCGCTCGAATGGATTTAGAGACAAAGTCGAGCACCCCGGCGCTTAGAGAGCCTTCTTCTCCCTTCTTCTCTGTCATCGATAACGCAACCGCGTCGCAAACAAAAGAAAAGAAACACACAGAGAAAAATGCCCGTTGGCGATTTCTCTTCACCGTAAACTTTTTGCACAGTAGTACCATGAGAGAAAGAGACACATACACGCGCGCGCGCGGAAACGCGTTTGTTCATCCTCCGCGCGATTCTTGTACAGTTTAGTAGACAGACGGCGGCAACCATCCTCCTCGATGGTTCGAGTAACAGCGCGAGCGATCGCGCGACGTCGTTTCTCGCGGTCGGTTTGCATTGTGCCCTCTCACGGTCGGCCTCGAAACTCGAAATAGAACCAAGAGGAGTTCACGACGGAGACAGAAGACCCTGGGACGCGCAAATCGCTGGCCAACGTGAAGACCAACGTGGACCAATTATTCCGACGCGAGAGACGCACGCCAGCCTCCTCCAGAAGATCGTCCTGACTTGCGAGATACGACCGTCCCTTCGAAACTAGACACCTTCTAAAAAAAAGGGTACCAGCGAAGTCGTTCAAAAGATACGTCGTCTTGAATAGTTTCCAGAGAAAACTGTGCTTCGTACCTTGAGACTAGTTGGAAAAAGTCGCGAGGATATCGGTATCTTTCGGCCGACTTCCACGCGAGTACCCCGATCGACCAGGCTGTGTTGACCGGCCCTATAGTTCTTTTCAAAATCCGCGCGACCGTCGTTGTCGAGACGTTTAGGCCCCCGTATCGCGACACGAGCTTCCAGCGATTTCGCCCGATTCTTAAGCGTTCGAACCACAGAACAGTGTCGAGTCTCCGGCCACAAAAGCACCTCGTTGCGTGACAACGATCCTCGTCGTGTCCCCTGTTCTGCGATTCTGTGAATTTTTCTCCCGTTTTCGAACCCGTTTGCGTCGGTTCCCACGAACAAACGCCAGGCGAGTAGATTAATGTTTTTAATCAGCGACAGGACCACCGGGTACCTAGCTCGCGCTCGCGACAAATCGATCGTGTTCGGTGTGTAACTCGCGCTGCAATGGTTTTTCTCATCCCCCTACGAGTTCCTACTAATTTAGCAGTCATGAAACGAAACCTAACCGTTTGTTTTTTTTTTCAATTTCTGCCGTAGGAAGTTTATTTCCTAGACGTCCCGTTCATTTTTTCTGACTGGATGACGTGAGGCTTGTGCGGAGCACTTTGAGGTAAAGGATCAGGGAGAAATACGCGCTTTAGCCCGCGATCGTTCCGCAGTGGCTCCTCGGTTGTTTGCCAATCAGCTGGTCCGTCGTCCCTCGTTCTGTTCTCGTCCCTTTTCATTTGTCTTGTCTCGTTTGTCACGCTCACGTTGTGCCTCTGTGTTTATTAGTGTCGTGTCTGTTGTGTTGTAACTATCCGCGTTTTCCAGAGACCGCCTCGAGAGAACTTCGGTGCTTCCCGAGGCTCTCGTGCTAGCATAATCATTGACACACGCGTGGAACTCGCTGCTCTGCGACACGCCGACGATCAACCGTGCTCCTTCGGCACGATACCTCTCGAGACACGATACCAGCGCGCGCGAAAATCGAGCCTCGATCACGCATGAAAGGGGAACGGTTCTGTACGATGTCGAGAATTTTCACAATCCACGATTATTGTACCGCGATTCGACTCGGAAATCGAATCCTCTCGCTCCGCGCTCCTCGATAATTACGGAATATGCTCGACGCGAAGTTTTTGTTTCCACGGATCCGCGCGCACGCGAGAGTCCGTTAGTCGAGCAGCGTGGGTCACCGGTGACCCATCGATCGCAGTGTGTAAACGTCCAACGACCGACGAGCATCGGAAAATAGCTCGTGGTTGCGGTTTATTTTTGTAACGGGAGAGTTGATTCTCTCTAGCGGATCCAGCGTGGGTCCCCGATGACCCAGGGGTTCCTCGGAGAAACGTCTCGAGTATATTCCGAAGTGAAGCGGGGACGTGACTTACGGCGTAAAGCCGCGACGATCAGCGTATCGTGTCCCGGCTGTTATCCTGAGTGCACATGCGAACGTTTACCCGTGTGTGGCTGGAACACGTACGTGCGATGCAGCTGCACTGCTCGTAGTGTGCCTTGCGATGGAATCTTGTGTGAGAGAGAGCGAGGGGGAGGGGAGATAAAGAGAGAAGAAACGAGCGGTTTCTCTCTCTCTCTCTCTCCCTCTGTCTATCTCTCTCGCTCCTCGGCGTTCCGAGCGCAACAACAGAGTTCAAGTTCGAAATTGAGCTGTTTTAGCGGGAACGCGAATCGATACGCGGGACAGTGATATATTTATATACGTTAGAGAGATGCCCTCGTTGTATCGATGATCACGGTCGATTGATTCGTCGATAGTGTCGAATTGTATTCGTTAAGGGTTAAGAGTTTCGTCGCGAGAACGAACCGTACACACATTTCCCCTCGTTCACTGTAGTACGGTTCCGTACGATTGCTATCTCCACCGATAAAGAGAGAGAGAGAGAACCTGCCGTTGACGGCACTCGATCACCGTTTCCTACCATCGCCGCAAGATCAATCATCGTTAGAAGTATGTTCACACGATTCGACGACCGATCATTACGTTCATAATGTTTTGTTTATGCATATATAGAGATATATATATAAATACGTATTACACACATGGCGAGGGTGGAAGCAGCAGAAATGCATTCTTTTATAGTATAGAAAAAAAATCAATATTCCGCATGGATTAATAAACATTCACATTTTAATACAATTCGATGTTTAGAAGTCTGTTACCCTAAATCCTTCCGATCATTCCTCGATGTCGTTACCTTTGGCGATGATGGAGTGAGGACCGCAGCTAGGTAAGTGTAGCTTTTTCATATGTGATAGTACGCTGCTCGGAATAATTAAAGATTTTCGAAAGAATTTATCTTCCAATTCGCCTGCAACCCTTATCCGTCCCTTGTGTCAATTTGACGCGCAGATTTCCCGAAGTAAGTTGTACAGTACATGTTATTCGTAGGTAAATTTTCCCGAAACTTGTAAATGTTGTAGATGTATATGTTAACTAATCAATTTGATTTAAAAAAAATCGAAAAATAATTTTTATCACTGTCAACTTGACAACGAGGTACAGATTCAGCTCATGAAATGAGTGACGAATGTGGGTTAATTCCATTTTCGGCAGAAATTTCATTGTATTTCGAAATAAATTCATCTCTTCTTTTTTACTGTCTTGAATTTGACTTGTTCTTAGCAGAAACGCATTAAATGTGCAGTCTAATTATAGTGCACAACCCAACTACAATGGCATTTAAAAAAATCGATGATTTTTTAACATAAAAATTTTATTCATCCCTACACGATGAACTGAATGTAATTCTGTCTGCGAAGACTAGACATTTTTATTGCCGAAGTATTTCCAATTCCTGTCTTCTCACAGTATCGTGTGAACATTTGTTAATAAATTCCCTCGATGATCGTTGACACGATTTATTAATTGTTTCGAGCAGGTGTGATAATGCATCAGCGGATTACACGTTCGATTTGCAGCATAGTGGAATAGTGATAAATTATGTGGATATTTGAGTTACATCTTTATTTAATTGTACACTTTTCCTGGATATGTAGAGATTGTCTTCCTCGAATTGCGCAACTGTTTCGCACGATACCGGATAGATCTACAACTCGTTTTATCACATCTAAAGCCCTGCAAGCTGAGCCCGCGCTCCAAGGTACGTATTCTACGCGTTCTACGTGTCCGGATCCGATGGAACAGAATCGACTCTGTTCCGCGTACCATTACACGATCGTCAATCCGAGAGAATAAAACAACGCAGGACGGTTCGCTTTTTGTAGCACGCGCGTGTTCGTCGATCTATTAACGCGAAGACGAAACAAATACATACTTCGGGACCCGCCAGAGCAATCTCGTTTCGCCAAAAAAATTTACAAACCTTCACCTCTTTGCAACGTTCCTCGTTTAATCTACGTAAAACCTCGAGACTGTAAAATTGTTTGGGTTTACACGGCTCGAAAGCGATTCGTTGACTCGAACAACACGTTTCGTTGATTTTTCGGCTTGTCTCCTTTTTCATTTATCGGACTATACACAATAGATTTCGCTGTGAACTGCGCGTTTTTATATATGTAGAATCGTCGCACCGTAAAAAAAGATCGGCAACTATACAGATATGTGGCAACACGATCGCCGTCGGAATTCGCCGACGACTATATATCCGTTCTCGCGAATTGTTTGAAATTATGCGAACGGTAGAATTAGGTGATGGAACATTTGTGACAACGATGCTTGTTCGACTTCGTCTTGCCCTCTGTCTCTTGCTCCAAATGCTTGCGAACGGACTCTGTAAGCAACCACAGGTTCCTACAGTTACTACTAGAGATGGCGTGAACTGTAAACAGTAAGCAACCTGCTCTTGATTTGGTATGAATCTGACACCAATTTTAGCGCCAAATACGGACCCATCTGTTTCCGTATTAGGGTCAGTTTTGGTGTAAATGTTTGGTGAAAAATTGCATGCCAAACGGAGAGCAGATCCTGCACTCGTTATAGAGGCCAGGTCGGTCGCACTAAGAGCGAACCTAACCTTGCTTTATATACTGTCATTATTTTAATGTTTCTTAATAGTTAAATTATTGAAAATGCATGAAACTTAAAATTATACTACAGCAAGGTTTACTCCGATTTTAGTCGATATTTACTCTTAGAACAAGATTAGGTCCGTTCTTGGTACGACAGACCTGCCCTCTATGACGAGTGCAGGATCCGCTCTCCATTTGGCATCTACTTGGCATGCAAACTTTGGTGCCAAATACGGACCCATCTGTTTTTGCAGCAGGGTCTGTATTTGGCGACAGGTTTTGGTCTGCAGATTCAGATCAATTAGGGACCAAATCCTGTTCCATGTTTTGTCACCACAATGACCACCTTCTGCTCGCAACGTATGATTTGCAGACATTTGGTCTTAATCTGCACACTCAGATTTTGCTGCCTGGGGTTACTTTTGGATTACTCGTGATTCGATCACGTTCGTTCCCAATCACGGTGATTTTCGTGATCGTTTCTGATTAGCGGAGAGCATAACTGTTCTTCGCGCAAGTCACAGACACAAAACCTGTATGTTTTATATTAACAACGTCAAAACAAAATACGTTTCTCAAAGTAACGCATTGGCATTTTGTAAAATTTTATACATAGCGTATACATACATAAACGTGAAAGAAATTGTCTGCACTTTCATGCTATTTCAATAAATATTAGAATTAATATTTTACTTTTTCAAATACTAAAATAAGGTAAAGAATAAGAGAATTGAATATTTTTTATTTTCATCATTAAATGAAGTAAATTTACGCTGCGTACAGATTACGTAACATAATTTCAAATTTACGTTATATGCAGATATGTTCATGCAAGCTAATTGATGTATTTAAAAAAAAAGAACTAATTTAATCGAGATGAAGAATCAGGTTGACAGTGAACAAATTCACTCTAGATTAAAAAATCGCGGCGTGAAAGAAGTCAGAATGACGACCGTGATTGTGACTCTGTGATCACTGTGATAAATCACTAACCGTGATTTTGCACGCCATCTGCCTTTATTGTTTTATAACAATTAGACCGCAGACCTTCGTGCAATACAAAAACTTCCACGAAGAGACTGTATTTGCAAAAGAAAACTGTAAATACATGCGATCCACAGTCTAGTAGAGATCGCAGCAATTTTTTCTGAGAAATTACATACCAGCAGCAGCCCTCTTGTCCACGGCGATCAAAGCGTCGCACAGCTCCATCCCAATAGAGATCTCGGGACTCAGCCCTGACGCCCAGATCGTCAGCATCCGGAAGCCGTGTTCCTTATAGCTTGAGGGACCTATGAGAGGAGCTTTATCGTCCTTTTCACGAGGCTGTCCTCGGTTTAAGGATGGATCATCGAGGTGCAAAAAGTTTTCGAATCGACGACACTCTTTACATCTTTCTCGGCAGCTACTTGTATCGCAAGCTTCGTAAACTTTGCACCTCGATAACGTAGGATTACGCTACTGTTCCTCGGCGAGGAGCCCCGATCGCTCTCGTAGAAAGCATAGAATCATGATTGATTACCAGTATACTGGTGCTCGATCGCGAGGATCTGCTCCTGCGTGAAGGCCCAATGAAGCGCCAGCTTCTTCCAGTCTTCAGGGCCCAAGTGTTTGTACGCCAGTTTCCAGAGAACGGATCGAGTGTGCTCCGAGAAGCCGCAGTTGTTGCTGGAGATGCTGCCGCCTCTGGATTCCTCGCGCCATCTTCTTCTGGCCGGCGTTAGATCGCGGATTTCCTTGTCGGACGTTGAGGCTTCCTGCAAAACGAACCGGTCATTTGGTTCCGCGATGCTCTGGGGGCCATTACGCGCCTGATAAATTGCTTCACGAAACTGTTCAACAGTGCTCTACTATGTAGAAAGGATAATCGTTGCGGTCGCTATCTAGGAAGCAGCACGATTTCGGCCCGTAAGTTTAATGATCCATTATCGATGAGGTTGAGCCACCTACCGGCGCCGGATAGTCGAGTCTGGCGGTTTTAATAATCATGTCGACGATGGCCGTGAAGCTGCCCCTCGCCGCGATGTACAACGGCGTCCTGCCGCTCTACGAACATCCGGATAACTTTGTGTTTAATGTCGTTTACAGAGCTCTGGGAATGTTCCTATGGGGGATTGTTTCCCGTCTCCCGTCGCGTCGCGTCTCGTCGTGCCGAATCGTCGGCGATCTAAGCAAAGACTGGACACGCCCACTTGGGCAAACTTTGCCCGAAACCTTTGACAGGAGCGTGTTAGCTCGTCGGGATACCGTGTCGAACTAAGGTTAACATATCCGGGACAAAGAGACGCCTACTTCGATTGCGTTTCATCAAGTCGAGACAGTGTCCCTTGACACTTTTGTTTGCGCTTCGCGACGCTCGAAGATGCAGCTTCTTTTGATCCTCAGGGGCGTGATGTGATTTGAGGTGATTGGCTAGGAAAAGAGAATCTGGGGAAGAGAACGTTCAGTGAAGGATGTGGAGAGGGCACTTCTTCACTCTACTCCACTCCCAGATAGCGCAAAGACGTCTTGGATGTCCTACGAACGTCTTCTGAATGGCTTAAAAAGCCGATAACTTCTTTACAATTGTACCAAACGACCTCATTTTTCGCGAGCAATTGGAAGCATTGGTTTACTAAATGACGTGCAAAAATATTTTGGAAAAAATTGCAATTGGTTGGAATTAGACGAAAAAAAATGAAAGAAGCACTTTTTAAAACTTTTTTATTTGGGCCCGTAATGAAAATTTAAAATATGCGTTTTGTAGATCTATGTTAGTTATACATATTCTGAAGATTTTATCGAAATTGGTGGACACTGAAAAACGACACAATGGACGTCTTTAAGACGTTGTGAGCTACCTAGGTACTTCCTCCAAGGAAAAGGATCTTTAGAGGGGTCCGATGAAGGTAGTGGAAGGATTCATGGAAGGGGAGGATCATATCAATGTCAATACTTCTCCAATGAGAAATTCTTCAACTGCCAGGTGCCCGGAGGACGCTCTAATCAATCACCAATTGCTAGGAATTATAAAATATCTCGACGAGCTAACTGGCGTCCATGCAAGAGCAGACGTCAGCCAGGAAAATATATAATAATTGAATGGTCTTGAAATTTTGACGGAAACGATAGGGATTGTCTTTCTTATCGATCATTTGCGGTAGATACAAAGAGGATATGGAATTCACCTGTTCCCTCTGCTCGATGTTCGCGCCAGCCGCAAGCAACAGCTCGCATATGTCTGTGTGACCCATCTCGGCAGCGATGTGGATAGGCGATTGTAGTCTCTGGAACAGTTAACTGGAATCTATTAGTTCACTCCGTTACGAGTGGACCGATTTAATTAACAGTGTCCGGCCCGGCTAATTTGTCAGTGAACAACGCACCAAGTTTAAGCAGTTCAGATCGATGCCTTTGCTAAGTAATATCTCGACCGTTTCGACTTTGTTGTTCTGGCAGGCCAGGTGTAGCGGCGTGTTCCCGTACTGTAATTTAATTAACAAAGACAACGGGTTCGTTATTCGATTCCACTTAACGTGCATGCCAAGTGAACGCCGCGCTGCAGCGTCGCGGTACCTTGCACTGTTTGTTGAGAGCCGCGCCGTGTTGAATCATCGAGTCTAATATCCCTTTGCAGCCTTGACTGGCGGCGACGTGGAGCGGAGTGAAGCCCATCTGGTAAATAGAATTCAGTAGATCTCATTAGCCGCGCTAATGAGTTGCCCATTATTTTCGAAACCCGATCGTGCACACTAAACATAGAGCACTCAGATTTCTTTGCTCGTCGGAACAAAGCAGCGGCCACAGAAACTACGCGCGCGCTTGAAACGCACTGAAATTATTCCACGTTACTGAAATATTCTACGAACATAATACGCTCTAAATAAAATGCCGGATAACTACTTCTTTGGTTTCACCTATTAACCCTTTGCACTCGGAGCCATTCCGGACGTTTCCGACCAGCAACTCGGCGCCACTTTGTCGCGAAAACGTGCACCTACGAATCGTCATATGATACGTATAATACAGTTTTGGAACCAAGTATGCCATTGTGATGATTGGACTGTGGATTTTTATGCGTTTATGGAGAAATTAGCAAGGTAAAATATAAAATAGTAAATGATTATAAAAATCTAAGAATGTTGTTAGATTGTTTTCAACATATCAAAATTGTTGGATGAAACTAATTTTTATTGAACACCTTGTTTTCATAATTTATACGAATGAATATATCTTATATATTATATGAATAAAGCTTTTCAGATTTATATGAATTTGTAGAACAGTTCCGTTATTTGAAAACGTGGAGTGAAAAAAAAATCAAAATTTTATTTCTTATGATTTTCAAAAAGTTGCGCTGGAACAACTTGATTCCCCGTGACGTCCCCTCAGAAGGGACAACCGAGGGCGAAGGGTTAATATTTAGCGATCCCTGTACTTTTGAATCAAGAGTATCGGGCACTGGATTCTCGCAGTATCGAATGGCGGGAGGGTATCGGTCATTGCCTTACTTGATCCGTAATCTCGGTGTCAGCTCCAGCTCTTAATAGTAATTGAGCGATGGCGGTGTGTCTCGTCCTCGTGGCCACGTGAAGAGGCGTGCTTCCTTCGCAATCCTGAGCGTCGACGTTCGCGTTTAATCCTATCAGGACCTCGACGGCCGCCATGTTTTCTTTCGCGCAGGCATAGTGCATCGGTGACTGTCCTTTCTAGAAATCATCGCCAAGTCCACACAGACCATTACACAATACGTTGCTGTCACGGAATCATCTGGTATTCCATTCGGAGCCTAATTAACTGAGCTGTCTGCGGTCAACGTTAGCATTCAGTGAAAATGACTAGATCACGTTTATGCGGACAACAGAAGTTCGGTAACTGTGAAACGAAGAGTCTGAAGTTGCATTAAGGCTGACGCACACGAGGACGCACCAGCACCGGACCACCGGCGGCATTTTGACTTTATTCTATGTAGTCTCAATGTGACTGCGCACACTTATTAGCCGCAGCACAGTACCGGCCCAGACTCAACGAAATGTGCGCACACTAGGACGCGCCAGCTCCGGACCAGCACGGCTTCAGTAGGACCGCGCGGCGCACAATATACCGTCAATTACACCAGTAAATACAGTTGCAATTATACCGTATTTAGTGTTATTTTAATCAGAAAAATCTCATAAATAAGTGGGCGAAAGTCCCATTAAAAAATAATGAAAAATAAAGAAGTTTTGTAAGTGGATTAGTAGTGGTTCACACCGGTATCGGATTACACGGACTAAGATCGACCACCTTCGTCGGACGATTGGGTATATCGGTGTAACCACCACTAATCCAATTACAAAACTTCTTTATTTTTCATTATTTTTTAATGGGACCTTCGCCTATTTATTTGTCGCATTTTTCCGATTGAAATCACACTAAACACGGTATAATTACAATTGTGTTTAGCTTAATTGACGGTGTTTTGTATCGGTCGCGCGGTCCTACTGAGGCGGTGCTGGTGCGTCCTAGTGTGCGCGGACCTTTACGCGGTGTTTCAGCGAACGGATAGTTATACAGGACGATGATCCAGGTTCGACGAGCAGAAATCGGGTTGTATGTGGGTTAGAGAGATTACGTTACATCGACGCGATGCAAATATTCTGTGACTGCGAGTGGAGAGCCGGAAGCGGCGTGGTAACGGCACCAGTTTCATAAAATTCCCCGAGAGGACTGCAGTTAGATTCGCGCAGCTACAGCCCGCGCTCTCTCTCCTTCGGGGATTTCACTTGTCTTCGCGATAAGAAGGCAATATAGCTAATGCCGGAGACCTAGTTTCGCCGGTATCTGAATCGAGAGGAAACAGCCTGGACCAGTTTCCGCATAAATTGAAGTTTCTTGCCTTTACGTCCACAGGAGCGCGCGGCTGTATTTGCATGTTCGCGGCAATTAGAAACAGATTAATGTACCGGGGTATCCGGGCCCTCAATACCGACGCGAAATTACTCTTCCCGGTTGTCCGCGAGAAAAAGATTTTTATCACAGACGCTACTGCTCCCGGACAGAGGAGACGCAAGAAAAACTTGCTTCTTTAAACATTTTAATCTACTGATGCGACGCGACGTTCCCTTTTTCTTTGAAGATTGATTTCGTGCTCAATAAGCTATCGGAGAGACTCGACACGCGAATTTCAATGAACTTCAAGTTGAATAAAAAGCGTGGGCGAAAAGTTTTCGCAGTCTGTTAATCTCCACACAGTCTGTAAATATTTGAAACCGAGAACTCCGCGGGCCAACATAAATTCCCGGTTCTGTGGCATCTCTCTCATGTTGAATGCTTGATCATCCGGCTACGAAGTCATCAAGTTTCGCAGTTTCGTTTACACGGGACTCGACCGTTTCAATTGTACAACAGACGCAAACAATCAATTTTTTCGTCGCGTCTATCGAAAGCATGGTGTTTCCAAAATATGCTCTCGAAATTTCAGAATTTTCTTGGAAAATTGAAAAGATAATGAAATTGTGGCTCGTTCAGTATCAGCAAAATTCTACGTATTCTGAATTAGGTATTCATGCTTTGGACATTGGTTCCATGGCCTGGGAGTGTCTGCGCCACGGCAGGAAGTTGATCCCGGATTGTAGATGAATGCTTAGCCCGATGGAGCGGCTCCTTCATGAATAAAGTGCAGCCGGCTTTTTCCGAGGCGAAAGGAATACCCGGGCGTATATATATTAAAAAAAAAGAGCCACGCGCAGTACGTGTATGCAATTTGGCGGAATTTATGCTGTGGAACTCTTTCCTTCCCCTGGAAATTGTAAATCCTTTGAAACGCTCGCTGCGACATTATCGCCGGCCAGTTCTCGGCAGCGTAAGTGAGCTTAGCGCTCGTAGGAAATTCTGTCCGCCCGGAATAAATGGCCGCGACGCTGGAATTTTTCTGTTCCAATTTGTTTTTTGTTGCCCACTAAATTCCGGAAGTCCTTGCGCATCGTGTCACGTAACACGCGATTCGCGAACAACGATTATTCCCCCGGAAAACATTAACCGATATCGTCTCGGATAATGTGGCAAGAGGTCCTTGGCAATTAAAAAAATTCTCGTGTGCCAAGAAAAAATACTGTACTGCCTCAAAGATTAAAAATGAAAGCTACGAAATCCATAACTTACAAAACATTAACCGATATCGTCTCGGATAATGGGGCAAGAGATCCTTGGCAATTAAAAAAATTCTGGAGTCACAAGAAAAAATACTGTACTGCCTCAAAGATTAAAAATGAAAGCTACGAAATCTCCAACTTACAAAACATTAATCGATATCGTCTCGGATAATGGGGCAAGAGATCCTTGGCAATTAAAAAAATTCTGGTGTTCCAAGAAAAAATGCTATGCTGCTTCAAAGATTAAAAATGGAAGCTACGAAATCTCCAACTTACAAAACATTAATCGATATCGTCTCGGATAATGGGACAAGAGGTCCTTGGTAATTAAAAAAATTCTGGTGTTTCAAGAAAAAATACAGTCTCAAATATTAAAAATGAAAGTTCCAAGTTAGAAAAATTCCAAGTTTGAAATAGCTTGAAAAGTTTCGAGGTTATTATTCAAATTTTGGCGCGCGAGGGAAAAACGTTTTACTGTCGCCAAGATAAAAACGTGGAAGCTAAGAGATTCGAGCTCGGGAAAAATTGAATTTTTAAAAGTGATAATTTCGTCATAAAGTTGCATACCATTCACGCACCTGTTCATTGTCCGCTGTTTCTCTTTAGCATAGACACGAATTCATGAATTTGATGCTGCAATATGAACCGATGGGCATGAAATATGAAATGAAATGGTTTGAAACGAATGCATCATAGATGGCTGGCTCCGATGCACTTTCATGAAGTCGCGGGTTTACCTTGTCGATGGCGTTCAGCTCGATCCTAGATATTTTCGAGAGCGCAGTGATCACAGTTGGATGACCGGCGCTGGCTGCATGATGGAGTGCAGTCGCACCGGTGCAATCGGTTGCATCACCGTTCAGCGACTCCACAGTTTCTACGAGGTATTCCACGACGTCAACGTTGGTGCCTCGGGCGGCGCACATTAAAAGGGTGTATTGTTTCTGCAGCAAACAGAGTGCATTATGGAACCCGTGTCACGGAGATCCTTTCAGTCCTGGCTCTCAGAAATTGCATTAAGACGAGAGCTTGATGTAAGCTGTTCAAAAGAAACTGATCTTCGAGAATTTATTTCAAAGAATTCATATGAAAAGGATGTCGATTCTTCGGACGACTACATCAGGCTATTTTTAAACTTTCTCCCGATGCGCAGCCAATCTTTAATTGGTCGAACTTTCCGCGAGTCGTGAAATTTTTTAACGCCCTCATCCTCGAGAGACTTAGCGGTGAAATTGGAAATTTTGTCGAGCTGCGATTCCAATGAAAGAAACGTGCTGCCAGGTGGAGGAGCAGGTTTCCAGTTCGTTCTTATCGCGGCGGACGATCCCAAGAAAGCTCGTGACTCGAGTTCATGATTCTCCACGTTTGTTCTGCGATTGACTTCGATTCCTCTTACCACCGTGGACCCAGGTGCTCGAGATTCTCATGAAGCAGAAGAGGCTGCTCGAGTACCTTGGCCTCTCTGCCTCCCTCTCTCTCTCTCTTTCGAGCTCGACGAGTACCGTCTAACATGCTGAGAATCGGGAGAAAGTTATGAATATTTGCTTCCGCAATTAAGAGGAATACCTTGTTGACAGCAGACACATTCGCCCCGGCGTTGATTAACATCTTCACGGCGTCTCGGTGCCCGTACCAGGCCGCCATGTGCAACGGCCGCATACCATACTTCAAATATTACGGATAGAATTTAATTACGACACGCCTAATTCGTGGAAACTGTCAGCGAGCTCTCGATATTAGCATTCTTCGAGAGTTCGCATGATTCTACGACTACCGGACCAAAGTTACTTCTCAAATATGTAAGACATCTTTTTCTTACAGTAAACTTTTACATATTCGAATGCTGTTAATTCTACGAAAGCAACGTATTGACTTGGCTGGATCTTCTTTAGATTTAATGATTGTATCATATGTAGACAGCGGATCTTTATATGCAAAATAAAAATTTTCTTCCTGGATTGCAACAAACTGGAGTAAAACAGAAATTTATTTTACGGTTTCAGTGATTAGAACTTTCTTGTAGTTGGTAATTTGCTGAAAAAGGAGAACATTTATATCTGTTGTATGTCTATATGTTCTCCAATACATTAACAAAACCAACATAGAATTTTATTTCGGTTGAAAGGAAATTAATAACATAGATATTTATTAGACTTGGTTCAGAAGCTTCGTCACGTGTCAGACACGATATTGTAAGATAAGGGGTTAATATGTTTAACTACTACCTTAATATGTTTTTACTGTTTTAAATTACACGTACCCATTTTTGTCATAAATACATAAAATCCGCTGTCTAATTATATGATTTGACTAACTATTGACCGAACGATGACGTTTGGCTGATACGTTTGACCGATCGTCTGACTTATCGTTGAGCGCTCTACCGCACGTACTTGAAGCACCGTTTAAAAGACATTTTCAGTGTTAGATGAAAATTCTGTTGAGCATCGTTCTCAAAGTTTCAAACGATGGGTCCTAGAAAATGTCTCATCTGCAACGTTCCGTGAAGAATGCATTTCCAAGAAGACCGCAACCAGTCCACCGACAAGATAGCAGTAGCGAAACAATGGGTCGCGGAGTCGTTTATAATCATTGTCCTCCGTAAACTGTGGATGCCGCGATTGTCGAAACATTACCCGAGTATCGCGTATTCGCTCGGTAATGCGTTGCCAATGAGTTATCTCTTTTGTGTGTTCTGCGAATGGCATTCCGCTCGAGCGATTTTATTGAAAATAAATCAGAGAAATATTACCCTGTCTCTGGCCTCGATGTCGCATTTCGCCTGTATCAACATTTCAATGATCTCCGTGTTTCCCCTGGACGCGGCCCAATGGATCGGCGCTCGACCATACTGAACAAATCATTCACGGTTACGGGCGAACTTTGCGTTGTGCAAAATAATCAACGGTCGGGCCGGGCCGGGCCGGGTCGCGTATATTTATGACTGTACTTTTTCTACCGGAGATTTAAAGCGTGGCTAGTCGACAGGTACAGGCTCGCCACGCGGTCAAACAATTTTTTACGCGACTGGATCTACCATAGATTTCTACCAAATTCTTGTACAGGGTGTATAAAACTATATGTCACGAATACCATGGAGGGATTCTATACCTCTGGATCGGTGGAGGTCTGCTAAAAAAATGAACCGCAGAATTGATCTCGACCCTGTCTTTTAGGGTCAAAAAATTTTTTGTCGCATCGTATAGTACTCATCGCAAGGAACAAAAGTCTCAAAAGAACAATGGGTCTCAAGTCAACCGTTCTCTTGAAAAACGAATTTGGAGTTTCGTAACCCGTTTCTATATGCTTACATGAAAAAATAAATTGAAAATATAAAATAAATAAATTTTCATTTGACGCCTTTTTTTCGAGAAAATTGGCTTTAAAAATCCGTCAAGTTCGCATGCCTAACGTTTTTAAGAAGTGGAATCAGTAGGCCATGAACAGAGGCGTCGAATGAAAAAATGTATTCTATATTTTCAATATATTTCCCCACGTAGAATCACAGAGATATGTCCCTAAGGTAATCCCTTCATGGTATTCGTGACATATAATGTTTATACACCCTATTCTACACATAAAAATTTTATAAATAATTCTCCTGTGCGCACATTTCTGCGCGTCTTTGTCACAGAGCCACTTCATTAGCGTAGTCCTCGCTCGGATGAAGAATCGCGACGTCTCGAGTGAATTATTCCGTCTGTGGTCGGGCGTAGCGGCGAGTAAGAATTATAGTTGCGTTCCAGTAGAACAGGCTCGCTTTAGTCGAAAGCTAGCGCGCGTTCTAAAAGACGTTAAAGTTTCAGCAGCTGCGAGCGTGCTCGCCGAGTGGAATATCCCGCGTTTAGTCAGATAAAGAACGTTCCCCGGCAAAAATTAGAAGCACGTAACGTCGGCCGCGAGCTGGTAAGTGGAATATTCTAGCTGTAGTCAGACGAACGAGAAGGTTAAACAAGATATTCATACCTCCTCGGGCGTAATGAGACTGTAAGTGGAATATCCTGTGTTGTATCGGACAAAAGATTCAGTCCGTTGGAATTATACATCGTAGCAGTACCTTGGCAGACGCGGCGAAACAGCGGTGAATTCTGTACTGGCAAAAACTTTGTAACTTCGGTTGTGCCCGTAAGTAGAAAGTTCTGTGTACGGTCTGTCGGAAGCTACGCGAGGTTAAAGCGTTCCGGCGGTTAATGCCGCGAATTGAACATCCAGCAAGTTACATGCTCAAAGGTACACGCGGGGTTTCGTAGTTTTGATATTGTCTGTTACAATTAGGAATGGAGCTGGGAGGAATTAGATTTCCCATAATCCATTAATGCCGGATTAAATTTCACAGTGGAATATCCCAGCTGTGATCAGCCACCCCTGGAATTATACATCGCATAATATCTGGCAGCTGGGTATTGCACTGGCAAAAACTTCGTAACTCCGGTTAAACCGCCATTGGAACGTTCCGTGTACGATCGGACGGGAGTTACACGAGGTTACAGCGTTGCGGCGGTTCGGCTAATGCCGCGACCATAAAATCCCCTAGCTTATAAGCCCCAAGGCAGGCGCGTTAGCGGGGCCTGGCGGTTTTATCAGCGCAGCGGCCGTTGATATTTCGCAGTAGAATATCCCTACTTTCATCAGCCCGAAGATACACGTTCGAGAGTTTACGACGAACTTCCGCGCGCTTGCTGAACGTATTCCCCGTTCCGCTTTCAGCCCGACAAAGCTCCTGTTAAAAGCACAATGCCGAACGATTTAGCAGCCGTGACATCGAGTGAAACGTCCCGTTTTTAGCCAGACAAACGCACCGCTATTTCCATCGGGCGGCCGCGCGTTATCTAGCGCCCCGAACCGTGTAACGCGCTCCCTGTACAGGTTAACGAAGTGGCGTCGAGTGAAAGATTCCATTGCCTAGCGGCTCCGTTTGCTGTTTGCCTCGATAGGATGCTAAATCTAAAGAATGATAAATCGCGAACAATTCTGCAACCTTCTCTGTCACGATCCTCCTCGCGATTAGTTCCGCGGAGCTTGTTCGATTGTGCAGACTCACGGAAAAAGGTTCATCGGCCCGACCCGTCGGTTTGCCTGGTTGTTTTCTATTTTTCCTCTTTTTTTCTGGCAACTTACGTTGTTCCTGGAGTCGACGTCGACCGTCTCTTTGAGCACTTTGCGAACGGTGTCTGCCTCATTTTTTATCACAGCCTCGTGCAGCAAGAGATCGTTCTTAAGTACTGCCAAAGAGAAAAGCCTCGGTCAGGGGAGAAGCGTTCCCGGCGATTCTGAGATCTCGCGATTTTATTTCCGCGACACACTTGGTCGTCCCTAGCAACCCCTCATTTCGATGAATTTTCAAATATATCCTATGAATAATAGCGGAATATTGTGACCATAGTAAAACTTTACGTATAAGTGGTTCAGAACTTTAACTTGCTTCCTGTTTCGAATGTTCCCCGCTGGTGCTAGCTGTAAATGCACGAAGCCCGCGATCTATTATTATTTCATGAAACAGATGGTCGGTTCGGGAACGTCCTACGCCGCCAAATGGAAAAGCATCAAAATAGAAGATGGGTTCCCGAACGGAGCACAGTTTCCCAGCGCGTATTTTTCTAAAGACTCGTTCCATCGGGAAATATGCATGCTCTGTCGAGATTTTTATATTTTCTATACGTCCCGGTAATGGAGGGATTTCCCTTCTACGGCAAATAGAATTTCCGGCACGTAGAACTTTCTTTCGCGCTGTTCGACTTCGCCGTGAACAAGTAGAATTTTCGTGGTCGGTTAAAGATCGAAGCGAGGGAAGTTGGAAAAAAGAAAATGTCGGGAACGCGTTCGTTCGTCCGGAAATGCACGAGATCGATTTCCAACGGATAAAAAACGACACCGACGGAGTATATTGTTTTCTACTCACTTCTAGCAGTCTTTCGAGTCAACACCTCCGCCTCGATCGCCTCGGTGATGTTCACCGGCGACGGTGTCTTCTCCAATTCGCCTTTGTCCACCATCTTTCCTTATGTTCGTCGGGACCGCATGTTTCGCTTGTATTTACCGGACCTGAAAATTGAATCGTTTACCAAACGCACGGGCTCGCGGTCGGTTAACTTCGCGCTCTAAATTGAGCATCTCGTTGACCCCGATACGGGAATGATTCCGCGGAATTTCTCGAGCGGCCCGTAATTGCAAACGCATAATATGTATAACGAAATTACGCGCCCCCGTTGTAAGAGCAGAATCTCCGGCAAGCTGGAAATTAGGCGAACCTCTGCAATATTTATTCGCGGGAACAGCCAATTCGTGTGAAATCTTTGGGACGAAAGAGATTTTTCTTTGCTGGGAAGAACATTTGACATCGAAATTAGACCATAACTCGTTTGGTGCAGTATTTCAGGGATCACGCGGTCTTCTGCAATTTTGGGAAACCATGCGGCCGATCCTTTCGAAATTTTTGCGATATCTCACGGTGCTGCCAAAGCGACAAATTTTTGAATTTTTCGCGAAGGATATAAATTGATTTTCCACAATTTCCCATTTGGGAAACCGCGCAACCAATTTTTCAGAAATTTTTATCGAATCTCTCGAAAATATTGAAGTTGCCGGATAACGTTTCGAGCGACTAAACAAAAATAAAAAAGCGTTTATTGTCGAAAGCATCGTGAATTGAAGTTCGCACGCGTTATTGCTAGCCAGAACTCTGTTAATTTGGCGAACTTCTAAACGAAATATTGCGCGAGCACGGTTCGAAACTAGCGGCAGCGAATTAAAATATTTTGGAAAAATTGATATCTGGTACACGAGTTTCCGCCCTCGAAACGCGAACAAAGCGCGTAGCCGGCGTGTTGCAGTTCCCTTGTCCCCGCGTCCTCTGTTTCCGCGAGCTTTTTAATCCGTTCGGTGGCTGCAATTATTCATGCGTAAACCCGGCGGGGAACGAGTTTGTACCGGAATTGTTGCTGCCGGATTTAATTGCCATTATTCGAACTAGCCGCGTTGTATTATTTATTGTTTATTAATTCGCCTCGGTGCCGCCGCGCCGCGGAGACGGCGGAGAGAATCGGGTCTCCGGCGTGATTTCGAGCGGTCCGGTCCCGTTCAATAATCCCGTGCACTTTGCTGGCTCCCCGGAATGCTCCGATGCATAATCCGCGCGATTCGTGTTCCGCTTGAAAATTACCCGGGCACAATTAACAATACCCCAGAGCCCCCGTTCGGATTCGAAACCAGGACGTAGCCGCGAGGTGCACGGCGACTCGCAAATTAAATAATTATAACGCGTACTTGTGCCCGGCCGTGTACACGTGCCTCCCTGCCAGACACGCTAACTTTCGATTCGTGCAATTTGCCCCCGATGCAGCTTCGTTTCGCTGCCACCGCCGCGAATTACCTCGTTATTACATCATGAATTCCGTGCTTCAATTTGTACATTACCAGCCGTATATAGCACGACGTCCGACAGGTGTGCTCCCGCCTAAATGCTTCACTTTCGACGAGCGCGGTCGAGCCGCGTTCCCAGAAACGATGCACCTTCCGAACGATAGCTTTCAGACCCGAACAGCTGGTAAAATAGTTGCACCTTCCGGACGAATACCGGCTAATGAGCGCTTTCGGTCGATGATGCTGCGTCGAACGCTAATTACTGGGTCGAGATAATGTGCTAGAATATTGCCAAATAATTTGTGTCATGCGGAATGTATCGTTTATTAACACAATTTACAATTATCGAGATTGTAAAGATGCGATGAATTATGCTACATTTCTTTGGGTATACACATTACAAGAAAATCGCTCAAAATTTCGGTCCAATACATTCTTGTTATTTTTGTAATGTAGTTCTAGAAGTTATTTAAAATTATTATGGACCTGGATTTTTCTTTTCTATCCGAGCATATACTAACAAATAAATATTTTCAGGATGCGACACTGAGTGGAACGACAGGAGAACAAGTGCCTCTCCGTGGAAATGTGAGTCGAAAAGAGACTTGTTATTCACCGAGAAGCGCACTTGGAAAAATTCTTTTTAGCAAAATATTCCATTTAAATGTATAAGGAATGTTCAAGGCTTCTCTGGATGAAATTGAAGAACCAACAGGACTTAAAATGGTTCTTGATTGAAATTTGAGACTAGAAGGAAGGATAATATTTTGTTTAAAATTCGATTTTACAGAGTAGGTATAAAAACCTCGTTTGAAATATGTTGTAACTCCTCATTTATTAATACATAAGAATTTTCAGGGCTCCTCTGAATGGAATTGGGGAAATATAAGACGACACGTGGTGCTCTATGGAAATGTGAGTCAAGGAGAAAGAAAAGGATTACATTTAAAATTCTGTTTTACGCAGAAATGTTCTACTCACCGAAAAGTAGGCTTCAAAACGTTCTGCATTGGAAAACTTTGTTCGAAATATATCCCATTTCCGCGTATACTAACAAATAAGAATTTTCAGTGCTCTCTGGCTGAAACTGGAGCAACAACAGAACAGACGATTCTCTTCGGAAACGCAGGCCAAGTAAGAGGAAACTTTCATTAACTTTTTTACCCAGAAACTGCACCGAGTCTTCGGAAGACAGTTCACGTGTTTGCAAAATATCTCATTTCCCCATGAACTAATAAAGAATTTTACAGAACCCCTCTGGCCGAAACTGTAGAAACAACAGGACAGCAGCTGACTCTCCACGGAAGCGTAAGTCCGGGAAAACGAATCTTATTTCACTGGAGGTTCTGTTGCAGAGAGAATCGATCCTGAATATTCATCGGTTTTTCTTGGTGGAAGAAAGTTCTATCAAAATTGAAATAAAACTCCAGCGGGTAAGAGCTTTGTTTTCGAAGTATTCTAGTTGTAGAAATGGGTGCATTGAAGACACAAACTCAATCAGGCAATTGAAGATTGTCGTTGCGAGCTCGCGGGTTCGTTCGGCGTGCTGTTTATTTATCAAGCCGATAAGCCAAGATTGA
The DNA here is from genome assembly GCA_028454225.1 of Lasioglossum leucozonium. Classification (NCBI taxonomy): domain Eukaryota; kingdom Metazoa; phylum Arthropoda; class Insecta; order Hymenoptera; family Halictidae; genus Lasioglossum; species Lasioglossum leucozonium. Next base: position 7,561,449 of record CM052222.1, read on the forward strand.
AACTTACGATCCCCGAAGCACCTTGGTAATCTACGGAGATGTAGAGGACTCGTTATGGCGGAAAGGAGCATAAATTCTGCAGGATCGAGACAAAGAATCTTCCATTCCGATGTCCCGTTGCCGGAGACATTATTTAAATGAGCCTCGATGTTTCATGAGGGATAACAGGGACCTTCTCGGAGCGTTCGCAGAATTCGCAAAAAAATACAATATCTCGTTTTTTCCTTCAGGGCGCGGGAGAAAGTATCGTCTCGGAAAAACGAAAGAAAGGGAGAGAGAAAGAGAGCCGGCTCTTTGAAAACGCATAAATATGAAACATTCCTCGCAGCTGAACACGGGTTTCATTCGCTCGCGGGTCTCAAAGACGGGTATCGGATTATTTTCAAAGGGAACGGCGCCGTAGGAAAATGCACAACAAGCTTTTTTCATTTCCGCGAAGTTCCGCCGACGGAACAACGTTTCGTCGAATAACGAAACAGGGTACGCTAGGACGAATTAAACGGAATCGCGGCCCCGCGCCGCGTCGCGCCGTGACGAAACGCTCGTCGACGGTTTAACAAGTGAAATCCGAATTTCCTACAACGAATTTCGCGGTGACGCGAGACGCGACGGCTGGAAAGTTTCGATAAGGACCATTCCCGTTGCCGACGTTTTCCGCTGGCGCGCGTGGTATTTTTACAATTCGATTCAATTCGAGCCATTTGCAATTCCAGCGGACGGGTACGGTCGCAAAAAAATGTTCGTCGCGGCGGTAATCGGGTCGGGAAGAATTCGCACGGCCCGCGGATTGCCTCGCAATGGACCCTCATTATCGTCCCGGTGAACTTTTCCTTCCGCCCCGTGTTCCCGCGCGGGCTCGTTCCGAACGATCGAGTGGGAACTCCGATGAGAAACTTCTTTGGCAAACGTCGGAGACGGCGATTCGCGGCGTCTATGGACCGGCGGCTCCTCCATCGAAGATCCTAGGATCCGCCTCGTTAACGTTATTTAGTGCTCCCCATAAAGGTGTAATCGTTCCAGGCTGAAATTCCTGACCCGAGACACCGGTCGTTGCCCGGAACCACGGCCCAATGGAATTCTGGTAATCGTTGGTCGCGACGGTGCTCCCATTGCGATCATTGATTACATTTACAGCTGGCATTGTCCAAATTCAGTTGAACACTGCCCCGCTATATCGCGCCGATACGAGCATACGATCTGAGTAGAATGCGCCGGGCTAGTTAGCCTGAACTTGCCAAGGAAATTCTAGGGCAGTTAATTAACCTTTTAGCTACTGGTATATATTCACAAATGTGTCTGTCTAAACGCAAAACAAAAAAAAAATTGTACAAATACTGCGAATTTTATGCATTTATGACAAAAATGAGTAGGTGTGACTTAAAATAGCAAAAATATTAGAAAAACTTGAAAATACTATTATATTATTTTCAACCTACTAAAAATAACAGGGAGAAAAATAAATTTCTATTTCACTCCAGTTTATTGCAATTCGGGTAAGAAATTTTTATTTTGCATAAAGATCCCCAGTCTAGTGATGATTTACGTACATAAGAATGCGAAACATAAACATTCTACGCGCCTGTTTCATCGACGCGATCTCGATAAAATAAATAAAACCGACAAATCAATAAGCAACCACCGTTCCCGACATAATTCATCAAATCGCTTGTTGACGACGGCCGTATCTCACAAAAGTTTCGTACCGTCGTCTATTGACGACAGCCGTCGCTAAAGGGTTTAAGTAGACGGCCGTTGCTTTGTTTTAGTAGAACGCAAAAGTCCCTTTAGTTTCGTGGAGTTCGCGGTGCCTAAGTAGAGTCCGCCGTTTTAGTCAGACACGGTTATAGGTCAGCAAATGGTTCGCTATTCCCGGGAGCAGTAGTCGTCTTTTTAGATTTATTTAATTAATGGAAGCGCGGCGCGCCGTGCGCCGAATAGTTTCTAAATGTAAGTAGAATGAGGTGTTCTTGGTCAGACGTACAAAACGAATTAGATTCGTTAACGGAATCGGGTTCACGTAGTTGCGTAATGTAAAAATCTGGAGCAAAAGTAGAACGACTATGTGTGGTCAGACACTAGGAGCTCCTCAGAATGTCCAGAGTCGTAAACATTTATTTAACAAGTGCGAATGGCCGGTTATATCTACAAAGATACGCGGTTAGACGGAATATGTTGAAATCGATCAGATAGAAGTTTACGTTGGCTAACCCTGTAATAAGTTTCCGAACAATTCTATTTCGATAACAGCAGCCGCGCGATTATTCTTGCACATCGAACGTGAATCAGAGCAAACCTGGTTGAATCTTCGATTGACCTACAAATAACTGAAATGGAACGTCGGGGAACATTTCGTATTGACAGGCTAATCCGCCGAATCGACGCATTTTCTTTTTTTTTTCAACTTCCCCGTTGATCCGTCCCATTAAGGCGTCGCGTCGCAGTGCTGCACGTCGCGTGGTATAATCACGTCGGATCATCCGCATCTGAAAGCTCAAACAGAATAAACAAACAAGCCAACCAATTTCAAACACAAATACCGCCCAGAAACGATATCTAGTTTATTATCGATACGCGAATGCGTTATAAACGAAACTCATTTTAATGCAGCTCGGTTATAATCCCTTCAATCAGCTCGGATATTCTGAAATGAAAATATGAAAACGTTCCGGCGATATCACAATGTTATACACCGTTTTACTCGAACCCCGCTGGCATATTTAAATCAATTCAACATAACATTTTTTCCCAATTTAAAACGGAAACGCTTCGAACAAGAGCATTGCGAATAATATTTCATTCCGATACACCTCCATGCTCGCAATTTCCTGCGCTGCCTGACCAAATGCGACCGTTTCTACTTCTGCGAAATTTAAAAATACTCTATAAAATCTTTCGCAATTTCCCTTCGCGCTTCATCCATGGGAACAAGCGAAAGTTTAGAAATCTTGTTCCATTGTTAGCTTGCTAAATTTCAGGTGTCCGACATGTTGTCCATCCTGTACATAATTTTCTAGGATGTCTGACCAATCGCGTCTCCTTCTGCTCGAGGCAAGCACAAACCGGTGGAAGTTTCGAATCGCCCCGCACCAGGGTTATCTCGCAGTATTAATTTGACAAAACCGCGCGTTCGCTGCAGATTCTGTCCTGTCCGGAATTTCCTGCACCGTCTGACCGCCAGCTGGTGTTTCTACTTGACACGTCACGGCTCTCCGGGATCCCAGTACGCCTCCGAAATCAATTTCCCGCGGCTTCACCGACGCGCGATAAGTGGCAGGTTTAATTGACTCGCGGCGCGGAGCACGAGGCTCGCGAAAATGAGAGTCGCGTGTCCGCGATTCGTCGAACCGTATCGTTGACATTCGTCAATTAATTCCGTCGCTGCATCGGGTCGATCCGCCATGCCGAATTCGTTCCGCGACGAATCAGCGACGAAACGAACAGCCGTTCCTCCCGTCTGGTCCGGTATCTGCGCGGCTTCCGCGACAATTGATCATTTATCGTTCGATTCGCCGCGGTCCGAACGGTTTTCGCAGCGAGACTCGACTTCTCGGGTCCCGGCGCACATTGGGGACGTGAAAACACGGGCCACGAATCGGAAAAACCGCAGTGTTTCAGTAGCTGGTCGCGGGTACCGCTCGAGCGGATCAATGAAGCTGTGTAAATAGAGGGTCGAGCGTTCACCGCGCGATTCCGCGGCGAGAAGTCGGGTAATTAGCGGTAACCGTCCCCTGTTTGCCTTTCTTTCCATCGCTCACGGCACCGATGCAGGTTCGCCTGAAAGGCGCGAGAAAAATGGCGGACACGAGTCGCCGAGTGTTGGGGAATGAAGAATGATCGCCCTGTCGCGCCGCGTCGCCCCGCCTACGTTTCGAGGGACAAGCACACGACCCTCGGCGGCTTTTGTGCCAGAAATAAAGCCGTGGATCATCGTACCGCGTCACTGAGAATCACCGCTCACTGACCACCGATCGTTTCCCCTTTGAGGCACATGAAAACATCGCGATGATAAAAGTCACGATGATCATGCATTATTTTTCACACCGGAAGAAATTCTCCGTCGCTTAAGCCTAGTTCCGACGCATCGGTGTTTTCTTTTTTTTTCTTCCACGGAGTTCCAAGCGCTCGACCGACCTGTGCACGCACGCTACAACATTTCCGGGGCATGCTAAAAATAAACAGAACGTGCAACGACGCCGCAGGATGCAGGCCATCCGTCCCCTCGCGCGTTCGTTTCTCTATCCGCGTTCTCCCATATTCCTCTGGCAAAAGAATTCTCCCCGCTATCTCGACAGCGATATTTCTCCCGGTCCGATCGACTTGTCGCTGCTGCTCCACTTCCCCGCGAGCTTTATCGGCCAAGCTTTTTGACGCGTCACGCAATGAGCTGTTATCTTTGTGTAAACTTTTATTTTTATGGATCGCTCTTGTGGAAACGAGGGCTGGAAATTCAGCTCGTCGACCAAGAGATTCGCCGTGATAAATACGTACAACAGACTTGGGTAATGTTTATGTATTTCACGTAGGTTTCACTGAAACCGTTTCAACAACAGCCTTATACGGGAAGATTTGTTCCATCGATTAAGGGTCTCGTTGCGACAAAACGAGCCAGAAATGCCCCTAATCTGTGTTGATGCGAACGGTCCAGCGTTGCTAAACAGATTACAGTTGCCGTAAACAATTATACAGACAGCCAGTAGAGCTGGTACTAATAAATTAATACGGCTACGTAATTGAAGAAATTGTGAGGCCACGTTGTCGTCTCGCGAAATTGGTTTGTTCGAGGCTCAAGTACGCCGGAGATTGACACTCCAGGGTGATTAAGTATTTCAGGAGATCGCGATCGCGCCGGCGGCACTGCTTTGACGTTATCATCAACAAGCCGGCGGAGCTTTGCGGGTCTCGCACAAAGCCCGCGCGTGCTGAAAATAAACGGTGACCCGTGTCACACAGATGAGCCGTCAATTCGTTCTTATTCTTCAAGGCGGATGGCAACAATGTGCCCGCGCGATCCTGCGGCAATTCGACGCTGGCCAAGTGAAAAATATAACTGGCTGACGTCAACATCGCTTCCGCTTAGCCTACGAATAAAAGAGAATGCATCCTTTGTTGCTAGCCACCTGAACATTCCGTATTGGCGGCGATTATAATGGATCTTTTATCCTGGTTTATCCGGTGACTCGTAAAAAAAAAAAAAATACAAATCCACGCAGTTTCTACTCAATATACAATACTATGCGTCAATGTAGGAACACTTTGAACGAACAGTAGCTCACTGATAAATTCGATGAAGTGAATGTTCGATGTATTCTGTGTTCTCAAGTTTTTAGACCGTCGCACAGTGGTTCGAACGGAGAAAAAAACATCAATTTTTTGAATGTTAGGTACATAAGCTTTTCATTACAATTTCATTGACTAGATAGTCGAAGTATTTAAACCTATAAATAATAAATAAAATAAATAAATCAGTTGCATAAGTATTCATACGCCCTTTAAACTTTTTTACACGTTTACTAAACGAACTGATTGTTTGTGAGCAATTTGTTTACTAGATGGGGTGCAAAAAATTGCGAAAAAACAACAATTATATAAAAAAAGGGCAATTCAAATTTTTTTTATTTGACTATATAAAGAAAATCTTAAATATACGTTTTGTACGAACTGTAATAAGCGATTAATAGTGGTGAAAATCATAGACCGATTAAAATTCACAGCTTCGTACGTCAATTAAACCATTTTGGTTGATGTTTGAACATTCACCCGCTCATTATTTTCACATACTGTAAAATTATTTGTTGATTTACCGTGTGGAACAAAAATGGGCGAATTATTATTCTAGTCTCTTTTATGCAATTATTTATGAGGAGCGTAAGAGCGTTAAAAAAAATTTTGATGTTGCCAAATAAGCGTTGTACCTGTGGCATGCTTTCCACAAATTTTCAAACAGATTTCTCGGATAATTTGGTTCCCACGGATTTTTCCAAAAACCACCACTGTGGCGTCACCTGTCCATTATTCCTACTTAACGAAAATAGAAATGCTGCGAACAGATGTTCAGAGATACACTGTTTGATTTCACCATCCGCAATGTCTAGACGCCGAGAGATTTAATTCCTGCCAGTGATCATAATGGAGCAGTTATCCGTGCATTGGTTAAAAAAATCGAACGCACACGCCGTTACACGTGCACGGTACTCTTAAGTGGAAGCCTTTAATTAAAGTGGGATCTGCTCGGGATCCGATTCGTTGCACTCGGTAATGGAGGTAGTACATTATTCTTCTAGGAACCGGTGTTTGATCAGGGATTACTGATTCAACGGGTCGATTCGCAGCAGGAAAAATGTTCGTTATCTGTCGCCAGGGTTGCTTCGATCTTCGTTCCTTGGGCGAATGGCACTTCGCTAGTCAGGGAGCCTTGTATCGAGATAGCTGATAATTTCCGGCTCCCATTCGCAATTAATCGCGACAACCTTTTGTTCGGTCTTTCATTCACGGTATCAGCTTCTCTATGGAGAACCGTGAGCGCGCTCCATGAGCTCTATCGTCTCGCCAATAATTCCAGCAGGATTTCCCGGAAACACACGCAGACACACATGCGCACACTTTAGACGTGGGGGGTATATACATATAAGCCATTCGGCGAACTCTGATATTGGCATAGTCATATATCGCGTGTACAAAAATGTCCCGCACTTCGATTATCGATTGAAACTTCCAATAAGCGAGGGTGTGATTCCGACCGTGCCTTGGGAACAGTTTTCAACAAGCATTCGCTGCCTACACGTACTCGCGGACCACCAAGGAGCGCCGGCAGTTTAATATAACGAAAATGTTGCATTAAGAGGCCAGCCGAACTGGGTCATCGATTAATTAATTTGATTGTTAGAAAAATCCAGCGGAGAGATTCAATGTGTCCTCGGACTGCCTCGAGGACTCTGCCGCGATTCGAGGTTCAATCTGTGCGGAAATATAAGTGCGATCAAATTCGTAAGCAAGGAAGGATCATGAACATACTCCGAATAATTAGTCCCTAATATGTGTGTGTGTAACAAAGAGGAATTTTATCAAGCGATATCCAACGGTATCAACGAAGGCAGACAATACTACCGAAACAAGACTAGCATTGTCTCCGTTCAGAATTCGTCGGAACAATGGCGAGTTAAACAGCGACCCGGCTAAGACTTTGATCGGGGTGATTTAAGTAATTTAATAATGTAACGAACAGATTACAACGATAGAATCGGTTGAATCCCGATAAGCCGGCGGCACCGTTGGATCCGGCGAAGCTCTCGTTTTCTTCATCCGGCGAAATAAAAAAAAGGAAGCAATGTCACAAGATTCCGGGTGATTAATAATGAGCGAGATAAGTCCGGGCCACTTGTTCAAGCAGCGGCTATTAACCTAGATATCGGCGAGCTCGGATTTCGGTGGCTGGCATTGAATGGCCATTGATGCGCGGGTTTGACTGTGCGGAAGTCGCGCGAAACCGGTCGGCGGTTCGCCCCGGTTCTTTCAATGCCGTTCCTCGTTTTTTTCGTTTCGGCGTCGCGTCGGAACACCTGACACCTCGCTCGTTAAGGCACAGACGGGAAAAAATTGAAGCGGCAGGCGAATTAACCGAGTCATTTATCAGCCCGCTGTACATCGATAGATAAGTCAGCGCGAACCTCGCGCGCTACAACCGGGAACAACGGGAACACGGTTCTGGAAAGAAAGCTGATCCGATCTCTCGCGTCAACTCTGATAATCACCCCTTCGGATTTAATGACTTTTTTTTTCCCCTCTCGAGCGCAATCGATCTGCGGCGACCGAAGCTGGTCCTGCACGCGAGAATCCGCTTGACGGAAAATATCTCGCTGGGAGGTTTCGCGTAATGCTTTCGTCGTTTTCTCAGGTGTCGTAATGGGTCTCGCTAATTGTGCAACTCGGCGGATATACGATATTGAAAATTAAGAGCAAAAACGGGCAAAGGATAATTTCGCGCAAGAGGTTCATTAAGTCGGCGCGGCGGAGAGCAGGTTTTTAACAGAGCGTGGCCGCGGAACAGGCCGCAACGCGTAGCAGCAAAACTTTCTTATTATTCCAGCGCGCGAAACTCGCGCACGTGAAACATTCAACGGCCGGGGAACGTCGAAGGAAACGTTGAATAATTTCGCGGGTTGCGTCCCGCTGAAATCCGTGAGGGTTGTTCCGCGGGAGAGCGCCGGGGACTGTTTAATTAGCGTGCTTTTCGCGAACATGAGAAACAATGACGCCGGAGATCCGGCGCGGCTTTTCCATAGGAATCGTATAGTTGCGTGGCCGGTGTGTCGTGGAAATTCGAATCGAAAAGAATTTCCCGCCCGTTGCTGGAGCCATGGGGTTGTTTGGGGAACGGGGCGAGTGTCGGGGGTTGCGTGTCGCGCACGGTGATTCGAATTCGAGACGGATGGCGCACATGCACTATATTTCCCGGGGAAATTGCAGCGACAGCACGCGCCGCGCTTCGTCACTGTCTAATTATCCTTAAGAGGAGCCCTATGTGCAATTAACGTCTACCCCGTAATGCACTCGGACCACGTTTCAACGTTAACGTTCCCTCCGGTGTTCTCGGCTACGGTTCAAAGGAAGACAAAAATCGCGTTCTCTCACCTGTACTCGTCCCTTCCCGTGAATCGTTCTCGTAGGCTTCTCTTTTTATTCGGATCCGTTGTTCGTTGTCAAGGGTTGAAACTGGGTAAGTCGAGATTCCACTCGGCGGAACGGTATACTGTGGGCCTCCAGTTTCTGGTGGGATCGCGTTCCACGACGTTCACGGCACGAAGGGCAGCATGCTACTGCCAGAATCATCCCCGTTTCACCCCCGACTCACCCCATTATTAGGTCGACGGTAGCGCAGCTACGTGGTGAATTCGACGACTATGATATGCGCTCGCAGCGGTCAAAATTCGTAGTCCGCTCTGCTCTTTCTTCTTTCCACTGCACGACTTCCCCTGGCTCGGCCACTCTGTCCCAAGTTCAACCCTTCGATCAACCTCTCGTCTCGCTCTCGAGGGACGAAGATTCGAGAGCGACTTCGACGCGGCACCCCTTCATTCCAGGCACGACTTTTCAACCGACGTGACGGTCTTGGACAAATTAAAATCGGGCCTTTCAAGTTAATTTTCTGAACGCAATGGAAAGAATTAATAATGTTTTAAAAATTTCAGACGACGTATTTAATACTAAACCTACCGAGCTTTACAAGTAGCCGGTAGATTTTGCCTTATAAAATAAGAAAATTAAATTTATTTGAACTTTTCACGGTTCATATTATAATATCTGCTGTACTAAATATATTTTTTCAGTCATTCACCACGAAAGCATCCTTACAATCTTAATGAACGTGAAATAAAATACCTGGAACTTTATAGATTAATACTTTGGTCTGCTGATAGTTTTGTACTTGAACCTTTTAGTTTTAGTATTCATTCCGGACGCGTATAATTTTAATTGCGTTAAACTTTTGTACGAATCTTGAAGGTACTGGCTACAATTAATAACTTTTTTTTTAAATATTCCAGAAGAGGTACGTAACATGAGATATTGAGACTGGTGGTTTTTGCTTTAAACATTTATTTCAGGAGCAATATATTTATTATATTTAAAATGACTCTTTCGTATCAACCTTGAAGACGTTCGCTAGAATTAATAATTTTTTTTATCGCAACCCTCTCTGTCTGTCAACGATGCTGGAACGAAGCACAAGATCTTCCCTGTACCGAATGTTCTACAAATTCAGACAGGCTTTTCTCTAGATAAACCTGTCCAGCATAACCAAGGCGTGATTTTTAATTTATTATTCATGTTAGCTGAATATAGAAAGGCTACTTTAGAACGAGTGCTCTATCCGAGGGATGAACGGCAGATCTCGATTGACGCGTGGATGTAATCATTTATACATCGATCGAGGAGTTTGTTCGGCTTAAAATTCTCGAAAAGTCAAAGATTACCGGCGGCGTTGCCGTGAAATCTGTATTAGATTAGGTCTCGCGGTGAATTATTCAAGAAGAACTGCAATTGGAAGCTCCTCGGAACGCACTGCTTGCGCTCTCCACTAGATTTTTTCCATTGAGAATCTTGTTTCCGTATCACGGAAGCCCAAAGTAATCTGCGGGGCGAGTTATTATTTCCATATTTCCCGGGGAATAAATATCCGCAAAACGGCGATATCGACGTAACGACCGGGATCTTGTTATAGCCGCGGGCACCAGCACGTATTCGCGGAGTGCGCACGGTCGTTCCAGCCCGTGTCTATTTTCCCAGGATCGTCCAGCATCAATTGTTGATTCGATTCCTGAAATCGTTATCGTTTCTCCACGGTCCCGCGCAATTAGATCGCGCCAATTTCCTCGAGGCCTTTCAATCGATAAAGCTAACAGTCTTTAATAACCGGGAGAACACGTTCCGCGTCGCGACTCGATTAATTCCGATTTCAATTAAACCCGCTCGCAAGGAAAGTCTCAGTAGCCGCGCCGCGCCTCGCCTCGCCTCGCCGTCAGTTCTCGGATTTCGAGGAGCCGGGATTCTTCGGCCGATGTCCTGTCGCGATCGGAGGTTTTGCGCGTCGCGTCGATCGAAAAGCAAATCGCGGCGAGGCAGCATCGCGCGCGTGTTTGCATTATCATCATGCCAGCCGTTGTTTGGCCGAGAGACCGAAATTGAATTTCTGGTTGCGAAACGCGTCGCTTTGTGCTCGCCCGCGCCCGGCGAAATTGGAAAATAAATCCCGAAAATATTACGTTTACCGTCGCAGCAGCCCTTTGTCCGCGATCTCCAGACGGCCCGGCCTGGCCCGGGAGTAACGCAGAACGCGACCAAGAATGTCCCCTTCAATTTTCCCAGCCACCGTGCGAGACAGTTTCGCGGACACTCCATGCAGCCGGAATCTCATTCTGCGCTCGCCTTCGTGTGGAACGCCTGGCGGCGGGCCACGCTAATAGTTCTCGCCATATTTCAACGAGAACGTACACGCTGGTTATGCATTACCGGGTGGAATATTCCGGGTTGCATTTTTACGCCGTAATCCCAGTGATTTAGCGCCGTGAACCAATAGCTGCTCCCTAGATCATGGTTTCGACCGTCTTATTACCACCACATTTCAAAATCTCCGGCGAGTCTGGTACACGGTGATCCATTCCTGGCGATCCGAGCCGAGGATTTTGTACTCTCGAGCGATCCATGTCAAAGGATATCTATTTTATCTGGATCATCGTTCACGTCACCTTAGAATTTCTGAAACATTGCGGTTTTATATAGGATGTACCATTTATGGTGGTCCGTGCCAAGGATTTCTGCGGATCAGCGGATCTCTATGAAAACTAAATTATTTTACGTCAATTACAACGAACTGGGGTGAAGTAGAAATTTATTTCCTTTGTTATTGTACAGGAGTCACCTAACGTTTGCACCCCAAATATTTTTGTTGTTTTTAAAGTTGAATGATTCAATTTCTATGTTATTTTGTTATTTTAGAGATCTCAAGGTCACCGCTATTTTTTTAAACGGCACCACCCCCTTTTAAACACTTTGTCTGTGACCTTGGATGTCCTTGAGTAATTATAGTCACTGAATTCCTAACCAACGGGACTGTCATCGTAGGTGTGTAAAAAGGGGTGATTCCGTTTAAAAAACTGAAGATGACCTTCAGATTTCTAAAAAAAAAATAATAAATATTTTTATGACATCGCGTGGGCCACACTGGACTATTCACCTTGTCCTTCAGACGTTTGACGCATCTTTGAGAACATCAAAGGTACTTGTATTTAATCTAATGTCTAATTCTAATGTTTTTACTGTTTTAAAACACACCTACTAATTTTTGCCGATTAAATGCATAAAATCCGCTGTTTGTCCGTCACATTTTCCATTATTCCTTATTATCTGAAACTTTCGAAAACTGTACGTTCTTCTACACAGTTTTATATGTTTAGTATTTTGCAGAGACCTTAACAAGCGTAACTATGTTGTCAAAGAGCGAGATTGGAGATTTGTACGACAGCCTGCGACCATCGCGATGTAAGCTGTTTCTCGGAATTCTATCGAGGAAAGAGTGTTGTTGTTATTATTACTATTCCGCTGCTGAGCACGGTAAATGAAAAAGGTATTTAATGCTCATCTAATGGAGCACGTCTTACATAGAACGTGACCGACTGCAGGTGTTTTTTCTCTCTACCGAGAAATGCAATTAAGGTTCCTTAAAATGCCACGGGCCGAACGGAACGGGGGAGACGCTTACGTTCTAAGTGGCTCGTGCGAAATATCACAATTCTTCGGAGCAATTTGCTAGAAACATTCACGCGCTCTCTACGAGTGTAGGAGTGGCGGTTTGTCGCTGTTAAGCCAGTATAGACCAACACCAAATTCCTATCGAGGATAGCCTCGTAATTATAAAATTTAATGAGCACCGCATGTAAAATTTCAATCGGTCCGCGCAAAATAACGGGTTTCCTTCTTTAAAAAGAGAACAGACATGATATAATTGCGTTTGAAAACAATTTGCTAATTGCACCATTCTGCATGGAGAAAAAACGGAAAAACAAATGGAAAACGCGGAATAATATTCTTTTACAGATATATGACGGAGGTCGAGAAATTATTAGCACGCAGAAACACGTTGTATATCGTTATTACGAAAACACAAGGGAGTGCTAAATAATATTTTACAGTATTTTTTTTTTTTTAATGCACTCGTTTAGTTTGGAATTATTAAAGCATTTTTCGGAACGGGAAAATGTGAAATGTGAAATCTGCTAATGACTCCGTCTTTCGATGGAATTGAATTCGAATTTTGGTCCGGTGTAAATAACGTTTCAGCGGACTTGGTTCGCTGGTCTGATCACTAATTGCCGTTTCCACTTACGGCAACGAACACGGTAGTTTACCTTGTCAATTTTCGCTATCATTTGTCCCGAACTTGGAGCAACAAGACCTCGTATACGATAATGTTATTCTCTATTTAGATTTATTATTCGTCTGACAAGGCAGCAAGTTTTTAGAAAAATTCGCTCAGGCGGAAGCCATAAGTGCTAGGAACAGTGTTCCAATGGACACACAGTGGTCCGTGCGGCCGATCTATCGGTATATATTAATGAAATTTAATAGAAATTTTAATTAGAACAAGTATTTTAAAATTAACATTTTATGAATACCATTATGGATTACTGTTTATTTTAAAACATTTTTCAAGCAGTTCCGAGAATGAGACAAAGAAATGTTTTAAACAAAATTTAATCAACATTTAGCGGCCTACAAATTTCAATACATAAATTGTTTAAAAAATTGTTTATTCTATAAGAAATCAGGGCCAACTTTAATTTTTATAGATCAATATACAGACTGGTCCACGCAACTTAATATTATATATATTGTTATATAACGAAATTATTCGTTAACTATTAGGTTTACTGCTTATAATCTTCGATATTTTGGCATAAAAAAAATATCCCTTCAAACCATACAACTTTTCTAGAAAAAGTTTTTTCATACAGTGCATACTTTGGAAGTTATTGAGGATGAATAAGTCGTGTGGACCGCCCTGTATATTTAGGACTTCATAATATTTTAGCTGATGTGGAAACCTGCATTGTTATAACCTTACACTGCCAAATAAAAATGGTAAAATCTTAATTAACTGTTAGATCGGCCGCGCGGACCACTGCGAGGCAGTCCGATCGCCGGAAACGATCGGTGGGCCAACAAATCCGCCGCAAGGAAAACAGCAATCGTCTTAAGTGACCGAAGCGCTGCGAACTCTCCTCGTGGCAAACGCGGGGAAATTTGCTGAAGGATCTCAGTTTACTCTAGACTTAATTCGCCATGAAATACAGACTGCCGCTCCGACCGGCACGACGCCGACGCCGACGCGGCGTGTGCCTTCTTGAATTTCGGGTTTGTTTGCCGCGTAAGTCGGGACAAAGGATTCTGGCTCCGGGAACGACGGGAGCTCTTGTTCGAAAATGTTGTTCCTGCCTCAACGCTTCGCGGAGGAGGCGTTTCCGGTCGAACGACGCAACTCTGCAGTCCAATATGCTACCTAACCCACACTCGGCCATCAAGACACAAGACCGTTCTATCAAAATGGTTTAACGTTTAGCCAAAACAATTCTGAAACTCATAGACGCTATGATAATTTGCTCTGCTTCTTCTCAGCTACAATGGTCTCTGTTAGAACACTTGATTTTATTGTTTATAATACATCAAAAAATTCTATGGAACTACGAACAATGATAGCATAATATCCAGCTACAACAACTGTACAAACACGTATTTGTTATCGTTTAATCTGTCGTTCGTTAACATTTTCGTTACTTCCTGCGAAGTACTGCATGCTCCTTGACAAATATTTTGAACGTCAGCCTCAGGATTTATCGGGTGTTCGTGGCTGCAGAATAAACTAACGAATAATTTGCTTGGTAACGAAACCTCATTGTAATCTTCAAATAGGTTTAATATTCGGATCAACCGTGGTGTCCTCTGGAGATTTCGTTTCTTCAGAATCGAGTAGCTTCTCTATTATCAACATTTTGACATTCTCCTATGAAATTCCCAAACGAATTAACTCCGCAGACATTTCGCAAGCTCGGTCGCAGGATTTATCGGTTCCGCGGCCGCAAAATAAATTGCGCTACAATTTGCTCGGCCACGGGACTCGATAGTAATCCCTCGCGAGTTTCTTCAGCCAACGTTTGTCATAAACATCGTTCCCATCTGGAGGCGGATAGCCGGGGCTTTCATGTTTCTCATTTAACGCGAAATCCGCCGTGGGGTTCGTGCCAGGGAATTCATTCTGCAACGAAAGACATATTCAATTCTTCCACGACGCGCGTGAAAAGTCTTTATTGCAATTGGATCATTTAATTTTCGTTCGTTACCGCGGGAATAATCTACTTGCCGTGTCTCGGAGCCGATTGTACTCGCGATTGTACACTCTCGGCCCGTTTTTGCGATAGCTCGGCATCTCGGTCGTCCCGTGCAGAACCAGTAAGAACGATCCCAGCGTGCCATTATTCTCCTTCGGGCCGATCTGTCGAGAAAACGGGAAACTTCATACTAAACCTACAGAGCACTAGAAGTGATTCGAATGGTTTAGCTTATAAAATTGACAAAGCTCTCTTTATTTATATTTCATGCAATTTTTATTCCAATTTCTGCTGGGATAAAAAAAGTTATCCGATCAATTTCCATGCAAGTAACTTGCCAGATAGCGCAAAGACGCTTCGAATGTCCTACGATTGTCTTCCGAATGTCTTCTGAACGTTTTCTGAACGGCTTATCTTACAAAATTACACGTCTTAAAGACGTCCATTAGACGTCTTTCGGACTTATATACTTATAACTAGATTGCAGATTTTTATGCATTTATAAAGAAATTGGCTAGGTAAAATATAAAATAAATGATTATAAAAGTCTAAGAATGTTGCCAGATTGCTTTCAATATATCAAAATTATTAAGGGATGAAACAAATTTTTATTGAACACCTTCTTTTCGCAATCGATGGAAAATATTTTTATTTCGTATAAGGAATCTGTAGTCTAGTTATCACGATTCCAGAAGAACAATTCTTCGGAGTAGCGACGTCAAATTCGACGTCAAAACGTTAAATTCGTTTTTCTCGATACGTACTTTTTTCATCTGGCGCAGCTGAAACCTCAAAAACTACAATTTTAACAAGCTAGTCCACACGACCTGTTTGCAGTCGCCGATACCAAAATTATATTTCTACGTTGAATTTAACCTACTATAATGTAAGACAGACCGTCCTTTTAGAAAAAATTTCATGCAAAATCGACCGATTTTTCAACTTTTATAGTACGAAGTCGAACGACGAGGCTGCAGGGAATCGATCGGTGCCCGCCGCTTTTTTTATGTTAATCACCTCGTCCACGATGTCCAGCAGCCAGCTCCCGCTCGGATCTTCGCCCCATGTTGCCACTGACATAAATTTCCATCTCTTGAACCCGGCCGACGAGTCGTCCAACTTTCTCGGCTTCAGAAGTTGCACGGTCGTCCCTTGAAAATTAGGCGACAGAGAAATGATCGTGTCCATACTATATGGAAGTGAATGTACAGTGAATGTATAAACGAACTTTTCGAGAAGACTGTACAGGGTTTAAAGAAATTATATGTCGCAGCCAATTCTACACCCTCGAGTTGGTTGAAATTGAACTAAGGTAGGTGCCGCAAAATTGACCTTGACCTTGAATTGTAAGGACAAAAGGTCAACAATTTTTTGTTGAATTGCACGTTCCTTTTTCACTTTCGACCCTCGCGACGAGGAAAATAGGATGAAATTAAAAAAAAAAATTGTTGACCTTTTGACCTCCTTAATTCAATTTCAACCAAATCGAGGGTGTAGAATCATCCTTTATAATTTCTTTACACCCTGTACACTCGATGTCACAGCAGATGCAGTCTTTGTTGAAACAATGTTCGATCGCGTTATACGAGCGCGTCTATCGTGTTATAAAAATATTCACTGAAAATATGAGAGAGTCTTATAAACTGCACGGTGCATCGGCCGCAATTAAAAACCACAATTATGAAGCTGTTGGGCGCCTGTCGAACCTTTAATTTGACCAATTTCGATGAGCGTCCGCCTACGGGCGGGCACAAAGGTCAGAAAATTGCTTGTCCACGTTTTCGTGCGACGCACGCGTCGAATCACGGAGGTTTTTTCGAACATTCCCCGTTGTATCAGCGCACGTAACATCGACTACTAATATAACAAGTAGTCGTGGGCGTGCACGGAATTGCACACGCAGCTGCACAATGCAGGAGAATCTCCCTGGCTTCGAATTAGCGCCGATTCAATCTGTTACGGCTGTAATCTGTCCCAGCAATCCATCGTTTTCAGACGATTTTTCCCCCGAGCCTCGATGGACGGGCGTGGAAAATCGTCTAATCGATAGGCAAGTGGAAGCCGAAGAAGAAGAAGAAGAGAGAGAGAGAAGCAGTGCACAGAGTTAAGTGCAGTTGCATCGAAAGAACGAAGTTACATTTCCCGCGGAAACTCTCCGCGCTCGCGAGCCCGTTTCCCCTCGATTTTCCTTCGGGGATAACCAACTCTATTAATGTCCCATTACGCGAAATTTCCCGAGCAATGGAGACGTCGTAGATACACAAGCGAGATCTCATTTCCCTCATCGAGTTAACCCGATGACTGTGCGCCGCGCGAAAGTGCAACATTCTCCGGATAATTTTTTCACCAATCTAATTTCAAATAATGACCAAGGTTATACAACCCTGTACTATCGTCCGCGAAAATCACTATGCCGAGCAGACACAAAAATATGACGGTACTCCTGTTATCTGGGTTTTCTTTAAAAATCGATGATGCACTGCTAACGATCTAGTTTCCGACAAAATTTTTCGATGGCGATTTTAATCGTTTAGCAAAAGAGCGAAAAAAAGTTTCTTTCGGAAGTAGTATGGAAAATACGAAATTCTGGAGATTCTGTTCAACACCAAATCTACCACTGCCGGTCAAATGACCGGTTTTATATTTTTCATTTTACAACTATTGAAATTATAATGTTACTTACACGGAAATTGATTTCATAAATCTTTTTATCCAAGCGTATATTGGAAGAAAAATTGCACAAAACCATTTTTGCCATTTTTGTAATCCTAAAACATTTTAATCGCTCGTAGTGCTCGGTAGGTTTAGTGTTACGAATTTTATTACTAGGCTTGTAGTACTTTTACCAAACAAGATTGACATTTATATCAGTAACAAAAATTTCTACGATATTCAATGTTCTACTGTATAAATGCATATTTTTTATTCGTCAAACGTAGGTTAATCTATAATGATTCAAGAACATGAACTCTACAATAACTTCGATATTTATCAACAAAAATGTTGAAGAAGTTTTAAAGAAAAATTGGAAATATACCCGGTTAAGTACGACAAAGTTAGACGAAGCTTATTAGTGTCATTATAGAATTAACGAAGCGAGGGTTAAAACGAAACAACAAAAGCGACCAGTATGGGAAAGCTGCTGGGAGGGCACAGCGTTCGGAGACAATCGAGCAGGGTCGATCGGAGTTAGGCCATTTGCAAAAGCTGTGGGTTCGCCCGCAGTAGAGAGTCGCCGGGTTAAATTGCAGTTCGGAAAACCGGCAGATTTATGATTCCGCGTCGAGCGGGCCGCATCCGGGCGGTTGACGGGACGCAAAATCGATTTAAACGGACGCGCATCTCCGCGGCCGCGCATCTGTGTCTGCCGTAAAAATGTTAGTTTCCAAGACGGCCCGCGCTGTAAAATTCGTTCCACGCCGAGCTAAGTATGTGACAGAGGGAAACAGATATTTCCAGGCGCCTTCGAACGGCGTCCTGCTATAGGAGCTTGCGGCTGCTTTACAAGCTGCTTTATACGGTGACGTCTCTTAGCGTGAGCTCACAGAGTTTAGCCTCGGATTATAAAGAATGGAAGTAAAATGTGGGAGTGCAAAGAATTAGGACGAATAAACTCTGACCTACTTTCACGGCGAACCTTCCCCCCCCGCAACTACCACCTAAGGATTCGAACGTATTAGGTTGTCCTAAAAGTTTCTTTCACTATGTGTACATTCCATACTGTTAGATAACATCGGCATACACGAACAACACAATCTTCCGTTCGTCAATGTTTTATTATTCCTCAAGCCTTCCACTTTCTTAACACTCATACGCTCCTAAAAAATATTGGGTTGTTTGGAAAGTCATTTCGTTTCCTCAAGGGAAAATTAAAACTAATTTTTTACTATTTCGAATAAGTTTTATAACATTTTGTTCTATCATCTTTTACGATTTTTTAGGCAACTTGAAGATCCCATGCTCGTAAAATTTCTGTTTTTTATTAGCAAACAAAAATTAGTTATATGACTTTACTTGAACGAAATTACTTATCGAACGACCTAATAGTTGTATAAAAGAGACTAGGATAATAATTCACCCATTTTTGTTCTACACGTTGAACCAACAAATTGTGTTTCATTTCTGACGTCACATTTTAAAGAAATACATCTTACAACATAGACATAAAAGGATCAATGATTTTATAGTATGGGAAAATAGCAATTTTCAGCCTGAGCAACGTACGAGAGTTAACAACGCCATTGGTTTTCTTAAAAACTAATACTTCGCTCTTCGACAAACAGGAACATCAAAATTCCTTTCTTCCTTTAACCATCATGCGCTCGTCAGAGATAGTTGCATAAAAGATCGTGGAATATTTACACTTCGAATAAATGAGTTTTTCATGTCAACTCTAGTTTTCTAGAATGTTGCACGATACGCTGAAAATTGTAATGTATCCTCCGTATCGCGACAATGTTGTAAATTTCATTTCAAAGTTAGATCAAGGAGGTTTGCTCGCCACTCTAATTGTTTCCCGCGGCGTTAATTAATGCGTCGTTTTTTCCAGCGTCCGTTTCCCGGGTCGTCCATGGCCCGCGATACGTTTACAGGCGACGAGCAACATCAAAGACCGTCGAGAGCCCGTTGCAAATGAAAAGTGCATACCTGAAGGTGCGGTGAGCTGCATCTGGAGTGCGCCGCGAAGACTGTACTCGAGGCTGACCTCGATCTCCGCGTGTTCCAAAAACGCTATTCCGTTCCGGGAGGATCGACACTCGTCGCCAGCCTCGAATCGCAACCTCCTCGAATTTCCATACGCCAGCCTCTTGTCGATTCTAAATCGAACACCCGTGAACATGTATTTCCGGTCAGCGTGCGTGCACAGAGTAATCTTGTCGATGGGGCTACTTGAAATTTCCTGGAAATACTGACTGCGATATCGAGCGACGTGCCAACGCGACGACCAGCCAAGGATCGTTTGTCGAATCGTTCAGCTGTTGCGCTCGAGGATCGATCCCTCGGCCGAAGCAGTTTAGGCGGGAACGATTGGGAATATTTTTTTTCAAAAAAGGAGAAACAGAAACGTGAAAAGACGGCTAACCGACGCGCGAAACGCGGAACCTAGTCTCGAGATGCTCTAGCTTCCCGGCGACGAAATCGATCAGCTGTTTCACTCGATGATCCCGCGATCGAAGCCGGCAGTTTAGGTGAAAATGCTCGAAAATACTATTCCCGAAAAAAAAAGACAAATAGGGAAGCTCGAAAGACGGCTAACTGACGCGAGAAACGCGAGATGCTCCAGTTTTTCGACGGCCCTTCTTCGCGCGCCACGGTAACGAATGAGTCAAGTGCCTCTGCAAGCCACGTTGCATTCAACCGGTGCATTGCTGCGCTTTCTAAAGGGACAAGGACAGCTAAAGGGCCACCGACGGCTCTGATTGCGCGAAACTGGTCGCGTTTTTTACCGCCGATCCGCGCAAATTGTTCCCTTCATGGTTCCCCCAACAGGAAAACGGACCCTCGCTGCCAAAAGACACCAGAAGCTACTTCAAGATTGTGGAACGTGATCTTTTCGCGTGCCATTTCGAGGATTAAAATGTTACAGGTCGTCGAAAAGGTTATTTAAACGATGGAACGTTTGCGGCGAGAGAATTCTGGAAATTGTTCTCTCCGGACTTTTGTTGAAAGCAGGACCTTGGCGTACGCTTCAAGAGACGCGGAACATTTTCACATTTTTGAAACGCGATTTTCTCTGCTTGAAATGCCGCGGGGTCTCCAAAAGAATTGAAGGGTTTAATCGGCGCACGGCGCACAGTGGGTCCCAATTAATTGGCTGTTCATTTGCTAAAAAATCAGCTTTTCCTTTTTTTTTATATCTCTTTATAAATGTCCAGCGCTTTTGAGAACGATGAAATCAATTGGATTTTTTCAAAATTTTGGTCAGACAAAGCGTTTAAATTTGAACATTTCATGAGCACCATTTTTTACTGTGAAAATGACTCGTCTTTCTATCGTCTATTTTTTTTTATCAATAGTATATTTCTCGTACTTAAGGATGCCGTCGTATATAAGTTCTTTCGCAGTGGAATGTTTTCAACATACCTTGCTTGTATAATTAAACCACTATCGCGTTCATCGTTGTGAAACAAAAACGGTTATCATTGTTTACAGCGCCTCTGTGGCCGGAACCGCACGGAGCGTTAAGCGGTATGCACTTAACAAAGGATATTATTTTACGTACGATTTGTTATTTAAAAACATATCTGTATTAAATAAATAGAGTTTATATTTTCTGGAACCACGATGTTCGCTTTAATACATGATACAACGATTACCTCGTTAACATTATTGCAAGCTAATATAACAGCGATATGTTACTGACAAAAAAAATGTTTCCAACAAAAATGAATCGGTAATCACTCTTTTATAAAGTTCGATATAAAAAATTGAAAAAGAAAATTTTCTTAAAAATTAATGTCATCGTGATTTTTTAAATGTCACTATATATTTTTTACTTATCACGTTCCATGCCACGTGTACCATTTATGGTACACGCTAAACTTGACCATCAGGCCACGTGTACCATAAATGGTACACGCAATATACCAATCTTTAGACAAAACTTCAAATGGCCTGTACGACAAGTTGGGCAAAAACGGCTTGGCAGGGAACGTGTTAATAATGTTATAACTGACGTTAAGAAGAATCCAATCACCTACTTTACTATGGTGTTCAAGTCTTGAAACAATGCTAAAATCTTTGTGAACAGCTAATTCGTCGATTGGGACCGCTGTGCGGCGCGACGACGGGAGGGTTTAGTCGAGTGGGGATTTGCAGTTGGGCATACTCGAGTTCGATGCAGCATAACTAAATATCCGATGTTCAAAGTGCCGCGCGATATCGCTCTCGGGCGTAGTAATCTAAATGGACCGCGAGCGGTAAATCCTAAATAATTGCGTGTGTTTTGTGTCCAGACAGACCGAGCTATGTCAATACGATCGATTAACGAGCACGCGTATATGCACGTCGCATTTTGGAAAGCTTGATAAATTCTTCATTGGTACAGAAATTTGTGTTCGCGGTCGGAACGCTTCACACCAGACGTCTAAAGCCAGATGTACACGGTTACCTCAACAACAAATCGACAAACCGAAAGCGAATTTGACTGCGCTTTCGAACCTCCGCTGACGCAGCCCGAATACTATCGTTTGTTTCATACCTTTTTTTCGAAAAATAGATATTTTTTCGTCCGCTGGACAGAATACACACAAATTGACGGGCTGGAAAACCCGGCATTTAGTTTTACGCTTTTGAGAATTCTGAATTGTTTCCGAACGCACGTGTCGGCGAGCCGCCGATATCGACAAATAATAAATCTCGGAAAGATCGAAATTTACGGGCAACGAGCAAAAATAACATGATTTTCAAACAATGAGAGGGTAAAACGCTTTGGGTTTTATATGCTTTGTAGAACAGACAACTGTGCATAAACGCGTAGTTTTCTTTCGTATTTGAAAGAAATTCTGCTCTTAGGGAAGTTATTTTCAAACGTTTCTTCAACATCGATCCCGCGAGAGAAACACACACAAGATTTGAGCTACGAATAACCTATATAATTATTGTAAATGAATCACATTGATCAACAAAATATCTGTCCTTGTGTTAGCAAAATCTGTCAGCCAAAATACATTCCCATTTGATTAACATTAAACCTACCCAGCAGTAACAATGGCTACTACACGTTGCCATATGAAAATGACACAATCCAATTTATTTGGATTTTGTGCGATTTTCATTATAACGTGTGCTTAAATATAGAATCGTGTATAATTATTTCCAACGGAAGTATATCTATAAATTCAATAATCGTCAAATACAAAACCTGAAAACGGTCATTTCGACCGGTAACGGTAGGTTCACTGTTAAATAAAACACATTATAGAAGAGCGAGTTTGCTATCAGGAGGAACGGCATAAGTCGACGAAAAAATTGTGAAAAATACGCGCGGCAAAAGTGAAAATATGTTGTGTTTTTCGCTCGATTACTTTGTTCGCTCGCCAATTAGTCGTTGCCCACTTACATTCCGGCGACGTCCACTTTACAAATGGTCTTCTCCGGTACGGTTGTCCAATTGGAACTCGCGGCGACCAGCGCGAAAGCGTTCATAAGCCCGAAGCCGAAACGTGAGTTGAACCAGAATCCGGCGGAGTTTCGGAACCACCCTGGATTCTCCCTGAAAGTTGACGCAATTACTGGGCTGGCTTGCAACGAAGAATGACTGGCGTAAAATGAAACAGCCGAGCGGCGAGCGTCGAGGAATAAATCCTTTTCCCGCTGTATAGCGCAGAGGGGGAGCTTCCAATCGCCGGGGCACGGTTAATTTCACATCGTCTCTTCCTTTTAAGAACGTACCAAGTTTATATTTCGCGTCCGAAGGGACTGGATCTACGCTAAAATACTGCGAGAGCCGGTGGCCTCGACCAAGCAACTTCATCGAGCCGAGATGTCGACGCCGGATAAAAGCATTGTTCGCGGGATCTGATCGAGTGCCGGACACGATCGCGCAATCGAGTCTGTGAATTCGGGCTCTCAGCGCGGATCCTCGCGCCGCGAATGCACCCTCGGATTTTTAATAAATCCGATTGCTTTTGTCGATGTTGCACTCTCTTTGCGGGCTCTTTCGTCGAGAAACACGTTCGATCGAACCCTTTCGAGTCCGCGGCGATTACAATCTTCAGGAATAATCGTTTTCCAAAGCGGCGCGGTGAATCGACGTTATTACGATGTTATCTATCTTCCCGTTACCCAGACCGTTTTACGCCGGATAAATTAAGTTGTTAAACGAATTTCTTTGGGACGTTCCTAGATAGAACGTCTTGTTTAGTCTGCTGGCGGAGGGAGAGAGGGAGGCAGCGAGAGAGAAAGGATAAGCGACGGGTTTCAGCGAATAAACCCGGGCGAGGAACAAAAGCGGGAAAGGTAAGGTTTGTTTAGCGTCTGGTTTGAGGAACGTTGTGACCCTGGGATTACGATTGGGCGCGCCAAACCAAGACGACCACCGAGTATTATTTTTACCAGGGTAAAGATCCTTGTTTCCTGTTTGCCTCGGCTCAATTACTGGCTGAACGTTGAAGCGACACGACCTACATTCCCCTCCGGCCACGGACCGAATAAGAATGTCACGACGCTTTAATTCAAGCTCTCGGATCCGCGAACGACTCACCGAGAAGAATGCGATCGACTCTCGTGTCCCCGAAGCTTTCCGCCCGTCAGGATGAATGGAGCGCGAGGCTCACCCGTGAAGACAATCTGTCAGAACGTCGCGATGGGATTTCTTTGATAGACCGGGGCCGTTGTCCGACCGAACGCCGTTGCATAACGATGCCGATGCATCGCACCGAGTATCGGAAAAGCCTGTCCGACGCGACTCGTCGGATGATTGCGTTCGACTGGCGACATTACTTACGGAAATGCACGAACGTCCCCGAAAATATGCAGGAAGAATATCCGCGCGGTTTCTTCGCTCTCGGCCGAACGCGAATCTCGATGAAATTGTCGATCGACAATTTTTTTATTTGAACATCTCACCAACAATCGCTCCTGCTTATTTAGCGCACAGGTTTTGCACTCCGAATAACAACTATCCCGAGCTATGGATTGTGCTTTTTATAGGGAAGTTTGATTAGCGTCTCTAGCTTTATTAGTTCCGGAAATATATATGGCAGCACGCCAGTAGTAATAGTAATTGTAAATTGGGGTAAATTGCCCCACGCGACATCAATGTCTATTGATGCGAGAGAGAGAGAGAGAGAGAGAGAGAGAGAGAGAGAGTGTGCGAGCGAGACAGGCAGATAACGAGACATTAAAAGTTACGTGCTCCTTTAAAAAAACGATATCTCGGGAACCGAAATTTCTATCGGGACAAACCAAATTGCATCTTAAAACGCGATGTTCCTCCTCTCTATCGACTTCAGAATTTCGCAAAAGTTCCGAAGAGTTTCGATACGGCGAACGTTTAAATTCCGAGTAATTTCAATCGGAGTTCCAGCAGGTTTAATAAGAAATTTGTAATTATTCGTGTACATAATGGTTAATGCTAATTGACATATCGCCGGTAATGAATATTAATAGCCCATTATAATTAATTAGACGTAAAATTCTCATGTAAATTTATACGTTTGCCTACCAATTTCGCAAAACTGGAATAATAGAGGGACGATTTTATATGCAACTTTATCGGAGCGTGTGTAGAATGGAGATTTAACGATGCTACGGTACGGTTTTCCCCTTGATTCTGAACGATTTAAGAATACTGCCCACGGAGAGCTAATAGGTTCCTTTGAAATGCAGTACCATCGCATTGCGACGCGGATTCTTTGTACAGTGGTAGAAGCTTAATAGGATGCCTCGGATTTCTTCAGGATTTCCCGAAGAAATTCATGAGGCATCGTAATAAACAACTGTGTATATAGAAGCCATCTGCTCACCTGAGGGGGCTGTACTCGGAGGTCCAGATGATCAGATGCTGGACGTCTCGCCAGGTCAGATCCTTGCTTCAAGAAGAACACATCCGGATTAAGCCGGGCGGCTAATCATCGCGAAATATTCCATTGCTATGCGGGACCGACGCGACGCGACGCGGTGCGGAAAATTTCGTAATCATGTTTGTACATTGCGGGAGGGCGGGAGCATCAACAAAACTCGGGCCCGTTAATAACTTGGAACAACTTCGACGTAACGGCGTCGCTCAAGTTTCGCAATCTTGCGCGCACGACGTCTGAAATATCCGCCGAACTCCGTGGACATGGAACGATAACTTTTTCGCTTCGAGCAGAACCTTATGCTAATTCCGGCCCGGGGATGGATTTATTTTTAATGCGTTTCCTGTGTCGAGTCGCGTTTCCGCCGGGGTAGAAGGAAAAACCAACGAGCGAGCCGGGAAACGGAGGTCCTTCCTTTGTCTCGGATAGAAAATTCTCCCGAAAGTATCTGAAAGCTCGCTAATGAACCGTGACGCGAACGGAATCGCGGACGCGGCAGACAAATCTACACCGTCGCGTCGTGCAATGCCGATCGTACGGGCTCGGACGAACGACGAGGGTAAAGTTTCAACAGAGAGAGAGACTCGAGGAATCGGTCGAAGGACTTCGTACTTTACTTGAAGAGCCAGCGCCAGGATCCCAGCGGCTAATGGAGCGGAGGCTGATGTACCTGTGTGCCTTGTCGTGCAGGTGTTCCGGAGGTCCGTTGTCGCCTGGAAGATGGAAAAGGAGTCCATTAAATTATCCCCAGCCGCCGTTTTTTCTCATCCCAGTCACCCGCTAATAGAAGAGTTTCGTCGCGGCCGATTGGGGAAGAAATTAGCGAGAAATGTCGAGGCAACTCCGAGAAATTACGAAGATCAGAATAATTTTTTTTGCCACTCACTATCATCTGATCGTGATAAGCGCCGCTGCTATAGGTCGTGGCCATGGTAGCCGGGCAACTCTCCCCGTACCAAGGGAACCTGCCTGTCTGACTGGCCGAACCGACGGCGACCGTGTAAATGCTTCCCACGTAGCCATCGCAGCCGCAATCGTCCGATTTCGAGCCCCCGTTTCCGGAAGCCCACACGTAAATGCTTCCCCGGCCTTCTCTCCCCTGCACAGTCCGCCAACAAAATCGATAACGTAATCGCATCGCGGCTGAGCGTTTGTAAATATTAACTCCTCCCTGCTGGATATTTTTCGGGATGCATCCGGCGAAACAACGGCGCATCGCGTCCCGTCGCGTCGCGTCATGCCGGGATAAATATGCACCCACGGTATAAATATGCAGCGGGAGCTGCTCCTCGACCTCGCGCACGATTTATTCTTCATCCATATTTATTCTTTTCACGGTAACGCTCGAGATTTTAAGCTCGCCTCGCCGAAAGCTCGTTGACTTACCTGGCAAGGAGCAATCCCTCGGCGAAAATTCGGCTAACTGAAAACGTTGATGCGAACACCGAGCGTGATCTCGTTCCTTCGTTGAAATTTTCTGTATCGTTCGGCGTACGGATTAAACATCTTCGCGATTCTATTCGGTATTCGTAGCAGGGTCTCCGATTTTTTCAAGTGGAATTTCAGTCAAATCAATTAACGCATATTGCGGATTATTTAACTCGTCGAGTGCATTCTTAAATTCTTCGCAATCAGAATTCTGATTCCCTCGAGACAGAAATTGCTAATTTTGCAGAAAGCTTTCAATAATGTTCG
Source organism: Lasioglossum leucozonium (assembly GCA_028454225.1). Classification (NCBI taxonomy): domain Eukaryota; kingdom Metazoa; phylum Arthropoda; class Insecta; order Hymenoptera; family Halictidae; genus Lasioglossum; species Lasioglossum leucozonium. The sequence continues at coordinate 7,588,543 of CM052222.1, forward strand.
CGATTATCACAACTCCTGAATACGTACCATGGCAATTCCACGCTCGAGGGCCTCCGCAGCGAGTCTCCCAGGAGCCTCCAAACTTCTTCCATCGTCCGCAGGTCCCCAAGAGGCGGTGTAAATGTCCACAGCTTCCGGTTTGTAACCGAGAGCCTCTCCCTCGACGCGATCGTTCACCAAACCATCGAGAAGCTTGATACCCCCGACAGAAGCCTCGAAAGCGACGCCTACGCCACACTTCCGGTTGTTGGCCTCCATCGCGATTTCACCGGCACATCTTGTCCCGTGACCGTTCATCCCTAAGTGTTGGATTCGAGCCAACACGTGCAAAAATTTACCGCCTCGCTTCAAATTACTACAATTTATTACGATTTTGGAATTATTACGCTTCGCGATGCAACTTTAGGATTTAACGTTTATTAACCCTTTGCCCTCGGAAATGTATTTTCACTTCAAAATTAAACATTTCTTCCATTTCTTCATTTTATGGATATGAAACTGATATAATAACTCATACAATACTCAAACGTTTGGTAATTATACCAACTTATTTAACACTAAACCTACCGAACACTGAAAGCGATTAAAATGTTTTAGCTTATGAAAATAATAAGCCCCCATTTATTTAGATTTTGTGCAATTTTTATTGCAATATGTGCTTGGATAAAGAAATTTGTCGGATCAATTTCCATGTAAGCAACTTTATATTTTCAATAATTGTAAAATAAAAAATATAAAACCGATCATTTGACCGGCAGCAGTAGGTTTAGTGTTAATAATGTAAACAATATTTTGAATAATGGTACAGCAATTTTTAGCGGCGATTCAGATTCGCCGCCCGAGTGCTAAGGGTTAAACTTCCTCTAAATTTGTTAGGGGTTGAAGTGAAGATGTATGACTTTTATTGAAAAGAGATAGATGAATTGCAAGTGCCATGAATTACTTTGCGTACCCAATAGGTGCTGATAGGTTTCATTTGTACAAGGTGAAAATTATAAAGCGTCACAGACGAATATCTTCAGAAATATTGATTACACGCAAAAATGTTTCAGATGAAAGTTGTTCGGTACCGAGAGGGGCATCATGTGGTGGGATTTTTATTTTTCCCGGTGGACACTCCAAGCTGAAGTGACGATAGCACGAATAGTAATGAAAGTAGACTGATTTATAGAAATATTTATAGAAATTTCTTCTACTCGATAAATTAATTTTTTTCCGTAGTTGCCACTCACCTGACAATTCATATCGTGGAAAGGGGTCGTCATCACCCTCGTTCACATCGTAGCTAATCTCCGGATCCTAGATCGATAAGTTCAGAATAAAACAGTAGAGAATCTAAAGGGCGTCTCCGCCGTGGAATAACATCACCTGTCATCTGTGAGACAGCAGGTGTAGCTGCAACTAAAATTTCTTTCAAACTCACGTAGTTGTTCCTCAGATCGTCGTGGGTATACTCCAACCCATCGTCCAGAACAGCGATCCTAACGCCACGACCAGTTACCCCCAGTCGATACAGGGGTAGCACGTTCAAATCGAGCTTCGGTAGAGCTTTGTTCGACCTGGTGTCTTGCTGCAACAGTTGATAAAGCAGCTCTACCTTATCGGATCACCGATAAACCAACAGTCGGAAGTTTTACCATCGACACTCCCAGTTATCGGTTCTCCATCGATTATTCAACCCCTAGGTCACGTTCTAAATTTTCAGACAACAAGTTCATTACCAGGTACCACTCTCGGCCCCAGAGTTCGTCGTTGAACATCGGGCCATAGTCTTCCGAACCGAAATAATCCCGAAACTCCTGATCGTCCTCCACGTTGTTCAATCGATACCGATCCAATTCCAGTCTCTTCTCTCTTATCAGGGGTTTCTCCGACTCGAGGTTGGCCAGAGGCACGTAACCCCGTTTGTGTCGCTCGATCGCCCTCTGCTGATCCGCCCAAATGATCTTTTCAACGGAGAGGAAGTCTCGTCAGAAGATAATCGAATACGCGGCTCTCGATACACGGAGAATAATCTAGGTACCACCTTGGCGTTCGAGTTCAGAGCTTTCGGCGAACGAAATCCTCCGCGCTTCTCGTGGCCGGATCTGTCGTCCTTCAGCCACACATACGTATCCTTGAATCCGAGAACCTGTGTCAACAGACGCCACATACAGACCGTAGAAGTAATATCAAACCCCAAAGCCACCCCCGTCGTGTTTACAACGGGGCTGAATCGCGGAACACAAACATCCCTCGAACAAGATTTTAATGAACGCGGGACGTATTAATATGCTCTTTGCGATTCCCGGACTTTTTGCCGCTCTAAACACGCTCCGAATGGTGGCTGGGAGTTGCGATTCTCTTGCTGTTTGTCTTGACCCCCTCGCAGAATAATGCATCTGTGCATTTATGACGAACACGCGCGCAATGCGCTGCAGCGAGCGCTGTGTGAGGAATTCGAAGATGCCGTTGTATTTTTCTGAATTATACAGATACAGCAAATACAAATTCCCTTTTTCCGTTTTGCGAAGATACAAGTTGCGTCGACTGTTACTACACCAGCCTTGATGTTTTTATATGTTTAAGTATGCGTGATTCGAGTGTTCACGATGTTTTTAGTATGCAAGTAGGAGATTTTCCATAATATTAGTGGGACCGGTAAGTAATGTCGTGTTTTTTTACATTAAATTCAAACAAATAAATTTTTAACAAGTTTCTATATTATATAATCATCATCGTTATCAACTACCTTTTGCCATCCAGTGTGCAAATTTTCAACGCTGGATCAATAAAAAAATAAATAAAATATAAAATATTGACAAGCGCAGAAACGACATTACTTTCCGGTCCCCCTAATATCTCTTAATTAATTTCTAATAATCTCTTATGAGATTTTCCATAATAAAAAAAAAAATGTCGGACCAATTCGACGAGTTTGCTTCAAAATGATCTTTAGAAAATTCAAAAAGCAACATATTACGAAATAAAGGGAGAACGAATTACTGCCAATTGTATTTCAATATTTGTTGAACACAGAGTTCTCTCGCGATGCGAATCGGCGCCATCGCGTATACGTCGCAAGTCGTTCTATAATAAAAAGGGTTAACGCCAAAACGTGTGAAATCAGTGTGACTGCTAAGGGAAAATCACAAGGATACGTTCGGGGTCAAACGACATTCCTCTGGGAGCAATTGTACGCGCCGAAGAAGCGCACCGAACAACAGCGTTCGCGCCACGAAAGTATCGACGCCAAGCCGCGGCGGTTTGACGTCGAGGATATTCAGCGAAATTTTCGCAAAGACAAAGGAGCTTGCGAAAATTCCAGGATTTCACCGCGAAGTGACTCTCCCCGCGCCAGGGGAGCGTACAGGAATTTGGACGATTCGAGGCTCGATTGTTGCGGGGTCAGTTTGTCCCCTCGAGTCGAGCACCCTTACCACTCGAGCGTCGGGGGTGAGACACGACGACGCCAGGTTTTAGCCCTTCAAACGATCGAAAGGGACGCTTCGATCAGGAGACTACGAGGAGACAGTTGGTGCACCAGCGTCGCTGGAGTACGAGAGCAACAGAGACATAAAGAGAGAGAGAGAGAGAGCAGGAAAAGGAAACGCGCGCACGTGTTCCTGGAAAGAGAGAGGGGGAAGGCTTTTGGGGGACCATCGAACGTCTAAAATGGAGTATCGTAACGTTATTATTATCCAGCGCCACGTGGCGACCGCGTTTTTGTATGGCATCCGCATGTGTCGCCCGTTTTCTACGGGAGGGGGGACCACCTGGACGGAGTCACTCATGGGAGAAGCCACGATATTTCCGTAACGACCGGCCCTCTCTCTCACTCTCTCTCTCGGCCCTTCTGCCTTTTATTTCGATCCACCTCCTGACACTCGGCTTTTCCGACTGGCCTGCTCCTGATAGTCTATCGATCCGGCCACTCTGATTGACGATTGCGCGCGTGTATGTGCGTGTGTGCGTCGCGCGTACACCGCCGTTCAAATGCATGCGAACCTTCGACACCACTTTCTTAACCCTTATGTCAATAATCGTGTATCCGGGTATCCACTTGCGAATTCTGTTTAAAACTTTTTTCATCATTTTTGTTGATAAGAAATTATTGTAGATTTTCTGTTCGCGAAACATTATAGATTAATTCACATTTGACAAATAAAAAATTGCATTGAAACTACATATAAAGTGGAACATCATTGAAGATCGTAGAAAATGTTGGTTATTGACATAACATTAATTGTCTTTAGAGGGCCGACATTTTTCTTGAAAACTTGAATTACACAAAATTCCCAATCTTATCGCCAAGAATATATCACACAGGTGTTAGTGGATACACGAAGCATTTAATGTGAAATTGTTGTAGGTCTATGGTTATCTGATTGGTTTAACAACATATTTCAAGGGTTGAGTCGTCGATTAATCAAATAGCTATAACATAATTTTGGTTTGCACAAGACTTTCGATAACAACGGACTGTTTGGACTCGCAGCATTTCTGCATTAAACGGTGCCAATAAACATCGTTCAATAAAATATATGTTTGCCGTAGCTTCTCAAAGAACGACAAAACTGTCCACATACGTTTACACGGCGAGGTACGTGACCGGTATAGCGAAGAATCGCAGGTGGCCTGCTTGTGGTAAAGACAATAATGTTGAAAGTCATTTTATCCTGTCTCGCCGTTTCTTTGGCAACTTTTCGCGGATAAATTTCGCCGGGGATTTGGTAATAACGGGTCTCAGCAGTGCACGTGAATTTTAATTAAGGTTCAACAAATTCGTACATAAAAAGTTCTTCTCCCAGAGGAGAGGTACGGGTCGCTATTTAATTTCGGCAGTTCAGAAAGAGATATAAAATTTTAATTTGCATAAAGATACACTACCCGCCCAGTCCCGTTGAGTGTTTATTTTTATTTCCGTTGCATGACGCGTGACGCGGCGCGACCCGGCGCCGTGGCCCGGATGCGTTTTTTTTGCGAGCGACTTTATTTTATATATCTGCCCGCAAAATGGAGGAGATGGGACGTGTCAAAGTAATTTTTTGTCACAGTTGAGCTCTTCCTCCGCTATCTTTGTTGGACACCCAGTATACGTCACAGTCGTACGTACATTACCAGCAGCACGTAAAGCGTAATGCCGCTGTCTCTGTGCAACCCGATGCATATCTCCTCTCCGTCTGCGTAACGCGATATCCCGTTCTATCCCTTTGGATCAATTCTACGTTTACTCTGCTGCACCGCGGGATACGGATCGTAAAAATGATTCGGTTCACTGGTTACCGCGAATTCTATTTCTTTTATAGTGCACGCGTATTAACAATATCGTGCCGATCCTGTTCTATTCGATTTTTGTACGATTATTTCTACTGCTGTATTTCCCGTGCTTCCGACACGTTCCAATTTCATTTCACTTCTTCCCTTTCTTCTTCTTCTTTATCTTTTTCGGATATTAGCATACCGGATTGTACAGTTGAAAGCATTACGTATAGTTTCTGTGCTTTTATATTTTACCGTGACTCTCATTAATATACAAACACTGTTCAGCACGTTCACCTCTCTACTTGGCATGAAAAAAATATTAAAAAATTGTCCGATTCGTCAAAATCAAGGATAAATAATGCTAAAGATTGCGTTTCACTATGTTTCTATCTGAACAAGTCTGTACTGAAAGAAGTTAATCTTTTTGGAAGTTAATCTTATTAACATTGGACCTACCGAGCACTAAATGGCGACTAAAATGTTTTAGCTTACAAAAGTGAGATTTTGAGCAATTTTTATCTACAGTGACGCCCATTGTTATTCGGACGCTGTTAAAAAACACGATAACTTTTTTTTATATTGGGTCGTTCGATTTGAACTTTTTTGAGAAGTTATGCCAATTGGTCTATTACATGATGTGAAAAGAAACTTTTTCAAATTGGTGGGAATTGTAGAGAAAATACTAAAAGTTTTATTGCAACGTTGATAGATTTCAATGAAATTTTTCCTGATATGTTTAATCGATACACATCTACAAAATATGTTTTCTAAATTTTCAATATAATCCCACGAGTAAAAAAGTTGCAAAATACAACGTTTAGTATTTTCTCTGAAATTCCGACCAATTGCAATTTTCTCCAAAGAAATCCAATTCGTATGATCGAATTTTGAAAAAGTTATCCTCTTTTTAAGAGTGTCCGAATATTAGTGGGAGTGTAATATTTGTGAATATGTTGTAAATACTGTAAATATGTGCTTGGATAAAAAAATTTGCCGAATCCATTTGTAGTAAAGTAAATTGAAGAATAGAAAACCGATCATTCGACCGACAGTAGTAGGTTCGGTGTTAATGGTACATTAACAATTATTTATTAACAGTGGTAGGTTCGGTGTTAATGGTACATTAAGAATCATTTACCGAATCTGTCGGCAGCGTGTCCCGCGCCATTATTTATTCAAAAACGGTATCAAGTTCCCCGTGCACAAACAAGTTAAATCAAATGGTTATCGAGAAACTTTCCATTCTCTCAAGCACCCTATCATGCAACATAATGTACCTTTACGGAAACTTTTCTGCTGAAAATTGAATCCGCGACTATATCCTAAGTCTGGGCTGTCCAAGTTTTACTAGCCAGTAAATTGAACCTTCCTGCTCCTCTTCCACTGTTCAGAAAACCAAGACAGCGTGATGCCGTCGACTGTCATCAACGAGAGTCTCACAGTTCCTCGTCTTTTATTGCTGCTGTTGTTCTTTATAGTATTCTGCCTTCCAAAAGAGCAGCGCCGACGTACTACAGCGCTCATAATATTTTCCAATGAGACCTTGAACGATATCCTCCATTTCTTTCCTCAAATGTTTTTCATTTACGGACTGCACGATCTTCGAAAGAACAATCGTAAATAAAATTTTTAATCATATTTTGGGCGGGAATGTTTTTATTGAAAATTTCAAGTCGCGTGTTTGTTTTTCACAGTAGTTAAAGAACGTGTTAATTGCATACTACAATCTTTGCATATGAAATTTCGTGCATGTGCTCACACCTACATGTCTAGCATCAACACAAACAACCACGTAGTACAGTCGAAATTGTTTAATCTCGAAGTGCTGAACAAAGAATTAGAAACATGTAAAACCAAACCCTAGAATTCTTAGATTTATTACAGTTAGGGGTTGAAAATCGTGAAAAACTGCAATTTTTATCATCTTCAAACGTTTCTAGCTCGTTGAAACGTCGACCGATTTTGATGAAATTTTCAGAATATGTTTAATGGATACAGATCTACGAAACGTGTTTTCTAAATTTTCAATATAAGAGTAAAAAAGTACAACCTTCAGCATTTTCTCTGCAATTCCGACCAATTGCAATTTTTCAGAAAAATTCTTTTCACCGTCCAATATTCAAAAAGTTATCTCCAAGAGTGTTCGAATATAAATGGGAGTCACTGTACTCGATCGCGTCCCTAGTAATTGCCATCAGAGTCTTAGTGGGCAAAGTATTAATTGAGAACCGAAGATATTTTAATGCGTTCGGGGCATTAGCTGAGCCGCGATAACGCTCGGCTGGTTTCGGGGCTGATGTAATCGTCGGGAAGCGTGCAAAACGGTGCAAACCGGCGTGTGCAGATCGGCGCAGCGCAGTGCGAATCGGAGAAGCGTCGTCGATCGCGATGCTCGCGCGTTAATACGGGGGGATATCGCATGGCCGGCCGATAGGCTCAAGAGTGACCTCAATTTTCACCCGAATCACATCAACGCGGAAAACAAAGGCCGGAGAAATCCGCGGCGGCCGTTATGAAACAATAATCCCGCATCTGCCGTTTCCCCTCTCGGTCTCGCTCGCGAAACAAAAACCCTATAATCCGGTATCCATTATATTTGCAATGTATTCAGCCAGGGGGAATGAATTCGATCGCCGCGCCGTCGAACCGAACGATAAACGACTGAATATCCTCGCCTCCGATACAACGGCCTCCCCTCTCCCCCTCCTCCTATGTGTGTGTTTTTTTGTTCACCTTCTCCCCTCCCGCCATTTTGCTATTTCGTTTTGTCGCTCTATTTTTTCCGTGCCCATTCCCCCGTCGCTTTTCCAACCCGTTTTTCGACAAACGATCGACGGGACGGACGCGTAAGCAGCTACCGATTTTTGTACCCGGCGCTGGCCGATTTTATCGCGACATCACCCCCGGGACGCGCCAGGAAGTCGATCTCGCGATCCACATCCGTGACGTTCGGCCCGGCAAATAATTTCGCCGACACGTAAGGAGATTTATGGACCGGGCTTTGTTCTACGGGCATTGACGCGCGAGGTTCTAACGGATACGCCGGTGTTTTTCTATTCTAATGGCGGACAGCATGCGTCGTTTGATCGGCTTTACTTCGTTCATTTTAACTTTGTAGATGCTCGCTTTTGTCCCGCAATTCCGTCATCGATGCGCTTTCTCGATCGACTGTGCGCGAATTGTTCGTCGAACGTTTTCAAAATTTTCACATGCATTTTACATTTTACTGTTGTTGGTTGTAATTCGAGAGGAGTCGATATCGGGGAAACAGATATTTCAGAGCGTGAAATCGATTATTTTCTAGTTTGTCACATTTGTATTAGGGGGACCGAAAAGTAATAAAAATTTCTTCGATTCACACAGTTAGTTTGCGTCGAAGGACTTTTCTAAAAAGGGAATCGAACAACCGCCTTTACGCTGGCAAAAATTGTTAGAAAACGATGGAAATTATTTTGTTGATTAGTATTTAAAGTTTTTTTAATAAATGCTTTTCGCCAGCAAAAAATAAATTTTGATTACTCTTCGGTCCCCCTAACACTTATCAAATAATAAACTTCTGTAGCTAATAGTTCTCTACAAGAAAAAAAAAGTGAAAACTGTCAAATGTAACCTCCTCGGGGGACTTCCAGTGATACAGAAAGTGAATGCAGAACCTAAGACCGATTCCCCATCAATGTCTCCCATTTGCGTCTTCGGGAGGGGGTCGCACTGTCGCGCGGTTTGTCTTAAATTCGACGCGGGAACGCTAGAACCTCGAATCCGTCTGTTACGTGATAATGGCTCCATTCCCTTCGCCCCGGTGGCAATAATCGTGTGGCTCCACTGTCCAGAACTACCCTCGAGTCGCGGGCTCTCTCTTTCTCTCCTGTTTGCTAACCGTTCCCAGTCGGCGACTGCGGCGCACGTGAGAACGAGGCTTTCAGATAGGGAACGCGAGAAATCACGGGGTTGCTCATTACTTCGCAATCAGCGGGCCCCGTCTTATCAGGGCGCTGCGTCTCGCGATCCTCTCTCGTTTTTCCGCTGGAAAAAGTATGCGCGACCTGGGACCGCACCGACTGCGGTTTGTAACAGTCGAACGATTGGTCGGAATGCCACAGGGAGAGCGAGAGAGAGTGAGAGAGAGAGGGATGGGGAGGGGAGGGCTGAGTATTTTCGCAGTCCATTTGTTTTGATCGGATTTTCAACTGTCTCTGGTAATCCCGCGGCAGTAAGCTCCCGCAGGCGTCGTCAGATTCCAATGAAAATCCTAACGTCTACATTCTATGCGGCACAAAGGCACGTTTCCACGTGTTCGTGCCTGGTTGCCCTGAGCCCCATGGAGCGAGCTTCGCACCATAGAATCGATGCTGAATATAGCTCCGCGACTGAAACAGTATCAATTTTTGCCTCTCCCGTTGCACGGCGTCTTCCGAGTTCCGGCGTTTGAATACTTGATAGGCCCTCGGAAGTGCATAGTTGCATTAATGATATCAGTACAACGATTCATCCGGCGTTACGCTTCGAATCTAGTTTTGAAAATAACACGTTGTAGCGAAGCTCCGTGTCAGGAGGGCACGATGTAGTGCGAATAGCGGGTCTCGTGCCCCCCGTTAGGCCGGATTTCTCGAGGCGACGGGCCTAAAAGGCCTTGGGCGGTGGGGTTTTAGTGGGTAGTGGCAAGGATATAGTCCTGTTCTCCCAACTGTCAGCTTAAGAGTCCCACACTACCCCTTCCAGACGTCATCTGTGGAGGGGGTGTGCTTAAACAAAAAAAAAAAACGCTTCAAATCAGTAGATTCCGCTTCGAGGACGACGAAGGTCGATCGTTTGTTTCTTCCTTCTCGACGGTACGAGTGTTACCGTAATTTGTTGGTGATTTAGGGATTTATTGATATTCTGTCACAGCTGCGTTCAACGAAATTCAATGCTATCGACCGAAAAGAGGCTGTTTCCACGTGCTGCGTACGCCCCCGCCTGGATTCTCTGGGAGTAATTCGCACGTATTGAAACATTCTCAGAGAGCGGAGCTCTGCGCGCGTAATTGGAACGTAGCGGGAGCTAGTAACCTTAAAACTTGGCCCGGGGGCGAATTACAGGTTTTACGGGCTCCTCCAGAAATTTTTTAGCAGCGCTTTTATCTCTGCTTACCCGCAAATACCGACTCCCGGTGAAATCTCCCTCTAACCAGACGCAATTTTTTCGACATCCGCGGTACACCCGGCGTTATTTACTCTCACGCGTTTCTGGATCTGTTTCCATCCAGTAGATTATTTTTCTCATCTGCAGAAAGAGAGAGAGTAGAGTGTTATAATCATTCTTCCCTATAGTGGATCGAGGAGTGAAAAGGAGTTGGTTGTTTTGCGAATCGGTTCGAGCTCCGCGATCTTTTGTCAGTGGACAGGAGCAGAGTGGTACGATCTGCTCTCGGTGTGTATAATTGAATTCGCAGTCCGCAAGTGGCAGGCGACGCGTAATCTCGTGCAACACGCACCTCGCCGCTGCTCGCCACTGTTCGCCACCGTTCGCCGAAGCGTTTCCAGCAGGGAACCGCAACGACGTTAAACGATACACAAGCGATTATCGCACAGGAGAGACTAATCACGCGACCCCTGTGCAGGCTCTATGAAATTTGTGGAATTTCCCGCGTCTCTCGCGAGGCTGGCGTTCCTCGGCCCGTGAAAGGGATGCTCGCGAGCGAACCGGCTAAAGAACATTGCTCGAAACTCGAAATCACTGAATTTACCTTCGGATTCGCCGACGCACAGTTGAGTGTTTGCACAGAAAAGTTGGCCGAAACTATTTCGACATTATTTCAAGACTTGCCATGTGTAGTGAGTCATCGGATTCGTCTTGATTTCAGCTCTGCAACGGTACGAAATAAAAAGTACATAATGGCATTTAAAAAATTAAGTTGACCACAATTTTTTATTAAAAAAAAATGTTTTACAAAAGTGTTTACTTTGAACACATAACGACGCTGCACGATCTTGCATAAGATTTACAAAAATCGTGTTTTGGCCAACTTCTCGTGGAAAATACTCCGCTGCGCGACGATCAAAATCGAATTTTGTTCTGCTAACGTTCCACCTGTTTTCCAGAAATGAAACTTGGCGAGATTGAACATAAAATTTTAGCTGCCGATCTTCATCAGTTTCTGACGGGGTCGGTCGAAATGTTTATCCAAATAAAAATTTCGAGTAACGAATAAAAGATGAAAAAATCTTTATTCGTTATTCGACGAGTATCGAATAAAAAAAGTACGTTTATCCGACGAGAGTTTATCCGACGAATAAAGATAATTCCTTTTATTCGATTAACGAATAAAGTATCTTTCATTTAAACCGTTATTTAAATAACTTTTTATCTGAATAATGGCCAATTCCGGTTCCCGAGATATTTGTAGAGAAACTTTCGCACCACTGTTTCAACGAATTCGAAATCCATGCAGCTTTTCAGTACCGTGATAGAGGGTTGATGCTTCTTCTGTCGATACTGTACGATCACTATTAACACTCGGAACTCTGAAATCCGTTGGACCGTGCGCGAAACCACGATTAGATCATCGCTTGATCTAGGACATTATGTTTTACGGTGTACTCTAGTAGTTTCCATTAAGGGTCGTAGATACCGTTAATTGGTTATTATTGGAAAGGTATTGTCACTTTATTGCACCTGTTGGGAGCAGGTATCGGTATCAAATGGTATGCTTGACGTACCGTTGTTTGCACAGTCAGCGCACACGGCGGACGTGTAATGCGCCGAAAATTGAATCAGTAGGGCCAATCTTTGGAACTATGCCACGTCAAGCTCGAACGTCAAAGTCAAAGTTTTAATTGAAATCAACGCCGTAACCAACGTCACGTGAATTTGGTCAAAGAGAGGGGGTCCTCCCTCCCTCCCTTCCGCCGTCCCTCCTCGACTAGTTTCATGCACTCGATCTCACTTAACTCTTGAACCTATTAGTGCTGCATCGATTATGTTATGTACTGGAATTATGTGGCTGACACGCGCCGCTATTCGTAAGTGTGCGCGTAAACTAGTGCCTGATTTCGCGGCAATATCGTTCGGGGAAACTCGCGGAGCCAATAATAACGTCGTCACGCATCAATCTTCCGAAAAACCGACGCGCACGGGCAAATAAATCGGTAAACCGTACCGCCGTTAATAACATTCCGGTACACGAAATAAAATCGCCGGGAATACACGCGCGTTCCGAATCAAATGCACAATTTATCACTGATCATTGGACACGTCGAATTAAAGTCTCTACATATAACGGGGAAAAAATATTAACTTCGCCAAACAGAAAATTATGCGTCGTACGCCGCTGATATATCACCGCAATCCTTCCCGCTGTTCAATACTGACCACAGTTCTATATTTTTGCTCTAGCATCGCGGTCCAATAAATTCATTTATCCTCCTCTCGGAATTTTGATTCGAAGTTAATCTCGATTGAAGAACTCTGGGTACAAAGGAGAACAATGGCATTAAAATCCTCTGTGATCTTTCTTTTTTGCAGACAAACGCGATAACGTACATCGCGGAAGCCGTCCACGATCGTTCATTCAGCAACGAAACCAACCTTACTACAATACGGAACAAACAAAACCGAAAAATCTAAAGGAACCAATTAAAGTGCATCGTTAGCCATCAGATCAATGGCGGAGAAATTCTGGAGAGACACGCAAATCCCAATGAAATCGCCATCGTTAATTGAACGAGATAGAATAGTATTTTAAAGTAAATGAGGTGTAATTAATCAATTAATGATTTCGGCGCTACAGGTTCGATGCATTTCTTTTTCTTTTTCTGCATTTTAAAAGAAATAATTTTCTATTACTTATCTTAGCAATTGAATTTCTTGTGCTTGACCAATTCTTGAGAACCTTCATGGTTTCCAATCCAAACAATCTTGACGCATAAAAACTTTCGTTGTGCGTGAAGTTTTCGCCATTCATGATAAATATTCCGTTTTATCGATCGTAAATAACCCATAGAAATAGCGCGGAAGTCATTAATTGACTCATTATTTACGATCGACAAAACGGAATATTTAAATGAGGTGTGTTTGCATGGCGGAAGCATTGTTCAAAGTATCTCTCTCTTTTCCGGTTGACCAGGGAGTTGCAGAAACTCCGTTAGCACCGCAGGTACCGTGACTCTGACACTTTCAGCGTCTTCCCGACGAACGGCGGCCATTAATGACGTTCGTAAATGATCGAGGCCGGCGGTCTGCCGATTCAGCTTTAGCGTTTGGCAGTAATTGAAATAAATGACGTGGCGCCCTGCTGAACGCCATAATGAACTTGCCCCGTTACGGGGGTTGACAGATGTCACAGCGACCTGCTGCCTGCCTGCTTGCTTGCTTGCCTGCCTGCCTCTCGCCTTCGTTAGCTGGCCGACCTTCGAAAAGGTTTAATCTTGGTCCGAGCAGACCTCGATATCCGATCTCCACACCCTCCGAGGTAAAGCCTCGATATTTCATACGGTCTATCGGCAAAACCGTTTTTCATTACGCTGCCTTTGACCATTGTTTATTTGCCGAGTTAACAACGGGGAAACTCGAGTATTCTTCGTCGGATTTCGAAGATAAATACCGTTCACCTCGTGCAAATAATCTGCAGGTTTCGCTCCAGTGTTCGTTCACGGTGCGAATCGATAAATTTCTAAATTGTCTACACAGTCCGCTAACAACTTTCGTTGCCACGCAACGGTTCGCTATACATTTTGCTATACAAAATGATTTATTCTGTCTTCGCGTAGCCGAGATATTGTCTTCGAAGAATTTCCAACGGGGACGCGTCGTCGCTAACAAACCTTCCGGCAGAGCTTGTTGTCGATGCAAATGTTTGCGAGGGCTCGGAAAAATGTTTCTACAATGCAAATGCTTGACTCGCCGTTGAAATTTTCGATCCGTGTCACGGTTCCCGTCTTCTCTTTTTCGGTTCGTCGAGTGCGATCGTCATTCCAGAACAATTATTCATGAAATATTCGGGCGCGCGCGCGCGCGTGTGTTTAACAGCGAGAACTATAATACAATGCCGCGCGGTCGTGGGACATCGTATGTCACGTTAAGAAGATCAAGGAATCGTCTCTTCGGCATCTGCGCCCGTATTAAGGGCGCGCGCAGTTACATTGTCCGCTTCGTGAATAAAAGATGAGCGAACGTTCTCAATGCGGCCATGAATATGGATGCAGAAATTTTGATGAAATTTGTTTATTGTCGTGCCTCCGGTTCACCTAGTTCTGCCTCCCTCCCTCCCGTTCGTTCTCTTTTCCACCTCGGTTTCGACCGTAGCCAATTTCCTTGTAAATAAATAGACTCCGGATTAAATATTAATAAAGCCCCCCCGGGCCAATTTTTCGCGTTAGTTCCGTCGAAGTTGTTCGCGTTCCTCGAGCGCACAAAACTCGTTAGGGCTGATTTAATGCCAATAGTATTCCCTCTTTATACGATTCCCTCGGCGCTGTATCGGCTCTATGTACGTAGAGGAGGGTGGGGGTGGGGGTGGGAATAAAGAAAACAGAGCGCGACCCGCCGCTCAGGAAATTAATGCCGGGAAATTCATTCGAACAGTTTCGTAACAGGTTCTCGATAACTGGATTTCAATTTGCCCAGGGGGGGCCAAGCTTGATTGAGCAATCTCGTGCCTTTATAATATAGGGCCACACGCCAAGATATATGATAAACCGGAGCAACCCAGACGTTCAGAAGTTTCACTACGGGTAATCAGCTTGCTTATCGGATTTTCTGAGCTCCGCGCCGCGCCGCGCCTCGCCGTGCCGCGCCGCTCCCATCTTCGCCGCCATCCCCGCGCGCGCCCTTAAATAAACGCCGGATTACTCGGAACTCTGAAAAAACCCGGCGCCCATTCAACGGGATCGTCTTTACAGATTGCTCCTCTAACGCTCCGGTATCGCGGCTCTAATCCTCCAGTGGTTAACTCTTTAACGGATATTAATATTCCGCCCCTTCTAAACTACCAATTAATACCAACACTCTTTTTACCCGCGAACCCTTTTCGAGCCTCGAGTGACTCTCAACTTGAACGAAACTTCCCGTTCAGAATTACCTTATCCACTTATTGGGACGCGGAGGATGATGCTAATTGTACGCCGGCATGATTCGGGAAAGTCGAAGTTGCCACTGTTAACTATTTTCTCGACTGTTCGCATTTTTTCCGGAAGAGACGGAATTTTTTCGTACTGTTCGTTAAGCTTCGCACGCTTAGAAATGGTTTTGTGTAAACGATTTTTGCATTACGCTTTCAAACAATTCATATTCTGTCGCAGTTTAAAGACATTCATCGTACGTCACGAATGGAAAGTGCTCGAATGCTTTATGGAATGTATGAGGATCAAATTAAATATTCGAAGTGGTTGTTGATAATTAGACTGTGGATTTTCATGCGAAATAAGAATTTTCTGTCTGGTTTATAAAAAACTGCAGTGAAACACAGGTTTGTTTTCTTTCTTAATATGTTCGATAGATTAAAATTATTAAAAGAATTAAAAGTTTTCTCAAAAATGCATAAAATCCGCAGTCTATTGATAATAATAATCGCGAATTCTCTCAGATTGTAATGATTATGTAGATTGCA
Organism: Lasioglossum leucozonium; assembly: GCA_028454225.1. Lineage (NCBI taxonomy): Eukaryota > Metazoa > Arthropoda > Insecta > Hymenoptera > Halictidae > Lasioglossum > Lasioglossum leucozonium. The sequence goes on from CM052222.1 coordinate 7,604,372, forward strand.
GTTTTTGATGCGAGCACACATTTTCCTGAATTGACAAAAATTGGGGACGAACAGATGTTTGTTTCTTTCGTTCGTTTCTTGCACATTCCGATAGAATTGTCTACAATATTGTGCAAACTTACCATGTGTGTTAACAGGAACGAACAGTGTTTTTATTTTAGGTTCATCGCGCGAAATTCTCCTGCCAGTAAAACGCATTGTTCTCGCAATCTGATAGTAAATCAATTGAAATGTTCGCCGAGATCAGGAGTCCGACGATAGGATTGCTCGAATCGCTGGACTCGATAAATCACGCCGCAGGAAATGCTCCGATCATAACAATATTAATCACAAGTAGGACGTGCAACCGCGATACACGATTTGGCAAGGCCGGTAAGAGTCCGCTCAGAAAATGTTTCCGGATTGAGTTATCATCCCGACTCATCCCCGTTTCAATTCGCGAGACCTATTAGCCGTAATATACGACCGCTAGCTCGGAGAAGTATAGTAGGTACCTGACGCTTACGATTCTCTGCCAAATCGACGCTCGCAGAGTATCTTTTTTCTTAATCACTGTACCTAGTCACGAATGATACGCTAAGAATAATATTAAAACGTTGTCGACGTTCATAGATAACAGTTATCAATGGCTGCGCGTTTACGTGAGGGAAAAGCTCGCCGAGCGATAAAACGGCAGAGGTGTTACCGGGAAGGGCGTAGACGCCCTCGCAGACCGGCCACGCGAGCTTAATTATACGAAATAATTACACGAGCTGACTGGGAAATATACGGTCGAGCCTAGGGCCCGGAGAATCGCGCACGGCGCGGATTGCGGTCGGCCGCGAGGCTCCCTGTGCAGCTGGAACTGCGTCAGTCGGCTGCAGCTGCAGGGGAATGCAGTTTCGCGGCCGTAGAGCCGGGGTGCTCGACTGCGAGGGCGGCCAGGTGAAACGGTTGAAAAAGGAGAGCCACTCGGCGAGCGTAATTATGCCGCGCTGCCCGATCTCACTATGCCCGGGCTGATGTTCTGAAAACACGCGTCACTTCTGCACGCACCAAAGCGATTACGGCAATTCCGGCCATAACGTTTGCTGCGTTCAACTATGCCCACATAGTGGAAGTCCTCGGGGACGCTTCTTTTCTTCCGGACAAAGCTCTGTCAAACGTTCTTTGAATGTGGCAAGTCTTCGGTATGCGTACAATTGTACCGATAATTTAATGGCGAGGCACCAGCCCAGCGTTACCGCAGTTGAGCCAATGCCCTGAACGCATTAAAATATCTTCGGCTCTCAATTAATACGATCCTTTAGTCACCGAGGACAATGACTAGAAATGTGATCGAGTACAGTGACTCCCATTAATATTCGAACACTCTTAAAGATAACTTTTTGAATATTGGACAGTGAAAAGAATTTTTCAGAAAAATTGCAACTGGTCGGAATTGCAGAGAAAATAATAAAGGTTGTATTTTGAAACTTTTTTTTATGTGGGCTTATATTGAAAATTTAGGATACACGTTTCGTAGATCTGTATCGATTAAACATATTCTGAGAATTTCATAAAAATCGGTCGACGGTTGAACATTGTGAAAATTGCATTTTTCACGATATTCAACCCTTAACTGCAATAAATCTAAGAATTCTTACATCTTTCAGTGCCTGTCGTTTTTCCAATCAACCGGTTTCCATGAAAGTTTCATAATGGATAATAATTGACGCAGAACTATAAAACGTATTGATTCCTATGGAACTAGAAAAATTGCACATCTGTGAAAAAAATTGGCTCAATGCAAAGTCAGACGAAGAATGCTCCCTCCCAGGACAAATGCGGTGCTGTGAAAAATCGGCAAGTAATCCGAAACTATTCGGAAGTGGGTAGAGGGTTGAAAGAGGGTAGTCTGGAGCTTAATTCACGAGTATCTGGGAACTCGGGCCCATACTTTCGAGAAGACCCTGGGCGACACGTCGTGCTGGAATTCATCGTTATTCGAAGATCACGGTCGCGTCTCTCTATTTCCCCGGTAGGAGTTTCCGCTTTGTGGCCTCGTGGAACTGCTCGGTGGAAAGGGGTCCCCAGTCGGGATTCTTCGCCCCTTCGTTCCTCTCTTTGAACGGGCGAGGTACATTTTTCCAAGGCCGCCGGTCCCGGGCTCGGCTCGGTAAATCTGCGCGAGAGCGTAAACGTATCTGAAGCATTCGGGGGAGAGAGATCCGGTGGAACCAGCGCGGCGGTGCGGGGCAGGGCGACGCGAATGTACCGGGGAACCGTCGAAAAAGTGCGGCCAAATCGTTTCCTCCGGGGCGCACGGATCGCTGCAAAGAGATTATCTCGGTAAGCAAGCCTCACGAACCATTTGATCGCTCGTTCCAGCCATTCTCTCCCTCCGTTTCCAACCCCGGGATTCACCTTAGACATCGGCCGGATCTCTCTTGGCTCGTGCACTTTGCAAAACGAGTTCCGCCTTGAGATCAAGTCGCGCGAGAGAAAACGCCCGTCGACCAAAGATATCAAACCTCCCCCCCGGCCTCGTCCTACCCTCCTCGCTACTAGCCTCGCTTCTCGACGCGATGATGTTTTAGCCAATCGTTTCGCCGTTCTCAACCCCTGCATCGCTGTTGTCCGATCCTGATGTAATTGATCGAGCGAAAACTTTTATTTTCGCTCGTAAAGAAGCCGCCGCTACACGACGGGAAAACGCCGCGACGCACAGCGGTCCCGAACGAGGAATTAGCTGTTCACAAAGATTTTAGCATGTTTCAACACTTACAGTGTTGTACTACAACTATAACATTATGAAGTAAAAAATATATAGTGACGATTAAAAAATCAAGGTGACATTAATTTTTTTTTTATTTTTTATATTGAACTTTATAGAAGTGTGGTTAACCATTAATTTTTGTTGGAAAAGTTTTTGTCACGCTTAGGTGCGGTGCAACCTTTTAAGTTTTCGCCAATATAGCTAGCATCAGAATCTGCTAAATAATAGCGAAGTCTTCCATATTTTTTTTAAAGCTTCTGGGGTCTATCATAAACTCTCAGCATTTTTTAAAAGGCCCTGGAGCTCCGTAAGTCGATTGTGATCATTCATATTTATCGATTTCACCAGTATTGTCTATGTTGCAGTCGACGGGTAACGAAACTTCGCGAAACAAAAGGTTAGTCGATTGCAATTGACATTTCCCACGGAAAGTATGTAACGCGCGCTTACGCAAACGCGGATTCGTGACCGTCGGGCAGTCGCGGCGATTGTTTTTTTTGCGGGGGCGGTACGGTTTTTCATGCCGCGTGCCCCGTGTCCCGTGTGTCTGGTGTTAGTACAGGGATTCGTGGCGTTCCATGGTAACTGGGCGCTTCGCAGCTCTCTCTCTCTCTCTGCGATCAGTGTTTGCGTCACGGCTGAAATCGACCGGACGCTTTCACCCGGCTTGTTTAACGAACACTTGAGATTAGAGTGACTCGTCGCGGATTATCAGACATGGAAACACCTCGTCGGGCATCGCATCTGGTGTCCGACAAGTGTCTTATTAAAATGTTAATGGAACACGTCCGACATTCAAATTTTAATCCTGTCCCCCGACGCTTCACTTATTCGGTGATTCGTGCCTCGAATGCCGCCGCCGGCGAATCCACACCACCGGTTTCGTCCGAAGATACGGACACACGTTTTTCGCGCGGAAAATAGACGCGGCATCCCGGCGTCGATGTTTCGCGAAATAATTTTCCTACTGTTGCGATAAATTTTCCTTTTGCCCGGCTCCCTGGCCCGGCGAACTTCACTTCGCTCGCGTCCATTTCTGTCTGAGATAAACACGAAAGTTAAGTCGCGATACCGTGAACGCCCCGGCCGGAGTTAAACTGGAATTGGACGTTGCACAAGTGGCTAACAATAAGTTATTAAGCAGTTGTTCAAGTTTTAATTGCGTCTCGCGGTGCTTCTGTTCGCGGAGCTGTGTGCCACGTTGACAAACTTATTTCATGGGTTGCCGGGGACCGTTCCGCGCCGAGAGGACCGCCATTTTTTTTTCTGCAAAGTGACGTCAGGCTTTCGGCTCAACAACTCAAAGACCATTGCGTCTACGCGGAACAACGAATCGCGGACGCTGAAGGTTCGCTTCCCCTTCGCAACTTCAATTCTGGCAAAGAGATTCGACTGGCTGACGATGTGTGTCTGTTCATCGCTTACCGTTTCTACTTAGTGGTGATGCATTTTTAGCAGCAATTCGTTTGACAACATCTAGAACGTATTCCGGATTGTATTATTCTTGTATTAGTATCGCGTCTGTGCAATGGCTGCCCGAATCCCTTTAAAATAGAGGTACAGTTTCAGTTGTGGATTTACGAAATTTGCGGAATTGAAATTGTACCAACAGTTCGTTGATTCCTTCTATTCACTGTACGTCTGGCCATGACTGTCGGGATTCCCTTAAAAATACAGACGTATTTTGATCTTGAATTTAGTAAATTTTCGAAGCTAAATTACACCGCCGCGCCGCGTTAGTTCAACGACCCTTCGCGTTCGCTGGGCGTCTGACCGTGACTGGTTGAATTCCCTTGAAAATAGCGACACCATTTAAACAGTGAACGCAGCGAATCTTTAGAAAATTGCAGTAAACGACTTCGTTGCTCGGATATGAATTACCTCGCAGAGACAACGATGAGATTTAATCGCGAACACTCACCGGTCCGAGATGTCTGTAGCCGGATTGCAGGGCCAACAGCGACGAAATACTAGGCCCGCCATCAAGCCTGACGACCCATTCTTCTCGATGATCCCGTTGACGTCTCGTATCGATGATCAAGAATCCGTTCACGAGGATCCAGGCAACAACGAGCCGGAAATGTTCACTGTGAACAAGAATCCACTTCACTGTTACGTGCAAAACGAAGTCTTCCTCGCGCGCTCCACGTACCAACGCATCACGCCACGGTTCGAAAAATTCGATTCGACCAGGCGTGCAACGTAATTAACAGGGACTACACGAGAATTGTTCACTGTCGGTGCCCGTCTTTTTTTTCTGTTCGAGGTTCGGTTGAACGCAATGTCTTCGCCACGTGATTGGAAGGACGATCCCTTGGACAGAGCTCGCGCTGCGACTATTGGATCCCGAGTGACAAGTGATCGGCCAGCGTGTGACAATTAGCTGCCGAGGCTCCTTTTTGCCCCGTAGAGGGGCTCACGTCGTCCCCACCGTGCTGCCGTCGACGCCGGGAGAGGGTCGCTCGCGCGGATAATGTCAACGAGACGCTGCCACTATGAAGATTGATGCTTCCCTTGTTCCTTCGTCTCTGTCGCGCCACATTTTTTACCCTAAAGTCCACGAATTAACGCGTTCACCGACGCGTCAACCGCGTGTGCGATTATTTCCACAGATTCAATATCGCCATTTCTTACCTCAAGGCATTCCCAGATGGCACACGACGTCTCAAAGACATTCATTCTACGTTCATTGTAGGTATGGAAGTCTTACGTTCTGAAAAGTCGTCTTTTTCGGGACGTCGTTTTAACGTATGAAGTAAGATGTCTTAAAGACGTCTTTCTCGGGACGTCGTAAAGATGCAGATTTCACATGGAATTTTTAGAATGACAATCTCTAGATTTTTACAGTACCGATATATTGTTATAAGAAGACTGCGGACTTTATGCATTTATGACAAAATTTAAAACAAAGGAACAATTAAAAAAATTTAGGCATGTTAATACATTATTTTCAACTGTTTAGAATAATTAAAAAAAGGAAGACCCTTCTTGCAATTTATACAGAAAATTTTTATTTTGCATCGATTGTAAAAAGGTGTTCGATAAAAATTGATTTTATCCCTTAATAATTTTGATATATTGAAAACAATATATTAGGGGGACCGGAAAGTAATGTCGTTTCTGCGCTTGTCAATATTTTATATTTTATTTTATTTTTTTTTTTATTGAGCCAGCATTGAAAATTTGCACACTGGATGGCAAAAGGTAGTTGATAACGATGGTGATTATATAATATATAAAATTGTTAAAAATTTATTTGTTTGAATTTAATGTAATAATAACATTCTGAGATCTTTACAATCAATTACTATTTTATATTTTACCTAGCCAATTTTTTTCTTAAATGCATAAAAATTCGTAGTCTACTTATAAGCATATAAGTCGAAAAGACGTCTAATGGACGTCGTTAAGACGTCTTTAAGCCAACAGTTTTGTAAGATAAGCCGTTCGGAATACGTTCCTAGGACATTTGAGATGTCGTTAAGAATGTCCAGCAACAAACAGACGTTTTAAAGACGTATTTGTGCTATCTGGGTCACTTCAAGATACTCCGGGATGCAACTGGACTCCCAAAGATAATATCCGCGATAGATTCTTGATGCATCAAGAAAATAGTCCCAAATCGCACTGGGCCGAATTTGATAATCGTTCGATTAATAGAAAGGACGGTCTCCTAAATTTCTTACAATCGACGAAGAAAATTTTGAATTTGCACAAAAACCTCCAATCGAACCACGAGCTAGTTCGTTCTCGGAGCTCCTCGGTTTGATTTAATGAACAAGCTGAACGGGTGATTTCTTGGTGCAAGTGTAGGCAACGATTAGAGTAAATCTGTGCGTAGACTAATTCCAGGCCTCTGATTGAGCCGCAGTGCTCCACGTCGATGCCCCAAGCAACTCGCGATTAATTCCAACCATGTTTGCTCGGCAAAGCGTCCGATTACCATCCTGGAATCTGGAGAGAATATAACGGAATGCATCCGCATCCCGCTATTATTTCGCATCTCAATTACAACGGCGCGGCGCGGCGCGGTGGAGTCAATTTCGCGAGAAATCGCTCGGAATAATTTCTCTATTTTAGCGGACGTCGTTTATGTCCTCGTCGTCGTGCCGTGGAGGTTCGAGAGCCCCGGCGGTCTGACGCCATTGACAAACATTTTAGAGCGCTTTTATAGCTGATCGAGCTTTCTACCGATGGGCTATCGGATCCTCGAAGCACGAGAAAAGAACACGAAACAGTCGAGGCTTATGGGACACTTGATTTTATTGCGATTCTATTCGTTTCCCGCTCGCCGTACTAAATTCGTATTGATCTGACCAATTAGGAAACACCGATCTGGACAAATTTTACGCGAATACATTCATAAATAGTGATTTTTGCAAAATAAATAATTTTTTAACAGTCAAGAGAACGAGCAGAATTCACATCGTCAGCTAAAATATTCTTTGAAGTACGAAAATTTCGAACGTTCGAAAATTCCTGCGGGAACACAAATTGCGGCGAAGAATTCCCTCCTCGTGCAACCCACATTTTGCGCTATCAACATTTTCCATCGTTCGCAACAAAATGATCGTTTATTTATCGAATCCGAAAGAGAATCAACTCACCCTACAGGTGGCAATACCGAGACAGCAAGCACGTAATCCAGCCAGGTATCTCCACAGTCCGTATCGCAGTTGCTTATCGAATGTCAACCACATTATCTCTCTTTCGCCCGATCCGAGAGCTGTCGTGGTCGTTCGTTTCTCTCGTGTTTCTCCATTATTCCTGGAAACGAATTAGTCGTTATTCGAGGGTGACTGGTAGCAGCGTTCCAGGTGTATAATTGATGGACGAGCAGCGCGGACAGGTAAAGAGGATTTCGCAGTTCTCCGCGCTTTGTTCGCCTCGGGGGGCCGCGGCCGCTTATAAATAAATTCAGGCACTCTTGCCGGCTGTCTGCCGAATAAATACACGGTATGCGCAAGGAAGGACGTCTCGATAAAAGCTGAAACAGGGAGGCTGGCTGGCTGGTCGTTGTCGTAAAGTTCGCGGACGAAAGCCGGCTGGCTCGGCGGATATCTGTCGATAAAAGGGACTCGTTTCGCTTCCGCTCACGTCGAATTCTGGATAAACCCGACGCCACGCCGCACCGGCTCTTATTTACCCGAATCTCCCGGATCGACGGCGAAATCAGGATATAGCCGATGCTCTTTAGCGACGATTCTCTACAAGGATACGTCCCCCACGTGGTAAGGAGGGTCGGATTTCACAGCTCTTTTCGCGTGTGTCCGTTACACACATTTAACGCGCTCTTCGGAACTCTTCCACGGGTTTAATTAAACTGTCAGCGCGTCCCCCCCGCGATCTCTCCCTTTCGACAATGTCTGACAGAGTCCCGTTTTAATTAACCCTTCACGGATTACACGCAGTTTCACATACTACGCATCAATTTCTTCCGAAGAAACGGGAGTTACGGTTTGTCGAGAAGCTCCGTGTTGCTAGTCGATATTCCCGCGGACACTTGCCGAACCATTCTGTCGTTCGCTGTTGCTCGTTTTATTTATGCTGTTTCTCGTTTTTCCATTTGATGTTTGCGACGATAGTGGCGGAGAGCGATTAAAATTTGTTGCGTTAATCGCATCGTACAGTGGAGAACTTGCTGTATAGGATATATAAAAAGTAATGGACATCGTTAGTTTGTGAAAGAGACTTGCCGCAAAATTGTTCATACCGAAGAAAATTGTTATTAAAGTTTGTTTTTACAATCAACGCCTTCTTCTAACAGAGAAGAGAAAATGTTTGAAAGGAACCATACAGTTCCATTTCAGGAATTTTTTTATAATTGTACCAAATAACCTGATTTTCTGTGAGCAATTGGAAGCATTGATTTACTAAATGATGTGTAAAAATATTTTTGAAAAAATTGCAATTGGTACTTATTTATACAAAATTTATACAAAAATTGCAATTAGTATAGGTACTTACAAATTTTCCAGGACCTTCAGTTCCTCCTTCGAATGCACAGGACAATGCCATTTACGCGAATACGTTTTAACACGTTTACTTAATACGTTTAATACGTTTTACAGTGATTAAAACGTCTTCATCCCCAGAAATGTCCTAGAAAAGAAAAGAAAAATACGTATTTTTCGTATTGCTACATTAAAATTAATGCTGGAATATTGATTGCAAACAAATCAAATCTTATTTCATCCAAACAGAAAGGCGTAACATTCGTATTTGCTAGACTTCGTTTAAAATCTTCATCACGAGTCTGACTCGTTAAAATACGGCAATGGGTTAATAACTGTGAAGCAAACACTACGCAACACAATTTCCGAAATCGCGACAGCGAACGAGACGAAGTTACTCCGACCATGATCAAAACAGTTCTGCGATTGTCACCTCGGATTTTTCGTGAATGGATAAGGTGAATTTAGGTGGGGAAACGTAGCGTGTTAATTGGACGCGGGGTGTGTCGCAAGGACTTTGGGTTGAGGAGTGGGAAACTATCAAAGGAATTCCTCTTCGTGTTGTCTTCGGTCGTGAATGACGTAATTTGTAAGTGTATGTCCGCCCGTCGCTTCGGTGGGTGTATCGCGCGTGTTATCCATCAGTCGAGGTCGAAGTGTCGGAGCGCGGCGGTGGTAAACAATCGGCCAGTTCGGCCTACGTGCCCGCAGCAATAATACGAAGAAGCGGTACGCGACGAAACACAGATGATTCTCGAAATATCTACTTGGAATCGTTTTTCTTTTGGTATTCTAACAATTTTCTTTGGTATGAACAATTTTGAGGAAAGTTTCTCTAACGCCCACTGACACAGAGGTGTAGGACGGATGTTTTTCCGCACAGCTTGCCCGTCGCGGAATTCCCTATTACTGTAGGAATATTAACGATTGTTAAAATAAAATGTTTTTATTAAATAAAATAATAAGAGATCATTTAGAAATACACTTCGCGACACGCAGATCTCACAGACTTCGCAGTAAGTGCCTTCTTTACCTCTCGGGATCTCACGCGACTCTGCCGTCGCGAGACACTTCGGTAATCGGCAATCTTAATCTAAACATTCTCGCTCGCTCGGTTTCAAACACTCGTCATTCACACAGTCCACCCATACCACACGCATACCACATTACTTTTTAAAGTAAGTGGGATAGGAAAGAGTTACTGTTGCGTACCTGAACATGTATCTTTATTGCAAGGTTATGTTACAAGAGTTGACTATTTTTAACGAGTGTTGATCGTAGACTAACGTCTTTTTCGGACGCGAGTGCGGAAAGGTTTTGGATTGGTGGATTTTTCCAGATATGTTTCTATTGGCGTAAAATTTGTCGCATAGAAATTCGTTTCCAGTGAGCGCGAGTGACCGGCTTCGTGTGGTGGGGATGTTCAGGTAAAAAAAAGGTTCGCGTGGAGGCAAAAATCTTGTGGCACGTGTTAAATTACCTTACGAGAAGCCATAGCCTATTCCCTCGAAAGTCATAAACAAAAGGTTCAGTACCGAACAATGAATCGCTTTCTGCCGGCGCAGGAAAGGTCTAAATCTACACGTTGGTTTTAGGCTATGCCTCCTTGTTATAGCAGATGCGTTTTTTTCTTAATGGTTTAATTCGTTGTGTCTCCCAACGGCATGCGGCTCGCGGCTAACGTTGTTCCGCGTCGGAATACGGATGACCATTACTTTTTATACATCCTCTACTGTGTTCCTAGCTTGTTCTTTCACCAGTTAAGCGCGTTTCACGCGTATACACGCCGGACCAAATCTCTATTGCGGTTCTTTTCGGTTACTTTTTCAAGAATGAATTGTTAATATTTTATAAAATAAAAGGGTAAACCTTCCTCGTTCTTCGTAAAATTTATAATAGGACCATCTGTCCTGCGTTCGACGTGTATACTCGTCATTGATTTTAATTCCGCGCTCTGTGGGGGATTTTTAAAACTAAATTCCGCACTTAACTGGTTAATCTCTTAACAGATTTGCCCGAAAAATTATCATAAATTGATTTGAATTTATATGATCGATTCGAATGCAACATTGTTTAACAAAATTGTGGCAATGTGGCAGAAAAAGGGAACTGTTAAGCAGCTTCTCTCAGCAAATAATAGTAATTGAGGGCTCGTAGAAAATGTAATACGAAACTGAAATTATTTTAGTTTTGATGAAACCGCTCTCGTTCTAGTTTTCCACCGAACTTCTCCATTATCACAGCAACTACGCGGATATATTAATGCTCTTGCGTCGACACCGCTAAACAAGCACGTCCCACGGTTTCACGAAGAAATTGAATTTGTTATATTTACATTTCTATTTAAGTATATCTTTGACGGCGTAACGAAGCTATTATCGGCGGTAAAGGCACGCAATCCATTAAGCATATATTTCGGGGCGTACACCAATTTCTCCAATAACAGCGCGAGCATTAAAGGTAGAAATTAATTGGAAACGTTCATCGATTCGCCGCCGTGGAGCATGCCGCATGCCGCCGGCCCGAATCCGCGATCGTTCGAAGAGGGTTGCGCCCGATTTTACGCCGAGCACGGAGAGGTCCGACGATCCCCCGTCCATTTTCCGTACTTTCCCATTGTGCCCGGACAAGTTTCAACTATTCCGCATCCAGACCATCGTTTATGGCACCCGGTAAAACACGTAATGCACCGAAACGTGCATTACTTTCGTGTTAACACCGGGGATAGCCCCGCGTGTGCCTCGCGTGACCTCTCCCCGCACCACTCCCCGCCACACAGCCGACAGTTTTCAGATAATTTCGTTACAATAGTTAACGGAAGTTTGTATTCCATTAAGGGAGTACGTATTTTGTGTACACCCGTTTCTCTCCGCCTCCCATACATCACGTTCAGTTCGCACCAACGTAACGTAACGGTGCGGTTAAACTTCGGCACACGGGAAGAACGAAATCAACTTCGGCCTACGCACCGCGTCGATCGAGCAGAAACATCACTTTCGAGATGCGAACCTGCTACCGACAGACGTACCTTCGTCGGCGAAATCTCCGTTTGGTTAGAAAATTGAAAGAACGCAACGCCCGACAACGTTCCACCAATAGCTTCGTCTTGTTCGAATTGTTTGAAAATTTCACGTGAATTCGATGACGATTTTTCTAGCACAGCCGCGAATCCAAATGCACGACAATCCGGAAAAAATACCACTGTCCGAGAGTCAACTACCATCGAAAGACTAGCAGAAAAGCGAATGGAACTTTTAATCCGATTTTTGTTGCACACCCCGTTCCTAGTTTATTTACTCGTTTTTGAGCACCGAGGAGAAATTGGTTTCGCACGGAGGGTATATACTCGGGCCGCACTTTGTACACTTCGCGGAGGATTTCACCGGTTCGTGCACAGGAAAAAAAGGTCCCGGATCGCGCGGTAAGAAGGCATAATCAGGGGGTTGACGTTTATTAAGCGTCGGGTCTCGCGGCGCGGGCGTCTCCGTCGCAAATTGTTCGCCGGCAGGGTCGGGTCGGGCCCGGGCCGGGCCGAGCCGAGCCGGTCGAAATAGAACGCGAAAGTAACCGTAGAAAATTGGAAAGTTTCCGCGCGATAAAATCGGACTTAATTTTCAATAAATTCCCACCCCCTCCCCCCGTTCGTACCTCCACCATTCCCCGTACGTGGCGGCGACCGAGCGAAAGGGGTGGAAAAGATTCGGTTGGAAGGAGGAAGAAGAGTCGTCGGGCACCGTAGGAAAGGTAATTTACTTGGTAATTATAAAGTTACCGGCTCCGGCGACGCGCATAGTTGTGAATATTCAAATGCGATTACATCTATGATCGCATAAATTATCGCGACGCGTCCCCGCGCTTGTCGGCCATCCCTCTGCTCGCGCGATTTCGAGAACGCTCTCTCCGCGCTTAACACCCTCGGAGAAACTTCGGCTGCTTCGCTCTGATTCCTCCACCCTCCGTTCTTTCTTTCTTTTTTCTTTTTTTTTTGCTAACGTCACCCCTTAAATTGGAGCAATTTTTCTTAAATTTTCATATCTCGCGGCGTCCATTCGTCATCCCCTGCCGGGACCCTCGCGGAGTTTCTTCATTCACGGGACAATCCCTCACGAACCCATGAGAATGGGCCGAGCAGTAATCGGGACAAACCTTCTCAACATTCCGGCAAGCGGCTCAAGCTTTTCGTTCCAACCCTCCAATTTCACCGAAAATATGAAAAATCTCGAGCTAATTCGATTCGCGTTTTTCCACCCTCAAAATAGTTTTTCCAACTGCCGAGCTCTCTCCGCTAGCTGTTCCAACTAGGGACCAGAAATCCAACCGAATTCGACCCTCGACCTGACATTTCGGTTTAACACAGACGAATAGCCTGCGTACCGAAATTTTGTTTAGGGCAAGGGGTTACCAGAACGTCCACAGAGCACGGTTCAGCGAATTCGCCTCGGTCCATTCGAGTTTTCTCGCGACGTTCTCGCGTCTGCATTTATTTTTCATTACTGGACGTACCATTCGTTAGGGGGGAACGTGAAAAAATTTCGCCCAGGAACGGCCGGAGATTCTTGAGACATCCCGAATGCCCGGCATTACGAGCGTTGGCGGCGAATATCAAGCGAGATAAGAGAGTTCTTCGGCTCTTATCGTTCTATTTTTAGCCCCGTGGACGCGGGACAACAAGGGAGCTGTCCGCGAAACAATATTTCCCGTCTTCCTCTCCTTTTTTCCGCTTCGTTCCTCTTCCTCCTCCTCTGTTCCACCCCTCAGCGCCGCCCGCGCCACTCTTTTTTTTCCAAGACTCCGACGAAGAAGATCTCGTTAACCGTTAAAAATGACCGTCGTGCATTACCACCTAGTCTCGGCAGATAAGCGCCGCGCCGCGCCGGGCGAACAACAAGCGGTAACCGTGTTATCTTCATCGAGTAATTAAGAATTGTTTAATTGTCCGCGGAGCTGCTTATCGCGCGCTGTAAAAAGAAGTTCACAGCGCCCATGGTAAATCGAGCACCGACCAGCGGAGCGCGAGAAGAGCATTGTTGAGCTGAAATGTTCCTTGGATAGAAATTGTTTCATGGAAATTATCGGTTTACAATATTCGAGATTATATATTGCGGGGATTATTAAATCATTGCTTTGAATAATTCTATGTGTTTGCAGTTTACGATCGATAAATTTACTTTCGCGTGTTCGGGTAATTGCTGGTTTAATGACCTGTTGTTTCGATTTGATTGAAATCGGCTGCACGATTGATGGAAATTAACTCGATTTGTGTGTAATATTAAATTTGTTTATGTGAACGGGAAATCCTGCTGTGCTCGTTTACCTAACCCTCCGCAATGCATTGTAGACGTGTATGCGAAATATGTACGTTGCTTGATTTCATTTTTCCGTCGTGGATATAATTTAATTGATGCAAAGGTGATTGATTACACGCTCGTGATAAATACATACGTTGCGTTCGCGCGTGATGAAATACGAGCGAAATCTCGATGGCGAAATTAGCCCCGTTTGGGTTAAATAGAAATTTGTATGGACGTAATGTCTTACGAACGGAGTGCTTATCTCGGATGCTAGTAGATCAACTGACCATAAACCACACGCGGTCGGCGTGGATCGCACGTGTCAAGGGGTTGCTTATACTCCCCGTATGTACAGCTGACTGGTGTTTATACAGAGGCAGGAAATATATAAACACATATCAGTGGGTGGTTCAAACGGCCGCATACTGACTCCCACTGCTACAATCCTGGATGTCGGACACATCCACAGATTAAACGCGTCTACTGCAATTATTGTTTACGGGTCTATCGTCTACTCGGCTCGTTTCATAATATACAGACCGTTTACGGATTCTCTGTCGCGACGAGTAGATTCTGCCCCTCTACTGCAGCCACAGCTACCGGTGATTATGCGAATTTCATCAGAATTACTTTTACATGGGACAGAAGGCGCATTAAACGAGCATCAAAATCGTTAGTCGACTGATGAGGCTCGTGTTTTTCGGACTTCTGCTTTTGTCGACTTTGCTACACTCGATCCCAAACAACACACTGCTGGTCTATGAGTTGACTGTTGATTATTATCTGAAATAACAATTCTAATTACAACCTAGATGTGCTCGACTGTTCTACTCGAACAAATTGAGTTGAGCATGTTTCAGAGACATACAGTATGGTCCATTTAAGTAAGGCTACCTGAATATCTTTTCAGGTTATCTTTATCTTTTCAGTTCATAATGTGTCGATGGACCAATATCTGATAAGAACATTTTTTTTCTCAAGGTGATTTTGTTTGGTGTTTTTGATACCTAATTTTTGATACCTTATTTGATCGTGATGGTGAGTGAAAAATACATAACATATAACATGACCTCTGAATGACCTTGAATTTGGAAAATTGAAGTGAACAATTCGAAAAACATAACCTTGAGAAAAGAATAACATTTGCGAAAAATTCACCTCGTAATATGTACCGTTTATATTGCATTAAAAACATTTTTTATGTCATCACTAGACAGCGGATCTTTATGCATTTATGGCTTATGGAAATTTTCAAAAAATGCTAGAATATGAAATTCGATAGAATTTGGTACGATTTTTATTTGTCTTGGATCTACAAAGGCTATTCACATTAAAAATAGGACTTCACTCATTCTACTTTCTTAAAATTGGAAATTGCATCCGAAATTTAGTCATCACTAGACTGCGACACTTTATGGATTTACGAAGAAATTAGTAGAATGGAATATAAAACAGTAAGAAAAAATTACGAATATTGTAATGTTTTTCTTAACGTAACAAAATCATTAAAGGATGAAATCAATTGTTATATTATCCCTGCTTCCCACAATAGATGCAGATCATTTTTATTTTGCATAAAGATCCGTCTTGTCACAGATAAAAGAGATATTTAGGTGGCCACATTTACCACCCTGTGTAAACCCAAGCCTCCACCACTAAATCTACCACAAAAGATCGATACCGGGATCTCGAGATGCAAATCATGAGTGGAATGGTGGATCGAATCGGCATATAGCAAGTCCGGGAAACGTGGTACAAAACTGCTGCACCGTTTCGACACGGGAACTTAATCTATTTTTCAGAGAGATGAACTCTGCCCGTCGCGAGTCGGACCCCATAAAAGAAGCCGGGGTTCGTTCAAAGGCCAGAGAGGAGAGTCTGCGAAGGTTCGCCTCGAGCGTCTCCGAAGATTCCACGGAGGATCGATCGGGGGTTCGCGATCTTGGGCTGGTAAACGAGAAGTCCGTATGATTGATCTGAGAACGAGAGACGGGTTCCGGGTCAACTTGCAGGGTGGAAAGGTCGTCGGGCGGGTGAACGGTTGCCCCATAAAATGCACCCTCGAGCTACATTCATGGCGACGGGACCGGAGCGTTTGGGTTTCCCTGCGGGCTATTTAGCGCATCTGCCTCCAAGGCTGCGCGCGTTTCGAGATGAGGGTAAGTGCGGTGCGGTGCGGTGCGGTGCGGTGCGGAATCGCGAGAGGAAAACCCGCCCTGGCTGATGGAAACGGAGGTCGGCAAGGTGGATGTGAGAGGAAGCGACTACGTGACCGAAAAACCGTCCAGTCGGCCCAGGCAGCGATTGTTTGGATTCCCGGCCAAGTGCTTTTAATTAATTTGCTAATTCGCTTCGGGGGCCCCCTGTGTCCGCCGAATCGTAACGGCAATTACGTTCGCGTTGTTTTGCAAGGCCGTCCCCCGCTGTTCTCAATTCGGGGATCGATCCGACGAGAGCGAGCGCACTCGCCGAAGTAAATTTCATTAATTCGACGGACCCCGTTCACCCTACGAAAAACAATCCTGTCCGCTACGGCCGCCTTAGCGGGGAGCTTAAGGCGCAAACGTTCCTGGCAATCCGGTTCTTTAAAGTAGTGGCCTGTGGTTCTTTATGCGGTACTGGGAAATCGAGAGCTCGGGCAGCTGGAGGCTGCGCTCGAATTGGTGGGTTTTTAGCTCTGGAAATTATTTTGCGAACAGGGTAACTTACGGGGTGTGTAAAATCATATGTCACGAATACCATAGATGGATTCCACTGGATCGGTGGAGATCTGTTAAAAACATGAACCGCAAAATGGACCTTGACCCTTCCTTCCAAGTTCAAAAAATTTTTTTCCCATCGTATAGTATTCATCGCAAGGAATTATGGATTTCTTAAAAAACGAATTTTAAGTTTGTCTACAGGGTGTCCCAAAATGGCATAAACGTGGAGGGAATGATTCTACATGAGAAGATAAATTGAAAATTTACAGAAAATTTTTTTCATTTGACGCCTCGTTTTCGAGAAAATTAGAAGTAGAAAAAGAAGTAGAATCAGTAGGTCATGAACAGACGTGTCGGACGATTGCTATTCAAGAGCACGCGTGTTGGCTGAACTGGAAAAACTTTATTCTATATTTTGTGATCCATTTTTTCTAACAGATCCCCATCAATCCAGAGGAATAGAATCCCTCCACGGTATTCGTGACGTATAATTTTAATAAACCCTGTACAGAATGATTCGAACGCCTTGTTACTTGCAGGAACAAGAACTGCATGTAATGTCGGAGATCTCCAAGGACGAGGTTTACGGGCACAGTCAACGCGCGTCAGCGTCGAGCGGCAGAATTATGGCGTCCGCTGGCAATAAAGGATTAAAAGACCTTTAATTATCCTTTCTTTACAGGGTGGAGTCGTAGCTCAAGCGATTTCAATCTCGCCGGGTTCGGTTATAACGTCGGACGTTTCGCCGGGTTTCCGTGGAAGATCCGAGGGAAGTTAACTCGGAAGAATCGTAATTCTCCGGCATTGTAATAAATCTAGAGGAAGTTCGATGCATTTAATTCTGCCGTGCGCGGGATTCGCCGAAGTTAACCGAGATTTAGCTGGTGCACAAACGCGGGACTGCAAGACTGAAAGCGAGGGAGAGAGAGAGAGAGAGAGAGAGACAGAGATAAATAGATAGATAGATAGATGGAGAGAGAGAGAGATAGAGGAAGAGGGAGGAGTAGAAAACCTTCGAGATAAACATTTGTCAATTTATCTGACGGTGCATTTCCCTTCGTTTTCCCGCGGCTCGCTCTAAACTCGTTCGGAGGTAATTGATAAAAGAAGAAACAAGACGTCCGGTGTTCTCCGGTAGCCGGTCGCCTCGTTCCAGCGTACGTGACCAACGAACGCGACCGAAACCGCAATTGTTCAGCTTCTATCCCCGGCGCTTTTAATTCATTTGTTAATTTATCGCGCGGACCATTGTCCCGCGGGGTCGTAACACTAATACCATCCGGCTCTTCGGCCGGTGTTGGTTACCGAACACGCGCGCAGTACCAAGAAGAATGCAGCCATGGGATACGCTGGTTTATCTCGCGGAAGATTACGGTCGCCCCGTTGGATAAGAGACCCGACATTTGTATATCGTTCCCTCCTCTCTCCACTTCCCTCCGTCTTATTCGTTGCTGTGTCTGCGCCAGCTCGGTAGCTTTCGCAATTTCTGCAAACGTTTGTGCGGCGACGGGCAGGCAGGCAGGCAGGCACACCGGCTGATAGCTATGCGAACGAAAAACTGCATCGGGGATATGATTGCGAGCGCTCAAAGGCAACCAGACCACCACCCTCGACCGCGCTGTCAGCTTCGTTTTGTCTCCTTTCCGCGAACGTCATACGGAGGAATACGAGATTCAAGAAAACAGGATCTTTCGATGAAGATAATTGACAATTTATACGCCGGGACACCGAGACTGCATCTCCGACCGTTGCACCGGCAAGCTCGTTAAAAATCGTCTTGTCTACGGAAATTGTAGACTTTCTGAAATGCGAACGGTGATATCAAGGCGGAAGACTCAAGAAGATCGGGAAAGTCACATAATTTTCAGGAACGCTTTGTTATTGTTAGTATAATTTTTTTTTGTTTTTTCTACGACATCCCATCGGCAGCACATTCATCGATACAATGCGGATTTTGTGTTTATGAGAAAATGCCACCATACACAGGGTGAGTCACCTAACGTTTGCACCTCAAGTATTTTTGTTGTTTTTAAAGACACGTGAAATGTCTTAAGGACATAGTTGAATGGTTCAATAGGGTTCAAACGATAAAAATGTTTGTTTTCATTATTCTTTTTTTTCAAGATCTCAAGGTTACCTGAATTTTTAAACCCCCACCTTTTAAATACTCTGACTGTAACCTTGAATGACTTTGAGTCTGAAGACTGAGACTGAATAGATTACAGTCGCTGAAGTCCTAACGAAACAGTCTATCATCTGAATGTATAGAAAGTGATCCCGTTTAGAAAAAAGAAGATACCTTCAGATTTATAAAAAACAAACAAAAATAAATATTTTTATGTGTCTTTGAAAACAACAAAGATATTTGGGCTGCAAACGTTAGGTGACACACCCTGTATACTGTTATAATTTGTGCTATAATTTGCATTTGCTCTTTTTTCGATAGGTCTACGTAGACAATCTATGCTTCTGTCAGGATGAAGTCGGCGATATTGTTAAAATCATCTTCGCTGTATGATCGTTACGTGGAAATTTCGTTTCGAAGACATTTCCGGATTATAATCGTGCTAAATAGCATTGCTTTATTCACTAAAAATTAATTTATTTTTCCAAATATGTTACTCGAGTGCTCGCCCATAAACGCATAGATGTCACCATGTTTGAATCACGAATCAAAATTGAATGTTGTATATTTGAGAGCACCCGGTCCCCGAGTCGTCCGAAAATATACCCGAACCCAGTTTTCACGCTGTGAAAACGGAAAACGCGAAAATGGGAAAACAAGAATGCACGCTTCAATTTTAAATAACGCTCTGGTATTTTATTGACATTCCGCCGAGGCTTTGAGAATTAGTTTATACATTATTCACCGCACGGCGTGTATGTGGAAACGCGGACACAATACCGAAAAAGGGTATCATACCGAGTAACTTATTCATGCGCTAATACATGCGTGCGTGTGCTGGCAGCCATTAAAGTTAAATCATATAATCGCATCGTGTTCGAGTGTTATTGTGGGCTTCAAATAGGTGTATACTAATCCTTGCATCATTCCAAAAATTAACGATTCTCCGGTGATAATTACTCATTCGGTGCTTCGTTCGCAGTCCCATATTTTCAAGACATGCGTGTTCCTTTATCTCGATAAATGACATTTATCTCCTGTGCCTTTTGTGACGTCGATCTAATCGATCAAAATTTATTTTCACTGTTTCGGTCGCGGAGAATACGTTAGGCAAGACGAGATTGCGCTCGGGATCGGCGCTCAATTAACTCGAGTTAGTCAGTCCTCGAGCGATTAAGGAGGCCGGAGTCGTAACAAGGTCGCCGTGTATGTTTGCGGGAAGAGATTCCAGGAGAAGCGAACGACGTTGCGCATTTCTACGATTAATAACAGCTGCTGGCCGGCACGAAATTCGACCTTCCAGGAATCCTTTTACCTATCAATTCCCGAATCGAATAGCCGATTACCCGTGTCAGGTCGGGACAATGGCGCTGTATCTTCGAGTTTCCCAATGAATTCCGCGCGGTCCTTTGTAAACGAGAGGCATAAGGTATTAGCGGTGCGCCGATTTCCTACGTATCACATTTCAAAATCCCCGGGAATTAGAGCCCGCCGGTGGTCGGACAAGAGCCTATTTGCGAGAGTCCGGCTATTGGACTGACCGGAAGGGGTTTCTAGTCTCTCTCTCTCTCTTTCCGTCTCTCTTCAGGAGCTAGAAACGATGGAATTGCGAGCACCCTCAGGATCGCAGCGGCTCTCCGACTAACTAAGCGGCCTGGAGGAAGGGCGAAGAGGGCGCATTTACTTTCGAACACGAATCTCCAGGGTGTCGGATACGTCCGTCGAGGAAATGGAAGCAGATTGCTGGCCCACGGAAGTCGCACCGTAAACGCGCCACCGATGCTAGACCAGATTATCGGACCCGTCCTTATGCAAAGCCCATCGTCCTCGAGGACGTTCCATTGATTCGCGATATTCTTGACTATTCACGTTCCACGAGTGAAACCTCGGTCTGTCGAGCCCGGGGTAACTATCCCCAAAAAGTGACGATCGACAGGCTTGATCTTTTGGCATTGGATCCACTTACAGCGTGGATTTCTATGGTAAACCCTCGACCCCGTTGTCTTACAATGTAACTCTTGACTCTGAGGCGCCATTAGAAATTGTTATACTCATCATAATCATTAATTGTCATAAGCATTTCTGTGTTGTATCAGGTACTATATCTGCGTCATGTGTCTCGACGAGAGTTCAGCGCACAAGACTCATCCCTGCAAAGGAGATCCTACGAATCGAATTTAACGGTATCCAGGGGTGGTTTGTCGACCCGAGGGCCTCATTGACGCCACGTGCCCTCTCATGGAAACTCCGGGAACTCAATGATCAATTGTTCGCCGCGTAAAGCAGATTCCTTCCTGATCACGGCGCAATAAAAGTTACAAGTAGAAAGCAAGAGGACTGCAACCACACCAGCGGTCACACTGGGTTAAAGTAGGGTCGGGGAACCACACCCTCCCGAGATGAAACGAACTACTTTTCTCTGGGCGATCGAATTCGATCGTTTCGTCGAAGAGTCGCGGTGGAATATGATCAGCATCGCGAACGTCTCCGTTCACGGTAAATACCAACGACAAGCAGAACGTTGCCGTGGGGTGTGAAATCGCACACAGAGGAAACTACGGCGCTCGTGCGCGGTTCGACAACGAAATATACCCTGTCTAGATTTTTTCGACGCGGACAAGGGAAGCGAGGAGTGGCTGGCTGCAGTATATAACGCGGAGTGAAAAGGATCATTTCGTACCATCTGCGCGGAAGAAAATCGCGAATTCTATGCTGCCCGGGATCTTTATATCTCCTTCAAGCGTCGGCTGCAGCGCTCCCGGGCACTCCACTCCACGCGGAAACAAACGATATATCCGGCCCGCGGCCCGTCCGTTTTCCGAGTATTATTTTTTAAATCCATTTCGACGAGGCGACGCCTCTGCGAGAACTGCGACTCCAACGAAAACGGCGTCCTCGTTCTCGTCGTCCTCGTCGTCGTTCTCCGATCTCCCCCGGTCCGAGTGAAACCATTTGCGTTTTATCGGGCCGGTTTGCGTTCCAGTTGCCTGCCAGCAACGTGTCGGAAAAGAAATATAATAGCGGTCTCGGCGAGACAGGAAACCCCGCTTAATTGAATTCTGGAATTGAATTAACACCGTCGGCCCCTTCGATCTTCCTCGCTCGCGGTATTTCCGCCGAGCGCGCGTCCAAACACTTCTTGCCGACGCGCGACGACGCCGGAAAATTCCAGCGGACAATGTTGGAAAAAATTAGAAACATTCGAGTCGACCGGCACTTTAGACGCTATGAAGTTTCAGGCAAACATTCTCACGCGAATGTAATGGCTCGGGAAGAGCTTTCCGCTTTTTCTGCGGACCCTGCGGCCGATCTCTCGTTCGGAGGAATGCGTCCGAGAAAATTGCTCGAAAACTTGTGAATCAATCTTTAGGGGGATCGATAAGAATTATAGGTTGAGTTATATCTGTGCGATTTGAAGTATGGACTCGCGTTAAGGAGTCTTGACGACACTCCACTTCGATGAACGTAGTGTACATTTAATCTCAACTTATTTTCCTCTAGAAAACTCTCGCTACAAAACTCGTTGTAGAACTCTCGCAAAAACTCTCTCTCTCCCGAGTGTGGCTCACGCAAAACTCAATCCGGGGCCTCCGCGAGGCCTCCTTATAAACCGTTCATTCATACCTTCAAACATGCTGCATTTCAATCACACCGCCACTCAAATGCACCAGCGCGCTGTTTGAGAGCTCGCCGTTCATCCGCACGCGGCCTCAAACACACCGACTCTCAAACGTACCGCTTCTCAATCGTGCCGCGTCCAACTCATACTCACTCATGCACACACGCCGATCACATCCTACATATTTATTAAGTAGTTGCGTTTCTAAGATCCTTCGGTGGTTATTGGAGACAACGACGGACCCAATTTCCGAATGAGCATAGTCTCGCTTTTTACGTCTCTACGGCTCGACGAAGTGATTTTTATTTACCGCACGAGGACGGCACGACCGCGAATGGAAACGTTGCGTAAGCCGTGATAGAATTAGAACGGTGTAAGTGGGTTGGTTTAGGGTATCGAGGGAAGCCAGTACTTTTAAACACCAGAGCCCATACATATTCGCCGGGCCGGCTACACCTGCACCGGATTTACATTAACCTGGCTCTCGTTAGAACGCAGTCTTATTTACGTGAATATTCATCAGCCAGGTTGAAACATATTCCACCGGAATTGGTGCGTGTGTGCACGTGTACCGCATATCCGTTTCCAGTTCCGTTGCGTCTCGTTTCGTTTCGTTTCGCGTTGGTACCCGCGCGAGAGCTACGTCTCGCAGACGGTGGCGCGCTCTCTCTCTTTCTTTTTTCGCTATCCGTCCTTTCCGTTCCGCCGGTTGTCGAGGGAGAAAGGCGAACGGCCGCGTAAACAAGGGCACACGAATGGCTGCGAACTCAAAAATGGAACAACAGCCGCATCCGCCGACTATTATTCGCCGCGGAGGTGAGTCCTGCGGGCAACGCCGACCGTTGTACCATCCCTGAAGAGAGAAAGCGACAGGGAAACGGGGTGATAGAAAGAGAGAGGGAGACAGCTCGACCCTCTCTCTATTTTATACCGCCTTCCATTTTCCATTCTACAACCCTCATTTCCATTTTGTTGCCGGCACAATTTAAATCTCCGCCGCCCCGATGACACTCGGGAAACGTACATCCACCGATGTGCACCACTCTCTCTTCCCTATCTCTCCCTGTCCTTCTCCCTTTCATCCTTCTCCCACCGGCCGCGCTACAATCTCTTTGATCCCCTTTCTATTCCGCTTCTAACTTTCCCTCTTTCTTCTTAGATAATTCTAGTTTATCTTACCCTTCGCCGCCATTGTCGGCGGATCCCTGTCTCTATTCCCTTCCAATTCTCAATTCGTTCGTTCCTCTCTCTCTCTCACTCACACTTTCTTTTTGCGCTCTCCATTACGCCTTATCCCATTGTTTTGTTCTCTCTCGGTGTTTCTTTTGTTTCTCCGCGCTCTTTGTATAGTACCCGTTCCTCCCGTCCGCGGCGCTACCGCATTTTTCTGTCCTCCCATCTCTTCCACGCGAAATTCAGCGAACGCCGCTGTTTTCACCAACGCGGAACGCGCGCTCATAATTTAATCAGCACTGCAGTGGGCGTAATGAGAAAATGAAATACCGGTAATGGCACGAAATTAAAATGGCCCCCGGATAAACTGCACAGAGGCAAATCCTGTTTACGATCGCGCAGCTAATTGCGCACGAGCGTTGATCAAATATCGTGTTTAGCAGCCGCGCCCGAGATCCGCCATTTTCGGGAAATTACTTTTTACAGTCGCCGGAGTTCCCAGCGACTTGCCGCTGTGTTCACCGCGCAGTTATCACACCGCGGCGCGGCACGGGAACGGTCGTTCGCCAGAATATTTACCGAATACTGCAAATGGGAGATTTTTGGAACGGTGACCCAAATAGATTCGCTCGCGTTCGAATGGAAACAACGGGATATACAATACTCTGGCTTAAATAGGTATATCCAGTGGCCTAAACTGTCTCCAACCTAATCAATCCCACCTGAATCCCAATGAAATAAACCTAATCTGTACTTTTTTTTTTGTGTGGAAATGCGTTACGCATCTCCAGCACCCTGGGGGGAAGCCGGGGTTATGTGGGACTCTCTTCCGGTAGGCGTCGATCCCCTCCGGAGGCGTACCCACTAAAAACACACGCCCATCTAAGCTATAAGGGAGGTGCCTGGATCACGCGAGTACTCAACAGGACACCTCTCAGCTATCATGCTACCCGGGGGGAGTGGTTAGGCTCCCCCAATGTCTAAGCTAACAAGACCCCGGGCGGAGGGTCCCGCCCGGTGTCCCAATCCTTGGAGCCTTCGAGTTGGGCTTCCCGAGCCCCAGCTCGGTCCACTCACAGCTCCCGGAGTCTTTGTGACCCGCTCGGGGCGGCAGACCCGAAGGTCACCGGGTCAGTCAGGGCAAGAAGACGCCGCCACCGGTAAGAGAGGGTCGTCGGAGACGCGATCCGGCACGCCCCGACCCTCCCCGCCCCACCCATCCCACGGCCCCGTCAGACCCGTTGGTCTGATGGGGACGGGCCGACGCCTCCCCACACCGTGTAAACTCCGAGGGGCGGGCGTCCGTCGGCCCGTCCCGGAAGGAGGTAACCTCCCACCATTCTCCGCCCTCCGGGGTGGGGGCATAGTGTGCCGCGCGGGGCGAATCCCCGCACGGGAAGCCCCGCCCCCCCACTAGGTGGGGGCATCAGTTTTTTGTCACATGGAAATGTCTGAAAAATTCGTGCGAATAATGAATAATAATTGGAAACTGGCTGTTCAGACATTCAAACACAAGGAATCCATAATTTTATTACATTTAATGAAATAATAAAAATGTGTTATTACTGTCTTACTAAATTATCTTATCTTTGCAGGATCTTTTAGAGGAGATGTTGCTGAATATGTTCCATCTGGTCTGAATCTCTCCTTTATCGTCCACTTTAAGATACTCCTTGCCAAAGGTACGTATTTTTTTTAAAGTTAATAAGAAAAATTTTTAATTCCAAGTGTGTCTTGAATATAGACGCGTATACTGTCCATACAAAAAAAAATTTGCTGATAATATTGAATAGATTTTCCAGGGCATCGTTACGAAAAAAAGGAATTTTTTCGGTGAAATACGGTGTCTGAAAAAGTCTGATCTTTGAACGCTCATTGCAACAAGAGTTTTTAATAAATTTTATCAATGTTATCGTTTTCGAGTGACATTTAAGAAACATTATACATTCGTTACAAAATCGCTACGAGGACTTCAATTTTGTATGAACAGCTAGCGCGTCGATCCGGTCCATTGTGCGTCTAGGCGAATTAGCGGTACAATGACGAAGGTATTTCCGAGTGTCTCGCGTTTAATGCGATTCATTGGCCGAGCTTAGGCAAGAAGTAAGAGCGGAAGGACGGTCCTTATCGTCCGGTCGTGGGTGAAATACTTATTCGATGGAAGTATCTTATCCCGAAGGTTATCGCGGCCGACCCTGTGGGACTTAAACAAAGTTGCCGGCGGTGGATAGTGGGCGGGGTTCGGGAGCAGGGACGGTGGACAGAGTACTCCTTATTGAATCATGGATCCAACGACGAGACCAGACACTAGATCCCAGAACGGATATCGGGTTACTCGTTAGTCGAGCGCCGTTCCGCCAAGATTTATACGATTAGACGGAATTTCCTTAAAGTAATCCACGGCCGTTTTTATCATTCCCCTTGGCTCCGCCCGTAGCGCCGAGAGGAGACGTCGAGGAACGTGAAAAAGAAGGAATGTTTACTAATGGGTCCGTGAATATTTCGCCAGGTGAGATTTTGTCGCGCCCCATAACGACGATCTTCGATCCTCTCTGGTGATAATTGGACGATCGACGCAGCGCCGTGTCTCGAATTCTTGCGATCGTTTGTAGAATTTCGTAGAACGGTGATTCGATCAGGCTCTGCGGTCAACGTTTTCACGACTCGAAGGTTCCCGTTGCGCCTGGGCCGCCTGGAATCGTTTATGCAAAGCCGACCAGTCTGACGCAGGGTTCGAGTCTTTCACCGGCTGAATCGATTTGCTTACAAAAGTTCGCGACAAAGCCGGCCCGCCATAAAGGAGTGTCATCGATCGGACCAATGAGCCGGCAACTTCATTCGATTCCCCCGAGCCGTGAAGCAATAAAAATCATTGGCCGTGAAAGCCCACCCAGCCCACCCCGCCTCTCGTCCGATTGACGAGTGTCATTCACGGATAAAATATGTAATCGTTAATTTCGCCGTTCCGCCGGCTCAGCTGTTCCCGCGTGTGGGATATCGACTCGCTTATTGGACAAAGGAATTGTTTAACAAATACCTTTTGAAGCGTTGCTCGCCAGATTTAATGTTCAATTTGTCACGGAATCGTCTTTCCGATGTATTATTGGCAAGAACAGAGATGAAGGTGTACTTCGCGCAGAAAGCTGCGCACTATACTATCGCACAGGAGGAATAAATAGAAACACGAACGCGCAGAAAATATTAGGTTGTTCAAGCCAATTTTTTACAATTTAGAATAAGTTTTATAATATTTTTTTCTACCTTAAAGATCCCATGCTCGTAGAATTTCTGTTTTTTTATTAGCAAAAAATTGAGTTATACGACTTCACTTGAATGACATTACTTTCCGAACGACCTAATAATTTCCGTAGAAACGTCCTCAAAATAAAAATTGGGTTAGATCTGGAGAATTTAATTTGATGTATTATAAAATGCATATCAGCGTCGAATATAGCTTGTAATAATATTACTGTGAATCTTTCATTCAAGTAAGCAGGATCTCGCCTATGCTCCACGGTGTATGTCGAACGTATTTCCGAGCGTTCGACGGCCGCCGCGTCGGGATGAAATAAAAAGAGGACGACCATCTGTCGATTCCACTTTAACCGTGATTCGGGAAATCACTCTTCGAGGAAGAAAATGAAAATCGTAACACCTTCGCTCTTTAACTTCTGCTTCCCGTCGAAATCCCGTCTTTTCACGATCGAAACTGGCTGCAGTAAAATCATTCTCATTTATTTCACTTGGTCTGATCGTAGACCACCATCCTATTCCACTTGGTGCGACCGTGGCTCATTCTGCTCGTCTGTGGCTCGCCATAGATCTATACTACTCGGACAGACCGTACACTTCGTCCGGGATGTAGGACGTTCTGTTTTATTCGGTCCCGCTATATATCGTGCTATTCTACTTTGGACGAACTACACAACGTTCTATTCCACTTGGTGAGAATAGAGGAAGTCCTATTCGATTGTACTTAAATCCACGATACGAATCTATTTTTCATGGCTTTATCGAAAGGGTTCAATACTTTGCTTGTCCGGCCAAAGGCTGGAGTATTCTACTTGACCTATGGCGGTAACCTGAACTTCTACCGAGTAATTCCATTATAAACGATAGATAGAAAAATAAAATTTAGATGGAAACTGGTCGGTCGATCGAAGAGTATTCCTAGCACGTGGAAAACAAGGTGGGAAAATCCTCCGCGAATTTCATGGAAGAAGAGTACATCTAGGATACAAAGGGGTGGTCTCGAGAAAGAGCGAAGGAGAATGGCAGTGCTGACGAAAAATCCGAGTTGGGGCGAAAAATGAATCAGGCAACGATACAACGTGGAAGAAAGGGTTGAAAGGATGTATAGTTCACAGGAGAAGCGTTCTCCTCCCGGCGGGCTCGCGGTGAAACGCGGTGGCTGTAACGGGGAATCGTTAAATAAGAGGGATGGAGTCTCATAAAAATGTAATTAACCGCATATAAGATGAAAGACAAGATGTAGATGGGGGGGGGGGGGGGGGTCTCGGAGGTTGAGCACGGCCCTGGCATGGCGTCGTGGCAGAAGGAAGATGGCGGAAGAAATTAAGACGGCCGCCCACCGACCGTTACTTACTGGCCGCACGGTCTCCGCGGATTTCCTCTTCATTTCGCCAAGAATTATTATGTCGGTTGCGCGCGGGTGATGAACCAAGTTCCTCGGGCCGCGGCTTCCTCTCGGCCGGCATAATCAAAGTTCCCTTAATGAGGAAAGTAGAATATTTAATTAGTTATTTTGGAATTCTCCTGGAGTGAAAGCCAGAGAGAAAGGGCGAGAGAGAGAGAGAGAATGCGAGAGAGGGAGACGGAGACGTTGTCGTGGAGGAGGTTGATGATGAGTTTGTGTCTTTGACGCGACGCTTATTGGAATTTCCGTCTGTGTTCAGTGACGCGGCGTCGAACTACCATGTTTTGCCTTGATGCCTTCATGCACGACGCCCCACCGTCGCGTCGCGTCTCGTCTCGTCGCCCGGCACCGTGAATTACCGTTCAATGAAGTTTCGATCAACAGTTAGACAGTGGCATTGCGAGGCAGCCGGTCGCGGAAGAATGTGAGCGGACCATAACGTCGCACCGCTCAATGCCGCAGCGTTTCCATTAGGATCATTCGTGCAGACGTCGTCCCTGGACGGATATAATGCAGCCGGAGGAACAATCACAGAGCCAGGCAACATTTAGTCAGGCTCCAGACGCTAGCCACCAATCAACATAGCCCATTAAGGTCGATCAAGTATCGATCGATGGACCGCGTGCTGCGGTAACTGAAACGCGTCTCTCGACCCCGAACGCAGCTTGTCTGCAGGGTATTGCAGCCCCATCTGCTAAGTTCGACTCTGCTTGGGTTAGGTCAAGTGTCAGGCCTGGGCCAGTTGTCGTCGTCTTCGAGGCCGAGTAGCCTCGTTCCCCGTTCGATCGCTATCGCTGGCCTGCGCTACGTGACGAAGATCGTATCTCTTCAGGGTTAGAGGGGGATCCGGTCGGCGACGTTTGATCGACTCGTCACACCCCGAAGGATCGGCCTCTCTCTCTCTCTCTCTCTCTCTCTACCGGCTCTGTTTTAGACGCCCACGACTGTCAGGGCGCGAACGCGCAGAAATTATCGACATGCCGGAGAACCTACACGCGTGTTTACACCGTTGATTGATGTAATGGGCCGCGGACTGTCGAAATTCTGGATCAGTTCCTTGGACCGCTGACAACCGGCATCGTACATCATCGTCTGACCCATTAGCTATGGACGCGTAACGTTGGCTACACGGTTCGCTCTGCCACCGTTGCGGTCGGAATAATTCTCCTCCTCTTTGTCAAGAAGATAAGGCAGTCTGACAAAGCATGTGCTCATTCTACTTATTCCAGATCCATAGATAAGCTACTCGTCGCCCGACCAAAGAGGCAGCCGTTCCACTTGTCCGTTCGGTGATGCAGCCGTTCTACTAACTCGATAGACGTCAGTATTTATCGGGGCCTTGTCTGGCCAAAGGTTATCTCGTTCTACTTGTCTGAACAGGTACACTAAGCGCCAAGTGCAACGATCGCCATTTGGCGTTACTGTACTGTTCCGTTTAAGAGGCGATTGTCTTTCGTGACGTGCCTGTACAGAGCATTTTCTACCAGTCCGTGTGTATACCACTGTGGGGATTGGAAGCTTTGGCGACAAGCTGGATGCATTGTTGAAACTATTTAGTAAAAAGGTACAACTATCCTAAATACAATTGGTCCACGCGACTGTTCCACGTCTCGGCGCCCACGACTGTTCTTATTCCGCTACTCAGACTATACTGTAGACTTTCCGAAAAAAGTCCTCAAACCCTCGTCCTCGTTCTCCCTCTCTCTCTCTCTTACTCATTCGCACTCTTAAAACTAAACCGTCGATGGAGACAAAGCAGACACAGGCCTGTGTCATTTTGTCTCTCGCTCTTCCTGGCTCAAGAGGCCCTGCCATAAATAGTGGCCACTTGAGTCCTGCGTTATGCACTCGCAATCCCACACTACCCATTCCTTCTAAACGAATGCTAACGATGGATCCGTTCCGTATTTTTATACAATCGAATCGACCCTCGGGCAACATTATTTCCTCGTCTGACTAAAGGTGATCTCGTTCCACTGTGCAGCCCAAGAGAAACTCCGGCTGATCCAACAAACGCACCGATTGCCTTTCGATGATACCGTGGTCTTTTTCTACTTGTCCGATCCAACGTCAGAACCCTCTTTATTACAATATCGCTGACCCGTGTACAAAAAGTACGGGGCAGCGTATGGTAGGGACTCGGTGGATGGAATAAGGTGGCGGTGGTAAAATTGTTACGTGGAATTGCGAGATGGTCGACACACAGAGAGAGAGAGACAGAGAGAGAGAGCGGACAGTCTGTTTCGCGCCGGAACAAAGGCATCTCGGATGACAAATGTCAAACGTGCGTGCGGTCAACCGGATCCGCGAGCAAAGAGTCGGCGTGGTCTGGTTGCACGAGGAAGATTGGACGCGGGAGGGTGGAGACGGAGGGTCGAGCGTGGAGCGCACAAAGAACTGCCCATGAAAAATAATATCCAGCCGACATGGATATCCTGGCCACCGCGAATTACCGGTTTTTGCTCGGAACCGCCGCGATCTCCATGCTCGCGCGCACGCATGCACACGGCTCGCTGGAATCCATCGGTAATGAAGTTGCCCGCTGTATACGAGAGGAGGGTGGCCAACATCATCGACTTGCTACCGCGGCGCAGTCACGTACCGTTGATAAGTCTCGAAAAACGTTGATTATTTTCGTTGCGGCCGGCAGCCAGCTCGCGGACTGATGTCCGGACAGCTTAACGGAACTAACGACTTGCTTTTCAGCGGTCGCTCTCGCTCGACGACGTCAAAGGAAAATACCTGACCGCTTCGTTTCGAGGGGATCAATGCGCATCGCTTTCGCTATATATCGGCGTGGCGCGGTGCGCAAACACAAATCCATGTTTTTGTCGACAGCTCGGCGAAACCGTAAACTTGGCATTATCGCTCGGCCGTAGATTAGAAACGGATCCCCCGGGCTGCGTTTGACAGATCCGATGACAGGGATCACTGGAAACGAACCTAATTCCCACTTGTACGGTGTGTGTGTGTGTGCGCGCGCGCTTGTGTGTGTAGAAGTTCCCTTCGCGCGCGCAATTTAAGCGGTGTGAAATTGAAGTGTCGCGGATTAATCGAGCTTTGAATGGGCCAAGTTTCGCGCGTTGGGAGGGACGAATTTTCGTAACGATTCGCGCGCAGGCCGCGGCGCGCGTTCATTTTCGGCTTGTTGTTAGCGAACTTGCGCCATAGTTTGCCCGCCATTAACTCGATGGGACAGTCAAGTGCCGCTGATAAGTCTCCGGGCAAAGTTGATTACTTCTAACCCGCGTTGCCGTTTCACCAGTTTCACTCCCTCTAAATAGATTTCGAGCGGTCGCTATGATCGTCGTCCCGACCGCGTTCGCAAATCGTTGATAAACTGGCCGAACATTTAGCTCGCGCGAATCAAGAACTTGAAAAGCACTCGGTCCGCTTGTCCGGTCAAGCACGTGTATATTCCACTTGTTAGTTCGAAGAGGCGCAAGTATCATTGATTAGGTTCGTTTTATACAAAAGCGATGTACACGATGACGCACAAGGTGGCCCAGTGATTAAATTATTGGACACATAATACGAAAGACTCTACTTGAAATAATAAGTCGAAAACAAGGAATAGCATCATTTCGTTTGACGCCTGGTTTTCGAGAAAATCGATTTTGAAAACGCAGCAAGTACACGCGCTACTGATGGAAATGGTCTGACCATGGTCGACCTATTCTACTTCCTGCGTGTACCAGAGCACGCGAATCCGATGGATCTTTAGAGTGGACTAATTTTTGCATGTTTTTTTATCTCGAATTATTTTTACATGTAGAATCATCCCCTGTCCGGTTGTACAACCCGTCCGGCCACGCCCTGTGTACTGTTTATGCGTGATGGGTAATGTGAGTCACAGCGTTACGACAGGATCGTATTTTATGCATTTATGACTGTACAGTGGATTTTATGCATTTATGATAAAAACGAGTAGATGTAGTTTGAAATAGTAAACACATCAGAAGAATTTAAGAACATTGTTATACTATTTTCAACCAACTAAACATATTACGAAAGAATAGAAATTTCTATTTCACTCCAATTTATCGCAATTTAAAACAATGTCTATTTTGCATAAAGATCCGCTATATGACAGAACCGATGGGAATATAAAATTGTTAGCACATCAAAAATATTTCAGAATACTTTTACGAATATTTTGATGATTTTGCATAAAGACCTGAAGTCTAGTTATGATAAAAACTATCGCATAGATTATTATTACTGTATTGTGGTGTCACCGAAATTCTTAAAAGAAGAAACGAAACTGTACGTGAATTTTCTGCAGGCTCCCGGGGCAAATAGATCACCGTGGATCGAGCAAGCACGAGCGGCGGGTGGTGGGCTCCCGTGGAAATGATTTCAGGATCCATAAGCGACACAAAGGGTGCGGTTCTCGCTCGAGATAACGCTGAAATTGTCCGCGGGAAATTTTGATTCGTTTGTTGTTGGGGGAGGGGGTGGGCCGGGAGAGGCGTCGGCTATGGCCATTATATTTCCTCTTTCTCACGTGCGTCCGAAGGGTCGCAAACCTCTCAGGAGCGGCGGGGTCCGCGCGAAACTTCGTAAAAGAAACATCTCTCGGCCCCCGATGCCGATGGAACACGTTTCGGATATTATGTCCGAGGTACGATCGTAATGAAGTATCGACGGAACGTAGCGGACGGGTGTATGTGTGTGTGTGGGCGGCAGAAGAAGAAGAAGAAGAAGAAGAAGAAGAAGAGGAGAGGAGGAAGGATCCCGTGGGCGATGGACGATGGGCGATGGCCGATGGGCGAGAGAGCGTTCTCTTCGTGCCGCCTGGGGTCCGTGCCGAACGTGAACCGAATCATATTTCTCCGACAAACTTTTTTCGGTGAATTTACCGGACAAGTGCCGACTCGGTTCCCGGACTTTCGAACAGAAGAAGTGGCTGGAATCACGGCGAAACGGAAAACCGCCGTCGCGCCAGATGGTTAGTAGCCGGACCGAGGTCAGCGTTTCTCAAACTTTCGGACGTAGCTGGCTGGTGGATGCGAGATCATGCTCGCGATCGGCAACGAGCCAGCGAAATTAGGCTAGCCCCGAAGTTTGCCCCGTCCCACTATCACCGATGACGGCAGCACCGTTCCGGATTCGCGAACTTGACACACACACGCGCGCGCGCGGACTTCAACATTTTGAAACGCAGAGCAAGCCGATAAAGAGAACACAGAGAATCCAGCAGCGCGCGGCAGCGGCGGCGTAAGAATGGTGGGAAAAAAGCCAATGACCGTTTTACCACTTCCTTTGCCGCGGTTTTGCGTTACGGTTGATTGTGAAATATTCAGGTAACAGGCTCGTAACTATTGGCACCGTGGTTTTCACGAGGATCGTAGACCGACAAGCACCCTACAAAACCGAACCAATAAATCCTCGTGCATCGGGAGCCTCGTAAAAGTATTCCGGGAGCTTTCGATGAGGAACTCAGGTGGTTGCCGGCCTGGTCGGAACGGATTGAGAAACGCTGCTCCCGCCTATAAAGACGTACAGACACCGGCCCCGAAATTCCCCGTGCACGTACCGGGATACATTGTAGAGAGGCCGGAACGGGCCACCTGGCGTCCGCACAAACGGGATATTTTCCATCCACCTGATCGCGACGCTACACTGCGGAAGATTGGATCGTACGAAAATATTGTCGTTACGCCGGTTGCCGCGTGTTCGAAATCGCGACGGCGACCGCGCGCGGCTCCCCACTTGCGAGTACCGAATGCAATTTCCAGCACGGAAAATCGCAAAAACTGCCTTGGAATCCGGTGGTTCGAATCGTCGTATTTATGAATGAAATTCCGCTCCGTTACGTTCCGACGGGCCGCGCAACGTCGGGATCGGAGACTTTAATATCCGCCCGGCTCCTAATCAGCGTGTTTCCATCCCCTTTAAAGCATTCCGCGCGCTTATCTGGCCGTGCACATGCCGAAAGATGTTCGCCGCCCTCGCGGCGTCCGGATAAAGGATCGCTTTCATTAAACCCCGAGTATCTCATTCGCATGCAGGAAAGTGGTCATGAAAAGGCGCGAACTTTTCCCGTTCTTATCGGGAGAGCAGAGCGGCGGCGCGGCGCGGCGCGGCGGCCGAGCATAACGGATGCACTTCTGTGCACGGTACAGGACTCGGTCCTCGGTGTGCAGTGGCCCGATGCACGCGCACCGGCCGTATCGCGTCTCCTGGGCATGATAACGACGCCGTATTAACTGAATTAGCAGCTATATAAAGGCTCGCTCTCTCTCTCCCTCTCTCTCTCTCTCTCTCGCGGTTTAATTTCGACCGCATCGCGGAAGCGCGGTCGGTCTCCGCAGAGCCGCAGCGATTCCGCAGTCAGCCCCGGCTAATTTTTCATCGATCGCCCCGCGGAATTCAATATCCCATTCGATATTAAAGAATAATATTCCCGGGGCCTCGCTCTGTCATTTGCATCGGCTCAGCCGATGGATTTCTCCCCTCTCCTCCGCTCGCGACGCTACCCGTTTCGGACGTTTACATCCGAACCGACTGGCAAATATCTTCTCGCGAAAATATTATTTCGCCTTTGAAAAAACAGCCAGCCGCGCGAAGCATCGTGCGCGCGACGCTCGGCCAACGACGTTAATTGAATCGCGAGATTTCGCGGTTTCTTGAAACCGCTTCTTTGAAAGTGACTGCTCCTCTGAACCCTCGGAACGCTGTTCCCCACTTTCGCCGAAGAAACCTTCTGGTGTTCTTCGCGGCCTAGTTGAGTTCTCGGTGAAAAATCCTGGTGAAAAATTCAAGCTTATCGTTGTTAATTGAACGCGGTGTTAATTGATCGCTCGGACTTTGTTTGCATTTGCACGGATGTGCCGACTGAAACTTTTTCTACTGGATGCACCACCTTCCCCACTCGGAAGGAACGACAAACTTGGACGGTTTCAACGATTATGTTTCAGCTATCTACAAGGTAGAATCTACGAAATTATTTCTACACGGTCTTATCCCTACTTCCGGAAATTTGGGCCTGTTTGTCTTCGAGAAGCTTTGTTTGTAATATATTACAACTGTTCCTATAATTTATGCATTCCCATAGGACACGGTTCGCGTCTTGAAAAATGAATATCTGATAATAAGATGAATATCTCGATACTCGGTTCATTAATACCTTTAAGACTGCAAGTATAATCGTGGGCTAAAAAATGTCAGATTTCCTATTCGTATATCTCGAATACACAAGAGATACTGACATTCGTTCTTCTTGTTGCGCTTGAACTCGACCAGTTTCATCCGAATGGAAAAAAAAGAAAATTTTGCAGGATTCAAAGAATAAAATGGATGGGTATGAAATTATGAATGCAACACAGTCGGTAGAATGAAATTGCAAAGCAGAATGGGCGATGTAACGCCGTTGGATCCCGTTCAGCGACTATTTCTGAGACGGGCGCAATAATGGTTTCTCTTGAAAGGCAGAGGACATTAGAAAAATATATTTTCCGCGAACAAAGTGCAGGTATCTGAACGAATTCCATTTATCCAGAGGCAGAAAGGAGGGTCCGTATTTTCAATCGGTAGCGTGTATATCCTGGTCTCGCAGTCGATTTATATAGATCGACGAGCGAGCGAGCGAGCGAGCCCGGGAGCGTTCGATGTATCCGCGCGTAACGTCAACGACGCGTCGGAATCCTCTTTCACAGCGACAGAACTTACACCTGGAGTCCCGTAACGCTGTTAATTGTGCGTTTAATGGAGTTCCACGAGGCTGTGGATCTTCTGTCCGCAAATGAGGGGTGAACGAACCCTCTCGTTTTAGTCGGCGAGCCGACAACGCGATCCCGAGCTCTCGAATTTCTCATCGCACACGCGCACGCGATTCGAGATGTTCGATCGGCAAAAATTAATTGTTCGCGGCTCGCTGCGCCCAAAATTCGAATGCGTGGCTCGTTCGCGGAACGTTGACAAATTGATGGAAACGAGTTGATCAGCTTCTCGACGATACCGTATCCGGATCGATTCGCGCTTCTGCCCCATAGTTGAGATTCACGGGCCCGCAACGTCGTTCACAGCGTGTCTGCGAATCGCGAAAAACTACGCGAATTTCTCAAGTTTCAGATTTTCAGGTAACCCTGAAAAACTATGTGAATTTCTCAAGTTTCAGATTTTCAAGTAACCTTGAAAAACTATGTGAATTTCTCAAGCTTCAGATTTTCAAGTAACCCTGAAACACTATGTGAATTTCTCAAGTTTCAGATTTTTAAGTAACCGTGGAAAACTGGGTGAATTTCTCAAATTTCAGATTTTTAGTAACCCTGAAAAACTATGTGAATTTCTCAAGTTTCAGATTTTCAAGTAACCCTGAAAAACTATGTGAATTTCTCAAGTTTCAAATTTTAAACCTACGATTTAATTTCCAACAGCGTCGGCCCGAAACTTAAACAAGATCGCCCAGCCTTCGAGCTATTCCACGGTTCGGCAAATCAAGCCACGAGCATGGCCCGTGATCTTTATATTTGGCCCGACCGGGCCAGGCTCGCGATACTCAGTTCTGGCCCGAAAACCTGACCACGAAAATCTCACACGTGATTGTAGGTTAAGGGGTTAAGAAATTTTCTTTCCACGCCACGCCATGGAAAGCGAGAACACCTCCGTGCGATCTGCGCAGCCTCGATTTCGCGTCTCGTGCCGACGGTGAATCGAGATCGATGCGAAATTAGCGTGCCCCGCTGGCCCGACATCGGGCTCAACGTCTCTTTGACGGCGAACCTTTTGTTCTTACTGCACCGGGAACCTTATTACCATGTCCTGTGTTTGTACTATCAGACTCGAACAACCGAGATCCATACTCGTTATAATGAGGTCATCTTTGTGCCGCGGATCGGATACGATAGTCGAGACTTGTGAGGGTAAGACGAGACGTTTGTAGAACAACAGCATCGTTGTTGAAAGCATCGTTACTAATCCAAATATAATTTCACAGAGGTTACATGGTTGCTTAATTCCACCTAATGTTCTTGTAATGCCTTCGACCCAAAAGAGAAAGAAGTTACTCGGATCTCAGGTCTGGCTCATGCTGGATAGTTTCACTAATTCTACTAATAACCCCGTCACGTTCTCGGTATTGTAAGAATTCATTTCAGCTGCACTCCAGCACACAATATACATTTAACAATTTGCTTAACATTTTACCGTTTGCACTCGGAGCTACTTTAATTCGAAAATTTCATCCAACCTAGAATAATTCCATTCCATATTTTTTTTCTTCATTTTATGCATATGAAATTGACATAGTACCTCATAAAATACTTAAATGTTTAGTAATTGATTAGATATAAACTTATTTAGTGATATAAACAATATTTTGAATAATGAAATTTTTTATTTGAGTTATCGACGATATTAATGATAATTGAATAACATAAATTGAATGATATCGGCGCTTCGATCAAAGTTACAGCAACTTTATATTTTGAATAATGGTACAGCAATTTTTAATGGCAACTCTGAGTCGCCACTCGAGTGCTAAGTGTTAACAATATCTGATTGCTGAATAACTTTGAGTCGCAAAGTTCTAGCATAATGATGGTCAACGGAGATATTTAAATACGTATATTGTTTTTTGAAGGATGATCGAAGGTTCAAAGCGACGGTGTATTGCATTCGCGATAATATTCGCTCGGAAACGATCTCGATTAGCTCGTCGTATTTCAAACGGCGCCTACTTCGGCTGCTTTCCTGCGTGATATCTGATCCCGGCTGATGCGACATCGTACCGGGACACTATGTACACCTGCATAAGCTGCGAGAGGCAACCGTTCGTGTTGTGCTACGCACGCGTTCCCAGTGGCTCGAGTACAGTACACATAATATCGGAATGATGCGACGTACGAACGCTTCGCTAACGAAGGTCTCCTTCTCTGTGGCCACTCGCAGCGATGGGCGCGAACGAAACCGTACACGAAACCAGATATCGTTTCGCTGAATCCCCGCACATTCGATCTACAAAATAAGAACGACACAAACCTGGTCGTAACTCCTTGGTCCGTCAGCTAGAGCATTTGTCCTAGCGACATCTCCTCGAGCCAGTTTATTCTACTCCGAATTATTTCCCACACCAGAATTTCCAAAATCACGAGGTCGTCGGGAGAAAGGTAATCGTATAATTCCCTCTGTCTGCTGCAAACTTTTACACGATGGAAAACTTGCGATCGATGGAACCGTAGAATACTAGATGACAACAGATTTGCATTCTTAACAGTAAACCTACCAAGCACTAAAAGCGATAGAAATCATTCAAAAATGACTCTATTTATTTAGATTTCGTGCAATTCTTAATAGAATCTGTACTTTACAATTTCAATAATTGTAAAATGAAAAATATAAAACCGGTCCTTTGACCTCCAGTAAGTAGCTTCAGTGTTAAATCGTTTTAACCTTTCCAGCGTTTGAAATTGCACCGACCCACGAGATTTTTTGGATCGCCCGATCGGATCCAGGCCGTCGCTGGTTGGAAACCAGCATCATCGGTGTCCTCCTTTCGGCGCGAGGCGACAGTGGATAAGGGTTGTGTGCGCGTAAACGCGGCAAAATCGTGTGCATGCACGCCGGATGTTCGACGAAGAGAGCGAGAGAGAGAGAGAGAAAGGGGCGTGTGGGGGTTGCTAGAGCAGGCTTTGCGAGGGTGTGTGGACGTGGTTGTGCAGGGGTCGCGGCGGATAGCGCCGGGCTAGAGAAGAGAGGAGCGACGGGATCGACATTACGAATTCCGCGTGTTCTACCCGTCGCCTATATTCCGGCTGCGTTCCATTTATGAATACATAACGAAGTCCCGAGGAAAACTGAGTTGGACGTGGATCCTGCGCTGTAGCCGAGTTAGCGGGACCGGCGGATGATGGCGGGGCTGTAAATAAAGGTGTTAGTAGCCGGCCGTCAACGACTTCTTCCGTTTCCTCCGCTCCTCCGCCACGGAGAATTGTGGCTTTGTCCCTTTCGCGGCGTTGTCGTTCGCCCGGCTCCGAGGAAACGCTCGCCTCCGGGTCGTTCTACTGGGAACTCTCGCTACCAAACTGGATCTACTGGATCGTTAGTCCATAGCTTAGAAACACAGAAACGTCCGAGACCAAAGGTATCTAGGGGTCCTTTGATATTTAGTCGACACCTCGACGGATCTTCTCGGCTTAACGCTAAACCGATCGAGCTTAAAACTCTTAAAAAATGATGTTTCTTTATCTAAACTGATAAAATTCAAGGCAGC
Organism: Lasioglossum leucozonium; assembly: GCA_028454225.1. Lineage (NCBI taxonomy): Eukaryota > Metazoa > Arthropoda > Insecta > Hymenoptera > Halictidae > Lasioglossum > Lasioglossum leucozonium. Next base: position 7,643,845 of record CM052222.1, read on the forward strand.
AAAAAATGTTGTCCAAAGGGAGTACTGTGGTGGCATGACAAGAAGGCCCTGGGGCAAGACTTGTGTCCCCACTCTACCTTCTCCTTCCACGACGCTATTCCCCCACGCTTCCGGCCGTTGACGTTACGTCAAAGAGGGGGTAACTTTTCCTCTCGATTCGCGCTCCCGCCTCTCATCTGGTGACACTGCTGCTAGGGACTTTCTTGTCGTCTCACTGCGATACACTCTTGGCGAACAGCGGTTTTATTCTTTTAACCCTCGTACGTTCCTAAGGTTGAAAATTCACTCATTTACTATTTTCATGTACTAAAATTGTTGATTCTTTTATGTCTATGTTGTAAGACGTAAATGAAACACAATTTTTTAACGCGTAGAACGAAAATGGTTGAATTATTATTCTAGTCTCTTTTATGCAATTATTAATATTAGAGGGTTAAATCTGATGGATTTATAATTCAATGCCCACCCATTTTATTCTTTGAATCCTGAAAAATTGTCTTTTTTCAGGTGAAACAGAACTGGTCGAGTTCAAGTGCAACAGGAAGGACGAGCGTCAGTGTCTCTCGTGTATTGGAGATAAACGAATAGGAAATCTGACATTTCTGAGCCCACGATTATACTTGCAGCCTCGGAGTTGGACGAAAGTTAGTCTGGAAAAATTCTCTTGTCAGACGTTCAGCACGAAGCTCAACTTGAACTTGAGCGTGTATCGCGGGGAATCCTGCGGGCTCGGGACCGCTGTCGAAGGGAGTACGCTCTTGGCGAACAGCGGTTTTATTCTTTTAAATCTGGCGGACTTTTGCGGTGTTCGCGAAAGAAACTTCGGTGTTATCTTTTCGCCGAGTTCGGTAATGTTCGCGGGGCAAAAGTAAGTCAACCCTCGGGAGTCCAATTGCGGTCTTAACTTGGTTTACATTAGAGATTTTCCGCCGGTATAAGTTTCGACGGCCGGGGCGCGAGGAGCGAAGGACATTTCGGTGGGCAGGTTCCTTAGAAGGTATTTAAATTCGGCAACGCGCCGGGACTGGCACCAGTCGAGAGATCGATCCGAGTCAGTGTCACCGGCTCCGACTAATTGGAATTCCTCGACAAAATTCTCCAATGCTATGACCACATCACAGGGGAACGCAATTTTGTCGCATATCGCGGACCGAAAGGGTTCCACCGAATTCCGATATCCGCATTATAACCGCGCTTGCAACCACGATATTGCTCCTGGCCGATATTAAATGTAAATTCGCCGGGGGGACGGACCGGATCGCGTCCACGCTGAAAAATCCGAGCGTCTTCGTCAGCTTCGATCGAATCTCAATAATTGACAAGATGGATCCGCGGGTAAACGAGATTTCGCGGATGCCGAGCCCTTTTTTCTTCGGGAGACACGGGATTAGAGGGATTTATGAACAACTTCTAGAAATAATGCGAAGTGATTCGAGTTCGCAAACCTTGAGCGTTTAGAGGAGCTCTAAACCGGGAAAGTGAATTTTCAGTGGTTCGATAATTCTTTGAATACTAATCTCTCGGGCGAGATTGATTTCATTTTCCTCGGTCCGGGGGATTATATTCGAATTCCTTGGTCAGCCGCACAGTTTTCGGAAATTATTAACGGAAATAGTGTACCTCCAATTCCGACAGATATGACCAGCTCAACTGCTAATAGGTCATATATGCCCCATTAGACAGAATTTATGGCAGTTGCTTTACGATTATGGTCGGCTGAATGATATGTTGTGTTGGAGTCAACGTGTTGGTTAACAATTGAAATTGTTGTTACTGTTGAACGTGCAGGAATGAAAATTTCGTGTTTTACTCTAGACTTTATTTTTTGACAAACGCAACGCGCTAATGCATGCGTCTGCTTCGCCGATTTATACAACGAAGGGAAAGGGGGGATCGCCGTCCCCTTCCAGCATAAAGTCCGGACCCCGGAGCATTGCGTGCTTTCGCAGGCCCAAGTTGACTGCCAATGTTTATGGCCCCTTGACCTGGGTCCGGTGACGAAGGCCAAGGGGTGCGGATATTGCCTGCTGCAGGCAGTTACAACTAAGAATAGTAACTAAAAAGAAAAACATGCGAGAAATCAAACACTGGCGCATGCAAACGTGTAAACATGCGGAAAAATGCATTCAAAGCGGCTCGGAAGCAACAAGCTAGATTATTCAAACTGCCCAGGGCTGTGGGGCATCTCCGGAGCTAATGAACCGCGAGAGGAAGTTGGAAAACTTAGAATATTTAAAGCGCGTTGAAAGGGTTCAGTTTATTCCGTATAATGCGAGGACATCTTGAAGGAGAAGCTAGGAAGCGAGCGGAGGAAAGTCGAGATTGGGAAGGTTATATGAAAAGGATGACCCGGGGGTTGCGTACAATGAATGCAGAGGGTTTGATTTATGGCTGCGCTGTTCTCCGCGAATTTATCGCGACGGAGATTCGCCAAGCAGCGCGCGCTGCTTTCAATATTTTTTTCCGCGACGGATTCGCGCGTTTTGCCCGCTCGTTCGCATTCCTAATTAAGGCTTAGGACCTCTGGGTCTCGCGGCGAGAGTGACCGCAGGGTCAATTTTCCGTGCGCGGCTGCTCGGACAGTGGTTGCGATAAGGGACGTGGGGAAAGGGACAGGGCGCGGTCGAAAGTGATATAAAATATATCCGTATTTTTGCAAGGGATTCGCGGGTCCCACGGCCGATCCTGGATTTCGTTTTGATGAGTTTCCCCGTCCCCCGGCGAAAGCCCTCCGTTCAATCGCGGCCATTGAATACCAATGTAAACGCTCCGGCGGATTTTTTGCGCACGCATCGGACGGGAGACGTTTTATCCCACCCTTCGACCTACGACCAAGGGATATTTGTTTCGCGCATTCCCGAAAAAAAGAGAAAAACGTAACGGGGATTGCGTATTTTAAGGCACCCGCCGAATTCGAGAATCGCTGGCTTACGAGATCCGTAGGTGATTCCCGTCGTTTCCACGAATAGGGGAATAAGTTTTAGAGTTTCGGACGAATTGGGGAAACGTGACTGTTCCGGGTAAAGTAAGTGGAAATTATTGTTTCGGTCACGATCTCGAGGTAGCATAGGGCTCCCTGCGATATTATTTTATCGATACTCTTCTCCTCGAACTTGATCTGCATCGTTATTTTTCACCCCCCTCGTCGTACGATCGTCTCTTTCCGCGAATGATCGGACCCGATTCGCTGCTTATATCTTCATTGGCGTGTAACCCACGGGATCCCTAAGTTCTGTGCCCTGGATAACATATGGAAACCTCTATTTATAATTTCAAATCGTACAAATAAAGAAAAATTCATTCCTCCGCAAATACTCATTGATGCGGCATTTTAGGGTTCCTCTCTTTCCACTTTTAGAGAGACCGCGCGCTCGAGCAACACGTGTGGTAGCACACTCACACGTTTCTAGATTCGCGTATACGTATACACAAATGCAAGGGCCAAAAGTCCAGAAAAAAAGGTTAATTGTGTGTCCTGAAAGTCCAGTCTGTGCTCGTTTGGCTTCCGAAATGCCGATTTTTACGGTATCGTAGAGATATTTGTAATATTCGACAGCATAATGCCTGTCGTGAGGCGTCCGAAGCAAGCGTGTCGTCACAAGATGGCAGCCGCTGACAGATTTTCTTAAATATCGAGAGATGCAGCGTTCGTATCGAAAAAATAATAGCACTCCGACAACCCAGTAGTCTCTTTTATGCAATTATTTATGAGGAACGTATGAGGGTTAAGATTAGGGCACAAATACGTTGATACGCGCAGGTCCAATATCTTCGGCGATTAAATGACTTAATTGTGGCTGTAACAAAGCTGCATTTTAGATCCATACTACTTCGTGGTCGACGTGTCGTCGGTATACCCTGCAGTCGTTCGCCAGTGGAGGAGGAATTAGCGGCGTCACAGTGCGGACTGGATTGTCGCAGGCGCGGAAAGAGGCGGGGATCAAAAGAATTAAGAGTGGCCGGTGCAAAGAGCCCGAAAAGAGGAGAGGGCATGGCTGCCGCGGGAATCGATAGGCGACAGTCAATCGCGACACTCTAAATAGAAAGGCGCCGGCACACGAAACAACCTCGGGATCGGGTGGCAACGCGGGCCACTCGATGGCACAAAGGGGACGCGTTCTCGCGGCGGAACGGCGCATTCACGGCGCGGCGCCCGTGTGTTGCCAGCGCGCCGCGCCGGGCCGCACCGGGGAGCGTTTCCATGAAAGAATATCACCGCGAAAACCCGGCATTAATATGCAGCAGCGCGGTCGTTGACGATTTTTAATGAAATCGCTGGAGACACGGCGGGCCGCATCCGTGCATCGGCGTGTCCCCCGCCTCAGAAACGATAAAAACGTCGCCGGGGTAATACGAATCACGATAATGCACCTTCGAGTGCACAGAAGCACGTCGACCATTTTATTTTTTAAACCCTCTCTCACTGTGCTCTCTCCTCTCCCTTCGCTTTCGTTCGTACGTTCGTTCGCGGGGAAACCTCGACGCTTTCGCCGGAACAAGGTCGGGCCCTGGTTATTGCGTTAATCGTCAAGAGACCTGTTCTGAAGGTAAATCAAGTGAGACGCAGGAAAAAAGCAACGCAGCGTTGGCCGAACCGAGTGGATTCAAGAGACTCGTCTCTCTCTCTTTTCCTCTCCGAGCTATTTAAATAACGACTGCAACGGCCCGGAGGACAGCGCAATGCTCTCTTCGTTCGATGCAACATTCTTTTGTGCAACAGCGGAATACCACTGGACGAATTACCCAGCATTATCCGGACGTCCAAGGCAAGCGATGTCGCTGTTTCTGGGTTATCAACGCAAGCACAAGGTTCATTACCCACATCAGCGCTCCAAAATATTAATCTAGGGATCTAACGTGGACCGAGGAACGGCGGCGCGATTCGACTTAAACGGGCCCGGCTGGCTGATCGCCTGACACTGTTCGGCGATCCCGGATCGATGGATCCACGCTTGTCAACCGAGCTCTATCCCGGCCGGACGTGTTCCATGTACGTACATATGTATGTTGACGCAACATCCGCGTGGTAGCCGGAATTATAGAGACCAGGGGTGATTCACGCGGGTGAATGTTGTCACCCGGATGAGCTCTCGGTGATTTCTGATCAAATATGGGGGTGCCCTGCGGCGATCGAACTTCTCACACCCTTCGACACTGTCTAAACAATATTTCCTACGCGTATGTTACATTCTTCGGACTCGAGACAGATCAATGGGTGCGCTCGATTCATCGACTCGTGCTACTTAAACTATTCCCGATTGCGCCCGGTGCTCTAATAAACTGCTCTCGTTTCGGGGACGGTAAATCGCCTCGAGAATCAAGCGATCCGAAAGATAGATCAAAGCGCCGGCAACGACTCGACGCGACGCGACGCGACACGACGCGACCCGCCGCGCAGTTTCATCCTTCACTGTCGCCGTTATCAGCGTTATCGCGCGGCCATTATCGTCGCGGGTAACAGCGTCAGCGTTATCCCCGGCGACATTACGAATCACGCGTTCTATTCACATGTTATTACGCGTGCACAATGGGAAGGAACACGCCCGGCGAGCAGTTTCTTACAGGCGTCTGACTAGGCACGGACCTATTCCACTGTCTGCATCTAGCCGCCGCGCAGCGCCGCGTATCTCGGTCGCCGCCGCGGTCCGCAGCGGATACGGCGGACGATCGTGTCAATTTAAAATTCTAATGCAGTCGAACAACTTTCCTCTTCTTCTTCGACTTCTTTCGGCTTTTCTTCCCCTTCCCCCACCCGTAGCATACACGGATACGGGACGGCAACCAGAAAATGGGTTAGCTTCTTCCTGACGGAGCGTGCTGGCCTTGCTTCCATCGTTCCTGGCCTTTGTCCCCACCCATGCCTCTGTCCCCTTTCCCCTCGCCGAGTCTCTTTTGTCCCTCGTTTCCCGCGCTAGATATTCCCAGCTAGGTAGGAGGGGGACCCCACGGTGAGGCTAACCGACTCTCCCGGAATCGGACCCGGAGTCAAAGGGTTATGCAACGCGACCAACCCCGCCTAAATGTCATGCAAACTCGATTCCACGGCGCGGCGCGGCGCTGCGCGGAGCGGCGTGATCCTTCGCAGCACCTCCAGCGTAGTCTCGCGCTTTGTCTTCCGGCCTCCGGACTTGTTCCGAACCGGAACGGATAAACTCGTTTCGGCCCTCGAGACAGAACCGACCTCTCTCTCCCGGCCTCTTTCTTGCAATTTTTCTGCCGCCAGTGCCGCGCCGATGATGAGGCGGCGCGGCGCGAAATAAATGTGCATACATCTCGATTGAACCCTGTCGCGCGGGGATAAGCGCATCGTCGGCGCTCGCCTTCCTTTCGAGTGCTAATGTCTCCCGGTTCTTCCTCCCCCCGGGTCTACCTGCTAGAGGTACTTCCAGCCATTTGAGAAAGACAGAAGTTTCTTGGCGAGTCTTTTGAATATAAGGACACGGAACGATGATATTCCCGTGAATAAGAAGCGAAAACTCAGGTCGGGGTTTGCTAATTAGAGCGCCGTTGCCAAGAGACAGCTTTTGAGCAGCGAAATACGCATTCTGCGCTCAACAAGGATGTTAATTAACCGAGCCCTCGAACGATTCTGAAGAATACCTTTGAGGACCAGCGCGCGCGTGCGAGCGAACGGAGACTGTGCTGCTTGTTTGAATAATGAATTTCCGGAGGTTCCGTTTTTTTTTTTTTGAAAATATTTTTATGAATCTGCCAAGAGAGAACAACCGCTCGGCGGAATGTTTGAAATATCTGGAGCCCGGAGGAACGCTTCGAACTGGAAATACTGTTTCTAAAGCAAGGGACGAACGCGGACGATTAAAATGTTCGGGGTAAGTCGCCGTGAAACGAAAAATATCTGGCCGGGACCGCGACAGACAAAGGATCCACCAGTGGATTTCGGGAAAGAGCAGCGATCTCTGGAACCTTTCGCGACCCACATTTCAAATCGACTAAACAAAATAGGTCGCTCTGTATGCAACGCGACGATCCGGAAATCCTTTCTCTTTTCGACGCTGATCCTCGCGTCGCAGCGGAACGGCAGCAGCTACGAGCAGCCTTCCCGTGTGCTCCGGCTTCAACGTCAATCTTTTCCTTGTACTTCGCATTTCCAGGGATTTAACGTTCGATATCTCCAGGAACCTTGCGTCAGTTCCACTTCCCGTTTCACCTGTCCCCGAACAGATGCTTCATCTGCATAAAACTTAACCCGCGGCTCTAATCCTGCTAACACTTCGCCCATCTCTAGCTAAACTCCAAAGAATTTCACCGGGGAACTCTTCTCGCACTCGACGGACACCTTCAAGGAAGTATCATTCTCGCTCACAACTCGTCCAAGCACAATCGAGACTTGACAGAAATCCAAATCAGGTTTCGCTTCAATCCGAGCCGAGATTCAACGCAGATCCAACGCGAACTCGCGTCTAATTCGTCGATCAGTTTACAACGAATACTCGATCTAAGCGAGGATCCAACTGAAATGTAATCGGAGCACATAGCGAAGATCTGGCCCAGAACAGCCAGTGATGAACCGCAGAGTCTCCAGACGCCTAGCATAAATTTAGACTTGCCCCGGCTGTGGCCTAACTTAAATTTAATCCGAGCTAACCTTGATCTCAATTAATACCTAACCCAGACTGCGCCGATTGATTTCCCACCGAAGCCTCGGTGGATTTTCTTGAACGTCACGAACCGAGAATAATCTCGAGCGTTCTCGCTCGTCTTCGATCGTCGTCTCGACAGTTTTAACTGCACTCCCCCCGGGAGCTGTACGAATCCTCGGGGAACTCGAAATTTTCATTCTCTTCGAGGAGAGGTAGTATCGAGAAACGATAAGAGTGCGCCATGTTACTGCGAGACAATGCTTGGAAAAAATGTTTACTGCGATCAATTCCGTAGCCGGGGTAAAAACTGACGTCTGCCGTGCGATGATTTACGCACCGATCGAACTTTATTTCCTCGCTCGTCTCGGCAGCCTGCTGGGCGTCATCGACCTGTTTACTGGATCGAGTATCGGCGCGCCCGTTCCAGTAACACTCTGCTAATCCGATCATGTTTCCATTTCCCGTTGGTGGAGCCGCGCAACGCGCAACCGCGCGTTCTCTTCGTTCTCTCCTCTCTGTTTCTCTCTCTCTCTCTCTTGCTCTCTCTCTCTCTCTCTGCCTCTCGTCGGTAATAGCTGAAACTATAACAACTTCGCTGATGCGAGTACTCCGTTGCCAAATTGCCGCGATTCCGGGGACAACGGTGTGAGCGGCGTTAGCGTCCCAGCTACCGAATGGAATTTCTTAGAATAAGTCCGATTACTCGGTCCGGCGATAAGCGGGAGCGCGTTTCTGCTCGGTTCGCGCGTCGCTCGCGATCATCTTTGTGCCGTTGAAGAGCGTTCCGGCTCGTTACGCCGATGGCGAACCGGTGCGGCGCGGCGGATCATTAATAATCAACGTTTGCCGGCTATTTAAGAGGCCGGGAACGGCCCGATAAAGCCCGCCGCGGTACGCGGCCCGCCTGGCTACCGATCGGGATTCAATTGCATGGAATTTTTATTAGTTATCCATCGATCCGAGCCGGCCTCGAATACCGAGTGAAAACTTCATTTTCCTCGATTACGTCGGACGCGCTAGATAAAATATTTTCGATGGAATACGAAGCCGGCCGGTCATCCCCCGCCCTCTCCCCGTCCATGGCAGAACCGTCGGCCTTGGAATCAATTATCGTCGATCGGAAACATTCGATGACCCCTGCAAGCTCTCGCGGAATGTAGCGAGGGGGCCCCTGTTCATACTAAAATGCGAGGAATTAGCGTCGAATTGCCCGGATGGAAATTGCGCCTCGCTCTCCGGGGCCGTGGAAGCTGTCAAAGGTGCATGATAAAAGGACGAGGCCGCGTTTGCCGGCAAGGATCGGCTCGGCGGAAAGGCGGGCTGCTCTCGATCCGCGAGGCAAGAATTTAATCAGCGTGGAAAATTGTGCGTGAACAACCGTGCACCATTTCGACACCGTTATACGTATATTGTTCTTCCGTGCCGATATTAATTTATGTTGGTCCAGTCGCCGCGTATCGTTTCGTATTTACGAACGGCACACGGGCCGACGTTTCCATGAATTATAACAGGACTACGCGGAGAACGGGCGTGGAACACCGCGGCGTGAAGTTCAGCTGCAGATTTCCCGAAGTTTGCGCCGTAACGTATTCCCCGTAACAAAATACTCCGCCGCGTTCTTGCAGTTTCTCTTTGTTAACCCGCTTCTGGCTTTAACTCGCGAGCTCTCTCCCGTACGCTGTTTGTTCCGTGGCACTGGCAATTATATTTTGCTGGCGTGCTCGTCCCGATGAAACACCGTACTCGCGGAGCTCCTAAATCGGCGGACTTTAGAGTTTGGAACCCGAAAATGTCGGGTCGCTACGGGTCGATTTGATTCGGGATTCGCGTTCTCGACAATTCTTAGTAACCGTTTTTGATCGACGGATCATTCGGGTTTTGACGGGTATTTGCACGTGACGTGTCGACTATAAGTATCCTTTCTACTCGAAGGACCACCCTTAATTAAATAAGGGACGAATGACTGTGACACTGATTTGCTATAAACGATGGTGTCTAGGTTCACTCAGCTTAAGCTCTGTCCCATCGCAAGGGACACAAGCATCGAAAGGGGGTGTGTTGTTAAAATTCTGAAACTATTGGTCGAAGGAAAAATAGAGGGAAAGATTTGAGGCGTGATGAAAAATGGTTCGACTGGGGTGGGAAATTGTTTATGTAGACTATGGTGGGACCGGTTAACAAATGTTGTTGCAGCGGAAAGTCGGGTCTTAAGAGGTTCGCGTGCTCTACTGCAGTGCTCCGCAACCTTTTGTCTTCCATGGTACACCAACGTTTTTCGACAATTCCGTGGCACCCTATTTGTTGTTGCTTTGTGTATAATTTCGACTCAGAGAAATTACATATTGGCAAAAAGAGGAATATTTAACTTAGAGAAATTTCTAACTAATGCGGTGGTTAAAAAATTTGATTATTCTCGAGAGAATCGCGGCACAATGGTTGCGGGACACTGCTCTACTATATGCAGCAAGTAGAATAGGTCTGTCATGATCAGACGCGTCAGACGACTCTTGTCGAATAGCACGAATTCGCTCCATTTTCAAACCTGATTTTTTAAAAAATTTATTCTATATTTTTTTTATGTAGAACCACCCCCTGCCCGGTTGTACATGTTATTCGGCCGCACCTTGTTTATTCGAGAATCCGCGTCGTCTCGACCCGTCCCGACCCGGATCGGGTTCTCGCACACCTATCTAGGTAACCGCACACCGCAAGGCAAAGTTCTTTCACAATATCGTTCGCCTATGGCAGTTTTATCTGTGGAGCGCAGCGCATGGGCAGCTGGTAATAGGTAACGAGCCAGTTTGCGGTCGCATAGAAAAGAAGCTCGTTATATTCGCGACGATATCCGCCGTTCCCGGCCAATAATGGAGAGCCTCGAATAAATACGATTCATTTCGAACTGTTTACCGCGGCGAGATTGAAGCGTTCCGGCCGCGAGGGCGTGTTTACAGATGGATCATTCCCTATCACGGTATTTTATATTAAATTCTTTCCGTCGACCGATCGCGCGGCACCGACGGCTTTCCATTATTCCCTCTCCCTTCCCCGGCCCAAAACAAATACCGGGGGGCGGCTTCCTTCTTCCGCGGTTCAATTTCCAGCTTAGATCTTCATTTATCTTTCCACTGTCACATTCCCTATAATCCTAGCGCCGGCTCGTTCCCCGACTCCCTCCAATATTTGCTTTCTTCTAAACGTAATTTCCAACGCGATTTATATGGAAGATCGAATCGAGCCGAATCGAATCGAATCGGAATCGACTCGCCGGTTAAATCTTTACGAAGATAGCGAAAAAGAGAGAGAGGGCGGGGGATAAAAAAGAGAGGACAGAGGGTGAAAAGGACGGGACATCCGAGGATTCGAGCAAAACAACGGGGGTTGGAAATCGTCGCGCTTCTCTCTCTCTCTCTCTCTTTCCGAAAGAGGATTCTCGAACGCGTCCCTCGCTCCCAGTAATGCAGTTCGTGAGCTCCGGATGCACGAGCGCCGATGCAGCTGTCAATGCTGTCTTTGAGATCGCGATTTCCTTGATATCCCACGCTCCCTTCCACAATCACATATACGAACACGTGTTTGTACGTACACATACAGGTACGCATCCACGCACGTTTCACCGTGCCGGGAATAACCTTCTGACAAACGCGAGATCCAGCCTCGTCGAGACGAGAGAGTCAGCTGTGTTCTTCGCGGAACGAGCTCGTGTCTTGTTCTCCGGGCACGCGGAACGGTTGTAGCGTGTTGCATAAGCGGTCTCGCGTCGTCAAACACGGAATATGTATCGGCGTCGTGCTCTGGAATTCGTTGGATTGCTCATAACGCTCGACAAGGGATCCGGGAACGCGAACACGGCGAACGAACGAATCGCAGCCCCGACTCATCGCTTTCGCTTGCTAGGCGCAACCTCGTCCTTGTCTCCACTTTTCCGCGTCAGTCGTGTCGTTGAATCGGACGTACAAGATGTACGAAACCTGCTGCCTCTGTGAGTTTCTTGAGTGGCCTTTGTGAAAGCCAGCTCTTGTATTAATTAATGTTTAATTATATAGATTACGACAATTTGAAAATTAATAGAATGCTTAAACAAAGGTTAAAGTATCACTTGGGAACCCAGAGATTTTTTACTTTTTCACATCTAATCCTGTTCATTTTGTCGAGAAAACTGCAAATATCGATGTCCCAACCTGCGGAGTTCACTCGTTAAAAATTTATGGACGTCTAAAGTTCACTAATTTTCACAGTTTTTGATAGGTGAGGGCGCCGCCATCTTGGTAAGTAGGGAGCGCGTAGTTGATCGAGTGGCGACGGTAGGTGGCAGCACCAGTGCGCCACCCTATTGGACAACTCGGCAATGCCGATAACGTACATGACACACAATTTTTCAGTACAATTACAAAATCGACACACAATCTAACCGGAACTAATTCAGATTTAACCCAGACCTAATCTCAAGCAACTGAAACTAGGAATACGAGTTCCCTCTCCAACATGACCGCGCTACTACCACCTAGTGGTGCCACCTAGCATCGCCACTCAGTCAACTACACGCAACAGCTCTCTACTTACCAATATGGCGGCGCCCTCACCTATCAAAAACCGTGAAAATGAATGAACTTTGGACGCTCATAACTTCTTAACGAGTGAATTCCGCAGGTTGGAACTTCGATATTTGCAGTTTTCTCGACAAAATGAACAGGATTAGATGTGAAAAAGTAAAAAATCTCTGGGTTCCCAAGTGATACTGCAGCCTAAACAAAAATAAAAATATCAACAGTGAGATATATAAAATTATAGCGGTCTCCTTTATTATTGTCTAATCAAATGTGGCATAGACAATATCCTAACAAGTTGCAAGCATTGGAAAATTACAACTTCTCGAAAATAGGATTGATTCGCGTCACAGGTCCTCGATGGAGTAATTTGGAACGTTGAATCCGGGGCTCGCGTTTCGCCGACGAACATTCGTTGTTAGTGGATGTTCGCGGGAGCTGTGGGATCCTTAGCGAACCTAATGGATTACGTTACCGCGTTTCCCGGCGGGTATTAACAAATAAGACGCGTTCGCGTGCGCTCAAAGCGTCTCTCTTTTCCTCCAAGTCGGGCTAATTGGCCGCAATTAGTGTACCTAAACGAGGACACCGGGCGAAGCACGGTAGCTTGGACCCGTGTCCGGCCGCAGGTCCGGTAGCTTTGGTCGTTGCGCGAGTCCGGCGCGGGTGGATCGGCAAAAACGCAGGGTTCGCCGTCAAAGAGAGCCGGCTCTGTGCCGTGGACAAAGAAGAGAAAGCGGCCGGTGCGGCGCGGCGTCCGGATAAGAAAGAAGACGCGGCTGCGAATTAGAGGAGAAGACACCGCGACGGTGCGAGGTCTGGTAAAAAGAACAGGTTCGAGTAAAGAGGGTCTAACGGCGCGGCGCGGAGGTCGAAGAGGAGGGAGTAGGAAGCTGCGGAAGAAGAAGAAGAAGAAGAAGCGGAAGAAGAAGAAGAAGACCGAGCAAGTGAATGTAATTGGCTTGAGCCGGTGCTATCTTGCTGGTCGAGCAGTTTCTCAGCTCGTTCGCTATCAGCGCGAATATAAATTCAGCTCCTTTTATTTCACCGTTCGTTCCGCTGTCCTCTTTCCGTTCGAGACAGCCCGTTCCTCTTGGGCTCGCTGTCTCTGTTCCGCGACGCCCTAGGGGAATTAACGGCGTTAATTTGTTTTAAGTACACCGGGCGAAAGTTTCGAGAGCCCCGGTATCGATGGTTACAACCGTTGACCGTCGATACGACGACGACGACGGTCCTGAACCGCTCCGGTCCCGCGGCGCGGCGTCGTTTGATTTCTTCAACGACTACACCACCGTTACCAGGTCGCCACCCCCTAGAAAGTTCCTCGGCAAAGCGTTAACGTTCCCGTCGGTTTTATTCCGTCCCGGCCCGCTCTCCACCGTTAATATGTTAATCGATATGCAAATCGAGCCGCCTCACCCGCAACCACCCCGTCGGGCTCGCTCCGCGCGCATCGACGGGATCGTTCGATACACTCGCGAACGCCGGAATTCATTGTTAGCGGCACCAGTTTTTCCTCGAGGAGCGGCCGTTAACTCGGTAATGGTATTGTTTCGTTAACGTTTGCCGGTGTTACGACGATGCTCGTTACTTAACCGGTCGATCAGGGGGCTAAAAATGCCGGTACTTAACTCTTCCCGGTGTGTATTCCTTGCTCCCTTTTTCCGATGCCGCTCCCAGAGACGACGGGGCTGATCAGTGGCGAGCCGTTTCCACTTAGCGCCGCTGCTCGATATTGTGCTCCCTTCGTGACTGTCTTTTACGGCGTGCCGCCTCTCTCGTTCTGTTCGCTGCCGCTGATCGTTACCCCGTATCTCTTCGCGCGTCGTCTACGATTTTAATTTCCGCCGGATGTAGCGTCGATTCGTACTACCGATTATACCTTTTTTTTATTTTAAGGACGAGAGGAATTTTATGCGCACCCCAGAAGGGGGTAGTGTGGGACTCCTAGAGAAACGGATGTTCGATTCCCTCAATACCCACTGAAAAACCTCTCGTTGAAGACTCTCCTGAGCCCTATCCTCACTCTCCGTGCTCGATCGGGAGACGAGGCCTCGCTCTTCGCATTTCTCTCGTCTCCCGTGTTCCGACCAGCTCTTTCCACTTCCGCGTTCTTTGCGAATTACTGCCGATTATACCTAATAACTGTATTTTTCCTCTAGTTTTTTGCAATAGATTTTTACCATGGCATGTACCACCTGTGCTATCGATCGTTTCGGTGATGGGAAAAGTATGAATGACGGATTCGTGCTGCTGAATTAATCTAAAAGTTGCAATTTCCTCCTCGGTTGCGAACAATTTCCTCTCATGGATGGGATGTGTTTGCCAGATTTCATTGAGCTCCGAGCAATTAGAAACAGTTTCGATTCATTTATTCGTACAGAAATAAATCTGGATTATTTAAAGAGCCTCGGGAGCCACGTTTGCGCACGCTCTCTCTCTCTCTCTCTCTCTCTCTCTCTTCTGTATTCCTGTTTTTCCAAGTCGATATCCGCAGTCGAACGGAAACGGCAATATTAAAGAGACACTCGGCGTTAAATTGGAACATCCCTCTTTATCTTGTTCTCTTTTCTCACGGCTCGCTAACTTTCGGAGCGTGAATGTACAATTTCCCTCCGGCCCACCTCTCCGCCAAAACAGAGGGAGAGAGAGACTTTTCGTTGTCATTATCCATCGGATAAGGGAAAAATAAACAATCGAAGATCCGGTAATGACAGACACGCGCGGAAATATAATTGGAAGTTTCCCGACCCAGTTTTTCGAGTGTGACGCGCTCGTTCGACCGGCGAAATCGAAGAAACGACATTCTTCGCCGCGAAGATTATCCACTCAGCCATTACAGCGGAGTGTGTGCAATGACGCGTATGGGTCTTAACGAACGTGACGTCAATGCGCTGTAATCGTTCACGCCAATATTGCGGTCGGAAAGTTTGTGCTGCGTGGTGACCAAGACCCGTGGGATCCGATAACAGACCTACTGAAGAAGCTGCGATTAATTGTGCCCTCCCCCCTCCTTCCCCGATTTCAGCTACCCCTTCCAGCCGTCTCTAACCGGTCGATATCACGCGAAGAACACTTTTGTCGCACTTGCGTGAACCGAAGTTCAATAGAGGCCACGCTCCAACGCGATAATCGAGAGAAACAGCGAAAACATTTGCCACGGCCTTCGCCCCGCTCTACTTTGCTGATGTCCAGACATAAAGAAATATTTATAGAGTCCACATCATCCTCGGTTCTCACGTTCATAAGCTAGAAATGATCGCGATAGAATTCTTGTTTCTCAGTGTTTTACTGTCCACAGATCGTATCGTCTTTAATTCTCGTTTCTACCAGCTGGAAGCGATTCTAATGGGACACTTGCTTTACCATCGTATACTTTTTTATTGATCGTAATTAGAATTCGCGAGTGCATTTCTGACAACGGGCCGATGGAATCTAAAATAGGGGGAAAGTGAAGGTAATTTAGTAATAAGTATTAAAATTATTCGAGAATGAATTCACGTCTGTTGCAATTGATGCTGGAAATTTCGTAAATACACTATGTTAGGTTGTCATAATTAGACAGCGGATCTGTTGCGCCGTCACCAACGTCGCGAAAATGATACTAATCGCGATGCGACGCGTGCTCGCACAATCTTTAAAATGTATGTGAGCTGGTTTCCGGTTCTCGTGATATTTTGTTACGGCAATAATCAAAACACTTTTTAATAACAATATATATATATATATATATATATATATATATATTTAATATATCAGAGTGGTTATTTCACAGTATTGCGAGTGCGGTAAAACGTTGTGGAAGAATCGAGGGTTCGAAGTTAACAGACAGAAAAAGAAAAACATCTAGACTAGAAGATTCCCTCCACGGATAGGGTTAGAATAGTGGGGAACCAATAGACATGCTTAGGGGAGTTTTTGAAACTACCCAACGCCCACGAACTGGTGCGGTGTTTTAAAAGTAAACATTTGACGAAGTCAATCCGAGAAAGACGACACCAAGCCCCTCGTGCCCCGAAACCGTCCCATAAATTACGGGCCCCCTGGCGCTACAAGTGGGCCTATGCTACGTCACGTGCCATTGAGAACGGTCGAGCTGATTTTCCCATGAAATCCGCTGACCCTTACCAGTCGTGACTTGGCCGTAAAGCAATAAATTTGTTAGAGGCAATAGGAGACTTTCTCAAAACTGACATCAGCTAATGCGACCGTAGCGTAAACCCAGCCTGAACTAGAGACGGGGACACAACAGAATCTTTATGCAAGAAAAAGCATTTTAACGTGTGAATTGCAACGTGAAATAAAAATTTATTTTCTTTCTTAATATGTCCGATAGGTTGAAAATAATATGTGTCTATAAATTTGTCTAATGTTATTACCATTTTAAATCGCACCTACTAATTTTTGCCACGAGTGCATAAAATCCACCGACTAGTCACAATCGAGCTAAATGTACAAGTGGTATACTATTCTTCCTGGATCTTGCGAGAATAATTTCTCCCGAGAATGATATCAAGATTCTAAGAAGAACACGTACATCTACGTCGAGGACGGAATCGCGCGTGTTCGCCGGCCGATTCATTAAGTCCACTTAATAATTTCAGCCAATTAATTCCGCCAGGCTCCATCGCGGTCGGTTTAATTTCTCAGGTGAGCCCCGATGTGTGTAAAAACACGTGTAATTATACGACTTGTTGGCGGACGACGCGACGTCTCCGACCCTAATATTTTACTCATTTCAGCCGAGGAAATCTTGGGAAGCGGCTCCGCGCGCCGCGTGCGCGGTAATTATTCATAGCAATTACGCCGTTTCCCCGAGTCGCACAAAGACGCCGCCGGTTTTTACGAGCGCTGTCGTCCGAGAAGCGGGTGCCGCCCCTGGGATATTGTTAAAAATAATATCGCCCCGTTTAACGCGGAGAGATTGCCGTAAAGCGGCGGGCCCGTTTCAAATTTTACACCCTGTCCTCGGCGAGGCCATGAATTCCCGCGAACGATCTGCTTATGGGGTGGAGCTCTCTCGGTGAAAGAGTACGAGAGAAACGAGGAGGACCTAGAGACAATTCCATGGGCGAAACCTTGGCCCTTCCTTGCCTCCCGGTTGACAAAGCCGCGGGCGAGAGACCGCGACGGAGCCTCTCCAGCGAGAGCAGACGCGCGACGGCGAGTCGTATCAAAATTTTAATCCGTTCCCGTTCCGGTTGGAACAGGCGATCTACCGGGAGAGCTTCCTTTTATCCCGAGACACGGCGTATAACTCAAATTCCCATTCAACGGGGGCCACTTTCAAATCGAGCGGAAACTCTCCTCGAATTGTTCGGCTCGCGAGATAAAGTTCCGGTCCAATATCCCGGCGATCGGTTGCATCGAGTTTTGGTTCTGGCGCGCTTCGATCCCTTTTCAGGGGTGCTCGCGTAGGAGTGCGCGGACCCGTTGGAAAATGGAACGAGCGCGGGAAAGGAAAGAGAAAGCGGGAAAATGGAAGAGTGCAAAGAAGAGGGGCCCAGAGAGGAGACTTTTCTAACGATCCGACCCGGTGATACAAAAGACGCGGTATAAAATGGACCCGGTTTCTCGCTCGCTCGCATTCACGGTCCAGCGAACTTTCGCGTAAAAGCGCGTTTAAGCCGAAGGCCCCGGTCGAAAATCGGCGCTCGTCGAAATCGCTCGTTAGCCTGGAGAAAAGTCGTTCTCGAGACGGTATCTTCCACGCCGGGCGGTGGGGTTGGAACGGGGGTGTGAAAAGGGGTTGCTTCCACGGATCTCCTAAGTTTTATTCCCGCCGCTCTTTGGAACGATTTAATGCCTGTAAATTTCGGGGGGAGTGGAAACTTCTAGCGATATTAGCAGCGATGGGAAAAGGGAAAGAGACAGAGAGAGAGAGAGAGAGTTAGCAGAGGGTTGGGAGCGTGGACTGGCTCGGTAAAATTGTTCGATATTCGAAGGACGTCGCGGGGGTGGCACGCGAATGGGCGGCCGGTCTCGAACTTCTATTTATCTGGCCTCGACGAGTTCGGTTATCGGCGAACGCTGCGAGAGAAGGGTCTCTCTCTCTCTCTCTAGTTTCAAACCCCTATCCCCGGGGAGAGAGAAAAGTTTACCCGTGGCTGGCATTCAGTCTCTGTTCGTTATTCACCTTGTTCTGCCTTTTGCCTCGATGCGAAATCGCTCTTTCTTTTCGGTGTGCTTTATTTGACGCCCCCTTCTCCCTCCCCCGCTCCCGAACCCCGGCACCAACCCGATCCAACAAGGATATTGGATCGACGAATGATATTAATAAGGAAATACTCTGACTGGCTCGAGCGCATGTTCCGTCGTGATTGGAGCAATAATTACGGAATCGCCGGGGAAAGATGAATGGAGCATCGATATCGGCGCGAAGTAGCACGTTCAGTTATAAGTCGATTCGCATTTCTTTGCGGGGATGATGCTGTGCACCACTTTCAACTGGAGCTAATCACCTAATCCGCAATACAATCAACATTTTATCTTATCGGTTTACTAATTTAACCAGGTACTGTTCACAATTTTTTTGTTTTTAAGCAATTCAAATCTCAATTGAGATTTATTTCTGTTCACGAAGCTGTTCCACTCCGCTTCCACTCGGAATCTGACGTCATCTGACTTAAACGATTAGGTTGTCACAAAAGTTTCTCCCATTATGTGTATATTCCATATTGTTAGATAACACCATCATACACGAACAATGTAATCTTTTGTTCGTTAATGTTTTATTATTTCATAAGCTTCCCCTTTCTTAATAATGCGATTGGTCTTCTTAGAAACTAGTCTGAATAAAACATCAATCGAAAAAAGGACGAACTTCTAGGACAACGAAATACTTTAGCTGTGTATCACCTTTTGCATTCTGTCCACAGGAAATCGAGTGTATCAACACGCAACAAACTCGACTATTCGGCAAGTTACCAACCCCTAAACCTAGCGAGTACTGAAAATAGCTGCTACGTGTTGTTGTATAAAAATGACACGATCGAATTCACTTGGATTTTGTGCGATTATTATGGTAATGCGTGCTTAGACAGCTTTATAAATTCAATAGTTTAAAAATATAAAATCTGGAATCGGTCGTTTGACCGATAACAGAAGGTTCCGTGTTAAACGTAGATACTTAGTAACACAACAACTGTTTTGAGGCAATCGGAATAGTTCAATGCTGGATCTTCTGGGCGACCGAATTAAAGATACCGAGATTTCGACGTAATTTCGGCGTGTAGAACTCCAAAAATATGAAAGGGGAGCGAAAATAATTCTGAGCTTGGCGAACAAATAGCGTGCACGTACGCGATCATTCAGCTTTAACATCAAGCTAAAATTAAATGTACACACACGTGCGCGTGGGGACGGGGATGCTTGAAGAGGATGAATGTGTAGCCCGCGGGAAGTGGCGTGGTTACTCAAGAATACTTCAGTGACGTTTCATTTTATACACCGCGGTATAAACTTCACAATCTCGCGGCGTTGTAAAACACCGCTGTAGTGGGACGTTCCCTCGCACATGTTACCTTTTCATTTAAAAGAATTACTGGGAGAGAGAGAGAGAGAAAGAGAGAGAGAGGGGAGTGGGGACAGTCCGTCGACGGAGCGGAATAAAAAGGAAAAAGCCGAGCAATCCTCCGGTGGAGATCGTACATTTTGTCCGGGAGGGACGGGATTCATATTTCAAGGGACGAAATAAAGTTCGACGTCCGACGTCCACGGGAACATTCCCCTGTATCCACTGCCATCCCGCAGCCTCGAATTAATCTCTCGTAATCTTTCGTTTCCTACCGCCGTGCCGTCTAATTAGATCGTTAATCACCTTGTCATACACTTCCGCGTGGCCCTCGCTAGATTTAACGCCGCAACGACGTAATAAACGAGCAATCTATCTGTGTGAGCTGCCGCGGCACGTGAATGTTGAGGTGACGTCGCGAAAGGGTTGGTGGGACAGGGTGCGGCGTGCAGCTGGGATAGGGGACGCTAATGCGTGGGAGCGAGACCAGGAACGCATAAAAAACGTTCGCCACGGCGTTCGGTCGTTCCGCCTTTCATGACTATCTGATGTACATTGCCGACGTGATAGATGTTTATGCCTCGCGCGACACTCCATTTGCCCTTATTTTCCGGACGTAGCCAACCCTCGCACCCACCGTGGTCACCCAGTCGCTTGTACAGGGTGTCACGAAATTATATGTCGCGATCCGCCATTGCGCGATTCTACACCCCCGATGTAGTCGATAACGACACGAGCAACCCACCGTAACAAAAAATACCAAAAATTTTGTTTTAATCGTGTTTCACTGGTCTTGAGGACCACCTTTGTGACAGGTGATCACAAATTATATAAACTTGAACATCATTTTTAAAGAGAATGGTTGAGCTGCGACCTATGGTTCCTCTCACAAAGTTGGTCCTCGTAACCAGTAGAACACGATTAAAAAAAAATGTTGGTTTTCTTTTGACCGTGCTTTTCATGTTCAAGGTTAATTTTGTGGGAGTTTTTTATGTAATTTTTGACTAAATTGGGTGTACATATAATTTTGTGACACACTGTACAGACAGTCTCAAGCTATGGAACACCGCCGCGCCGCTCTTCAGCACGTGGCTTCAAACGTAACAATTGTGCCGCGTCTCGATCATGCTCCCTCTCCTTCTCTCTCTCTCGCACACACACATAGCATGCGCAAAGAACTGGCACCCCACGAAAGTGCAATTCCAAAATCGTTCTAGACCAGAGTACCGCTTCGGTGTACCGTTTACGCGTGCAAAGGGACCGTAGACGGAATAATTCAGAGAACATTACCGGAATGGACGTGGCTCGCAACGTTCGCGACCGGAAGTCGCTGTGCCACGCGGATAACCGGCCGGACCGGCCCAAGATTAACGCGAACGCAGAGCGAGCGTCACGCGGTAAGCTCTTTTCCAATTTATTCCTCGTTCGGACGCGAAGCCAAAGACTAATGTCGATGCTGGCGTTAATCCAAATCGAACGTAGACCCGGGCACTGGTGTCGGTTCCTATTACTCGGCGAACCCCTTTCCACCCGGCCAGCATGACAAAAGAACTCGCGCGAGAGAAAAATACCAGCCTCGACGCGCGCGACCCCTCTCTCGATCGCACAGCTTCGAAGGTGTTGTTTGGCCCCCAGCGCTCGTCGAACCGCACGCTCGCGGGCGAGAGCCACCGTTCCGTGGTCAGATGTCGAAACGAGATACGGTCAGTCACGAAACCCTGTGTACATCTGCCAAATTTTGAGTATTCCGAACGAAACAGCCACCGGTACCCGAATAATCGATACTGTGTCGGGTCCATCCCGTAAGTAATCTTTCCATTCGTATTTTCACCCGGTTACTATTTTCCGAAAGATGAGAGATCCGAAGGAATCGCACAATTTTTTTAGAGAAGAATGCGCGAAATTTTCTTGTACAGGGTGTATAACAATTATATCACTATGGAGGGATTCTATGCCTCTGGATCGGTGGAAATTTGTTAAGAAAATTGACCGCCAAATTGATCTTGACCTTTCTTCAAGGTCAAAACATTTTTTATCGCATAGCATAAATGCGACAAAAATTTTTTGTCCTTAAAGTAGAATTTCTCGACAGTATTCGTGACATATCATTTTTATACACCCTGTACAGATTGAGTCGCTAAAATGTTAGAACGGACGAAAGCTATTATCAGAACAACGCCGACAACCGCAACGGGAGACCCGAAGAATTGTAATGCGTCCCTACAGGCCGTACACTAAATTTCGCTGATTCCGCGTGTTTTGATTTGTTTACGTTTTCATGCAACGGCTTTACCGAAACATGAGGAATAATATATCTCCCGGGGGCGAGCGGTCACGTGCTGTTGAAAATTACGTCCCTATGTAAATTTTAAGCTTTAAACTATAGCCGGCATTTGCATGGCATCATAAATCTACCGTTCAAACGGAAACCGACTGGTTCCGCTCGAAATTTTCGTTAAGTTTTAATGCAAACACTCGTCGGTCGTCAGCGACCGCGATAAATGAAACCGAAAGAACGAAACAAAACGATATTCAGCCGCGTCTCCGCGCTGGAATATCCATCTCACACGTCAACCCTTCAACGCGATATTATTTTTACCATTCCAGGGCTTCGAAAATAATTTCCGAACTCGTTTCAACTCCACTATCAAGGGAAAATTTACATCATTCGATCCCTCGAGGTGAAAGAAACTTTTGAATATAGAAAAGTTCCTAACTAGACCGCGGTGTTCCATGCAAAATAAAAATCTTCTTCCGCATCTGTTGCAAGAAATAGGAATCACTTAGCGATTTCTTTCTTTCTATAATTTCTAGGACCAGAGCATTATTATTATTATTGCTTTATTTCAGCCTTCCAGCTAAGAAATATGACTTGGTTTACAATATCCTAACTTTACAGATCTATCTTACTCACCTATTTGGTTTTTACTCTCTCTCCATCTTTCTCCAACACACTCAATCCTACCCTGACCAACTCTATTTTAACCTAACCTATTACCTAAGTTATTATTAACATAATTATTGCACTGTTTCCTATTCCATAACATTTGTCTTTGGTTTTAGTTTGGTAGATTTCTACATTTTCATATCTGTCACATCAATTTTTTTTTATTACTTCCTATGTTCGTCACGGCCAGTACTATACGATGCAATTAAAAAAAAAAACAGTTTTGACCTTCAGATTCCCCAACTTGTCCAGAGGTGCTGAATCACGGTATAGTGGTCGTGAAATCTAATTTTGAAATACCCTGTACATTGAATTCAGAGTCTACATCAGTGGTGGTCCTTCGGGTTTAGACGGCACCAAGTGCAATCTCCCAAAAGGCTACTGACACACCAGTCACTCCTGAAAAATTCCACTGTTTGCAATTAACGGTAGTCGCCATATTTGCGACATTGAGACCGGTTTTCAATGTCAATTTAACGTGTTGCACAGGCCCGAATACGGCGGGATCAGTGCAAACAAGGAAAGTTCAAAGAATGCTCGGTGCGTTTTCCTCCGAAGCGTGTAAATTATAATAGTCATCGAATGAACGTAATCCAAGATTTTTCCGGAAGAAGCGAGAACGGGGTCCGTGTTCTGTTAAACAAATTCACGAGCTGGAACGCAGGGTCGATTCACGAAACTCGTCGGCATTCTTCGGGAAACTTCTCCCTTTTTCTTTTACGACGAGGATCATTCACGGACCGACGAAATATCCGTAATTCCGTTCCCGTTTCCGCGCTCTCTCCCCGTCGACGCCGACAAAGGACCGTGTATAAACAAATTACAGGTCGTGCTCTCTCGAAGTAGCGGCTCGAAAAGTGCATTACGAGCGCCGCAACGCCCCGCACGGCGATCAATTTTACTGCCGAGCACGTTCCCGACGATATACTCGTTTCGAAACGCGAGATCGACTATGCGGAGAAGGGCTCGCTCGCTATGTGTGTGTTTGTGTGTGTGTGTGTGTGTGCGCGCAACGAGACGGATTTTAGGCGAACGAGAATCGCGCGGTAATCGCGTCGGGATTCGCTGTTTGTCGTGCATTAAACAGGAGAGACGCGTCGCAGCTGAGTCGCTTCGACGAACGACCGTTAACAATCCACTTTAAAATGGATGCGGTACGGTTGCAGATGAGGGCAAGGGCCTCTCAAGAGGGTGACAGGCGATGAGACAATTGTTTATGGCGACGGTGCGCTGCGTTACGAGCGTTCGAACTGCCAGTTCTTGCGAGCATGCACGGATCTCTCGCCCGATGTGCTTATCCCGCCGGGCGTAAACCTGATTGAAACGACTGTTTAGGTTTCTTTGGCGACACACGAAGTTTTGTGGGCGTGGTGTAAAATTCGTCAAATAATGTTAATGGCGTGGAGATGAGAGAGAGAGAGAGAGAGAGAGAGCGAAGTGCACATGTTGAGGTGACAACTTTAAACGACAAGGTGAATGGTCCAGTGAGGTCCACAAGAGGCCATAAAAATTGTCATTGTTTTTTTTGTCATCTTTTTTTATGAATGCCATCTTCATTTTTTAAAACGGGATTAACGCCTTTTAAACACATTCGATGTGTTTCGTTACGAATTCAGTGACTATGATTACCCAAGGTCATTCAAAGTCACAGAGAAAGTGTTTAAAAGGTGGTGGTCCCGTTTAAAAAATGTAGGTGACCTTGAGATTTCTAAAAAGGAATAACATGAAAACAAATATTTTGATCCATTGATCCGTTCAACTTTGTCCTTAAGATATTTGGCGTATCATTAAAAACGATAGAAATATTTAAAGTGAAAACGATAGGTGATTCACCCTGTATGTACAGGGTGCGGCCGAATAACATGTACAAGCGAGCAGGGGGTGATTATACATGTAAATGTAAATAGGAGAAAAGCAATAACATTTTTTCGTTTGCCATCCGGTTTTCAAAAAATCGAGCTTAGACACTTGTCGAGTTCGCATGTTCTAGTATATGCAGCAAGTAGAATAGGTCTGTCATGATCAGACACGTCTGATCGGAGCATCCACATAAAAAATAAGGTCACAGGAAGTTAGGACGTATTATGACATATGATTTTTTCCACTATCATTTTTTTCTATGTTTACTAAAAAAAATATATATAATAATAATACTTATTCGTTTGTAGTCTGGCGCACGGTAACAGCTACGGTTCACGTTGGAATAAACGGGAGCGCAAAAAGCTAAGCGCGCTTTGAACAGTCGAGCGAGACCGACATGTTACGAGTTCACCCGACTCACCAGCCGACTGGCCCGCCACAGAGAAAATCATTTGTCCTCTTTCAACAAAAATATTTCGTGTCCAGGTCGGTGCAACTATTTCTCATTTGTGTTTCAAGGGTCCAGTGGTATAAGCAGCAATTAGTCAGCCACGCGGATGCAAAACTTTGCACCGGCCGAAGTCTTTGTTTCAGGCCAGATTGAAATTGTCGGTGACACCGGCACATTGTGTCGTCGTTTAGACGTATTACTGGAAACGAATACGTTCTGGCTTTGAATAAGCAGACCTGCCACCATTGGCCGAGTCCTTTGTTCAATATCGACAGAAAAATATCCTCGGCTCGGACCACGGACGGCATAAACAGAAACTAATTGCTTGGCCGGTGTTGTCGTCGAGCGGAAAACTTGGCGACTAACGTCGTGAATACACCGCGAACAGAAGTTCCCGGTCCCGATTCACAGTCGATCACCGTTGTTCGTTCTTCACAAATACGCGTGTCACAGACACTGGAACGTGTAATGTAATACGGCCGGATAGAGCTTCCTATTTCCGTCTTGCAGCCAGACGTCAGCAGCTTCCATTTGAAAAATAGAAAGAACGCATCGTCCTACGATATAGAGGTTGTTTTGAAAAGAGGGGGACAATCGCCGGTGACGCGATACCGGGAGCCGTTTTGAATGGGGAAGAAAATTGATAGCGTCTGCCAGGGAGAAGAAAACGCCCCTACAACCCGTGTGAATCGTATACATTTTTTTTTTCAACGCGCCAAGTCTGCCAACATTGTCCTGTAGACAGCTGGAAGGCTTTCAGGGGTATAAAACGGTATAAGTCGGACAATATTCGTATAAAAAATTGGTAGCACTTACAAAATGGAAGAAACCGCTTTTGAGAATATGTATGCGTCACGAGCCACGGTTCGCGGAACATACAAAGTCTGAGAACTTCCGGTTAGCATGAAGAATTTTCAGTGGTAGAGAATAAAATATTTCAGACAGTCATTAGATCAATTCTAATTGCAGGTTACACACTCAGTCGTATATAAACTATATACGGTTTAAATCAATAAATTAATAATAATAGTAAAGAAATGAATAGTCTCTATCCAGTAGAATGGGACGTCAGTAGTCAGACATATTCGGACCGATTCGGATATCCACTTTATGTTTCTATTTTTAATTATCGAAACGTCGGTAACCCTGTCACCAATTAACATGCATACTTTCCTAAAAACAAAGGGCTTGTTCTGTGAAGTGTGGCTCATACAATGACGAGTATTTTGACTTGAAAAAATGTGACTGTACAGTTGAAGTAGTACTAAAAATGTGTGCAAAAAGTTGGAACCACAAGATTTTCTGATATTCCACTGGAAAAAAGACCTTCAAGAAAGATAATTTTCGAGAATAACACGGTGATATGTATGTGGTCCGCCGTGAAAATTACTGCGGCCCGGAAACAATTGCGCGGATTCGGTATTTTAATATCCTAGACGCGGGACGTAATTCCGGCCGCGTTGTTTCGGCCAACCCTGAATTACGAACGTAATGGAATTATTCGTTTCGCCGACAGCCCGGGCACGAACGCGCGCGTCAGGTATTAACTGTCTGGACCTTTTACACCTGTGTGGCGGCGGAACCTCGGGTGCCGGGATAAATTAATTGAAACGGCGCGGAATAAAATTGCGCCCTCAACAATTCCTGTCGCCGCGTGTTCCATGATTGCATCGTCGCGCCGCGAAACGATCGGTTTCTTGGAACCGAAGTATCGGATGAAGTATTATTTATAACCGTGGATATTATTCTTCCTTGTGCCGGTGAGCTTTACTCCTCTATTTCTCTTTCGCGTGTTCGTGGCCCGTTTCACCCCGCGGTCATATTTTTATCTTTCTGTTTCGCGTCTCTGGTTCCGCGCGGGTTGCGCGGTTGCATTGAAATTTCTATTTCTCGGCGCTTTTATCCGCTTACTTGTGTCTTGCGAAATAACTTAGTCGAACGCTCGTGTATCAAGAAAACGAGGAAATGGACCGGGGCAGGTGGGAGAGGGGGTGAGAGTTAGGGAAGAATCTAGAACCGAAATAAAGAGGTAGTTTTTAATGTTTCTCTTGTGGTCGAGGACACTGTGTAAAATATTTCGAGCATGAAACACGGAACAATATAGCAAATAACAATGGACCTAGAAACAGGGCGAGGCAGGAAACTTGCTACGTAAAGGGTTCCATGAATTGTTAACTTGCAGTTAAATGGCGGGTGGGTGACGGTGGGTTGGAGGGTTGAGGGGGGGGGGGGCATGGCAGAGCAGGGCGTGTCTCCTTCGGTGTGGGACGGGTTCTATCAATTCTTAACTTTTTCACGGTGCGGCTCTGTGTTATTTTTCATAACGCGGCACGGAACAGTCGGGACAGGAAAGAAGGGCCGAATACCGCGGTTAAATTATACGCATCACGGGGCACACGGTCGCAATCGCAAATGGGTTTAATGGCTTTAGCGTTTGCCTCGTATGCGACCGTGGTTTGTTCGCAACAGAACAATCTGAAAACAATTTGCGGGGCACATATGTACATCCCGGAGAACTATTTACTACATATGAATGCGGTAATAGGAGAGCAGACGAATCCGCGGTTGCCCCGGGGTTACGCGCATTGCTCAGACTGTCCACGAAGTCGATATTAATTATTCCGGCGGGCGGTAACAATTTATAGCAGTTATTATTGTTTACCGGCACTCGGCGGCCGTGCCGCGCCGCGTCGCGCCGGCACCGGTCAGAATTTTCCAGAAAATTTTCCGACGATCGAACATTATTGTTTGAATTGCGCCTCCGTTCCTTTTAGTAACCCCCGACCCGTCGCGCAATTATTGGTACTTCGAATTCTGTGAAATTTCACAGTCGCAGAACAGATTTCTATGGTTACAGTATCGAGTACAGGCGAGTATCGGGCCGGGGATACACTCTAAACGATTGAGGGCGATACGAACCTGGTTGTTCAACCTGTAGGTCAAAGCTTAATCCAGATCTGAGCACAGCAAGGTGTAAAAATATTTTATGTGTATTCTAATTTGATGCAGGATTGGTTTGCGTTCGTTCCCGAGTGGAAAGATAGTTCGAATTAATCATACGTTCCGTAAACAGCATCGTGATTCTCCGTGCGCCACAGGACACGTGGTATGGGACACATTTCTATCGTTATAGTTAGTGGATTTTATGCATTTATGACGAAAATGAATAAGTGTAATTTTTAAAAATGAATGTTTTTATGTTATTTTCAACCTACCAAACATATTAAAAAAGACAAGAAATTTCTATTTCACTACAACTTATTGTAATTTAGGTAAAAAATTTTTATTTTGCATACAGATCCGTTGTCTAGTTATAGTATTGAGTAAAGGCGAGAATCGGGACTGGAATACACTTTAAATGATCGAGGGCGATCCGAATTTAACACAGATCCGAATTGTGGATCTGGTTGTCAAGTCTGTAAGTCAAGGCTTAATCCAGAGCTGAGCACAGCAAGGTGCAAAAATGTGTAATTTTAAAAATATTTTATGTGTATTCTAATTTGATGCAGGATTGATTATTGTTCGTTCCCGCGAGCGGAAAGATAGTTTGAATTAATCACACGTTTCCCAAACAGCATCGTGATTCTCGATGCGACACCGGAGACGTGGTATGGGACCGTTTAGATATCGATTACGCCTGAACCCCATAGCTGAGCGATTTGTATATATAGGATTATCGATTAGTCTGTTTACTGTGCGTGACCCTCGACTGGATTATGCCTGCAATCGATTAACCGGAGAACTGATCGACCACATTCGGTTAACAGATACTGATACATCCTGCTGCAATTAACCGCTTAGCGGTGTACTCAAATTACCCAATACTCTTCGTCACGTTGTATTGGCTTTGAATCGTTGCCGCTGTGGCGTGGCCATTACGACTCGCCTTCGGAACACTAGATCCCGGTTTACAATCCTACCTATCTTGACGAGGAGATCACTGCCAGACCCCTAAGTCACGGTCAATCCGCTCTATCATCGTGCTCTTAAACGCCCTCACTGTGGAACCGAACAATATTAAGTGTACTGTTTCGGATTTTATTGAAATTTGATTATGTTGCAGTCTTTATCTTAATAATTGTTGTCGACATCTTAAAAATTGTTGATTTTACAGACATTTAAAAAAACGGGTCAGCCTTGTTTTATTAAATCATAAAACTAGAACTCTCAAAAACGATGAAAATGAGTTTTTGGGAGCTTATAGTTGTAACTTAATTCAGTCAATTTTCAATGGTGCACCTTTTTAAAAAAAATGATCTGTAAAGAGGACACTTGAGACTGTATCCTCATATTTTTCAATTTTTTTAAATGTGGCTTGCTATGAAAACACGGCATTTGTTTAAAACAATTGCAAAATAAATGGCGAAGAAAATTTTTAGTAGATACTCTTATGTTTTCACTATAATCATAAAAATCATACCATTTCTTTACACGTCTGTAAAATCAACAATTTTTAAGATTTCGAAATATCCTTTGAGATTTGTTCATAGGTCGCTACACACTCCAACATATTCAAATTTGAATAAAATCCGAAACAGTACTCCACCTTCAAAAAAAGATAACACCTTTATGAAATAATTGAATAATTTACTCGGAGGAAGTAATGGATTCTCCGAGTATTAGTGTACAACCACTCTGAACACTAGAGTGTGTACAATGAATCTAACTAGCTTTACTAAACTACGAGGTTCGAGACGTCACGTAACATATCTGCGAAGACAGTAGCGAACATGTTAGCAAAGAAAAAAGATGCAACAGAGCTCGCCAAATCGTGCTCAATTTTCGTTGGATCTTACCGCAACTTCTTGCGAAGTGTTCTACTTCGATTTATCGAGAGTGTCTGCTCGAGGAGCCTGTTTTCCAGCAGAGTTGCGGTTCAGTAGTGATATATCGAATCGGTCAGACCTCGAACCGGTGTAGCGGTATTCGCCACTTTGTCTAATTAGAAAACGCGACTCCGCGGGATCGGGCGGTATCGCGTAGGCGCAAGAAGCACGTTAAATCGGGTCAGAACCGGAGTACGAGCGTAGCAAAGATCTGTCAAAGCCGCGACGATAGATTCGAGCGACAGACGGAGGTAGACGGGTGTCTCGGCTCGCGGCGAGACGTCTTCGTTCCCGGGCAAATCAGGGGGAGGCTGGCCCAAAGGGTGGAGAGAGAGAGAGAGAGAGGCAGGGGTGTCGTCGTTTGCGGATAGACAAGACGCCGCGGAGCAGATTTGCGGCAAAGAAGAAGCGCAAACAGCGCGTGCGAACGGGGACAACCTTGCGGAAGAGCGACGCGTGCAATGACAGCGCATCGAGAGCGTCCCATTTGGCGAGCGTCGCGAGCTGCCTCGCGAGAAATATCCAGGTCTCGTTCCCTAAGGCTGGAACAGAGCGTCGGGCACGGCGACAGACATTGAAAGGGGGAAAGGGCTGTCTGATCCGGCGCGTTTGAAAGTGGTGCTGCCCGGCTCTCTCTCTCTCTTTTTTTCTCCTTTCCCTCTGTCAGACGCAAACTTAACGGTGGATTACTTTTACTCGACCGTGTGTTCGATTGTGCCGTAAACAATGTGACTCTCTTCCGCCCCAATTAACCGCCTCTGTTTCCAGCCGGATCCGACGATTGTTTATTTCGACGTGTATTCCTGTGCGCCGGTTTAATTTCAAGGAGAATAAATCGTTATCGGTCAGACCATTATATATATAAAATCGGCAAAGGAACCGAAACGGGGCCGACCTCTTTGCCGGATTAAACGAGTTGCCGAAGGGATTCGGTGCTTTTTAATCCGATTTAAAATTGTGCTCCAGTAGAATAGTTTGCTAATGATCGGACGGTATTCGCCAGACAATACATACAAACTGCTCATTACTGGTCCGCGTTATTTTTTATAATTAACAAATATTAGCATAAAAATGTACATGAGTGCGCAATGCAACTGCCCTTCAATTTTTTAAATGGAATGTTATATGTTTCTTGATATCACATGACAGAGAGCGATCACTTCGATATCGCACGATCGCTGCCTAGTAATAGGGCGAACACCCTGCACATCTCACCAGCATTTCAATTTCAAGCATCTACAAAATGTCTGTGTAATTTTTTGAAATAACCGAACGCATTCTCAACCGACACAGCAGCGATTTTAAGTGGAACGCGCCGTCACTGGGCAGACATTGTGTACTCCGGTAGAGCGGTTAAACGTCGGCTCGTGCAGCAAACAAGACACTCTCCTGCCCCTAATGGGCGTGTTCAAGACAGCCCTCCGTCTTGCATCGTTCTCTCCAGGGCTTCTTAACGAACTGTCTCCTCGATCCGGGGCAAGAACAGAGATTCCTCGTGGGAGGAAAGCGGCGGGGGAAGGGGTGTGTGCTCTCTCTCTCTCCCCCCTGGCGAGAGCGTAACCACCTCCGCCGAATTCTTCGAGCGCTTTCGGCAACTTGAAGAGGCTCTCGTTCGGAAAGAGGCGACACGGAATCGCTGGGCCTGTTTACCCGGCAGCCGGCAGCTCGAACTTTAAACTTCGTAGGTGAGGCCGACCGTAAATCAAGCGTTTGAAACCGGCCACCTGTGGCGTCGTGGCGCCGCCAGCGTCGTTCCGATCTGTGCGGGAGTCTTCCCACCAGCCTCGTCGCCTCGTCGAGGTTCTTCCTCTCCGTTTCCCTCCGGCCTTCCGGCACCTGGTTCTGTCTTACAAGCGACGGAGTCGATCGCTGGGGCGAAAAGGACCCCGGTTACAGATGGAAAAGGACCGCCGACGAGATTCCCTGGCTGGTTATTAGGTTCGGGATGGCTGATCCCGGTGAAAGCGAGACGTGGTCACGATGGTTACGAGGTACCTCGAGCTGACGTGGCCGGCGCTGCTTCTTCGGAACGAGCCCGGCCGCCATTAAGGGATTTCAGCGGCGTCCGTCGGTCCGAATGACGACCTCCAGCGATCCAGAAAATAAACCTCCCGCCTCCCGGCCCCTCGCGCGAGCTGCACTCGGGTTATGAACCGTCGCCGACGGCCACTCACATACTGCCAACGTGCCTCGTCGCCGATCGAAGTCGCTTCTTTCGATTCCTCGACCTCGTAAACGAGTCGTGCCGCTGCCTCCGGTGCCACCAGCCCGTACACGATGGTGTATACGACTCTCCTATGGTCGTCGACGGACGCGTTCCCAGCTGCTAAGGTCGATCGTATGACCTTGCCCATGACGCGCCATCGTACGAGACTGTGGACAAATACATGCATCGGTGAGGTTCTTGAAGTTTTCGTCTGCATTCTGAACGTACACAAGGTATCTGATCTGACTGGATTTTGTATCAAGATATTAGATGACGCGAGACCTTCGTTTAGCCTTGAACAAAAGGACTCGTCAGTGCGTTTATTCGTTATAACTAAACAGCAGGATTTTCTGCATTTATGACAAAATTGGTATAACGAAACATTTGAGATGCTCTTTGTGAAGAATTCTGCGATTATTTTTGGTTCAGCAGCCGGAAATCTTAAGACGCCCAGTAGTGTGACCTGCTTTTGATCGGACCTAAAATGAACTAAAAGAATACTATTGGGACGACTAAGTCTAAAAAATTATGCTGGACGATATAATTAAGAATCCACGTAGTACAATATCCTATTAAGTAGAACAATAAATATTAGTAAGATAACAAAATCCACAAAATTCGGCAGGCGGAAATGTTAAGGCTCCCAGTAGTGTGACCTGCTTTTGATCGGACCTAAAATGAACTAAAAGAATACTATTGGGACGACTAAGTCTAAAAAATTATGCAGGATTGAATAATTGAGATTCCACGTAGTAGTACAACATGTTATTAATCGGGGAGAAGCAAATCAATTTACAACTAAACAGCAGGATTTCGCGCATTTCCGACAAAAATGGTTATAACGAAATATTTGAGATGCTCGCGATGTCGGTGAAGAATTCTGTGATTATTTTGGGTTCACCGTCGACAAGGAATTACAAGGCAGCCGGCCGACAGGTTCTTGTAGATCGGATCCTCTCTACGAACCGGTTAATCTTCGCGAGCATCTTGCAGGGTCCCGGTAATTCGAGGTTTTCCCCGGGTCGTCCAAGAAAGGGCGCACCGAAGGGTGAAAGTGAGGGCAACGGGTTCGTTTAATAGAGCATAAAACGTAGAAGGTCGTTCTGGGATCGAGCCTGGCGGACCGTTCGAACAATTAAAGTAATCCCGCGGAAATAATCTTCGCGGGAGCACGCTGTCCGGGGGACGAGGCTTTAAGCTCCGATGCCGAGTCGGGCCGGGGCCGGGGCCGGGGCGTATCTCTTTAAGCCCGAGATAAGCGGGCCACAGTTTCGAAAGGAAGCAGGTCCGGTGGCATCGGTCGTTTATCATCGAGGCATAGCTATTTCGGGGGAGCAATCCGACTCGTTTTAGTGGGCTCTCAAAATCAGGACGCCGCACCGGGAGAAAATGGGGCAGAAAAGACGTCGTCGTCGTCGGCGGCGAACGACACAAGAATGCTTGAGAGGTAAAACTCGATGGGATCGAGCTGGCCGAGAGGATTGGATGTGCTCTCCGGCTGAAAACGCGGCCGTCGCCATCGCGCCGTGTCCGACTAAACGCTAAGTGATTGCCCGCGCTAACGAAAATTACAGAGGAGCAAGAGCGTCGCCGAGCGCGCTAACCGGAACGATAAGTCACCGTTAGCGTTATCTCCTTTCCATCCGCGTTATCTTTTCTCCTCGAGGCGAGACGTCTCGAGCTCGGCATTCCGTCTTCGAGCCTCCTGGAAACCGAACGCCGCAACGTGCCGCGCGCAAAACAAATTAATTTACGGGT
This sequence comes from Lasioglossum leucozonium, assembly GCA_028454225.1. NCBI lineage: Eukaryota > Metazoa > Arthropoda > Insecta > Hymenoptera > Halictidae > Lasioglossum > Lasioglossum leucozonium. Next base: position 7,677,551 of record CM052222.1, read on the forward strand.
CTCGTTCCTGTCCACGTGCGACGAATATCGTCCGGCAAACGGAAAGCAAGCGGGACGAAATTGGGCAAGGAACGCGAGACGCGGGAGCTAGAGTGCCCGGGAATTGTGTTTCCACCGCAACGGTAACTGTGGACCCGTTGTTCGCCAGCCCGGAGCTGTTCCACGGCTCCTTTTTTTTCCTTTTCGAAACTAATTGATACCCCCTTTGTAGAGCGGACGGAACGACGACGACGGTTACGGGCCGACCGAGCGGGAAAATGCTTCGCTCGCCGCGTAAAGAGCCTTAATTAGGGGCCATTTATCGCCGGCCCTTGAGGACATTTCTTCCGTATCCGCCGCAACATTCGTCTTGCCCTTGTTTCGCCTTCGACTTTCATTCTTACGGTTACCGTTACCAGCGACGCGCTGCTTCTCGCGGAAGATTTAGGGGGATTAGCCGCAGTACCGCGGAGAAGCTTAAAGTTTAAGGGAAACGGCGAAGATATCGTTAAAAGAGCGGACCGGCAAAGTTCGAGGCTATTTATGAGGCTCCCCGCCGCTAATTAGACCGCCGCGTCGCGCTGCGAAGTCCGCGGTTGCACAAAGAATGGGGAATCTGTGACCACGAATGACCGAAGATATTCAAACCACGGGGACGGCGAGGTGCGGCGGTACGTTCCTGGATGGTTTATGCATGGTGCCAGTGATTTCGATGCCTCTATGAAAAGTGCATCGCGCACTATGAATAATGTATCGGGATGGGGCGATGGTACCGGTTCGTTTCACTTTCTCGACGAATTTCCGTTCGTAATGTCCCGTAGGAGAATAGCTCGAAGTGCAAGAAATAGGCAATATCGTGATCTTTACGGCGTTCGTTCTATTCGTCGTGAAATCCTCATTCGCCAGAGTATCGAGGACGTTTCGTCGCAATTCGTGACGAGCTTATCGCCTCGAGTCGTCGTCGTGGTAACCCGTTAGAGCGGATATTATCGTAGATTCCTCGCTCATAACGTGATCCTATTATGTGTCGCGTACAGTGTGCTTTGAATAAATTTAGATCGATATCTTACGGAGCGCACTCGTTCGCCCGTGTGTCTTCGCGGCAAAGTTTTCTCGTTTCTCTCTCTTTTTTCTTTTTTTTTGTGCGGCGACATTATCGGTGTAATGAAATTCAGAAAGGGGAAGTAGATTTTTAGGAGGGGTAGAACAGGGGAAAAGTAGGGGCGGGTGTCGGAGCTTATGTCGGAGCGAAAAGATTATGCAAAGCATTAGACTGCCGGATGAATCTCGTTAAAAGCGGAGCGTCACACAGCGACGAAGGACTTGTGTTTTCAGACGGCGGAGGTTATAGGGAAGGGTAGGTAGTTAAGGAGCCAACCTTCAAGGTGGCGGCGGACACTAATATAATTGTCCCTCCGATCACGTGATCTCGTACCGGCTAATGACGTCATTACCTCACGCTAATAGGCGTCCCCTAACAGGCTGTCGAGACTGAAACTTGAGTTTCGCTGCCTATCATCCTTTTGCAGCTGTCTTCCTCCATAGGCTCCCCTCGGTTCCCTCGCAATAATTATTATTGAGACCGTTTAAAACAAAATCTCCGTGACCAGCTAAAGGAAAATATTAGTGGGACAATAAAATCCAAAAAAATCAGCAGGATGGAAATTCTAAGGCTCTCAGTAGTACGACCTGTTTTTGATCAGACCGGAAATGAAGTAAAAGAATACTGTTGTGATGACTAAGTCTACATACTTATTAAGTATAAATAATAAATTGATATTCCGTGTGTTACAATATCCTATTAACCGGAAGCACATTAAGTACAGCAACAAATAATAGTAAGATGACAAAGTCCACAAAATTTAGCAGGCGGACATGTTAAGGCTCTCAGTAGTACGACCTGCTTTTGATCAGACCTAAAATGAAGTAAAATATTTTAAGATATAATTGAAATGTAACTGAAATTCCCCGTGGTAGAACATGCCATTAATCGGAAAGAAGCAAAATTGAGTTGAAGAGACCATATTATTAGGATGGGAGAATCCACAAAGTCATGCACGAGAAAGTAACAAGATTCGCGGTGGTGCAAAATCTATCGATTGGACACGTATAGTAGTCGCGACTAAGTCGCGCTTGAAACGGTCCGCAATTGCCGAGTAGAATAACCCGGCATTAGTCAGACATTCACGACGTAAAGCGCCGGTTGTCCCGGCGCTACGCGAACAAACGCGGAAGAAAGAGAAGAAAAAGAGGCCGGGCGGCGAAGGCTTAACGACGCGTAATCTAGCGTTCTCGCTGGCAGCTAAATTCCCTCGTCAAATTTCGCGGTGAAAAACCGTGCGTGAGCGCGTTCCCCGAATGTTTTTAATCACGGGTCTGGATACCGGTCCCGCGAACATTCCGCGCTCGCGCGCACGCAAAAGAGAGAAACATCGGGGAGAGTCCACAGCGGGGAATCCTGGGGCGAGTTTATACGACGTTTGTCAGGGATTCGCTTGGTCTCCACGTGGACACGTAACGACCGCTTTTGCCGTGAAGCTCGCAGGCGCGCCCACTTTGAATTTATTTTCGTGCCGCGCCACGCGCGCGCCGTCACAAAGAATCCGCACGCGCGCTCTTCTCGAAAACCGGGCCGGGCCGAGTCGAGCGGCGAAAAGATTTTTCATGCATTCCGGCCGCGGCACGCTATGGAATTTCTAACGAACCACTCGTCGCGAGCCCGGCTCAAAGGGTGATTACCACGGTGCCCGACAGCGATTACGTCGCGATCCGATTCCGAGCCGCTCGAACAGACTCCGGGCGGAAAGAGTATCCTCGAGCGTCGCGGGGCCCCGGCGACGCGTAAAGTCGGTCGGACGAGGAGCGGCAACTTGATTGTAATTACGATTTTCCTACCATCCTCCCAGAAGTGCACTCCGGGGTCGCGCGCGCGCGAGAGTAACGAACTGCGCCCGAGAGCCACGCCAAACATTCGCGTGCCTGTATGCAGCCGCCGCATTCCCCGGATCTTTGTGCAACAGGACTGTGTGTGCGGGCATCCAAAGGGAAGTTTCGCAATGCCGGGCGTTCTGCGCGCACGTACAGACCGTCCACGCTTACCTAGCGCGCCGCGTCGCGTCGCGTCGCGCCAGTTAACGCGCTGCGTTTTCGCTGGATGTGCAGGTGCCGAGGCCACCAGACACGATTAGGGCGCACCGACGATAACGACACTGTCGTATCACTTTCGAGAAGCTCTGTATTACTTCGACGACACGCTGTCGAGCAGAGTCCAACCGAGCCGAGCCGGGCCGGGTCGGGCCGCCACGCTAATTTCATAATTCACTTAGGACGTAGTTCGCGGTGGAATTGCGTCTCGTTCGAACTGCCTGCCTCGACGAAATTCGGTTTTTGCCGGACCCCCTGGCCCTCGAAATTGTTGCACGGTTACTTTCCTCGATCAACAATCCCTTGTCCGGCCACTGGCTGGACTGTTCTACTTGCGCTCGACGCCTCTTCCAGCCTGCTATTTCGTTTCCATATACGCTCGTAAGTGCTAGGACAGTGATCATATTTTTATTCAACTCTGTAAAAATGAAAGAATCGTTGAAGTATGCGAACAAATTTTTCCTTATTTAAGGGTTTAAAAAATATTTATAGTTTCTTTTTATCGAAGAATCCGCCACATTTCTTTATTACGGTTGTCACTATTTTTGGCGTCCGCGTGATAAATTTTTTCATACTTTTCATACTAAAGTTTCGTACTTGTCTATCCAGTTCATCCCACGATTTTTCTGTGGGGTTCAAATCTGGTGATTGGGGTGGCCATTATCTTTAATGAATTATTATATTGAAGTTGATACATTAAAATTATTAATTCTATCATTGTTATCATGTAATTATTACCGAACATATGCAGATATTTGTATTAAGTAGTTAATACAGTTAACCGTTCATAATCTATACGAAATACGTTTACTAAATACCAGTGGTATCCTGAAACTTACGAGTGTACGTTCGCATGTTTATGGGGAGATGCTTAAGCCGCCCATTTGCAAAATTGTTTGAGTTCCTCTCAAAAACGTCGATTTCATGATAACTCTGGTTCGTGTTTTTCACGCAAAAGTTCATTTTTTGAACACATTTGGTCATACAGAAATGTGTGTAATTCCATGTACATCCAGAAAACTCAGCATCAATTAATAAAACCTCTCAGCGTCACGACTAATTTCGGCTGACCGGAGATCGAGCCGGTCTCCGCTGTCAACCGGCGAATCGTTATAAATACGACATCGAGAGACATTGACGCACAGTTTCACCGACAAGGGCGCGGCGTCCGCGAGCTTCTATTTACGTTCCACGTATTATTATACAACGACCCAGTTATTTGCTGCAGGCGGTGGAACAGGAGTATACTAATTTATATCAGAGCGTCGTATATCCGTCCCGTTTCACTCTGGATTTCCTATAATTACCTTGAGATCGAGGGATGAGACGGACGGGGCGAGCCAATGAGAGCGCGATCTCGCGGCTCGATGGGAAAGCGGCACTCGAGGCTCTCGAGACGCGCGTTGCATCCGCCGAATATTCTCCGAACGCCTCGCGACCTACTACCATTCTCTCGCGCGACGCGCTCGAGCAAGAAGAACACCGGCTCAGGACGATACAGAGTACATCATTATTCGGCGAATGTGGGTTCACGGCCGATCGCTCGCCGAAAGCTGCCGATGCAAGCTTCGTTGAGCCGTTCAACAGACTCCGCGGCTTCATTGTTACCGTCTTTTCCTTTATTCTTCCTTTTTCGCCCCATACCTCCGCCTATCGTCCTCCAGGGCGCGTCTTAACAATCCTCTGGAACTCTCGGCACTCGCATGTATCCGCATGGTCAGACTGTCATTTCAAGACCAAAATTCCGCTCGAGTTTGTACCCTTGTGTACTCGCGTTCGTATGCGGGAAACCATTATTTCTACGTTGTTAGAGTGTACAGGGTGTAACGAATATGTCGCGGCTACCATAGGATGATTATACACTCTCGGTTCGGTTGAAATTGAACGTAGGTGCCGCAAAATTGACCTTGACCGTGAACTTTAAGGTCAAAAGGTCAACAATTTTCTGTCGAGTTGCGACCCATGGTTCTTTTTGCACTGTTGACCCTCGCGACGAGTGAAATAAGAGGCAGTTGAAATTGTTGACCTTTTAACCTTGAAATTGAAGGTCGAGGTAATTTTTGCGCCACCTTCTTTAGTTCAATTTCAACCGAATCGAAGGTGCAGAGCTATCCTATGGCAGCCGCGAGATATAGTTTTCTCACACTCTGTACAGAGTCTGATTCTATGCTAACCTTTACTACTTGCGTAAAGTTACGTGGAACTGTTGTTTTATTCGACGTGAATTATTTTTAAAAAATTCGAGAATTTTTGTACCCGAAGTGAGATCGAGTAGAACGTGATCGTATGTGACCAGATAATGTGTGGACCATGTCGATCTTTATCAAATAATACAACGGATCTCATGATTATTACGTTGGATGGAATTTCCGTCTGACATTCTACTAGCAAATGGGCATTCGGAACTGTATTGTTCTACAGGCATTATATGGCTGTGCCCGTTGAAGAGAGACGGTGGCTTCATTGTGACCGACTTTCCCGTTCTTTTTCATTTTTTTACCTGGCTCTCGTTCTTTTATCCTTTAGTCGCGTCTTAACAATCCTCCGTAACTTTCAACCCTCGTGTCCGGATGGTCCGGCGGTCATTACACGGCTCGGCCTGTCCGTAACGAGACCGTAAAAGACTACGTGTAGCTCGCCAAGCCACACGCGTTCGAAGAAATAGACTTTCGGCCTTCATTCCCACGGAAACGCGTGTCCCCCGTCTGCGGTTGGATCATCGTCCGGTTGATTAAGCTCCTTTACCCGGCCTCGCGACTCGTGAAAATTTGTCTGCGGCTTTTTAATGCTGCTTTTGGGTCGCAGTATATCTCCTCGTGATCCTCAAATGCGCTGTGTGGCAGGAGAAGTGAAAATTATCATTGGACTGTGGATCTTTATGGAAAATAAAAATTGTCTGCGTCGATTGCAACGAATAGAAACTAAATATTGGGTTGGACAAGAAAGTAATTTCGCTTTTCACTAATAAGATAGTGATATGTTTTTTTTTTCAATATCTTGTTAGGGTTATAATTTTTTTTCTTTCTCACATTTGATAACTAACATTTAATAATAAGATTGCAAAATATTTTATCGATTAAAGCTCATATAAAAAATTTGGCATTATTTCACCTTAAAATACCGAAATTACTTTCTTGCCAGGCCAATAGAATGTCATTTCGTCCCTTAATAATTTTAATAAACATCTTCGATTTTCGAAATTTTCATACAATTTTTAATTTCATCCACTCAATTTTACTATAAATGCATAAACATCCGCAGTCTAATTATCATTGATGTCACATGATTACTATCACAGACGATCAATCCTTGAGCCCTTCAATTCAGTCGTATTACTTTACAATTATTTTCGTGCGAGGAAATCTAATCGAATGCGCAAAAATGCAGGAGATCGCTATTGAATCGAAACGATTGCCGAGTAGACTGCTCGTGACGTTGATTTCGGGATATCGTCGTAAATGTCGCAAGCGCGGGGATTTCGAGAAATCGCGTCGATTTAACGCTACTACGCGATTACAGTGAAAGAACGATTATTCCGACGATTATTTCAGCACCTGATTAAACGTCCCGCGATTCCGAGGCAATCTCTCGCTCTATCGAGCTCCCCGATTCGTTTTCTCGGTTTTGACGGTCGCGATCATGCTCTCCGGGCCGATAAGGAACATAAATAGACGCTCGAGGGAATCGAGCGCGCGAGACACCGGCAAAAGGAGCAAAAAAAAAAGAAAAAATCGAGCGGAAGAGTGGAAGAAGCAGAAAATATATTCCCAGGCTTCCCTTGGTCCTTTTTCTTGGCTCGATTCCTTGTCGATTGGTCCTCTCAATCGTGGGAACTCAGTTATCTGCTCTGATTCCCTTAAATCGATCCGGTAGGAAGTCGATACTTGCGGGGAGTCGGCGTATCCTGCATAACGGGCCAAGAAAATACCGGTGTGGAGGCGGTCGACGGTCGACGGTCGTCGCTGAAACTTCTGTTCCGGCCGGGGGTTTCGGTACCCGGCGAGCGACGTTTTTATTCGCGTGTAAAAACCAGCACGGAACTCCACGGGGCGAAATAATTAAACATCGCGAAGAACCATCCTTCGAGTTCCTTACTTTATCGTCAAACTTTCCGACTGTCTCGTTCCGTGACGCTCGAAGAAGCGTCTCCCTGCCCGGGGTCCGCTCGTTTTCTTCTCGCCGGAGGATCACCGAGGCAGCCGACGACTCGACGATGCCGTCGAGGAAGAACCGAAGAAAAATGATTGCCATCCGTCCGACCCTCCTCCTCACCCTCCTCTTCGCCACCCTGCCCTTGTCCTACGATGCCTTTCCCTCACCCGAATGTTCCGGCTGATACGTGTTGATTAGTTTCGCTTAACTACGTAGCCGTTACCGGCCGAGGGCCTTCGATCTCGCCGATCGATCCGCGCTCGCGTTGACTTTTACACCTGAACAGCATCCTTTAATTGAGTTCGGCCGCGTCGCTGTTAATTGAACACGCTCGAGTCGTTACTTCGCGCCTCCCACCCCCCTGCCCCCGTCCTCCTCGCGCCTTCACGCTACGCCGGATCCGAGCGAAGAAACTCGAGATACACCGTCCGCGAAATCCCTCACTGCTCTAGCAAATCCATTGACTCCGTGAGAAAAACCGATGCTCCCCTTAAAACAAGGAAATGATCGGATTCCTCGGCTTGACTGTAATTTGCACGAACCCCCGCCGTAGCACGCGTATTTTCCTTGTGCCAGCTCGATACTGCCGATACTCGGTTCGTCTGATAACATACAGACGGTTTCTTCCTGGCTGCACAGAGTTCATCGGCACCGTTGTGTACACATATTTCAGCGCGGGAAACGATCGCATCGCATTTGTACCTCGATGCAGCTTTTGTGTGATTTACTTGCGCTTTATTACGCTTCTGTTCGTATACGTCGCATCATACAGAAGTCATACTTTTGAAAATTTGTAAACTAATTCAAAGACAGCGGATCTTTATGCTAAATAAGAAGTTTCTACCTGAATGACAGCAAACTCGAGTGAAATAGAAATTTATTTTCTTTCTTAGTGTGTTTAATAGGTTGAAAATAATATAAAAATATTTTTTAGTTCTTCTAAAGTCTTTCCTATTTTAAATGACACCTACTCGAGCATAAAATCCGCTGTCTATTAATTAATTGTGTATGAAGGAGGATCGAGTAGAAGGAAATGGTAAGATAACATTCGAATTGTTTCGGCTTCTGGACTGAAATATGTGAGAGCGTATAAATACATACGAATTTGATCATACAGTCATCACACTTCTGAAAATTTATAAATTAACTAATTGTGTACTAGAAAGTAGAGTCAAGTAGAAGAAAATGGTAAGGCAACATTTGGATTGTTTCAGCTTCCCGAACTATATGAGAGCATGTAGATACATACGAACTCGATCAGTAGTTCGTTCCCGGCGTTTCGTTATCGCGTTTCGATAATTTCGTTGAATCTTCGATCGCGCATTCTTCGCCGGTAAAATAGGATGGCCAGGCGTCGTTGAATAGGGTCGCTAAACGGTAAGTTGCGAAAGGTAATAAACGATCGGAACGCTGCCCCAAAAACGGAACGAGTCCTCCGTCGATTACCCGGTATCTGATTCACGTGAAGTCGCCGGTTGATCGCTGGCTTCTTATCGGCGCCCGTGGAGAATGATAAAAATATCTACGTGCCCTGAAAACTTTCACCCTAACCCCTGTCGAGGGTACCCTGCGGAGGGTCAGGGAGAGGACGGTACACCTTATACACCTTAATAGCATCTGCGAGCGTAAGGTAATGTCATTAGCGCACGGTCCTTTGAAGTCGAAATTCAATTATTTTATAGCGAGCCCGTGCTCGCCCCGCGCTATCGCCACTTAAGGCGAGCATACAAAGAGGGCGGGGGAGCTAAATGTCCAAGTTCTTCTAGCGAGAGAGAGGGAGAGAGAAAGAGAGAGAGCGGAGAGAGGGGCGGCCGTATAACTCCTTATTAGCGTTTCGAACTCGCGGCTAATTCCACCCCGTAATTTACGCCCCCGTAAACGGAACCGCCCCTATTGTGCTGTCTGTTTAACGTTCCCTCTGGAGACAACGCTCGAATTTCACGTGTGCCGACACGAGCCACGTCAACCGTCGTCGCCAGTAGCCATTTTCGATATCGAAACGTTTCGGTAAGATCCCCGGGTCAAGTTACTTTCCCCCGGTGAATCGAGGACTCGGTATTTTAACCGGAATTTCTATTATCAATAGCTCTCGGGCACACGCGGGCTCCAAGTATTTAAATAAGCAGCCGAGTTGGCCGATTGATTGCGTCCATATTGAAATTCCGATCCCGGCATCGACGAACATGCCCCTCCTACTTTTGTCCCGAACAATGAAGTAACGATTTTACAATTATTTTTATTCTACCCGGTTCGCTCGAATACAGCGGTGTCATTTCTCCCTGTTTACACCGACCGTGTCACAGAACTGTGTCAGGCGACAGAGCAATTTCGAACTGTTTTGATGCATTGTTTTGCGGTTGGCGCAAGACGCAAGACACATCGGGAGAACTAAAAATAAAATAGTACCTCGGAAATTGTTAATTCTACTCGAAACGGCTCCGCTCCTACCCGTTCTTCTCTGTTTACTCTGATCCCTTTTGACACACACCTACTCCGGAACTGTGCGAAACAGCGAGCTAACTTAAAACTGTTTTGATACACTGTGGCTCGTATAGTTCCCGTAAGCGACAGGATACAGGGCAGAAACAACTTCCTCTTCGCCGTTCTTCGGAACAGAGAAAAATACGAAATTGTTCGTTTCATTCGAACCGGTTGATTTCCGGTGAACAATTTTTCTCTGTTCACGTCGATGCACCAAGAGACTTCGCGACTGTGTCAGGTGGTGAACCGACCTCGGACTGCCTCCGCTAGCAGTTCACCTAAGCGGAGCGGCGCGGCGCGGCGGGGCGCACCGACAGATTGATAAATCACGGAGTGGTTGGCATGCTGAGTAGGGTGCCGGCGAGAAATCCACGCGGAATTGGCCGCGGTGGAATGGTCCGATAACTGCCGCCTCAATGGAAATCTAACGAGCAATACTTCGGCAACATAACCCCCGACAAAACTTTCGTGGTTTAGTCGTGCTGCGGGGTACAGGGGGGAGGGGAGGGTAGAAGGTGGATTTGGTGATTTTGTAGGTAACCCGGCGCGCAGGCATCACCCTGGTCGCCTGGCTTGTTCCTCCGTACCCCGACCCCGCAACCTCTTTCCTCGGTTTCTGCCTTGGAAACTCGCTTCATCCGAGGAACTTGCGCCGCCTCATTCTTCCCTTGAGCAACCCCCTGCGACCTATCCAACCCCGTGTCCCACTTCTCCTTCCCTGGGGGGGGGGGGGTAGGCAGGAGGACTGGGAGAACGACGGAAACACGAAACTTTGCCCGCGACTTCGACTTCGTGAGATCGTCCGCGAGCGTTGTTGAAACTTTGCTAGCATCGCAGCTCGGGTTCCCGCAATCATTGCTCACCGATCCTGACCGTTCGCCGAGCATCGCCGAGGACTGCGAGGCGCGGCGCGGATTATCCCTGCTCGGCGAGCGTCGCTGGTTATTGGGAAATTGCGTGAGAGCGACGAAAACGCGCTGTAAACCGCCGCGCAGCGCCGTTACGAACGAGATGCTCGCGTTCCTTTGACGACGAACGTTGCTAGCTCGACGCGGATACCCCGGTTTTAAGGGTTTTCCATTCGGCAGTCGTAGTGGAAGCACGCTGGCGTATTTAATTCTTGAAAAGAGCGCACCGATAGACGCGCACCGGCTCGTGTTTTTTAAGCGGAGAGCTCTGCGAGTGGAACGACCCGTGCATGGTCAGACCCTGAGCGTTTCGATTCATGGCACGAGCACTCGATAGATTGACATCGTTGTGCTGAGAATTTTTGGCGAAATGCGGTTTCAATGATCCCGGGTAGCTTTGGTAGTCTCGTGACGGTACTATGGTCTTTGATACTGGTTGTAGTCTAGCTTTAGTCGGGGAACTCTGTGGAATGCTTCTGTCAGAGTCCTGGTAGTGTAAGTCGTCCATAAAGGGACATAATTGACAGAAGGTGGTTCTGCTGTTATTCATTCGGTCAATTTTTTGTACTATAGCTACTAAGATTCCAGTAGTATAGGTAAACGTATTAATCAGACGCGAGGGAAATTAGCGATTTTTAAGAAAACCTTCCTTTAGCGATTTTTAAGAAACCCATATATTATAAATTCATAATAATATATATTAATATATTAATAATTTTAGCTCGAATTGTGTACGCAGAAATTTTTGTTCCTTGGATTCTCATATTTATAAATATACAGTGGATCCCTATGCATAATAGGTTGAAAATAGTGTAACAGTATCTCCAAATTCTTCATATGCTTTTACTATTTGAAATTACGCCCACTCATTTTTGTCATAAAATGCGCTGTCTATAAAATAATATCTCCTAGAACTTCCTAGCCACTCCGACATGACCGAGCTTCTGACAGTATTAAGCGCGATTTTAAGCGCAATTAAAGCAACTATTTACAAACGCCATAACCGCGGCAAGTTTCTCGCCACTCTTCAATGACCAAGTATCTCTCGACTTCAATTGCATCGCTCCTTCAGGCGTCACTTGACATTTCGCGTGGCCCCGCCGCGCCTCGTCGCACTCCGACCTAGTAGTTCTGAAGTGCGCATAGTTCGCGGCGCAGTTCAAACAGGAGTCGGAGTTAAATTTGATCGTACGATTAATAACAAGAGAAACGACCTAACGTTGAATCATCTCCGCGCCGCGTCGTTTCGCTGAAATGGCATTTTCTCCGTGCGCGCGAAGAATATCCGAATGGCCGGGGAGAGCAGTGGGACGCGGTCCGCTAATTACGGTGACCGGGAAGAGCTCGAAGGTGCATCAGGGCGGAAACGCAATCTGGGACGAGATGATGGCCAGCTTCTTTTTCCGCGAGCGTCCCGACGACCGTCGCGTCGCGTCGCTTTCATACTAACGTCCTTGGACGTGCATTCACCGGGGCCGACGCGACGCGGTCCGGTCTCGACGCAAATTGGAGCAGAAAGGGTAATCATTCAATGGGATCAAGCGTGAAAGATGGATCCCGGGACGATATAGGATTATTAGACCGCCGCAGAAAATATTCCGCATGGTAATCCCCGGCCCGGGGAAGCCTGCAAAGATTTTCCGAAAGGGTTCCATTATTCTTCTTCTCCGTTTCCTCGGCGCGTTTCGAGAACGCGTTAACACCTGTTACCGAATGTTCCCGGCTTGTTTTATCGCGGGAATTCCACGGGCCGATCCGAAAACCGTGTCTCCCGGAAGCCCATAAATCGCGGACATTGTTCGCCAGAGCCTACGAGAAGCCGGAGATTCAATTACAATACCAATCTTTCAGGATTGCTTGCTACGAACCGTTCCCGCGGTGCTCGCCATTAAAATGATTTTTCTCGCGATGATAAAACCTATCTTCGTCGTATCCCGTAATAAATAACGTTCGAATCTCGTCGTTGAAACAATAATGACATCGTTACGAGTGAGCAATGTTCGAAATCTAATCTCGAAATTTCACGATGATGTATCGCGAGGCGAGAGCTCCTTTGAAGTTTCACAAAAATATTGAATACGACAGGGAATGTTAAACCGACGAATAAAACAAGACGAAGATAAACGCGGCAGTCGATTCTGTTGTCCGTGTGCGAAAGCGTAGCCGGTGATTTCACCGGAAGTAGCGACACGCGAGAATATAGAAAATTGTCTGACCGCCGTGCGTTTTCGTGATCGAGGGTCCTTACTCGGTCGCGTTCATCTGCTCGGAATTGCAAGGGATCCATTAATCCAACACCTAAGCCAGCCGCGTAACGTTAGAATATCAACAGCGATCGGTGTGTACGCTAATGCACACATGCTGTGACGACTCCCGCAGGCGCAGTCGCTAATTAAGCTGACTAAAGACGTTGTATCGTGCGTTGGCGCAGCGTTGCAATCAAGACTCCGCCGCGCCTGCTACGTACGTAGGTGCTCGGAGCTTCTGTGTACCTAGCGTGCACCTCTCGAGCCAATGCGACACCGGGTCTACGTTCTTATTTCGATGGTGTTTCTGGTCGTTGCTGCTGGGCGGCCGTGGCCGCGGCCGCGTGGATCTTGTTCCGGCGCACGGTTCGCTCGATAATCGATACCTCGGGAAATTCTTCGGTCGAGTGACAGGAATTCCCTTATGGGAAACTGGTGAATATGCAGGCATGTTGCATACGTGGTAACTATTCCGGGAACCGTATCTCCCCCGACTGTCTCGTATCCCGGACTGCTGGTGCGTCACCGTGGAATGCGATCGCAATCGGAACTGTCTTCCGGTTTACTTTGCTTCCCTCCGCGGCTCTCGACTCCGCTCCAATTCCGGGGGATCGTGTTGCTCGGAAGTTTCGCCCGCCCCTCGCCCGCGGACCCTTTCGCAGCATCGACCTCGTTACCTCGGCGAATCCTTGATTTTCGGGTTATTAATCGGATATCCCGTTTCGTTCTCTCCCGCTCGCTCTTTGTCGGATCGATCGACCGGGCGCAACGGTCGAAGCCGACGCTGTAAAGTGTCAATCACTGTCCCGACGTGAACAGAATCGGCCCGGCCCGGTATCGGGATCGAAACCGTTCGACAGATTTTCCTAGCGGCCCGGCATCGGCGTCGGCGGCGGCCAACGAGATTTCCAGGGGATCGTATAACGCCGGAATTTCGCCACGGGAGGCCGATCGAGGCGCTAGAATGCATTTCGTGCGGCAACAATTCCCGCGAGCGTTCCCACCAGCCCTTGCACTTGCCCCCCGGCTGCGATTGCTAATTAGAGTGGCGTGAAGGGTCCACCTCGTGTGCCGAATCGAGATTGCAATCAGGATCTACACGATCACGCCCACCGCCCTCCCTCCCCCAACGCCGTTTTCTTTCTACGACCGGACGCCCGGCGATATAGCGCGGAATACGTTAGGATCGCGACAAGTAGAGTAGAAACAGATTGCATTAAGTCAGACATATTCTGCATCTCATTAGCATCTCATCGCGGACAAGTATCTGGGCCAGAAGGGTGAAATGTGTTGCGACACGGGAATCGCACGGAAGAAGGTCGAATTATGTGGTTTAAGTGGAAGAGGGTCGTATTAGGTCGGACGTTTATTAATACCACCTTTAGATAAGCTTGTTTTCTTTCTGCTGGTAGGTAGACCAGTGTAGAAGATTCAGTAGAAACAGATTGTATCGCGTAGTTTCAGATATATCTCATTCGGATAGGAACATAGTCTTTGGCTGGAGAACTTTGGGGAAACAGAATAAATTTCACAGTAATTCTAAGTAGAATCCAGACTGCATACGATCAGACATGAGCGATTCACCAATGCGCTACATTACATAGAACCCTGTAGAATATATTAAACTCAAAGTACGAGAAGCGGAAACAGATTGCTCCAGGTCAGACATGCTGAGCGTCATGCCAACATTCAGTTTCAGATGTCTCATTGAGGGTGGTACCCGTAGAATTCAGCTTGAGAACAGTAAAAGTGTATAATTATCATCTACGTGGCAGTAGAATTGCAGAGCTGTTCCTTCCCTTCTAAGCTGTATCATCTTCGCCGTTCAAGTGGCGTGCCATTCTCGCGAAGAATTCAGGCCACGTCGCGAAAAGTAGCAACAGATTGCATTGAGCCAGACATATTTTGCGTTTCATGAATATCTCATTTCACGGGTCGCGGCCAGGCAGAAAGCGTAGAATTCACCGTGCCACGGGGAAGAACGGGATAATAATGAGCTGTAAGCAGAAGTGGATCGTATGTCGTCTTTGCTTTTCACGTGTTTCTGGAGAAACGGTGACCGGTGGAAATTCTATCGGACGTTTCCCGCGGAATTCCTCCTATCGGATGAGCACGATGATCTTAATTAGGAGTTTGAGGAAACTAACTGCAGCTGCACCGGGGCACGGCCCGGCAGCGCCGGCGAGACCGATTGTTACTGGGTACATAGAGGCGCCTGCATCGGTCGTTCGCCGGCTCCATCCGGCCGTTGTTGTACAATCAAGGGAAGTTTCGCTGACGCATCGCTGGAAAACTTGCGAAACAGGTCCGAATCGGGACTTCCGTTCGGGATTCTTGCGTGCCACGAAGGCAAACGGGAAGAACCAACAGAGAGCCGGCGAATAGCGACGATGATCCTCGACGTTTCACGGGGGTTTCGCGACTTGCGGGGGCGTCGACGGCCGGGGGTGGTACCGAAGGGGTTTGAAGACGGTTTATCGTGCCGATGTAGACACGGGATTCCAAAATGTTCGGTCGCACAGTTTAGACATAAATTAGACGACGGGATGCGGAGGATTCCCTCGCGAGCTGCACTCACCGGAATAGCTGCGAGCCATCGTAACGACTGCCGGCTGGATGCATGACGGCTGTAATTGTTCCAGCAACGTACGCCCGCGTACTTGCCGCACCTCCGTCGACAAATTAATGGCGGCGAAGAATACTGGCTGGTTTAGGAAATGGAATTGTTAAACTTCCCGTTGTTCCTTATCTCGGCGTACTTACGCCGGGAGTTACGATCGTAGCCGGGCATAACTTAATATGCACGAAGAACGGTTGAATAATTGTTCCCGGCCAGCGAACGGCGCGGCGCGGCGGCGAGACGCTTATGCCTCGATTGTAATGCCACCTGACGGCCGGAGGAGTAAGCAGCGACCTCGCGCCGCTTAGGCGAGTCGCGCGACACACGCTTAATTATTTACACAATCTTCACGCCGGCTGTTCGAAGTAAACGTCGGGGCCCAACCACTCTTGGGAAGGCAATTTAGATACCAGCGGCGTAAACAATGGATCTCCCCTCTTCCGCATTGTCCCTTGGCGCCCCTTCTCCCGCACCCGGATTCCAATAGCAAAATGGCGGCCAGCTGCAATAAGCAGTTACAATCTCGTCATTCCAAAGATAACGCCGTTCCATAACAGCGCTGTCGAAGCAGCATCCGTTCAATCGATCAAAATTTATCAGACAGCGCGAGAGGACATAGATCTCGCCCCGGAGAGGATCATCAGCCGAACCGGAGAGAGAGAGGGAGAGAGAGGGAGTCGAATTGGATGGTCGAGGCGAGCACGAGAAAACGAAAGAAAACAACGACCAACCGAATGAGACGATACAGCGTGGGTGGGCGATAGAGACTGGCATCTGGTTCGGCGGGCCCTCGGTTCCGCCTTTAGCGTGTTGTCGCGTCAGCGTTACACCCCCGGGCCGACTTCTCCGTCGCGTCGCGTCGTCCAGATATACTGCTAAATAATGTAGCAACCCTCTGGCTAACTAACAGCTTTTCAATTTAATAGAAACTCTTTAATACGAATGTGTTTCAGTTGGAAACGTCGCGGCCCCGCAAACTCAAACGAAACACCGCCGGATTAACAACGGGATCACTGTGCACGCTCGTAGTAGCCTCGACCTCGTTTTCGCGGCCGATTCATCGTTGAAACTACAGATCGACGGACGTCCGAGGTCGTTACCAATACATATGCTGATACCTCCATGAATTAATTAGCTACCTGCTGGAAATTTTCGACCGCATGCTGCTCGCAACTCTGTCCGACCATACGCGGACCGTTTCTACTTGCTCCTCCGCGTTATCAGCGATCTTGATGCTGTAATAATAACGGCGAAATATCGTGCGAGCTGACCTGTAACCTCCGAGAAATTACAACTGGTTGTAACTCCTTGGATAGCAATTGCTCCTCTGATCACAGGGAACTCGATTCACTTACCGCTGTGTTACAGAATTTCCAACGAAGCTTCGCGATCCGGTGGCTTTAAAGCTGCATACCGAGGTACAGGATGCTACGATGTTAATACATGTAGTTACTTTTTCAGCGAGATTCAGACGGGCGCAGCTTTGGAGTTAGGTCTGGATCTAGAGCGATGACAATTATCAGGAGTATGTGATCGAGCTTGGAATGTTCCACAATTTGTTCTGTCGTTAAACATCATTTTTTGAGAGAGTTTGAATTGCATCTGTTTTAAGAATTATTAGACGGCGGATGTTTATGCAATTTACAATTTTTTTAGGCTAATTTAGCAAAGTGGAATTAGATAAAATCTTACTTCTTACTTAAATAAATAAAAATCGTATCGAAATCCATCGAATTTTATATTCCAGCATTTTTCTGAAAATTTTTAGGTGCCATGAAGATCCACAGTCTAATTAATTAATTAATAACTGGTGGTTCAAGCGAAAAGGAGGCACCACTTTTTTTTCTACTATTTAAATTTTTATATCAAGCATACCTTTTCATCTCTCTCTCTCTCTCTCAACTGTAATCCCTTCGGGTCCTTATCCCTCTTTGTTTATACAACATATCTGTTAAAATACAGAATAAAGTTTTTTCACGTGAGGTTTAGTTTTCGCGAAAATCGACTTTGAAAATCGACTTCGAAAAATTCACGTGCTATTGATACAAATCGTCCGACACGTCTGATCATGACCGACCTATTCTACTTTTTGCATATACAGAAGCACGCGAACCTGTCGAATCTTTAAACTCGATTTTCTCGAAAACGAAGTCTCAAATGAAAAAATTTTATTCTATATTTTCGACTTATTTTTTCACATAGATTCAGTCTATCCGGTTGTACCACTAGTTACCTGTTTATTATTTGGAGGTAGACAGCTAATCTTTTAAGTGGTACCTTCAGTCATCATTTGCAACTTGATTACTCCAACTTGTGATGCTCAACGAGGTCGTTTCGTACTCCGCGCGGTGCATCGATGTCGTTCGATACCGGTCATTATCGAGGGTCGATTTCGATCGGAAATGCGCGGAGCCCTGATCATCGTCGGTGTCTAGGATGCCGTGTTGCGTGTTCACGGCGCGTTAAATATTTACGTCGATTAACAATCGGTAGTATATCGCAATGCGACGGTACATAACGACGCGGGTGTAGCCCGGCCTCTTCTATTTTGGCAACCGGCTAATCGTTATGACGACGTAACGGCGTAACGCGGGATCGCTCGCGAGCGTACACAGGAGCCCGAACGTTAATGGCTAATCAACGTTCTGGCCCGGGCTCGTTCGCCGCGGCATTCGATAAAACCAGCCCGGTTCGACGGCGAGGTGTCGTCGGGCTCTCGCGGTTTAACTGCTAATCACACGCGCATTAATTGCGCCGATAATTAGGGATTATATCGATCCTCTTCCATACCGTAGGTCCGACCGACGCCGACGACGACGACCGAGGGGAATCGGAACGACGACGACGACGACGACGACGCGACGAATCGTGGATTTTTGTTTGACTTCCCGCCGGAAACGATTCGGAAGATTTCAGGTTGAAGTTGGCGCAACCGATTGCTAGGTAAATACTCGGCGGGCGTTTACGCGATTCCAAGTTGCCGCAGAAAAGTTCCGAAAACTCGTCGTCAAACAGAAAATCTTATTTGCCTTTTAAAGAGCCCCGATAGGCTAGAAATACTGTAAAAATCCCATAGAATTTTACTCTTTCGCCGATGAAACCGTGCGACCCAGTTCGCTGTATAAATTATTTATACGGTACATCGATATGGATATTATAATCGAGGGGAATAATCCGCAGGTCAGCGATAATCTCGCGGAGTATAATCTCTGCAAAACGCAGTGATTAAATATTCGCAGGTGATACGGTTCCCAGGAAATCAGCCGGAATAAAGTTGTCGATTTTGACGCGACGCTGCGCTAATACCGTTGAAGCCGCGGAAACGTCGAGTGTCGCGAGCAGGCGAGAGCATCATTTTTCTTCTCGGTGAGGATTCGAGGAAGAGACAAGGCAGACGTGCCGAGCGGATACGTCATCCGCCGAGCCGTTGCGACGTAACGCGGCAGCGAGGATACGCTAACCGGATTGCGCGCGGCGTGCGCGGTGTCAAAGCGTTTTTCTGGAAAATTGCCGCGCGGAAATTCGTTTCGTTACAGTCGGCCGCGGCTTCGATAAGCGGCGAAAGGAAATCGCCCGCGGCGGCCTACAATTCGTTTCGTTCGTTGCGCACTCATGAATCGCGTCGGTGAGACCCCTTCCAACACGGGCATCGTTAACCATTTCAATGTTATCCTAACATTGTTTTTACAATGTCTGAGAACATAGAAAATATCAAAGAACTATGTAAGATCAAGGAATTCTTTCTCATACGCTTCCTAAAGTAAACGTTTCTTTAGTCCCGTCCCTTTAAAGCGAAAACCCATCCACCCGTTTTCTGTTCCCTGATCCTGTAAAATGTGTTCTAACGTGTATTTTACAAGATTGTTACATTATAGACGATGTAGGCTGTGTTGATTTTTAATGAGATGCGAAAATACCGTGAACAATTATTTCAGGATCTTTGACGGACTTTATAAAAAGCACGGACATCGTTAATTCTTATGGTATTATGGTAAAATCGTTTTTTCAGAGTCTGAAAATTTTAAAGATATTAAAGTAGCCCGAGGGAGTGAAGAATTTCTTCTCGTTCCTTTTTTTCTTTTCACGGTGAACTTCCACTCATTTTTTGTGTCTGAAGAATACGTTGTGAAACGTATTTCTTTAAAATATAAAATTTTAAATTAACACGTAAATGGTTGGATTATTATCCCGAGATCTTCCCTGTGAGCTTCAAGTAAGCCTAGATCTTATCGATCACTAAAATATTCTGCAACATCGGTTTCTAGGTGTGCTGGTGTATTAAAACCGTTGGAGATGTCTGTGGAATCAAGAAATTCCATAGCTTTCTTACGATGAAAACTCATCTTCGGTTTCTAGACATGGATTTCAGATTAGATTCATAAATAAAACATGACTTGTAGATTTAAAGTCTGGCGTGAAAATTGATCTAACAATATCTTCTTTATACTTCGAGAGGAGCACCTAGTGGAGCTTGTAAAATGTTCGATCGTGGCATAAATACAAGGACTGCTGATCACAGATTTTCTGCTGTTCAGCTAAATAAAAATGTGTCAAATCGGACAGGTGGGGAGCACCTACCGGATCAGTAAATTCGGTGAGATTCGGGTGAAATTGAACGGTATCCGGAGACGGAATTTCCTAAGCAGGACCTGGATTAGGGAAGGTCTCGACCCGTTAGCCGGGTCCCTTCAGGAGGTCGGCGTAATCTCGTGCCTTTTGGCAAGGAAGGCATCATGAGCCGGCTGGCAGCGTCGAGTTTCGTCGTTAACCAGGTAATATCGTTAACCTATCAGAGAGCAGTTGTGCCTGCGTCGCTCTAATGCGTAACTACGATATTCCCCAATGACCCTGGTCATTTACCACCAGACCACCCCTTCGCACCGTCACTTCGCAAGCCCTCAGTCTCCCCGAGGGATACGAGGACAGATAATCGCGCCATCATTCCTAATGCGCGTAACGCACGAGTGTAAGCAGATTTATTTATACCTGAAGTATCATTCCACTGTTTCACGGATTTTTGTGGAATTTAAATCAGTCACCGATTACAGCAATGTTAAATTGATTCGGTTATCAATGTGGAAAATCTGAAACGGTGATCATTGCAGACGTGTCGTGAAATCGAAATCAGTCCCCAATTACGGCAATGTTAAACAGGAATTGATCAGGTTTGGAATGTGGATAATGTGAAACGGCGATTCAGGAACGTTTTCAGCGATATGGGGAGCGGTTGGGACAAATAAAATGGCATTGCGAATCGCTGTGTACGACGCGGGTGGGAAAGTGCATCTATACCGAACGACAT
Source organism: Lasioglossum leucozonium (assembly GCA_028454225.1). NCBI lineage: Eukaryota > Metazoa > Arthropoda > Insecta > Hymenoptera > Halictidae > Lasioglossum > Lasioglossum leucozonium. Next base: position 7,698,383 of record CM052222.1, read on the forward strand.
CTTGCACAATATTGTCCTTTGAGCAGCCAACGCAGCTGGGTTAACAGAATTACTTCGACGATGAACTGTGTAAGGGGTTCGTTTGTCCTTTGTTTACCACTGCGAGTAATTTTACCATTACCGTTCCCTTCTTTGACACGCAGCCCTTCCGTTCCCTTTCCTCCTTTGACTGCGAGTCTCGCCAATTCCGCTCGCTCCGACATAGCTCACGACTTTGTTTTATCGCCGATTATTACGCGCTGCTCTCGCGTTCTCAAAGTACCTGCGGGACTCGCGCTAACACACGATTATTTCACCAGCATTTCACCACTCGAGTTCGACACGAAGTGGATAAGCTATAAAATTATTTCTCGGAAATCTGCGGTTAGGTCCGTCGATCGTCGAGCATCGAATTAAAGAATGAAACTAGCGCGATAATTCGTGTTTTAAATTTCCTGCGACACACCGGTGCTTTCGTTACCGCGACAAGTGGAAACGGTAGGCAATGGCCAGCCACGTCAGCCGAGTCTAATTCGATAGCGCGCTTCTCCTGACGAATATTCAAATATGATTTTCCTCGGAAACGGAGCGGCATGCAGGAAGGAAGAAGGAATTTCCTGGTAAAAAAGCCGGCGAGTGGAACACACGACAAAGTGGCACAAGCATCTCCGCAATTTTTTCGCCTAAATTAATTTGCATAGAATTCGTCTGATCGTTGCCGGAACGCCGACGTGAAGTTACTAGCGACGTCACGGTCTTCGCATGTTAGGACCGTCGCGTCGCGTCATCCTTTAGCCGGTTGTTGGTTCTCTTTGCGTTATTTTGAATGCATCGGCGAACGCGTTCGCGTATAATGCCCGCGAAATATCTTTCCGCCGGTTCTCGGTGGTCGTTATCCACTCGAATTTATGAGCGGCGGGTTTTTCGTCGCGACTCGCGGCGATCCTCAAGTTACGTGAAATTTCGTCGCATTGACACACGGAGCCGCGGCACGAGCGCCGTGTAATTAGTGTTCATTGAATCGAATGTGAAAAGACACCGGGCACGTCGAATGCGTACGACGACGGAGAAAAAGTTGGACGGAGAAAGCACTGGTGCAGTCGCAGTCGCAGTCGCAGTGGCAGTCGCGCATCGTCACGGTTCGAGCGGAGCACTTCTGTAAATAGAATTAACAGGCGTACAAGCGGGTTTAATTAAAATTTCTTTCGGTCAGCCGACTTCGCCGAGGGACGTGGCGAATTTTTCCGGACGTAATCGACGAGCGAAATTCACGGCGGACCGAAGATCCACAGTAATTATCCGTCGGACGCGGTTTCCGCACCCCCGACACCCCCCGCCCCCTCGCCCTTATCACACTTCGTTGCTAAGAGGCACAATCGTGGATCAGTTTTGCGGTTGCCCACAGCCATTTGTAACTATTATCGCACGTTAATGCATAAATGCCGGTACGTCGGGTATAATGCTCAAGGGGCCGAGCGTAATTATTCATTATTCTGCGCCGGGCGTTCGATCGAACATGTGAAATACGGACGATTATTCTGAGTTACTGCGTTCCGTTGTTCAAGATGCTCGCCAGACTCCATCGCGATGGTAACACGGCGAAATAACCAATGTTTGTCGTTGACGATTATTGTTTGTGTCCGCGGTCGATCCGAAATTATCGACTTTGCACGAATTTTTCACGGGTGTACCGGCTAAACCTTTTTCTACTCGACCACCTTCCCGACTCGGAAGGAACGAGGAACTAGCATGGTTTCAACGACTACTAGGTTCAAGCGTGGTACCTAATTGCAGTCTGACTGGAGGACCGAGAGTTGGCTATCTCTTCAAGGTTTCATCCCTTCTTCTTCAGGGTCTTATCCCTACTTCCGGAGATTTCCGGTTGACGGGACTAACACTGGGTGCCTGAAGCGGACCCAAGGCCGCACATACTTCTGGATGCGGATCTGGATGGATCTGGATACGCGTTGTAGATTCAAGCACCCAGTCGTGATTAAGCCAAAAGACGACGTGATCATGTTCCATGTATGATTACATTTGGTCACGTTTTACTTCGCTTGCGATCAGTTTTGACCTCCCTGCGCCGCTTCTTGTAATTTTTAACCATTTCAAATATAACTACCACTGATGATTCTTAAAGCTTTTGTACCACACACGACCACTCACAGGTACCAACCATGCTGCCCGCCTACTTAACGACCAGTTATGAACGATCCAGATAATTTTCGACGACTTTCGAGCACTGTTGATCGTTTGAAGCCGGCGAATAACACTGCTCTATACTTTGGATTGCTCTCGATCACTACCCGAGCCCCATAGAACCTGAAATATTTCGATTCTCGATAGCCGACTATTATTCACCCGTACGCATCTTAATTACAGGGCCATAACATCGACGATGGTCTATCTATATTCGCCGGAAACACCGCTAACTGCTTTGGCATTATTAGAAAGTTTCGTCAGGATTCAGCCTCCGTGGAGCCGCCGTGCCGCGCCGCGCCGCGCAGCGCCGGTTCGAATCGGGGGCAAAGTTAAGCTCGTTAAATAGTTCCCGGTACCGGGCAATCGATGATAGTTCCGCAGTGTAAAATTCTCGTCCGAGCTGGCCCGATCACTCATTCCCATCGTGTAATATAAACTATTTAATAAATCGTGCTTCGAAGACTGTTCGTCCTTCATCGACTACACAGACCCTGGGGTTTCCTACTTCGAGGAACTTCGGGAAGAGCTCCTTCCGAAGGCGTTCGCCTAGAATACCCTCTGACCAGGCGCCAAAATACTTCCACCGGTTGCCTTTGTCGTCACGTAACTTCGAACGCAACCCGATACCCTTTGTCCTCTTTAGCTAACAGCCATCGATGATCAGCTACCAGGCACCTAAACAGTTCTTGTTCCGAAGCGATCAAACTTGCGGTCCGCATTAAATCGCACGTGCTACCAGTCGCCTTGACCGAATCGATAAACCGCGATACACGGCTCGACCACACGGCTAATGATCCAAGGATCCAGCGCCAACTCGATTACCCAAACTCTCGTGAAAAATCCAATTCTCCTCGTTTAGTCTTTATGCCGTGTTACGAGCCGAGGGTTAGGCAGACTATGCGCGACCAAGGATTGTTTAGTTTTTCATGTGGATTTATACAGGGTGTAAAAATAAGTCGGAAACAAGCAGTAACATTTTTTCATTTGACTCCACGTTTTCGAGTTTGGAAATTCCGCAAATACATGTGCTATTAATAGGAATCTTTTGACGCGTCTGACCATGGCCGGCCTATTCTACTTTCTCCGTATTCTAGAGGACGCAAACCTGATGGACTTTTCAAGGAGCTAAATTCTTTTTCTTGGTCAAAAATATCGATACTTTAGGATTTTTATAAACAAAAAAGGAACATTAATTAATTTGCCTATGTGTTTGTTACGCTTTCATCATGTTACATAAATTTTTTCAGTTCAGTTCACTTAATAATACAATTTGAATTGCCCGTGAACTACACAATTGCTTCATTAAGTCATTTTCATTGTTGCATTAATTGCTCCAATTCATCTGTAGTTAAAAATTCTCATCAGAGTATATTTTATACACGTTTTATAAATATCGTTCGACCAACAATCAATAAAAAGAGGTTATTTTTCGGAACGCCCTTTATCCGAACAAGCCGTCATACGAGGCTGTTCGGATAATAGAGGCTCGCTACCCACTACCCCTTATTTGTTCCACACACTTTGTGCGCATTATAAATTGATTAACGTCCGAGCCATAGAAATACACACGCGCTGAAACTGCAAAGGCAAACGACCATGACGTTACCGCACATCATAGAAAATTTTGGGTATTCAGGATATTACGTCATTAAGGATCAAACGTCATTAAAGATTGACGCCCGTGCCTGTGCGACAAAGCTGGCATTACTGCGGCCGCGTAACGTCGATGAGGCAACGCGAACGGCCGCGGCCCGGTTTATTTTGTTTTTCACGAGCGTTGCGTCGCGTCGTTAAAACGGCGCACGCACAACCGACCTCGATTTTTCACTCTTCACTGCCCGAACCATCAAATCGAGCGACGTTGATCCACTGCCTTTCTCCACGGCGGAAAACGAGGCTCCGAAGGTTCCATTTCGCCCGATGCGGGTAATCATCTTTATTGCTTAGCCGCGGAACAGGGATATAAATGCGCGTTTATACGGGGCCGTATAAAATTTGTAAGTAAATTAGTTCGACGGCGTTGCCATGGGAACACGTGGTTCTGCCTCAATTGTTCTTGCTTCACGTCGAAACTATCGAAGCTATATCTTAACTGCGAACACGTATCGATGAAAAATTACCGTTTCGACAATTCGTGACTGTTACTCGGATCTTTCGGTAATCTGTTGTTTATCGTGGAATATTTAATTGGTGATCAAAGATTCAACGATGACAGGTCTAACCCTGTGCCTTCGTGCAATAATCCCTTAGGATGGACGGCTCTGTAGGAAGTTTTCCATTCGAAGGAGCTTTCGCCAGAAAAAGGAGCCTTCGGAAGAACCTTGCGGTGGTTGGAGTGCGTCCTGCACAGTCGCATCCCGCTATCCGTGCAATACGGTGTTTAATATTGGCCAGTTTAAAGCCAGCTTGCGGTGGAGGAACATTGGCACTGTCGGTCGTTCTCTTTAACGGTTATTGGCTCGCAGTAATTCTCTAATCTCTGCTGTCACCGGCCTCTGTGTTTCCGTTTCAATATGGCCGTCCTACGGATTACGATCGCAGGTACAGCGATTCGGTGTCGCAGCCAGCTGCCAGTGGAACTTCATTACTTCGAGGCTTATCGAATCATCTCGCCGGAAAATCAGCAGGGAGGGAATAACAGAGACCTCACCCCTTCCCAGCTTTCTCTCTCTCTCTCTCTCTCGATCTACCCCACCCTCTAAGAACCTCCGTGCTCCCTTTGATCGGATCCACTTGACGTTTCTACCCCGAGATTCGATAACTCCGGATCGAGTGCCTGATTTACGCGTTTGCCACGGTCTCTGCGGTCGACTCCAGAGCCCGGCTCGCTGACTTCGAGAGACACTGCGGCAACTTTTGCTGAATGACTCGCTTTTAATCTGCAATGAAAGTAGCCCTCATGAAAGTCAATCCGGTTACCGCTAAAACTTAAATCGTCCCAGACATTTTTTAAAAATCATTTCTCCAGATCTGTGACATCTCGCTGGCTGCTTCGCTGTACAGGGTGTCCCAGCAAAAGTAGTACAACCGAAGTGGGGGTGATTTTACACGAAGAAACAATTCGAAAATAGAGATATACATTTTTTCATTTGAGTTTAAAGATTCGTCAGGTTCGCGTGATTTAGTACATGCAGGAAGTAGAATATGTCGGCCATGATCAGACGCGTCAGACCCGATTTTCTTGAACATATATTTTATACTTTAGATTTATTTTTTTTTTACATAGAATCAGCCTCTCTCCGGCTGTACCATCAGTTACATGACATGGTGTGATGCTACATGAAAAAATAAATCGGAAAATAGGAGTAAGATTTTTTCGTTTGACGCCTCGTTTTCGGGAAAACCGGTTTTGATATTGCAGCGAATACGCGTGCTATTGATAGGGATCGTCGGACGCGTCTGACCATGACCGACCAATTCTACTTCGTGTTAATACTAGAGCACGCGAATCCGATGGATCATCAATGTCGATATTTTAGAAAACGAGGCGTCAAACGAAAAAATGTTACTCCTTTTTCTCGACTTAGTTTTACATGTAGAATCAATCCCTGCGCGGATGTACCACCGGCCACACCCTGTATATAGTGAATAGAATTGTTATCCTCTCCAAATCACTCGAAGAAAAATTATTATTAGCCTTCCAAGGTTTTCAGAATGTATAATTGTAGGTTTTTATCCGGAAGACTGTTGAAATTTTCGCCTAAACTTGCTCGACGGGCCAACATGCTTGAGTCTCCGGGTGGCAGGCAGAGCGCAGAAGGCGTAACAGTAACCCAGATCGATACCGACTTCCGTTACATTCACCCTGTTCCCGAATATTATACTTAATCCTCTCTAAATATCCTTTAAGCCAGTCTTAGACAAACAACCCTTTCGAGTGGAGCTACCAGTTAGGCGAGCGCCGATCATAGTTCGCGAGCATTGGTTTGCATCCGGCTTTAGACGTGCTTAGGCATGGTCGACTAATAAACTACAATATTCAATAGCTAGATTGTCGACGGGATTCGAAAATGATCTTGAACGACTTCGAAAATCGACTTTTGTACTCTCGGGCATTTTCACGGGGCTTCGAAAGAACTCCGTACTGTGAGTAGGGCTTCCGGTTACGACGAAATGTTTAATAAAGTTTAATGAGATTTTTACGGTCTTTGAAACGCGAGAGGGCTTTTAATACAGTGATGGAATTCTCTCTCCGGTTCCAATTCCTGTAAATAAGTCTGACAGGGTGGATTTATATATGTATATAGATATATATATACATATAAACAACCGGAGCGCGGGGATAATAAACGTTTTTATCTTCTCCGGGGGATGAAAAGCTTCTAAATACATCCTTGAATTCATTTCGTGCAGCGAAGCAGCAACGTCTGTAAGGAAATTTCGAGGCTTGTCCGACTTATTCGTCTCTTCTGCTACCGGGTTTCGCCGGCTTTAACGCTTACCCGTATAAGTGGAGTTGGCCCGTATAGATCAGACGCGAGATTCCGTCGGTTACAGTCTCTTAAAAATATCTCGAGTCGAAAGCCGACGTGAATGTCGGTTAGTTACTGTCGCGGATGAGTGACAAGGACTCGAAACGCCTTTCGAGATCGTCGTAAAATATTTTCTTTATCGCAAATGACGAGTAAAGGAAGACACTTAGGGCCTCGGCGCAAGTACAAACGACTGTCGCGACATGACGCCACGAGGCTTTTAACGCTGGCTTCGGTTTCATTCATACGACCGTGTAGCATCAGAGCACACACACACGCGCATACAGATAGACCGGTACAGAGAGAAAACTCGCACACAGGCTGCGCCGCACAGAAGAGGACGGTGTAGGAATGAACGTTGCGGAGGATATCTGTCACATTTACGCAATATATCAGCGCGCTTTTCGCGCTCCGCACGCTTCAATGGCGGCACATATTTTCTTTACAACCCTCCGACCCCTCGGAAAGCCACTTTCATACGGAACCGGCTTGTACGTCAAAGCTCTTGTCAAATAAACGTTGCGGAAGCCGAACGATATTAAGTTCACCGTGGAATCGATGTCAATACCGAGGGCCGATGCTTGTTCAAATCTTATTTTACCATTCGTAGCACTTGTCACGTCGCCGTGTTTCGCTCTTGACTGAATATTTTAAAGCCGACTCGCGACAAACCGTGTCGCGTTCGGACCGACTTTTCCCCGCGGCGCCCGGCCGCGCTGCGACGTTCACGGTTCATTCTTCTTCGGACTCGAACGCGGAAAGAAAACCACGCCCGCGGTCCCTTTAATTAACCTTTCATTTTATAATGAAGCGCCGCGCATCGGACAAACGAAAATTTAATATACGCCGCTGTGCACGCGCCGTTCAATTCAATTTTGCCGCGCGTCTGATCATTACCGACCGTTTCTACTTCGCGTGGCCGATGCATTGTACCTTCGCCACAAAGCTGATTCTCCGGAGAAACTTTGTGCGAGAAAAATTTCGCTCTTAATTTACAATTCACCGTCCCGTGGACGGTCACTGGTTCTTCGAGTTTAGTACTGGTGATGTTAACATTTTATTGTATATTACTTATGGTTTAGGGGTTTTTTAATCTACGTTTTTAAGGGGTTTTGAAAGTTTTATTTTATAACCCTCGTACGCTCCTCGGGAATAGTTGCGTAAAAAATCCTCGGATATGTCATCCGCATTTGCTTCGTTATTATTAGTTCCTGCAATTTGCAATTTTTGTAGATAAATTTTAAGATTCTCGAGTCAAATAAAATCTTACTGTCAGCGGTAATAGCCTATTTCGATCTGAAATAAATTAAAGTCGTACTAAATTCTGTCGTATTTTATATTCTAGCATTTTTTGAAAATTTTCGAAAGCCATAATTGCATAAGGATCCGCAGTCTAATTATTATCTACTACGATAGGCAGAGCTCATAAGACATGTAGGATTATGGGTATACAATAAACCACACTCTACTTAAAATATGAAATAGAATTTGTTCTCAGTAATGTATCTGAAGACACGTTGTGAGGCATGTTTTTACTGCTCGACAAATTCGATACGAGTGACGATCGCTCTAGAAAGCCGTCAGCGATCTAGGAAACAAGTGAGAGTTGAAGGTCCTATGACGCAGACAGCATAGATACAATATATCATTTGTACAGGCGCTCGAAAGTCAAGCGATAGAATGTGCCCACTAAGTAATATTAAATTACATTTGTCAACTTGTTTCTCAAATAAATTCCATCAAGAAGCTATTCTAACATCATCGTCCATTAGTTAACACGACTGAAATCGTTCCAGGTACGAAAAAATCAGTACCTTCGACAACAGTCGCAATTCTACCGAGCTGTGAAGTGTACAGATTGCCACCAAAAGTAGCGGAATTCTGGTGGCAGTCTCTCGGTGGGCCGGTAGCTCGTGGCCCAAAACGGTCGGCCGTTAGGGGGGATCGAATTTCCAGGGGGCGATCATCGTTAAAGCGGGGCGGCCGATCAGGATCGTCGCCGCAGAGCGGATTCGCAGGTGCTCGATCCCACGAGCGGCGTCCAATCAAGAAGTTGGGGAGTAAACGCGGCGAGGCTGATAACGGGGCATCCATTTTTACTTCCTCCCATCGGACGAGGAAAAGCAGAAGGATGACAAGAAAGAAAAAGTACGACGAAGAAGGAAGAGCGTGAGAGAGAGAGAGAGCACGAAAGAAAGGGATAGGGAGAGAGACGTAGTAGGAGAAAAAAAAAGGGAAGAAGTGGTGCACACCGGGTAAGAGGAGAGCTCGTTCGCGGCGCAAACTCGTTTGGAGTTCGCGGGCCGGTGAGCCGAGGATTACTTCGCCGGGAGCGTATATGGTATCAGGATCTTCGCGAATTTATCATGAGACTTCTTGGTCGGTGGGACGCGCCGATATCTGCGGACCCGGTGGCTGGCGGTGGTTGGATGGCGGATCGCGGCGAACGAATTTATCACCCGACGGGATCCGGACGAACGAGACCCGCCGTAATCCGCGTTAAAGAGAAAGAGGTATTCCCGCGCCGCGCCCCAGGTATTCCTCCAGGTTTCCTTCTCCGGATTCGGGATTCGCCTCCGGTTACCTCCAGATTCCAGGTTCCAGCGGCCAGTGTTTGGAGAACGATCGACGGTCTTGGAGGAGGATCGAGTCGTGTCGCGAAGGAGGGGCGGGGAGGGGGGCATGAAGGTTGTCTGAAGCACCGACAAAAGGATACGTCGATATTTACGGAGGACGACGTCGAAACACGAGGGGGGCGAGCGACGAGGCATCGGCGTGAATCAGACCCGAGCACGAAGAACCAGGACGAAAGGAGGGACGAGAGGAAAGGAGGGGACAGGCGAGAGAGAAAGAGAGAGAGAGAGAGGGGGGAACACGGAACCCGAAGACACAGGAGGTTGCCAGGCTCGAGCAATTTCTGCCTTCCATTCCGACGCTCAACCGTCGCCAATTCCGGAGCAAGACATTCAAATCTCGCTCGTAGACGAGGAAGCCACGTCCGTGTTTCACCATTTTGGTCGCATCCCAATGTATTGGAATTCACTTTGAAGGGAGACACTCCGGGGGGCTGCTCTGGCTGCGACCAGGTCCGACACTGAGAGTCCGTCAGGCGACGGGTGGAGAGAGGGGGGCGGGGCGGCGATCCGGTGAGTCGAAAATCCGAGGTGAGACGGAGAATCGTGGGAAGAGGGCTCTGACACGAACCAGCAGCGAACAGAGCCGAAATAGAGAGATAGATGCGTTGGAGGAGCGAGAGGGATTCGGCGAGGAGGGGGCCAAGGGAACGGCGGAGCACAGGCGCTTTACGATGATGGGGGTTTCGCTCGTAAAAGCCAATGTAGCGCCACCCCTTCGGCTCGCATTCGCTACCCTCCGCTGCCTATATATCGCTTCCTCCGGTCTTGCGACAGGTTGTCTGTCTTCCCTCAGTCGCGTACACCTCGATGTCGGCCCTCCCACGCTCCACAGGACCCCCTCCCCGAGAACCTTCATTATCCCGCCAGGTGGCCGGAACTTCCGATTTGCGTAATGATCGACGGGGTACCTGCAGACTTCGGTTGATCTTCCAAATTAATGATTATAACTTCGTCACCTTGATGCAGGTGTCCGCGGTCCAGGTGGTCCGGCAGGGATCTACGAAAGCTCCCTGGGGACACTGAAAAATTAATAATAAATTGCGCTTCAGGACGATGGATATTCGCAGCAAGTAGAAATGGTCGGCCAATAGTCGGACCCGACGAATTCATTGATTTATCTACTTTAGGATGTTTTTGATTGTAGAGATAATTCCTTTTTTTTTAGATAGGCTAAGGGATAGTATAATAGAATAAGGGAAATTGTTACGGATTAATATCGCTGATATTTTAGAAACTCACCAGGAATCGCATTATTTGGAACATAAAGAGCTAAATGGACTGTTAAGTTGACGGTAATCGTGCAGATTGAACGGTGGGACTGACAGTTATTGCAGTTGCGGAGGAGCTTTAGACTCGCAGTCTAGAGGAAATAAAGGGGGTCTCAAAATGGCCTGACATTTTAAATTGCGCGCCATTTTTTTTTTGTGGCGAACATAGGTAGTCGCGTAGGTACCAGGAAAATATTGACATGATTTCTACCCGTATTGTTCATTCGTAGGAGATAAATAGAAACAATTAAAATTTTTACTAGTTCTTTGGATCAATAAATTCCGACTAACTCACCAGAATGAATGAGAAGAAGTAGAAGCAGGCACGCCGTTAACACCGTTAAATATTGTGCTCGGTTTCGATCGGGAATCACTTGCGAGCAAACCGATGGTCGCGGTGAATGCCGGCGTAGATCGTTGGGTCAGGTTTTGTGGCGAGAAGCTATTTGTAATCTGGCGCCTTCGTCGGTTCTTATCGAACCGGGAGAGGTCGTTCCGTCCCGCGGGAGTTGCGGCTCGATTCTTTTATCTTCCTTGATTTTCCGCTTGGAGATGAAGCGATTTAATAGTGTGCAATGAGACGGACGAAGCTACCCGGAGCAGTTGTAAAGGCAGCCATTCGTTCCGCGGCTTCCGATTCGCCGGTTGTAACACGTAAATGGAGTTTCCTCCGGCTTGTCAGGCCCCTCGTTCGAGAAAGTAAACCGTCGTGCAAATATGTGGGAGGGAACAATACGTCTCGCTGGGTCCCGTTAATCGTGAACGAAACGCTTTCGGCAAAACGACTCGTTCAAGAAACTGGAGTGAAATAGATATTTATTTTCTTTCTGAATATGTCTAATAGATTGAAAGTAATACAACAGTATTTATAAATTCGTCTAACGTCTTTACCGTTTCAAATTACACCTATTCTTTTTTTTCATAAATGCATAAAATCCGCTGTCTACTAATCAATTACTGAACTTTTAGGTATTCGATGAGGTATTATATCGATTTCATGTCCATAAAATGAAGGAATAAAATATAGAACGGAATTATTCTTGAAGAAGTCTTTAATTGTAAGGTGAAATAGCTCCAAGCGCAAAGGGTTAATATGAAACGCGATACGAAACATAATCTTGTGTATTTCCGTGCTGAATAAACACTAAAATATCAGGTAAAAACTCACAGTACCACAGGTGGCATGGTCGGCGAGTCAGACTCGAAAGACGATCGCTTACCGGCTGTTCCCGCTGGAAGGTCCAGCAAATATCGTAGTCGAGCTTCAAAATAACTCCGCCGGTCCTCCACTCGAGCCGATCAGGAGTGGCAATCGGTCCGGGAGTGGCTGGCGCGTTTTTGAAAAGTTCGACGCTCGCCGCTCTCTTGATTACGCGCGATGCATCCCGGGGTGGGGAGGGGCGGGTGGTGCACCAGTGGGGGAGAGAGCGAGAGAGAGAGAGAGAGAGAGCGGTTGCAAAGTGCTCAAACAACAATCAAGCCACGAGGGCATGGCGTTCGGTACATATTGTGGAACATCGCCGGCCGGGACTCTGCCGCCACTCCACTCCAACCCCTTCACCGACAACCGCCCCCGTTTAACCCCTTTAACTCCGCCGGTGGGCCGAGCCTGACAGTTGAACCGTTGACCACTGTCGTTGTACGGGGGTTCACGGCTATATTGCTATTTGTACAGTGGCAACTATCAATTTACCGCCATCCATTATGCCGTCAGAGGGCGAGCAGGATTTAGGGGAGCGTACGCGTGGTCGAGCCTCGAACCGTTGGCTTCTTCGGATACGATACCCGGATTAGCTGAGTCGTCGACCTGGGAACCCGACCGTCGCGCAATTAGCCCAAATTGCGACCAAAACGCGAATTTTATCCGAACACCAAAATCAGTGCAGCATTCGATACAATCGATACGACGAAAGCGGCAGGAAGTAGAAATAATCGGACACGGTCAGACACACTGAATTTATCGATTATTCTGCTCAAAATTGTCTTTGCTGGTGTTCATGGCCAAATCGTCGACGTCAAGGGTAATCTCGGATACGAATGAATACGTTCGGATGCTCTAAATGATTAAAAACAATCCTGGATTATTGAAACTTTTGACTCTTCAGAGGCAGGCGAAGTCTCTCTCGCGATCTTTCTAACGGTTTACGGAGCCGCACCATAAATACAAATTTTCCGATATTTCACAGGGCCGGTTGACAAGCTACTAAACCGTAGCCTAGAGAACGACGTTTTCGGTTCGCTATAAGTTGGCTCTCTCGGGGTTGCCGGGATCATAAATTCCATCGACGAATAAGGAGCCGGGGATATCGCGTCTTACGTGGATGGGCCAGGTATCGTTGGTCCCTCCTTCCGCTCGCTGTTTATCCTCCTGCCCCCTTATGTACCCGGTGGTGAGTATCCATGTAAAGGGGGACACCGTATGTACACGATAGAGTGCCGGTTCCACGGACATATGTATGCACAATACGCGGGCATCTACATACATCGTCGTGTTACGACAATTAGGTAACGGAATGCAGATTGCGGTCCGGTTGCTATCCGTAGTTACCATACAAGGGAACGGCCGGCCAGGGTACCAAGGGGAGGTTAAAGGGGACGGTCACCGATGGTGACGTCGGTGGTAGCGGCTTTCAGCCATTCCGCCACCGTGACAATCCCTCGGGATGCAAACCAATTGAAACAGTCATTTCGTAAGGGGCTGCTAAACCGGCGTGGCACGGCGCGGAGCGGTATGGAGCGGCGAGGCGCCGCCACTCGAACCGGTCGGCCGGTCCCGGTGAACGCTGTTACCCCATTCCCGCCGGCGTATAATTTAACACTTCACCGGAGGAACGGGATTTCTGAGCCACTTCGACCGTTACACAGGTCGGAATTCGATTTTACAGCGACTTACGCGTGTCGAAGCCGGCCAGATACGCGTGGAATCGACGCCCGGGAATAAAGGGGAGATGCGGTTACTCTCTTACCCGCCGCCTTGTCCGACTCGGTCTTGCCGTGGGACACTCTGTTTCGCTGGAAAACCAGATACTCCTGTTTGACGAGAGCTATGTTGCCGGCGAACGCAGAAGCGATCTGCGCGACGGTGTTAGGATTCCATTTCCACCTAGGGACCACTGCACAATGTTGGAAACCACGGATAAAAGTTGGAAAAGTCGCTGCTTCGTGTCGGTTCAAAACTATGCTCGTACTATGTTAAAATGTCTAAATAATCATTTTTTGGAAAAAAATTTATTTTAATTGAGTAGGAAATTCATAACCAGAGCGAATTCTGTAAGCGAATATTGGGAAGTCCAAATAGTACACTAGGCCATAGCGTATCTTATTTACATTGTGTTATGAACAAAATTACGAAATAATCTTTTTAGAAAATGTTGGATAAGGGTTGTCCAAATGTAATTAATCTTTAGAAATTTATATGCAATATAATAATCGACCTGGAATGAAACAATTAAGTTCTGTCCGTTTCCCAAATGTTTAGAGGATAGAAATAATTTTTAATTAGATTTTTGTTGCGTCGTATGCGTAAGATAGTATCCTTTGATATTATACAAGTCTTATTTGCAAATAGTTGCAAACATCAGAGTTACTTAACAAAATGTGCAGCTATAACAGGTCAGAATTTGACTACGGTTGTTGAATAAATGAAATAATTTGTCTAACAAAAAACTATTTCCAACAAAATTCGATCACTTTTCGATTAGCTCTACGTACCGATGAAAAAAAGTTCGAAAAACTTTTTCCGATAACTTTCAAGGTCAGGAGGGCCTAACCCAGCAGGCCCCATCCCGGACCCTTCGAGGTCAAGCCAAAGCCTACGAGGTCCCAGAAATGTCTAACCAGCCCAGCCGATACCGAAAATTGTTCTTCCGGAATGTGTTCGAGAATCATTTCCATGGCTGCCGGGGCTGCTTCAGAAGAAGATCTGATCCCATTAAACGATCTTCGTCGGACGTATCGGCGCCTGCGTCTTCACGGGCGCGGCATAAGCTGCAGGAAATTGCGCCCTCAGGGCGTCGTCCCCGATCAGCCCCCGTAGACGATTGCGTCTTCCGGACCTTGTGGATCGTTGGAAACGTTGCTGTCGTTCATCTGTTAGCGGTACATGGTGGCCGACACTCTGTGACATTGTTATTAGTTCCTCCGTTGAACTTCGGAACGGAGAACACGTGGAAATTAGAGCTTGAACGCTTCATTTTGTGAGGAATATCCTACGGAGCAATCGATTTAAATTATGTACGATCCGTAACACGATACCGGGCGCAATATCGCGTCGGAAAGAGATCGGGTGTGGAGGGTGCGAGAATTTTCAGAAATCTTCTAAACGGGGTGAAGCAGTTTACGTCACTGGGGCGCAGACCCATTTCAGACTTTCCCGTTGGCCGGCATCAGATAAGCCAATCGGGAAACAAACTTTTCGGCAGTATCGTGCCCCCCCCATTCCACCTTTTTCTTCGGAAGGAGCCGGCTCTCGCATTATATCAGCGGCCTGATCTGGGAACGACTAAGTCGTATCCAGCGGCGCTCCTAATAACTTCCGGTTTCTTTAATTGAATTTGATCAAGTGCCGCAAGCCCCGTCTCATCCCTCGCGATCGTAACCCCGCCATTTGTGGCGACTCCTGTCGCCGCCTGCGACGATTTATCGGTAACACATCCTCTCTCGCTTCCGAATTATTCGGTTACGCCATTATCCTTCGCCTTCGAGCCCCTTGGATTCCTGAAGTCTCCCATACGAGCTTCTAATTATTATTAGGTTGTCGCACATGAAACGTTTTGATCGAGAAATGCTATTACTACGGGTTTATTATACACATAAAACTTTGAGGCGCAAAGCTAATCGTTCATATCGCACGCTCAACTTTAATTTAGATGAGTAATTTTAGTTTTAAATGAAGTTTGTGTCAACTCAATTAATGCGACTTTCGTATATTCCTTTTATGTTAGTGACAAAAGTAACTTATTGACGGTAGAATTATTTCTTATCAGAATGTGATGATTAATTAACGTACTATACGTAGATGGTAAAAAGATCTATAAAATCGAGGTAACGATCTCGTTAATGAAGAACGTGAATAAGTCAAAAAATTAATGTTTACCATACTACAAACAAGAAAAATTCATTGACAAAATACGGTGATTACAATGGTGCTCACTTTGATCAATACGTTCGTTTAGGGAAAAAGTTGCGTTCGTTTTACGTCATTGTTAAAAATTGGACATTTCATATTCAATAGCCTAATAGTTGTTATGGAATTTATTCGTACGACATTTAAAAATGTCGATGCATCGCGTACAACTTACTGAAATTATCCAAAAAGGAGAAAAATTACTATCTGGCTGCACTTATCAGGTAGCTGCACATGAAATCTAGAATGAAAATGTTATAATAAATTTTCTAATAAATTGCTCAACAGCGATTTTATCAGTAAACACAAACACACACGCACACGCAAGTTGCCGCGAGTATAATAATCCAATGACCTCACACGTAATCTTCTTCTAGATACAGCAAAAGGCCCGTTAATGTTGTTGCAGGAAGCGTCGGAAACGCGGCTAACACGCAGCGTTCGCGGTTCTCTCCGAAACAGCAATTGCAGTAAGAGTACGCGTTGCGTTCGCAACGACGACGGGGGAGCGGTTTTATTTTGCGTTTTATTATTTCATAAACACCGGTGCTCGTTCATGGTAACTTCTCTCTTCTTCGTCGGCAAACGGCTGTTGTTTTCCGTGCGCGCTAACGATCCGCCCCATCTCCCGCGGAAAATTACATTAAATTCGCGTCGTTCGCCGGGCCGTTATCAAAGTCGAATCTCTAAGCGGCCGCGCACCGCCGCGACGCGTCGGAGCGATAAAGTTCGAGACGTCGAAGAAACTCCCATGAATATAGGGTCAACGATTTATCGTCCAGGGTCTCTTGTTTCTCCCGCATTCCGACACCGGAAATGCCTTCTCGTCGCACGTTCGGACCGTCGAACAATATTGACCGCGAAATTTTCTCCCCTCGCCAGCGAATGTGACGCTCCTCGGTTACCAATGACGCGCGTGCAGATATTTCGCGAGGGAAACCGGAAGCGGGCATTTTTAAGAGCGGAGCGACGATGGATTCTGGGCAAGGATTAATTCGTCGAGTATCAATGCGGCGAGCAACCGGACGAAGTTCTTTTACGATTCACGGATCACGGTGGCTGGTTACTCGAATCGCGAGCCAGATATCTCGAGGAGCAAGACAAACTGAAACTCGACTGGATTTCCCTATTGATCTACAACGTCCGATCTCCTTCGGCCACTGTCTGCAGGCGACCGTCAGACGAAGTGGACACTCGATGGAATCGATGTTGACTTACCCGGAACTTGTTCGCGATTTTTAAGCAAGATCAACAAAGGCTCGTCCGCCGACTATTACCGTGTATACGGAGATCCCGGTTTCTTTTCTTACTGCGAAGGAACTGGACGCTACTCGACGGTGTGCAGTAATTCTTGCCAGTAGTTAGGGTCAATAACAAGTGAAACGGTGATCGAGCGTGCTCGAATTAACTTGCATATGAATGGGATGAACTTAAGCATTATTTAAAGCTCTTCGTAACCGATAAAAAAATTGGTTAAACTTACAAAGCCTTTAAGAGTAATTGGTACGTGTTCCCTTATAAAAATTACAAGATTGATTTTACGCAGACTTTCTGCGGCTCCTATTATAATACGAGCTCTGCCAAAGATATCTATACAGTCATTTTCTATGAAATCATTTTGATTATTTCAATAATTTTAAAATAAAAAATCGAGAACCGGTCATGTGATCGGTAGGATTAGTGTTAATAACATCAAGAGTATCGTAAAATATTCCTACAATATCAAAGAGATTGGTCCAGTAAATTGATCAGAATAAATTCGGAAGGATTCGTCTCAATTTTCAGTAGTGCATGTCAGGCCGCCGTCTCGGGTAATGCTTCAGCGATTTGTTATGAAAGTAAATGCTCCTTGACTTGGAGTAATCGATGACCAGAGCCAGCAAAGTTCGAGCTGTTCGCTTCATCGGTGATCGTTAAGTATGCGTGCCGAGTACTCGGTATCCAAAGTCAACTACCGCGATTCCGCGACGCGGAAAGTTGCCGGTAATATTTCTGAAAATAAGGCGCGTCCCCGGCCATTGAGATGCACCGCGGAGGATAACTTTTCCCGTGGAAAAGAGAAGTGCGAGTTCCCCCGGCGAAAATGTATAGAGGTAGAAAGTTTCGTTCGGTTCCTACGGGTCGTATAAAACTCGCCCGCAACCACGCCCTTGAGTCGCAACAAGACCGTGGGATAAATATCCGCGGTCCTATTGCGAGGGATACGCTCCGCGAAACTTCTGATCGGCTCCTGTGTAATCACTTCGTAAATGATCCGGCTGCGAGACGTCTAACTATCCTGTAACGGAACGCCTATGGCGGTTTTCCGAGGGCGGCGCCACGTTCTATCCATTCATTAACCAAGACGTCGGGGTTGTTAGTTGAAGAGGACAGCTTAAACTTGGCCCTTCCTTTAACGATAATGATAGCGAAACCGTAGATGCGCGCTCAACTTTCTGTTTTCGAACACAGATTCTCGAATATCGATTCGGTGGAGAGTTACTACCTTCTACATAGTTCTACATAAAATATGCTATGAACGGTCGAGTCTTGTTTCGTTTGTCTGATCATAGCCAGGCTCGATCATAGCTAGTCTTACCAGCTTCATGCCTCTTCTCCGACCACGTGCCAGCCGTCTACCGCTTGTCTGACCACGAGTTGTCCTATTCTACTTACACAATTGTACCTCTTGTCACACTCAACTCTTCTGATACTTGTTACAACATGCACCATCTCTCTTCGACTTGTCTGACCACGCGCTATCCCATACTACTGTTCCACATGACAGACGATTTTTTTAAACGTCGACGCTGCAGTAAAACAGCTACAGTCGCAACGAAAAGAATATTGAATCGAGGAGGAAGAAGCGAGAGGTACATCCAAGACAGAGAGGCTCTCGGAGACTGAAGCTCCACTAGAATGGAAATAAAGACTCATGGAGCGGTCATGATCGCGTAACCCAGCGTAAATCCGTGCGCAACACGGCGAACATTAACCGTAAAGCAATTTCGGCCAATGTGTGACCCGTGTATAGGAGATCGAGCGATCGTGCAAAGCGCAAGAACTTGTCACTTATTGCGCGACCGTGTCCTGTCGGTAGTTTGTCACAATTTGGTGGCGGTCACGCGTGTTCTATGTCTCCTCGCCGGAGATTTTCCGTTTTCCAACGGCGTGCACCAGGTTCTCGTATCGTACAGTTACAAGCCTGCCCCTAAATCCTTCGACGGGAGCGGTGCCACCGTGAAGAACACACAGAGAGCCAACCCCCTTTCCATTCGTCCGACATGCCTGTTAAAGGGGGTGAAAGCAGTATCTATCTACCTCGAGACCCCGGGGCTCCCGGGTGCAGCTTTCGAGATTTATTTATCGCGCCGCTCGGACCCTTGTCCTCTTCGACTATTCCTTACGGGACACTCCTTTCCTCGGCTTCTGTGCGCCCCTAACTCCCCTCCCCCCTCCACTCCTCTAGTCTGACTATTCGGGGAACGACACGATGAACGATCTAAGTGATAAACCTCGGACTCCGCCGTATCCACATAATAGTTTGCGGGAAATAAATGAACGCCTTTCCTTTCCGCGAGGCCCGACCTCGAAATGAAGCTTGACGAGCTATCTGCCCAGAAATTCAGTACTCCGTGTGCTTATTATAGTAATTGCAACTACATATAATGGAAATTGCAACTAATGAAACTGAAGCTGACCTCCATATCAAAACAGAAAAAAACTAAAATCATTTACACAGGGTGTGGCCGGATGAGTAGTGCAACCGGGCAGGGGATGATTCTATATGCAAAAATTTGTGAATAAACAAGGATAACATATTTTTGTTTGACGCCACGTTTTCGCGGGAATGGACTCTGAAAGTTCTCCTGACGCGTCTGATCACGACCGACCAATTCTACTTGCCGCGTATACTGAAGCACGCGAACCCGACGGATTTTTAAACTGGATTTTCGATTTATTTTTACATGTAGAAGCATCCCCTGCTCGGTTGTACCACCCTTCCATCCACACTCTGTAGAAAATATAGCTGCAACTATTAGTTTTTCATCGAATGTACCGTTACAGTTTTTTATTCAGGATTCCGTCCTCTTTTCAACCGCGAGATTAAAATTTACCCTTTTGCAATAAAGAAGCCAAACAGCAGTTTCATTCTTATTTTAATCATTCTGAGAAGCTGAAAGTCATGTTAATCTTCTACGTTGCACCTACCTACTTTTGCGCAGGTAGTAACAACTTTAGTAAACGAGCTGAATGAAATCGAGCGAGATGAAGTGGATTCGCCGGATCCGCGGGTGCAAAGGTATCGATTTTCGGGGGAACACGAGGATGATCTTGATAATTCAGACAGGCCCGTCGGAAATCAGATGGATCATCCGCGGGATATTCGTTTGATTGGCTCTAATCGAGGCGAGCGGTCTAAAATTTCATTGTACGCGGCCGGTAACGGGATTCCTCGGATTGTTCGGGATCGAGGGGTGCACGACCACGTCGCGCCGCGCCGGGTGTACGAAAAGGTCCCCGATCCAATCGAGCAGGCTATCAGAAGTAGTGATTAAAATGGAGGGGTGAGTGCTTGGTCGGCAAAAGGGGTTGAAGGTGGCTTGAATGGTGGTCGGCGGGGGGTCTAGTCTCAGGCTTGGGGAAACGTAGATAACACTTCTTACCCGAGGGACTTCCCGCGACCCCAATCTCAAGTCAGATATTGTTCCGAGCTTTGAAAGCTCAAAAGAACTCGTGAAAAGGCATTTCGTCCCGATTCGATGTATTATACCCAGCCTCATACGTATTGTGGTTCTCCGTCGATCCCTTTCCTACGGAAAGACCCGCCGCTCTCGCCCAACGACCAAAGGAAAAATATCGAGAAGTCGTTCTCGGCTACGCGGAACCCACGGATAAGCGGCGATTGTAATTTATAATCGTTGCTGGCCGATACCCGAGAAAACGTGGGACCATTATTAAAACGCATCCGAGAGAGACGGACACGCCGCGTCGCGTCTCGTCGCACCGCGCCGCAATCGTTTCCGAATTTCTCGAGAGACGATCCGAAATGAAATTTCTGGAACTCTGTGGCCCGACGACGGATTTTCTTCGTTACTAACCCGAACGGTTTCGGTCGATCTTGGTATTGGGAATTGAACAAGTGCCTCTCGATCGTGGTCCCCGATCGTTTCGGTCCGTTATCGGGAGAGCGAAATGTAACCGGTACAATTTTCTTTCTCAAATTCACACTTTAAATATATTCATATAAATGTCTATATTATTGACGGAAAAATAGTTTTGTAAAGTTATGTAACTGGTACACTTGCAGTCTCGCGATATTCTCTAATGATCAATTAAGAAAGTGTCGACACGCTCCAAGTACGGCGCTATACACTGCTCGGAACCATCGTGTGTATTATTTCCCAAATGAGAAAAATTCCGCATACTAGACAACCTAATTGTAACAAGAAAAATTCATTTAGCGGCGAAAGTTCATCAGGTCTCGTTAAACAAATTATTCAATTATACTTCGCGGCGCGCCGGTGCGTTATAAACCCCTCCGCGATAACAACACGCGTCTTTATTTCGCGCGTTATCGCGGTCCGGGGAAACCGTCCGCGTTCTAACAATTAGTAACCTGGATAATGACTGGATAATTAGCACTCCCACAGTGGCCGATTCTTCGGGGTTCGTTTTCGTTCCCTAGGAATCGCTGGGAAAACAAACGCAATAATTATCAGCGGTGGCCGCGCGAGAACGGCCGACGGTGAACTAATTAAACTTGCGCACCCCTGGACAATAGGTTTATTATGCATTCGCGCAACAACGGCCGGTATCTCTTCGGGTACTCCGTGTGCTTCAGCGTTGCAACACCGTTAGAGGTTTCTTAGCGCTGGAGGCTAGGCGGCGAGAGCTTATTGCCGCGGCGGCTAGACGAAAGTTGGAACAATGGTTCGAGATGTCGGATCCCGTAAGGTCCATTAAACTCGAATTTCGGAATGCCGCGGATAAAAAGTCGCCTGGTTTCCAACGGCCTCCACTGGACGCCGCCGCCGCCGTGTCGCGAATAGATTCTGATTTTCATGGGACCGGGTTCCGGAAGTTGGAGCATTTCGTTCCGTTGAAACTTTCCTGGACGTTAGATATTAATAAGCAATGGTGAAAGTTCCCGTCACACCGTTCGTCGACGTATCCACAGAACCGGCCAGGTAATACAGACGCCGAACCGTGAAAAGACCCTAAAGACCGTATTCCCGGCCCCGCCATTAAACCCTCGATCGTTCAAGCGCTAATTATTCGCCGGAGTCTAATGATGCCAATTAAAATTTTCTGCGATGGGCTCGACCCACCGGGGAATTTCAAGTTGCCGTTTTCTTCGGCTCTTACTCTCTTTCTCTATTCCCTCTCTCGCTCCGTTTCTCTCCTCCACTCCACCTCTGCCCCTCCTACTCCGCGCCGCCGATAACTTTCCCTCGGATATTTATCTGATCGAATCAGTAATTATACTGACCGACTTTTTCACTATACCCGGCGAAATGTCCAATCGCAAAGCAGAGATTCCACGACTTCAATCACCGCAGTGGAACTAACCCGCCTGCTTCGGACTTTATTTTACAATTATCGGAATTGGAGAAATTTGTTCTGTGTTTAAATTAAAGCACCTCCACGGAGTATTTTGTTTTACCGCGAACATTGTTCACGCGGATATTTTATGCATTTTGTTTTCCGCTCGCAGGCCACAGATACAAAATAACGGCGCTGATTAACCTGAAATTCGAGGTTCGCAGTGAAATGTGGTTTCATTACTATTGTATAATGTTCGATTTATTAAAATTTCTCACGCTTCTTACCTGTTCTTACGCGAACGTTTCCCTTTACGAGTTATACGGTGAGGGGTGATTTTAATAAACTACTTAAGTGGACTGTATTTTAGACTTTAAAAACCGAATACTATTTATTTAAAAATGTTACAAATGCTACGTAGTACGATGTATTAAAAAGGATGTTACCCGTTTGAGAGTTCGAGACCGACTGACTTTCTCCTCTTTTTCGGAAAACCTCTAGCCCCTCTCTCACGGCTGTTGATGGAATTGTGAAAGAAAAATGTTGTGATTGGTCGGAATTTTGCGCATCTGGGAATAATATGTTTTATGTGCGATCGTTTTACCGGGGGTCGGCAGACGCCAGGTAAAAAAGGCACTCGTACCGATGACCAAATCTCTGACACGTGTTAAATGATTTTACGAGAAGCCATAGCCTATTCTCCCGAAAGTCATAAACAAAAGGCGCGATGCAAAATAATGAGCAACTACCTGCCGCTGCAGGAAGAGTACAAATCTACAGGTTCTTGCTAGGCTGTACCTCCTCGAGTCATATTAAACGTAAGGGGCTGATTGTTGACCTGAAGGGTCGAGCAACTAATAAATGTTACGCTATGTAACATTACCGTTCGTATTATTAAGCGCATAATACTTTTAAGTTTGGTTAGCTTCGCTAAGCTCAGTTAAGTGGAATATCCCTAGCTTGATCGGACGAGAAGTTGATATCCCTGGTTGGTCAAACTCTCGGTACCTTGTCCCTTGCCAATTCTATTGTTCTTTAAGACATCGTGCAACGACGATAGTAGTTTCATTAATAATGCAATAAATTGTTCCGAGCGGTATAATCCAGCAATTACGCGACAAAAAGTTTCGAAGATGAAAATTGACAAAAAACCTCCTAAAAACGACCGCACATCGTCAATCTCCTCTACAATTTTACCGTCCGAAGTAAATCGATCTAGCAAATGAGCAGCTCACTTCCAATACCCTTTCAACCACGGTAATCGTGAGAACAATAGACACAAGCTCCCCCGTCGAAGCCGCACTGGTTCGAAGGGTTGAAGAGACAGGTTAGCAAATTTCGTTGTCCTTGAGAGCAGGATTCGTTTCGTCTGCGTCGACCACGAAGACAGATGTTCGTGTCGAGTAGAAAGGAAAGTCATCGATGGCGTGTGGAAGCCAGTGTGGTCTGCGGATCGTTCTGCGAGCATCGATAAACCCGGGGCAGAATCTTTTCTACGTCATTGGCAAGGTCCAATTTCCCAAACCTAATCTCGCGAAGTGGGTTTCCACCTTGGAGGGCCGCGGGCTCTATCTCTCTCTCTCTTTCTCTCGGTCCCGCCGCAAGGGCTCCGTTGTTATTGTTATTGAAATCTGTAAATAGGGTGGTTTCGGGTTCTGGTCTATGTATATATATGTATATGTATAGATGGGTCTCTCTCTCTCTCGGCTCTGGTCGGTACACCTAGGTATCCATGGGAGGAACGGCGCGAATATATCGTGTACAACATCCGGTACCGGGGGGAATGGTTGTCCCAGGGCCTTGGGTAAAGGCTACAAGGACGGCTAGGGTAGGGACGGATTTGGTGATGTAGCAGCCCTGAGATGTAGCCGCAAGCTATGCATGGAATGCTCCCGCTCCAGTCGGTAGATTGGGGTGCGAAAAGGGGTGATCACGGACAGTGCCATCTTAATTAATTTCCTCTCAATCCCCGAGTCCTCGTCGTCGAAGGATCCTTGCACGCCCGTGGAATAGAGCCCGAGTCTCGATCATCGCTACCCCGAGGGGCGTGAACAGTAATTAGCGCACCCAACATCCTCCGCACAGTTTCTTCTTTCTGATCTTTCTGTTGTCGTCAGGTTCTTACGTAGATAGCATATTGTGCATATTGTGCACTCTAGTGCGCAGTCCGATTAAACTAAAGTTTCTACGATTTCCTTAACGCGCGCGCCTGCGGTCGATGCGGGTTTGCGGTCGGAAGGGAGCAAAGGGGAACCTTCGATTGTCGGACCAACCAAGTCTAATGCAGATTAAGTAAGTGCTAGAGACAATGCCGCCGTAGAACACTGTTGCGTCCTCCGAATCCCTTCGTGTATCTATTTGTTGATGAAGACCCTTTGACGGTACGCGAGTTAGTCGGCGGATGTTGTTCCCATTGAATATGCGATTGGAAAGTTTTCAAACTGATCTGCACTTTGCGGTTCGGAGATCTTTTAATCATCCCCAGCCCTATACCTGCTGAAATCGTATCGATGGAATTTGTAATAACTGTGCGGCGTTTAACAGGGGCTGAATTACTTTTTTACATTCTACTTGGCTCCCGTTGCAATTGATATGCAGACAATTTCTATTTTATATAGATTCGCAACCTGATAGTCATGAGTACGTCATCGTAAAATTTTTCCTAGAAGAAGCTTCCTTATTTTTTTTATTACTTCTTTGTTTTAATGCAATAAATAAGTTATTATTATTACTTTATAAAATAATGTTATTTCTTAGTATTAGTCGAACAAATTTTCCCATAGATTAAATTTGAAATCAATAAAAATTTCTGATAAATTTATTCTATATACAATTTATTAATATAATTAAAATTAAATTTAACCTCAACAGAAATTTTAATGTCACCCCTCAATAATATGAAATTTTCCTATGAAACGATTTTTATTAAAAACTTTTTTAAAGTTTCCTAATTTTAAAAAATTGTGTGCATTAATTGCAGCACACAGGAGTTTATTCTTCTGTTTTACAATTTTATCAAATTGTAAACAGCGAGTTGATACTCTAAAATTCTTTTAATCTTTCCCCTGTCTCAAACGACACCATTTCTCTAACGAACACATATAATGAAAAATTAATCGAGAAATACACTGTTGCTAACAAATGAAGTGCTTCCACTAAACAAAAGGTTCTCGTGCATACGTGCCGCTTACGCACTGTGGAAACCCAAGTAAAATATTCAACTGAGAAAGATCAGTAACATACATATCTTATCTGTTTAACTCTGAGAAATGTTCTACTCGATAAAATAAATTTGATGCCAATCGAGGAATTTGTAAGGCAGTCTATGAAGATGGGAATTCGCCAGCTGGAAAGGATTTGGTAGAGAGTGAGAGACAGAGTGAGAGAGAGAGAGAGAGAGAGAGAGAGAGAGAGAGAGAGATCGTATAGGGATCGATCGGGGCGGAGTGAAGTGAAAAAATTGTTAGCGTTAAATTCCCCATCGAAATAAGTAAAGGGATCGAGCAGGTGGGACGGTCTCTAATAAGATACGTTTCTAAACGGCCACCTTGTACAAATCCGATTGGATTGAAACGGTCGGAACGGGCGACTAGTCAGCCAATTGTCCCTCTGGAGTGGAACTGCTGATAGCCAGTCTCCGTTCCGACGAGTACAGGCCAGACGGCCGTCGAGCCGTGTTATATTTTCTCCTCTCGGAGTCCGCCTGACCCTGACAATAAGAATTAATCGACGTCCCGGCGCTTCCGTTCGCCGCGATTCCTTTCTCTGTTCCCAAGGTTCGTCGTCATTGTCCGCGGCCCTTCATTCCGGCAAATAATTCTCTCCCGCTGGCTTTCTCTCTTCGCTGTTGCTCGTAAAATCCGCGTGAGACACAAGAAGGAACGTCGTAACCTATTGATCCCTCGATCGCTCCGATCTCGCCACTCGACGACGTGCCGTTCGTTCCCGGCGACGAAATTTTTACAGCCACGCGGTAAATTTTTATCGTGCCGATAAAGGTGCATGCGCGTTCACCCTCCCCCCTCGTGTTTTTGCTCCTAAACTGTGCACAATATATAGGTTAACAGCATCTGGCCTGCTTTAAGGGAGTTTAATGAGTCCTAAGAACCGTAAAACCGTGTCGAGATTGATAGTAGAATTGCCTCGTAAGGGTCAAGCGGCGAACACGACGCTGAATACACCGTGAAACTTGTAGACAGAACGCAGTAGAATGTACCCGTTCGAGTCAGACGGACGTGCGATATCGGACCTACCGAATAACGTATCTATTGATTCGGTAGAATGTCCGTGCAAGCTGCAGACAGTTTGGATAGAAGTGTCTTTCCGATGAAAGGGGTTAACGCGCGACAGTAGAATAATCGCGCATGAGTCAGACAGCAGGACGTACGATGTAACATACAGCAAACCAGTTGTTAGTAGCATTTCAGCGGGGCATGCTTCGGGTAGTCGGACAGAAGGTATTTTCTGAATAGTTTAGCACCGTGTTAGTAGCGTGGCATTGTTATAGCGAGAGGAGGAGAACGTTTTTACTAAATCAGTAGCAGCGAATCGCTGTGAAGGATAATTATGTAAATTCCAACGACTGCTATGTTCTATAATGTTTATTGTCTTCATTTAGCGAACGATACGCCTTAATTTTAACGGTCGTACTTCACCGTTGCATTAACGAGCGTTCTAAAATTTATGATGCGCACGTTACACGATATTGTTGAGTGCAGAGACATCCAGATTACCAGGCGCCATGGTACTTTCCTAAATTTTCGAGATAGAGGCTATTGAGTTAACTATCCTCGCCCACGGGATCAAGCAGCGGCACGTTAGGAAGTTATAAGTCTTTAAACTTTAATTTTAAGTTGAACTCTCCGGTGGAAAGTTAGTTTAGTTTCGGCTTACTTATACTTCTCCGTGGTCAAGTCCTGAAACCTTAAGAACCACCCAAGATTTTACAATAAACTCCGAATGGTTTATATCGTCGGGTCGGGAAGCTTTCGAGATCCGAAATACATATGTATGCGCCTCGAATGTTACCGCGTTTCCTGCTTCTCTTTAAATCAGTGGAATAGCATTAAATAAATCAGACGGCTTTGATTCTTTCGTCATTGTGCACACTAAATGATACTGCACAGAACTGTTTGATAATTGAATATGCGGGACAGCAGAAATTAAAACTGTTCGATTGATAATATAACTGAGCATGTTAAATTTTTTCTCCTCGGCACGGAAGTTGATTAAAAAATATTATTATTATAAAATGGAATTTCAGAACTAGTAAGGGAGGAAAATACAGGTTGTAATTAGAATCCCAATGTCATCAAATGTAAAATTTTAATTTTCTTTCTACCTATAGATTAAGGTAGCTCGTAAAATATCCCAGCCACGCTCAGACGCATTCTCCCACGATCCACTGTTCAATAGAGGATTGTATTAATTACCAAACGCCTTCTACAATTTTTTCTGGTGTTCAAGCATGATGCAGAACATCTCTCAATAAATTACTCCAATAATCGACAGGCGATAAATTATTTTAATAATTGACAGGCAATCGGTAGAGTGCCCGGACACGATGTGACCTTCGACGGAACATTCCTGCCGCGATCTAGCAACTAATACAATATTCTGTGATGCACAGACCTTCGGTAGAGCGTCCTAATTATAGAGAGACAACCTGTAGAATGCCTTGACGTGCTGAGACATTTGACAAACGGTTTCCGTAAGGGTAGACAATCCGCAGAAGACCTTGACGCGGTCAAACGTTCAGTAGAATATTCCAACACGGTGGGACGTTTAAAATTATGCTTTGCAATGAACAACGAACGAATGTTGTCGACGGAGATGGATGCGAACGAACAACAACAAAAAATAAAAAATGAGACGAAACAGTGGTGAACCGTACTCGGGCAATCACAAAAATACTTGGAGGATCCATGGCGTAGGGTGAAGTTTCCCCGTTCGACGCCACTGTTTCCACCCCGTGGCCGATCGCGGTTGGTGGAGTAGGAGGTGCGCGGGGCGGTGAACCCGCTCCGGCCCGAGTCGTCGCGACGCTAGCGCCGCGCCGGAGGCTCCAGTCCGAGCCCAGCATCACTCGTGGTGGTTTCGCGCGCGCATCCCCCGCCAAGGTGCGACCGCCGTTCGAGAAAACGCAGAGATTCCGTCCCCGGCGGTTCGGTCGCGTTCGCGTTTTCGCGCGGCCCGGTTCCACGGAAAATCGCCAGAAAAATTCCACCGTGGTACGTCGATCGTCGATCCGTGGAAGACACCGCGAGAGCGGTGCCGACGAGTTCTCGACTGACAAAAAAAGAGAAGAAGAAAAAATAAGAAAAAGTGTTTTCACCCCGTGGCGCGCGTGCATCGCTGCCCGAAGTTCGCATGTGAGGAAGATGGAAAACTCGCGAGAAGACCGACCGTCCCGGGAGCGCACGAGCGGACTCGCACGCGTCTACGTGGCAGTCGGCGGCGAAACGCGGCCAAGCGACAACCCCGGTGTCAGCGCTCGAGGGTAGAACGGTGCCGCTCTACATCCCCCACGGCTCTGTAAACAGAATTTCCGGCCCCGTGGATTTGTTTACCGGCGAGCGGGCCGTGCTCTCTCTCTCTATCCCCGGCGAACGAACCGCCCCTTTATTTAAAACAATCTCGGTTGAGTGCTTCTTCGCGTAATTCGCGAACGAGAACGGTGACAATCGCGAGGTATCGTGTTCCGGAGAGCCAAAGATCCCTGTGAGTTCTACCGGTGACAGTGTGTGTGTCCCATGCTGCTGGCAGTGCGGCTCGAGGAGGATAGTTCGATAGAGGATTTTCCATCGTGACGTGACGTCGTCCCGCGGTGTTGTGTGCTCAGCCCGGCGATCCAAAGCGGAAACATTGGAACGCGCGTCGCCGCGTAATCTACGCCAGGAATGCACGGCGAGGTGTACGCGCCTCGTATCGGGGCGGCATGCCCGGTAGCTTGAAAACGTTCTTGCGGAATCGCGGACAGGATCGATCCGTCGATCGACGGTAAATATAGTTCGCGACGCGCAGGGAAACAGACGTAAGAGAACCGTCGCGTGCGGGAGCGAGAGAACGGTGGAAAAAACAGCGGAGGAGGAATGGGATTAGAGTGCGCGCGGGTTGCTCGCCGGGCCGCGAATGATTTGTAGGTCGGATATTTGGGAAATTGCGGCCGCCAGCTGCCGGTGGAGGATGTTCCAGTGATCCTGCGGGGAACGGCGATCGATCCGGAATCGACGAGCTTCTTTTTCGTATTCGTCCGATTCTCGCTCGATCGGTGCTGCAACTTGGCGAGCTCGCGCGGCTTGTGTGCTCTGCCATCGAATCGTTTAGGTGCCAGGGAGAGATCGCGCCGCGGAATATGCTTCGGTATCGAGTAGAAAACGGGCTGTGAAAGAGTGCGTACATACCTACGCGACATCGATCGGCCATCGCGAGGAGTGGCCGCGCGAGAGTTCTTCCTCGCGAGTGATAAATAAATAAATGAAGATAAAAGAAAGGTGCTGGAGATATATGTATCTCTAGAGAGGACGAGAAATCGACGGAGAAAGCGGCGAGGAGCTGTTTTCCCCAACGGTGGTTTTTCTGTCGCTATCGCCCGTTTTCTTCCGGGGTTCTCGCCACCCTCGCCGCTTGATTTCGTGGGCATTGTCTTCACCCTCGGCCGTGGTCCGGTGTTTCTCGCGTGAAAGCCGATTCTCTCGCCCCTCGCGCACAAGAACCGCGGACAAAGGAGACGCGATCTACTCGAAGGTGAGTGTGTGTTTCTCTTTTACCGTGAAAACCGCGCGCGGCACGGCCGGTTCCTTTTTCTCGCCTGTTCAGCCCCGTTCAAAGGGTAGTTTACGACTGATCGCGCCGGTTATCCGGGATGTTCTCGCGATCGTTTCACGGTTTATCGATCTCGATCGCGATTACGGTGGGTCCAGATTTCTTGTCGACGGGACACGTTCGGCTCGCTATGGACGACACTGCAGTGAAGCTGGAATATATCCTTATCTGGCATGAAACGCGAACACCGTAACGTTTGCGGTTCTTTGGGATCTGGGGGCTGCAACTTGTGTTTTTAACGCGGGTTGCTCCCTTTTTCATGGGGCGAACTGCGGTCTTCAGGGAAACGTCTTTGGATAGAGGTGATCGCAGTGGTCGCAAATAATTGCTGGAATCGTATGGGAGCGAGAAATTCTAGGAAATATCACGTAGAGGTGTTCTAGACAAGTCTCAAATTCTAAATTTTCTATTAATCGTTGATATTAAGATTTTCTATTAACGTACTGGGGAAGTTTCGACCATTATAGATCGATGTACCAGATGTTTTATTCAGAACTTCGCATTGCCACGGTTAGAGCGAGCAACGTTTAAAGAATTTATGATGGCATCTCGAATGTGGCGTTTTCAAAATGTCTAAATCGATTATTACATGCCCGAGCTTGTAACGGTCGCGGTGCAACAGCTCTTTTCACCAAGCGCGAGAGTTAAAACAGGATTGGCCAACTGCGTCAGTCCTAGAAACCCGTTTAAAGAGTGCGACGAGCAGACCAAAGTGAATAAGTTGCCGAGAAGTTTCCACGGGGGAAAAAAGCGGCGGAACTTTCACCGCGCCGAATACCGTCCATCCCGACAGGCTCGGTATAAATTTCCCACGGCCTTCTTTCCCGATAAACTTCACCGATGCTCGGGAATAGGTCTTCTCTAACGGTGGCGTTATTAGTTTCCTTGGATAACAGCTCGGCAAATTTATTCGCAACGTGGACCGTCGTCGAAGCAAGCGGGAACGAGAAAGACATAGATAGGGAAAGAGAGAAGAAGCCAAGGGGTGGCTGATACTTTAATTACTTTTCCTCGCATGCACCCCCTAGCGCGATTTACAAGTTCTAATCCCCGTCCGGGGAGAGAGAAATGGGGAGAAAATCGGAGCATTAACTACCCCCGTAAACGCACGCCCCTGCGGAAGTATTGGATCAGGATTAATTGAACGAAATGTATCAAATTAACGGAGAGAGAGCCGTTCCTTTCGCTGCACGCGAGCCGATGCATCACGAGACGACCTGCTTCGAGGGCCGTGTACCGCGATTATTTGACAAAATATTTATTACGTCGGCGACATCATGAAGTCGCTTAGGCGTCACGCACACCAAATTTATCGAACCGTTTATACCGCCCCGGTTCCCCGTACGTAAATACAAGCCCGCACCCAGCCCCCTCTCGTTCCACCTCATAAAACGAACCAGCGATATTTTATGAACATGGGCCGGGGACGGCCGGAATCAACCAGTTAAACAGCGCGTAATTTGCCGTGCAGTCGATTCCAAAATATTTACATTTAATTCGCGGCGTTTGAAGAGAGTCCGTCCGGAACACGGTACGAATATTAACTTTATTCCCCATAAAGCCGTGCGCATTCGGTTTTTGATTTTCGCATATTCCGATGACCGACGGTTTCCACGATTTTAGTCGCTTCTGTTCAAGAACCGATAATACTTCCATGGGTAGCTACGCGAATTCCATAGAAAATATTTATGAGCCGCCTGATAAACAGATTATTACTCGCGTGGATTAAAATCCGCCGAATTCGGTCGCTGCGGTGCGCGTTGGCGAGAGAAGAAACGCGCTACATCGGTGCTTTTATTTCTTTGTTGCAGTATTTCGAACATAATCTAGAACATATAAAAAATTTAATATTTCATCTACATGAAAAGTTAAAATATTGCCCGAACTGTTTACGAGTTCGTGAATCTTCGAATACGATCGATCGAGTTTTTACAATGTTGAAACCTGCGAACCAGGAATAATTAACACTAGGTATACGGAGCACTAAAAGTGAGTATTTTCTATTATTTTATAGAAATAAGAAGATAGAGTTCATAAAAATAAATTGATAAAAAGAAATAAATTGGTGTAATGATTCCTCATGAACGCATCTTCGCAATCTCAATGTCCGTAAATTAAAAATATCAGAACCCAGAATTTTATTAATTCTGAATAAATTTTTGACCATCCAAAGTAAGCCAATCGTTGCTGTTTCCGGTCAGAGTCGCACGGGCACGGTTCGGTTGACGATCGTCGGTTCGCCGGGACGATCTAGGATTTATTGCACACGCTTGACTCGCTCTCGCCGCTGAGTATCGAGGGCTGAATCCGAGCGGAAACGGCGCGCTCGCGACAGAAACGCGATCGTAATGGGCGAATCTTGCGCGAAACTGAAATGATTGATGGAAAAACGGCGACAGGGGTTGGAGGCCGAAGGAAACAGCTCGAGGAACAAAAGCCCGAGAGGAAGTAGTTATGCTTGTGTACAGAGTAGGTCGACACCTAGGATCCTCGAACGCAGTTAACTCGGGTGCTTCCGATAATAGCGATAGTCCCCCGGAGTCATCAACCGGGACTGCTCCGGTTAATGAGTTTCCCAGCCTTTTCTGCTGACAGACATTTGTCATCGTTCGACCTGGACGAAGCAATTTCTGCTGTTTCTGCAATTTCTGAAACATAGAAAGAGAGAGCGGGAAAGAGAATGAGTATCCTATCGATGAATAAGTGGGCGGGTATCGAGCAACGAGAGGCCCCTGGGAAATTATTAATAAACAATCCGTGAGAGCCCGGCCAGGGGGTATGGAATCGCGCAAAAATCGCGACGAGGTTGTCGCAATAATAGCTCGCGTTCGGATATTCGAAGTACGGGTTCGAGACGAATGATTTCTCCTTCGATTTCACGCGCTTGTCCGGTTCTTCGAAAAAGCGTAAAGCTTGGTGTATTTGTAATGTAAATCCCCGGTAGACGCCGGCAGAAATTCTGTTTCATGTATTCTTTTCAGTGACGCGGGGCTTTAGTATAGATTATCCGTCAAATTTATTCGACCATTCCCGATATTCAGATTTCGTAGATTATTGATTCGCGGTTCTCTCTATTATATGCGCGCGTTAAATGCAGATTTTGCAGTCGTGGCCCGTCGCAAACCGCGTTATCCGCGGTCGGAGATTCGGTTGTCGTAAATATTTTATTACAACGACGCTGACTGAACGTTTTGCGACCGGTTACGGAGCCAGAAAGCTGTTGATTGCTTGCCGGAAAATAAATAACGGCCGTGAACAAGGTATACACGTTTGCGCGGGGCTTCGAGCTGAATGAGCCCGACGCGTCTGACCAATGCTCGACGTTTCCACTTGCAACGGAGCATTGATGAATCTAGCGGGTGTAATCTAATTATCCGCGGAGCAAACAAACCGGAACGCGTCGAAAAATTACCCCCGGCCATGCCGCCGGACGGAAATTCCCGCGTACTCCCGCTGTTTTCGAAATAACATTCCCAGGCCGCGCCGCGCCGCGTCAGTTCGGCGAACACTTAAATTTGAATTCGCACGCTACCGGGGCGGGGATCGCGTGGCATGGCTCCAGGACCACGGATTTTCTCAAAAGTTCGCGGGAGATCGTGTTTTCTAGTGGTTCTGGAGAACTTTCTGGCTGCTTGTTATTCCCGAAGAAAATTTATTTTAACACTCTCAGACTGCCGCTGGCCGATCTTGCTTGGCTAGTAGAATATCCTGTCTTGGTCAGACGTTTAGAGCAGCATAGACAAGCGATTAATATTATAATAATAAATATTTCTGTAACGAGCAAACAATCGGTAGAATATCTTAACAATAACACATACACAATTTTACCTGGATTTAAATGAAATGACTATCATGCAGATTGGATAGATATTGTTTGAAATCTCTGTCGCGATGTTCACTCGAACAATGAAACCGAACTCTGCTCGAACAGTTTACATTTACTGCTGCATACTATATATGAAAAATTATTTACATTTGGAAAACATGGGATCGAGTGACAAATACCAATTGCAGGCAATCAAAAATTATTGAGCAAATATAAATTGTCAACAACAATGACGATGCATGAGAATGGAGTGTGAGTATAAACGTGTAAATGGAATTAAGAGTGTAATAATAACGGAGTGCACGACGGGTATTATTCAATTCCGCGTGCCGATAAAGATTTTGAAAAATGAAAACGTGAATCATATTTTTGCTCGATCTAATAAAATTTTGTTTAATGCATATCAGCATCATCGAAGGTGCTATATGGTGGACGAAATATTTTCAGGTTCGCGTCAGAGGAGCAACGGTATCTAATTCGGTGATCTAGAAACGATATCAGCGTGGAATAATTTTGCCACGTAATATATTTTGGCGCCGGTATCTAGGCAGTTTGTATCAATAACCATGCGTCATAATGTATCACGTCGAGATCGCGATGCCTGGTTACACGATCGCAGTTCCGATCAGATAAGCCATCTTATGGTTCATTTGAATAACGCCTCGTCTTGAGCCACGAACCTGGGGTCGCGATCTTAACCCCTGGACTATGCTCGTTCGAATCGCGATATCGCTCGACGAGTGTCCGATCGTTTTAACTGGAGAACTACCGCATAATAATACCAAATAATCAGCAGAATCTAGAACAAATATCAAGACCACGTGCACTCGCGTTTCATGCGAACTTTCACGAGCTCAACGGCGAATAAACTCAATCACAAGCAAGAATAATTCTTGATTCTTCCTGTAGATTTGTTGTTGACAATTATAACTATCAGAGATCAGGTGATATTAGTTTCTTCGTAACAATTGCTATTTAATCTTCATCATCCTTGTTCCTCGTATCGATCTAACATAATGTTCACTACCATCCAATTTTTTCTTAATCTTATCCCATCCTGTCACTAGATATTTATTGCAAAAATGTGTAGGTGTTATTTGAATCCGTAAACACATTAGAAGAATTTAAAAATATTGTTGAATTATTCTCAACCAATCAAACATATTAAGGAAACCATTTTTTTAAAACTATCACAGTTGTACGTCTTCAATAGTAAAATTGATAAATAGAATTGACTGTCTCCTTTTCGTATAGATTTTTTACGATTGCATCAATTTAAAATACCATCGTATCAAGCAATAGATTGAATTAAGACTACATAAATAATAATTTAAAGCACAACGACTATAAGAATCTGTAGAACGATGATTTTAAAGCAGAAATTTTCTGTTTGACATATTCGTTGTATCGTTAACCCTTTCGCTACAATGGACGATTTCGTCAGCATCCTGTTGTATGCACGATACTATGGACGAGATATCTCGTCACCATGATTTCGTCGTACAATTTTATGGACGAGATATCTCGTATATTTTTATTATTGATACGATGTGTTTTCTTTGTAAATTTGACACAAGTAATTGATTTTTAATACGTCTCATCGTTGGTGGAAAGTGCTTAAAGAAGATAAATATAAAATACTCTATATTTCACATATTAAAGTTTATACTGTTTATTTTGTACGGAATGCTTGAAATGCATGGTGAAATGCATATATTATGACGCAACAATTTTCACAGAAATATCTGGTTTCCTTCCGTCGGCAATTTTTTCTTTGCACACTACGCATTGTATTGTTGCTGGAGATTTTTTTCTGTACGCTGTATTTTTGTATATTAAATCTTGTACATGCATTACAATTACGCCTCTGCATTCCACATGAAATAAACAGTAAAAACTTTAATTGTATCAAATATACAGGGTGTCCCAAAACTCCTTCGACTCCCGGAAATGAGCGGCTCCTGGGGTGATTTGAAGCAACATTTTCCTTTGCAAAAGTGGGCGTCAGAACTTCGTTTGGGAGTTATTAACGAAACTGGAGCGTTAGCGGTCCGCCGCGGAGAAGAAGTGAAGGGTTAGAAATTTTGAATTATTGTAAAGACTACCATAAATTCACTTGCTGCTTGGAAATGTGGATCACTGCTGCGCCACTCAGTGAGTTTTTACAATACATAATTCAAAATTTCTACTCCTTCACTTGATCACTTCTTCGCGGCGGACCGCTAACGCTTCAGTGAGGTGATCCGCCTCGCGCTCTGATTGGTTTATGTTTTTCGTTAATAACTCCTAAACGACGTCCCGGCGGACATTTTGCAAACGGAAAATGTCGCTTCAAATAACCTCAGGAACCGCCCATTTTAGGGAGTTGAAGGAGTTTTGGGACACCCTGTAGAGTATTTTATATTTCTCTTCTTTAAGCACTTTCCACCAACGATAACATGTCTTTAGAATCTATTACTTGTTCCAAATTTACAAAGAAAACACTTGAAATCAAGAATAAAGTTACCTGAGTTATCTCGTCCACAGCATTGTACGACGAAATCATGGTGACCAGATATCTCGTCCATAGTATCGTACATACGTCAGCATGGTGACGAGATACCTCGTCGATAGCATCGTTTATTCAACGTCGTAGAAGCGAGATATCTCGTCCACAGTAGTGAAAGGATTAAAAACAAATCAGACGTTCATAAACCGACTGGCAACGAAAGGCAGCGAAAGAGGGAGGCGAGGTTGTGACAGAGCATGAGATTCGAGGAGACGGCGGCGTCAGTGGATGCTAGATGGAACGAGCGGTTTATCGCGACGAAGAATCGGCGGCGGCGTTGGCCGCGATTCGAATGTAAATGCGCGGGTTAACGCGGGCAAAAAGCACGGATATCGGCCGCCGCAAAACCGTGGAACCGTCACCGGAATATGTAATCCCGTTTCCGTTCAATATTCAGGAAGCCAATACGCGGCTCGACGCGACGCGACGCGAGACGAGGCGACGTAACGCGCCAGGTCAAACTAATCACTCACGCGGGCTACCCGCTGCCATAACGATTCTATACGCTTCCTTTAACGGTGCCCGATTAGCAGATTTGTCATTGGACCCAGTATTTCGGGCCGCATTAACGCCGATAAGATCGACTGCATCAAAACTCGATTTTTTCGGAAACGAGACGTTAATGATAGAACCCACCACTGGTTAAAAGAGTACAAACAAAAGGTTCGAACACGACCGGTTTTATACTTTCCATTTTACAATTCATGAAATTTTTATCCAAGCACACATGTTGGAATAAAAAGCGCATAAAATCTAAATGAACAGAGCTCGTGGTTTTTATCAGTTAAAACGTTTGTATTTAACGTTGACGTTTAGTGTGAAAAGAACAAATATTGTTACTAAATATATCGGGTTGTTTGGAAAGTCATTTCATTTCCTCAATGGAAAATGAAAGCCAATTTTTCACTATTTAGAATAAGTTTTATAACATTTTGTTTAATGATCTCTTGCGATTTTTCAGGCAACTTTTAAAGATTCCATGCTCGTACAATTTTTGTTTCGTATTAGCAAAAAATTGAGTTATATGACTTGAACGAAATTACTTTGCGAACGATCTAATACGTGTAGCTAAATAGACCCATGCAGACGAATTTGTAGGATTTTAATAGTGGAGAAACAAGAACCGATCGGCCCAACAATACCGAAAATAATTAAGATGGTCACTGGAGCTTACTTTCCGGATAGCTGTCGCGCATATTGATTAATACGCCGCGTTATCACCGGCAATGGCTGGCATAGCGAAGATGGGACACACCTCTGACTCGCCGCCTTCCCTCTCGCACCCTCTC
Organism: Lasioglossum leucozonium; assembly: GCA_028454225.1. Lineage (NCBI taxonomy): Eukaryota > Metazoa > Arthropoda > Insecta > Hymenoptera > Halictidae > Lasioglossum > Lasioglossum leucozonium. The sequence continues at coordinate 7,736,077 of CM052222.1, forward strand.
GCTGTCTCGCCGGCGAGCTCCCGCCAACTGATCAATGGGAATATCCTATATTTCGGGGAAACAGTACGTCATCCGGGGGAACTCTGCACGTGACGCGGTCCTTTCCACTTTGAAGTGGATTAATGCGCGACACACGCGACGGATGTCGCTACACACTCGCGGCAAGGGACACATTACACCGTGTACTATTAGCGGAGTGCTCCCCGAACGGATTTATGGCCGGGGCCGGAAAACATTTTTCGGGATTTTAGTGGACCGTTGGAGTGGCCACTTGCGTGCCCGAGCAACGAGTGCCCTTTCGCACCCTGTCGCTCCATGTCGCGGGACCGTTGCCGTTTCATTCTATTCGCCAGCCTCTCTTTCCGACTGCTGCGCGATTCGCGTGCCGCGTCTCGCGAATCCACCGTCGCGTATGAACGTCGATGAGAAAATTAACGGATGGACGGGGACCCCGAGTCTAAAGAAGCCTTTTGCACGTTAATTTTAACGAGGCCCGCTTGAAACTTCAATTTTCTTGCTGAACTATCAAACTCTTTTAACCGAAGAGGTAATTGTATTTGTTGCGGCGTTTTTTCGCGGCCCAGCTTGCAGATTAAAGAGCTCACTCCACTTCGGGAACAGGGGAGTCTTTGTTCTTAGCCTTCTGCGAGTTCGTTAGCCGATAATTACACTGTCAGATCCTGTTTCTTAGAATCCGCCGATTAAACGTTTTTACGTCGAGTTCTATTGTAAGAACGAAAATATTGTGCAAAATATATTGCAGCGTGCGATAATCGAGAAAACGTTGTACACCGGACACAGCGATCCGATAGAAGAGACTTGAAAAAGGTGTTGGTATCATCGACGGTGCTCGCGATAGAATTTTTTGATGGGAGGAAATTAAATTCGGATTTAATTGGATTTGGCTGGCGCGTCTGATCGCGGTCGGTCGTTTCTACTTGTCGGTGTCACGCACACACGCGTACCAGATAAGAGACGAACTCGTGTGTGTGTGCGTGCGTGTGCTCCCGAGAGTTCAGTACACGCTATTATCGGGCAGAGATTATTGTTTTTTATTGTTATCGAAGCGAAAGCGTAAACAGCCACAATGGGCCCGGAGCGTTTCTCTCGCGAGAGGGTTAGCAGAAGCATATACCGCGGCTCGTTCGGCTCCAATCACTGGTAAATTTTGATTAAAACACATGTTATTCGATAGCGCACGGCAGAAGAATGGCCGTAATGGTTATCGGGGCCGTGATATACTGGGCTAGGGTGTAATAAACCAGATATATTTGACAGAGTTACGAGCGCGCAAGGAAATCATGGGAAACGTGTACCATTGGTCCGAGCTGCGTGCGAGCAACTATAATGCTCGCTGTATCGCGTAAGAAATCGCTCGACAAGCCTGCGCTCGCAAGATACGGAGCAGTGCTCACTTGAAATTGTTAAATCTGTCGCGCTTAAATTTGCACCAGCCACTCTGTATAACGCAACCATAACGCAAGTATTTCACCTCCGGACCACAAACTATCAAAATTTAACACGTTATCGATCGGAAGCCTGATATTAATAGGCTTTTAAATAACTACTGTGCATAAAAATTGGAGCTTCTAACATTTCTTTTAAACAATAAACCCGAACGAAATTATTCGATGTGTTATTAGCACGCGTTGCTTTATAAAAATAACGTCACAGAATTTATATAGATTTTCTGTGATTTTAATTATACTACAAGAATGTGTACAATCATTTCCAGAGTGAAAGCATCATTATAATTTCAATAATTGTAAAATAAAACACCAGAAACCGGTTATTTGACCGGCGGTGGTGGGTTTAATGTTAAATTGTTCCTGTTCCTATTGAATGATCTATTAAAAAATCCTCTGCGCAGATCTCCAAAAATTATGGAGTAATCGCCGGTAGAGAAATCTGTTATGTGAGCACTATTACTTTGGCAAGAGTGGAAACGTAATGGAAAGTTGTTTACAGAACGGCGCGGTGCGGCGGCGCGGCGGTTATGCGCGTCAACGAAATGACCGTCGATGCACTCTTTCGTCTCACGCGATGCACAGATGCATCACCTGCGCTCGCGAACGCCGTTGAATCGATAAATTGAACGAGCCATCGTTGCGACGGTGAAAAACAGATAAAGAATCGTTAACGCCAACGGTTTTTCAAAACGCGTGTTCCTTTCGGCCATTCCCGACTTGTTTCCCGACGCCGTGCGTTCCTCCGCGTCCCATTTATTTATTTACCAGTAAATTTCCTTCCGTTTTTAACTATTACGACCGCTGATATACGACCAGCTTCCCGACGCAATCCCTTGTCCAATTGGTCCCGCTGACTTTATGCATTCGTTGCAGCAACTTCGAGTACAGAGTGACGGATAGACTGCGGATCTTTGCGCAAACGTAAATTTTTATGATCACTGCAAATGGAATCGCGGTATATTTCGTTACCTTACCGAGGCTTTTGTCGTATTTCAGGAGAGATGAAAATTTCATTGCAGCTTTCTCATTTTTTATGTCCAGCTTTAAAAGCATGCAGCTTAACGGTGAAAAATTGATGCCGGCGACCGAACCTTTTATTTTGTTTCGGAGAAATTTTGTTCGGTTCTCGAATTGATGCAAATTAATTTTATGGAAAATGAAACTTTTATTCGATGTTGTTTGTGTAAATTGATATTTTTTTAAGAGGAACCGCATTTTCAGTTAGTACCATATTTGTGTACGGGTTTGTATATTGATAAAAGTTTGTTTCATTTGGCAATTTACGCAGAGAAATTCACAGTTTATTTGGTGGTATTAAGTTCAAAGCTTTGAAAATGTTTACGGTTGCAAACAGCTCGACTGTATGATTAAACAAAGAATTCTATAGAAAAATTTGATGTAAATATAACACTTAGACTTCTTCGAGGATGCAATGGACATTTCTAGACTGCAGATCTCTATAGAAAATAAAAATTGTCTGCAACAATTCTATGAAACAGGACTTAAATAAAAATGTATTTTTTTTTCAGCAGTGTTAATAAATTGAAAACGACGTAACAGCTTGCTGGTGAAATGATTGGTTTTAAATTTTAATCTTACGGTTATTGAAATGATTTCTTTTGCAAAATTGCACAAAATCTAAATAAATAGAGCCTTGTCATTTTTATAAGCTAAAACATGTTAATCGTATTTAGTGCTCGATAGGTTTAGTGTTAAATTCGTGTTACCTGCGCTGTTCTACATTTCACTTGTGCAATTTCTGCTATAAATGCATAAAATCCGCGGTCTAGTGATCTCAGTGGCTCGAGGGGCTCTTGAATTTCCGCGGAATCGTTTTGCAAATGAATAAGAAACCGTGGTTCGGTTATTGATCGCGGAACGTTTCAATCGAGCGACGTCGTGTTACGCGATGATCACGCGACGCGAAGTCGGACACGCGACTCGCCTGAAAGAAGTTATCATTTCTCGGCGATTGTTCGGCGTTTGTCCGGCTTAAACGCGATAGCACCGCGAAATACGTGTGCGCCGTTGCTCGAAGCAACGATTCGGTCTGGGAACCATGTTGATTTTCCATTCTTGGACGGCCAGACTGCGTGTTGGCATGGCCGCAAGCACGCGTCCACGCACGTGATATTTCCGCGTCACGCAGTACTCGACGTGGTTTACATTGTCAGTGTAGAACGGCAAAGCAAACAACACGGACAGCATAATTTCGCGGCGGGGGAATGATGCGTGTTGGACGTGTTCGCGATGCAAAACCGCGTATTCGAAGTACTGCACGTCGATCTGAGAAATTGTTTTTCACGCTACCACCGTTTCAGGTCACTTCAATAGATCCAACATTAATGATAAACCTACCGCTGCCGGTCGAACGACCGGTTTTACATTTTTCTTTTTACAGTCATTGAAATTATGAAATTTTGCTCACACGGAAATTGATTCGAGGAATTTTTTCTATCGAAGCACATATTGTGATAAAAATTGCTCAAAATCTAAATAAATGGAGCCTTATCATTTTTATAAGGTAAAACATTTTAACCTCTTAACACTGCGGAATTTAGTATTAAAAATCCCCCATAATTAACACTTAACAGACGGGTTTTTTTCCTGTCTTCGATTTCCGGACATTTTTTAAGAGAACCAAACATGTATGTATGGTTTTAAAGCGTTCCAGTTTTATTATATCAACACTATTTTTTATCAAATTTTATGTTATTTATTTACATGTCTAGCAAAAACTTAAATCTATGTGGTCCGTCCTAGGAAGTCAGAATCGAAAGAAACAATTTGAAAATAGAGTTTTGGAAAATAGAAATAGAGATTCGGATTGACGTGTATACACATCGCACGCAGTTGACTAGTTAATCGGCTTTAGTGCTCGGTAGATTTAGTGTTGACTATACATTGTAGAAAAATATTCGACGAATTTTGGTATAATCAGATTTTTTTAACTGATTCCCTTTTATTAATGAAATTGTTGTCAATGAATAATTATTATTCGGATATGCGTATCGGCCTTGTCAATAAGTTAGTGGTGTACAACCCGAAATCTAAAGGTATACAAAGTGCGGAAATGTTTAAACAACAGACATTTGTTATGCTGCAACGGCGATATCGCCGTTCGATGCGCTATTCCTCTCTATTTCTCTGCCTAATAGCGGCAACCCGTTCGTATAGGACAAACTTCGCTCCACAAATTGGCCAGCGCGCGTTCAGCATAAATCCATCTCGATAATAGCGTCGATTGTTCCCCATTAAAGCAGCAATCTGCATTAAACTCCCTCGGGAACGGAACGTTTCGAATCACGGCTCTTTAACGAAGAGAACACCTTGAAAATTGATAGCCGGACCATTCGCAGCTTCTCTTGAAACCGAATGAAGTTTTCCCTCCGAAAATAAGGACTTTCCGATTCGCCAGAAGCAAGAGAGCTGTACCGTTCAATTTTTCAATTGTGGCCGTATTTTATTAGATTCTTCATCTGTCGCATAATTCGCGAGCAGATTGATGGGATAACGATAGCTTCGACCAAAATGGTAATTCAGGGTGAAAGATAGTCGACGTTTAATTATTCTACTTCTGTGAAAGAAGATCACAGATCTAATTAACCTCACAACAATGCTCTACCCAAAAACTAGTGATTCCTTACCTGTAATCTTTATGCAAAATGAAAGTTATCGAAGCTAAAAATTCTGTGCATAACATAGGTACTCCGGAACACTTGCCGAAAGACCGAAACAGAGAAGTTTTAGCATCGACAAGTTCCTAAAGAAAATGTTAGTAAACGCAGCTTTCCGTTAAGAAAAAAAAAGTACAGTTGCATTTTTCTGACGCGCAAAAGTGCATCAAATTAGCTGCACATTATGCACCGTCTGATACTATTTAACTTTTACTTCTAACATCTTCTGCTAAAACATCTTCTGCGTGGGACACCCGGTGTATCGAAAATTGATAGCGGATCGAAGAATTTCTGCAAACATTTCTGTAAGGGTGCAAAAGTAGAGGCCGCTCCCTATGAAATGAGCTTAGACAGGTCGCCGTGCGATAGTTTTTCACGGAGTTACAGCATCTCAAAGATCAGCTACTTCTCATCCGTAGATAACGATCCCCTAATTTCGATGAGGCGGAGCGTCGAGAAACGGTGTTAAAGTAAACAGATCGAAGCGTATCGGCGGATCGAGTTGAATATCATAAACGTGTCAACCGGCAGAGTCTTTACGGGGTCGTTTGAGCGTGATGGTTTTCTCGAGGGTTGGTTGTTTGATCAAGAGGAAGGGGCCTCGACGGCAGTCTCGAGGCCGCGTGTCAGAGGAGGGTTGCGAGCGTCGACTTCTGCTCGCCACTTGAAAGTCGTGCGTGGACAGTTATGGCGTCTGACTCGAGATTGCCGGTCGGCTAACGCGGCAGAATATTTTACGAAAATACTTGCTCGACAGAACCTAGTCATCCTCTGTTCACGGTTGCTCGAATTTGTTGTAGCACGCTGCTCCGCGGCAAGGCGCGCGTGCACGTACAATCGCGTTCCCTGGTTCTTGTTCTAGCAGGGTATTGTGTTGTCGAACACAGTGAGAGAAAGATAAAGAGACAGAGAGAGAGAGAGAGAGAGAGGGAAAGGGTGAGGTACTCGCGTTATGCACGCGGTTCGACCGATACGTCTGTCGTTTCTTGTTTGAATAAAGAGGCCAGCTGGCTTTCAGCGAAATAGATTTTTGTTCGAACGCCGAGGCGAGGATTTCCAGGAGAATATTTCAACGCGGGGATCGTTCGGCAGCTTTCGCGTCCTTCAGTCGGATACACGAATCATTTTCTATCTCGCGATCCCGTGGATCTTGTTCCCCGAAGTTCGCCAGAATCTCGCGGAATTGCTCGTCGCATCGCGTC